>CM030902.1:1476794-2215192 GCA_018136845.1 Heterotis niloticus | reverse complement strand
CAAAGCGGTAATCTTGGTGCGAAGAGAGAGAAAAGGTCTGCAGTCTGTAAGGGTGTTGAAGTCTGTAAGGGAAAAGAGGAAAAGAAAGTGATGTAAATGGGAGGAGACATGAGGGATGTTGAAATAGAGGTGTAACAAATAAGAGGCAGCAGAGGAGAGCAATGCATCAGACTTAACACTTTAAATGAGACCAAGGCTCTTTCTCTAATTACAAAAACATAAATACTCTAAGTTAATACAATGTTCTGCAGAGAAAATATTTCCCAGCAGCCATATAGAGTCTCTACCCTCCTTTTCACTGTTGCTTTATTACGCTGTGGAGAGAGAAACAGCACATTTTAAGTGTTTTACGTTTATTGTGTATTCTGCATTGTTAGCTCCTGTCATTAATGTTTGCTACCTATAGTTGTGGAAATGAATGAATGTAAAGTCAAACAAGCATGAACACCTGTTGCAAGGCAGTACACCCTTATTTCAGTGTGTGGTGGGCAGCTCCGGTGGTGACACACGAATAAAGCTTGAATTCGGATGTCCGGGAACATCTAACCCCTGATTGGTGAATGAACCCCATTGCTCAGGTGATCTTTTGGCAGATAACTCAGTTGCTGCTTCGATGTTGTACTGCAGTGCTTCCAGTTAAGCAACGCAGCTGTTAGTGATACCACTGCACATCTTTTTTCTTGTTTGATCTGCAGTGCTGTGGATTTACTTTCTCTTTTCAGTGCCAGTCACTGATATGTTTACAGTATTTTTTGGTCTGTAAAATACATGGTGTTTATTAATTTGGTCCCATAATAACAACATGGAGATGAACAGATGCCTCATGCTGCTACCTTACCTTTGTCAAGTCTATGTTGCAGGGTTCTGACAAATGTCAAAAATATATTTTCCCATACTGTACATAAACTCTTAAATTTTACCCCATTTTCAGAGGAAACCACATCCGTCTTTGCCTGAGCAGTTCTTCCTCTAAAAATGAAGTCTTGTAACAGCCCAGAGTGAATGCGGTGTGTGAGCAGCCAGCTGCTCTCATACTTAATGGTACTAAGCCCTTATGGCTGCTAAATTCGCATGTCTGTTTTGTGCAGAAGATAGACAGATAAAGGAATCTGCTTTTCTGTGTAAAAAGATGGTGAAATTTTGGTGAGATATTTGGGAGATCATCTGATAATATAGACAAGTGGGGTTCTGTGGTGTTTGGAACCTGACAAGCGGAAATGAAAAAGATGCAGACTGCAGATAGAACTGCGAGTGGCTTCCCCTTCTCTGGTATGTAAAGGCAGGTTCATCGAGCTTACAGTTCACTCCAAGGTTGCATTCCACAGGGGGGGAGGCACCTTCACTGTTAATAACCAGTTCTGACATCTTTCGGACCCTTTAACATGAAGGTGTCTCCTCATGTTAGTGGTATTCAACTCTGCTTGTTCTAAGTTAACAGCGGGTCAGTTAATAGTCCCTCGATTAGCACTACCTCCCCTAGCAGCGTTGTGCATTAGCGTGTTCTTATTTCACTACTTTAGGTAATTTATCTTCGTAATAACCCTTATTTAAACACAAAAATGGAGGTATGTATCATTTTTATCCATAAAATGCTTTTTTCTGTGTATATTTGCTATGATTACAGATATCAAGGTGTTGGTCATCAATTATGTATTGCATTGCACATGCAGTTTGTCAGTTCCATTTGTGCAATATACTGTGTTGGTGTCTGACATAGCACTGTTTCATTAAGCTCTGTTTTTCTGCAATATACTGTACTTAGAGCATTGATCCAGGTATTCCTGTGTAAGTTGAGAAGGTAAGTATGTGACTTGTATATCAGTAAGGTGTTTTGTCCATTTCATACACTTGTTTTTGCTGACTAAATGATAGGTCTGAAGTCCCATTAAAAAGTCCCCTGTTTCACTAGGATGTCATTAGGAAGCAGAGATTCCTTTTATATTGAATTTCTGGGCTGTTAGAGTGACATTTCCAATGACAGGGGAACCTAAACTCTAGGTATTAGTTCTGCTAATGGCCTGAGAACCTCTGAGCCTTCCAGTTGCCCTGGACTTAACTTTTCAAAAAGAAGTCTGAAAATGATGTTTTTCTTTTCGTTAATGGCTTCTGTGTTTTATCAGAGTTCTTATTTCATTTCAGTTTCATTTCTCATTTCAATGGCAGGTCTAGAAAACAGGTGCAATTATGGTTTTAATTTGATTTTCTGCCCACATTAATAAAACCTGACACCAACTACATCTGAACATTTATCTGCCAAACAGAAGTAACCTTTCAACTCAGATGGAATGTAGAAGAACATTTTAAAAAATGATAAAGTAGTAGCACGACATAGAAGTCAAAATGTCGGAAAAAGCAGACACCATCATTCACTGTTATAGCTTGCAACCAACAATGGAAAATCCCCTTCACAGTGCAAAACTCATTTCCTTGCCAGTTTTTGGGATTTAGTAGTCCGTTATGAAGGTTCACTGTCCATATTGGAGCAGTACAGTGAGCAGCTTTTCACTCTCCCATGTGATATCAGTGAAAGAGGATCTCAGGAAAACTGAAAAACAGTTTCAGTGATTTTTCAAAGCTATATTCCGGCAGGTACAGTAAGTGTTGTACTGAAGGCTAAGTAGATACATTCAATTATTCCACTTTAAAAAAATAGAGTTTCTGCATTCATTGCAGTTTACAAGACTGTGGAATGTACATGCTGAAAGCTGATTATAGTAACAACTATCTACATGAACAGAAAATAAAAGTTTGCTGAAACAGGGTACATGACTGAGTTCAGTTAGGGTTAAAATAGTTTTAAAACCTTGGCTCTTTCAGCAGACATAAAACTCATAACTTCAGCTGCCTTCAACGAGAGAAGATCACAGAAAGGTCCTGAAAATGTCAAGGGTCCTCTGAGAGCATGAACATACAGAGATTAAGTTTCTAAAGGAAGTTGCAATGTAAGGCTGTCACGTAGAGCAAACACTTTGAGTTTACTGAAGGATGCCATTTGGACAGTAAATGTGTGTAAAACAAGTTGAGAGGAACATCCAATTGTTTATGATTCACGGAAAATGTGTTGAAATGCAGTCCCTTTGTTTTGAGTCTGGTTAAAGCTGTGATTCCCATCTCTGGACCAATGAAAAGGTGACTGTAGCAAAAAAAACATTATGATATTGCTTATAATTTAGTTGTATTGTTTAAAAAAAAAATACATTTTTAACACGATGTCTCTCTGTTCATGTGATTATAACCACACTTCAGCCTTAAAACAAAACAAAGAATAAGGAAATGGTAAGCACAACTGCCTATACAAGCATTGACTCACAATTGAAATAACACTTTATTCAGACAATTATCTGTTTCTTCATTTACTGAGAACTATCTTAACATTTACATGACTGTATGATAATGTTACTAAAATGATTCTTAAAAAGAATTATAAAATTAATAATGAATGCATTTACACAGCAGAAGGAAAATATTGGCTGCCATTAATATTGTTCATTTATAAAAATTTTAATGTCATTTAATCAAATTCCTGTTCCTCCAGGCTGTACTTCCACCTGCTGCCTTTAGCTGCATGTCCCACTTTTCCTCTGCATTAATATGTGCGCCGTACCTTCTATTTATTTCCAATGCTGGTGTGTACACCTTTCCCTACAGTCTTGCCTCCACTGTTGGACACACTTAACCTTTGGAAATCTCCGAGCATTCGTGTGCTCCACACTAGTACTGTACAGTTTCTTTGTGAATGTCACTGCCCCTCTCCAGTTGCTGCCCCACACTAAGTTTAGCGCAACTATTTTAAATGTGAAGGGTCATGGCATACCAATAAATACAGGCTTCTGTGCACTGGGGGGGCACCCAGACCCAGCCAGGTCTTCCACTCTTCCTCACTCTACAAGTCAGCCCATTCCTCCACACCTCCTCTCTTCAGCAAAGGTAAACGTGTTATAGTTTATTGTTTTACTTTGGTATTTGCAAGATAGTAAAGATCTGCATTACTTGGCCATAAATGTATTATTCAAGTTGTTATACAGTGTGAGGTTTGGGTTTTTTGTCTGATTAAAGTAAGCTCAGAGAGATAAGTTATGGCAGCTATTTCATGAATGTAAAGTTTAACTGAACTCATTCTTTCTAACAAAGTCATTGGTTCACTTGCAGTACAAGAACACTGTTGATTCAGTTGTCATATTTTAAATAACAGTTAGGAAATACTAAATTTACACAGGTGAATCCATGACGTGATGTATCTAGCAGTTCTTGCTATCTAGTGAATATGTGACTGTGGAGGTTCATAAAACATGCAGTACATTTATATGAATTAAATAACAGCATGATTTGCAGGTGAATGTTCCTCAATGTTGGGATGTTTTCCCTTGACTAACAGTTCTCTTGCAATGCAGGGTAGAAGGCTTGCAGCAGTGATCTAAACACTGTGTGCAGCTGAGCCTTTCGTCATCGCTGTGCCACGATGTGCCTAAAACCGAGACCATTTTTACACCGTCTGAAGTGCACACAGAATAACATAAGTGGAGGGAGAGTATTGCTACCAGCTGACAGATAAAAATGTCTATATTTAGTGTGACCTTTCTAGAGGGACTGAGACACCGAAAAAAGTTATTTGGGCTTGAGGGTGGTGGGCAGGAAAGGTCACAGGTCAAAGGCCCAGATAAAAGTAAACTTGTTTCTCATTTCTTGAGCATAGAGTATAAAGAATGAAAAAGCAAGCAACATATGAACAACTGGCAGTATGTCATTGACAATGAGGAGATCCCATTTTGTTGGACAGTTACCCTATAATCAACACATTTGCCTGAGCTGAATTTAGGAATCGCTGCCTTGTGACTGTATCATAATAAAAACAAGGAGGCAAAGAAAGAACCAAGTTTTTTTTTAATATATTATTCAGATGCCATTTTTACCCAAAGTGAGGTAGGACTTTCACAGAGGTTTACTGTAGCTTTTTTTCACGCTCCGTATTATGAGTGGTGCTGAGAGTTGGACATGAATCGGCAGCTTCCAGGTTATACGCGCATTTCTGAAACAACTGTTGTACCCCATACTCAGTTTACATTTTCTCTGTTCTATAAGTAGAATTCATAATCTAAGCTAAGCTTGCCTCATAATAGAAAGAACAGAGACAGCATGAGAAGGTCACAAACTGCCATCAGTATATTTCAGTATCATCAATTTCAAAATAAAGAAATCTAAAACATTACATAAAGGTATTTTGAAAAGTGACACAGTCCATCAGCATGAATAAATGTATATAGTTCACTTTAGCTCTTATCTAATTGATCTAAATATTAATATTTATAGGATGTGAGCTTGACAGCTTGGATTCCACGTGTCCGCCTGACAGGTCCCACCATTGCTTCCGATAGTGTAACATGCCTGCCTCGTAAATAGCCGGATAACAAGCGAGAGGTGTAGGCACCCTGTTCCGACACTGCAGTGCATTTCGCTCAGCCGATTGGAGCAGCTGTTCAATGCAGCCTTTGTTGATGGAACAAATACCACAGACCAGATGAATGAAAATGTGGACCAATTTTAATGACAATTGGTATTAATAATAGCTGATCAGATGTGTGAAAAACTGCACATTTAGAGACAGAATTAATATCAAGTGCATTTCAGAGGGAGCTCGAATGCTCGGGTTAACTTTGTCTTTCACAACTGGCCACACCATCTTCAGGGACAGAAATATCTCTTCTGCTGATGTGTTTGCACTATAGCTACGAAGCTGGTTTCTTTCTTAACTCTGTGAGGCTATTTCTGGGACAGTTGTTCTTTCTCGGAAATTTATTTGGCTTCTTCTCCTTTCTCTAGGTCTCAAATTGAACTCTGAGTCTCACTAAAGTTGTGCTTCATTTTTTTTATTTCAAAAAAACAAATTGCTCATAGTGCCTTTTTACAACGAAAAAGCAGAAGTGATACAATAGGCATGAAAAGCATATATATATTACAGAAGAATTTGCACTCTGAAGATGTTTTTCAGTCAATTCAGAATGACTAAGGCAGAATTCTAGGTGTTTTTTTTTTAAGATAAGGTTTTTAATTCAATGGAAATATAAAAAAGACAAAAAATACAGTCATCTAAATTGTGATAATGTCATTTTCATTGTTTTCAGTTAATGTTACAGTCAAACTCATTTCATACATGTGACACATAACCCAAGACCAGTGAAGTTTCTGCCCTCTTTCACAACTTCTCTGCATTATTGGGTTGGAATGTTGTGGTTCATGGCTCCAAGAGATAAGAGACTTGTCTCCTCATTTCCTGCTGGGTGTGTCGTTTCCTGTATGGACCAGTGTTCATTCAGCTGTTGCACGTTTAGACACTGAGTGCAGCCCTGTTTTGCCTTACCTAAATGCCTCCTTTTCATGTGCCTTCATCACAGAATCAAGATGCCTCATGCATACCCTTTCCTGACTCCTGAGCAGAAGAAGGAGCTCAGCGACATTGCTCAGAAGATTGTTGCCCCTGGCAAGGGTATCCTTGCTGCTGATGAATCTACAGGTAGGTGGAGAAAAACAAAGCATGAAACACCTATTTGCTAATAAGGCAGAAGGCTGGTAATGTGTATTGTGTGAGTGGTGCAATACAGACTGTGATGTTACACTTTCTGTGCCTGTGTTATGACCATTTTTTATTCCTCATCACTCTCCCTTCTAACACAGGCAGCATTGCCAAACGCTTCCAGAGCATTAACGCTGAGAACACTGAGGAGAACAGAAGGTTTTACAGACAACTGCTTTTCACGGCTGATGACCGCGTGAAGCCTTGCATTGGCGGTGTGATCTTCTTCCATGAAACCCTCTACCAGAAGGATGACAGTGGCAAGCTTTTCCCCAAACTCATCAAAGAAAAGGGAGCTGTTGTGGGGATCAAGGTTGACAAGGGTGTGGTTCCCCTGGCAGGCACCAATGGAGAGACCACAACCCAAGGTAAGACCTACACTCCTTTCTCAAATTGTATTAAATCTGATTGCCACATCTTAATGGCTCTCTTTATCTCTGCCTTCTAAGGTCTGGACGGACTGTATGAGCGTTGTGCTCAATACAAGAAGGACGGAGCTGACTTTGCAAAGTGGCGCTGCGTGCTGAAGATCACCCCAACCACCCCTTCTCGCCTGGCAATCATAGAGAATGCCAATGTGCTGGCAAGATATGCCAGCATCTGCCAGATGGTGAGGGAGGATAGTCATAATGAATTATAGAGTCACTAGCATCTCCTGTTTCTTGCCACTTATTTTAATCACAAACATTATTAACTCAGTGATAACTTAGTGCTGCATTACATTAAGATGTTCGATTCATCTATTCCTGTGGTGGAATCGTCTTGTAGATTGACTTAATAGATGTGCTTGGTAGTTTGTTTTTGGTTTTAACTGTGTTGAAGCATGTGTGGTATGGTCATGTATGATTCCATTTTATCTGGTGTTAACATGTGCACAACTGCAATCTTCAGCATGGCATTGTCCCCATTGTGGAGCCTGAAATTCTCCCAGATGGAGACCATGACCTCAAACGCTGCCAGTACATCACAGAGAAGGTCCTGGCTGCCGTCTACAAGGCATTGTCTGACCACCATGTTTACCTGGAGGGTACCTTGCTGAAGCCCAACATGGTGACAGCTGGACACTCTTGTTCACACAAGTATTCTCCCCAAGAGATCGCCATGGCTACTGTCACCGCCTTGCGCCGCACTGTACCCCCCGCAGTTCCAGGTAAAACTTATTCTCACAAAAGCCTTGACGGTTGGGAGGTAGGAAAGTGCAGGAAATCTGCTGTTAAGCACCAGTCTGGAGTTGTGTTCTACACAACAACATTATTTAAGCTTATGAGTAAAAAACAGTTTCAGGATCCGTTTTTGGGATCTGTGTATATTCATATATGTGCAGTAGTTATGCCTGAAGGACATAGCTGACTTCTTGGTGCCCTGCCACCTCTCCAAAGATCTAAGAGTCTCTCAGTTCCTACATTCACTATACTGCCTCCCTCTTCCTCCTCAGGTGTTACATTCCTGTCAGGCGGTCAGAGTGAGGAGGAGGCCACGGTCAATCTGAATGCCATAAACCAGTGTCCCCTGCACAAGCCCTGGGCGCTCACCTTCTCCTATGGGCGAGCCCTGCAGGCCTCAGCTCTCAAGGCCTGGGCTGGCAAGAAGGAGAATAGCAAGGCTTGCCAGGAGGAGTACATCAAGCGAGCCATGGTTAGCAGCTCCAGTTACCCCGCTGCTTCCAATATTTGCATGTTTTTGATGAGAAATATTAATTGTAGTTTGATTATTAATGCAAAACCCCTGGGCCTTCAAGAAGCATCGCAATAACAAGTAAAAGTGGAGCTGCATATTAGATTTTAGATTCTGTGCCAGTACTGGAATCCTTTCTATTTTTTTAATGGACTTACAGTCTCATCTGTAAGCTGATTTGGAGAAAAGTAGCTGCCAATGTAGATGTAATGCTGTAAAAGAGTACCATAGAAGGCCTGAGATGATGTTTGTTTCCACTGCTTACTTCATTGAATTTTCCAGTATTAACCAAGCTGTTTTTTCTTTTCCTTGTGTCCCACAGAACAACAGCCAGGCCGCTTTGGGGAAATATGTGGCCACCGGAGAGAAGGGCACTGCAGCTGGGGAGTCTCTCTTCGTGGCCAATCATGCATACTAGACATTTCAGCTAATTTTAAAGAAATGATGTGGTTCTGCCCCCAGTGCTCCACTTCTTCATTTTTTTTTCTCAGTGCTTGTCTATACATCTTCCATCACTTCCTCATTCAGGAATAGTAGCTGAAATTCTGAACCGCAATTTGTCTCCTCCTTTGGTGTTTACTGCAAAACTGTCAGTGCAGAATCACATCACATGCACATCATACCAAGTAATCGATAGAAAATTACGTTTTAAATAACGTGATTATTGAATAAAATTTCCCATCGTATTTTAGGAAACCTTGTTTTCCTGGTTATTTTGGTCCACAGCTGCTCGTTTTGATTCCCATTAAGAAAAATCACTCACCCATACAACCGAAGGGAATATGCACAGAAAGGATGACCAACAATGTTCTTCTGTAAGCAGTTGATTCAGTGACATTACAAAATGTTTAAATTTGTACTGTGGAATGTGTTTCACAGTTTTTTTGGAACGGTGACTTGTTGCACTTGCAAGTATGGCTCCTCAATTTTAAGTAAATAACTCTAAAACAGTAAAAAGACTAAAAATGACCTCCAAAGACCATAGTAAATATTTACATGGAACAGTGGCCACATGCACTTTTACCTTATTATTTCTGAAAATTGAGTATTTGTTTCGGTTTTTCCATTTTTACCCAAACATGATTCAGATTGACACCATGCTAGTATTACAGATTAAACCGATAGGGCCTTTTCATAATACTGTCATACTGCAAAGAAAGCTCATTAAGAAATCTGCTTAGAAGCAGTCAAACTCCTGTGGAAACTTTTGAAATGTGACAGTATAACTAAACTCTGACTGTTGTAAGTGTAAATTTTAGTTAAGAGCAGGGAGGTCAGGGAGGAAGTGGTTCACTGTTCCCTTCTTCTGCTATAGTGTTTGGGTTGCAAACATGCTGAGGACATGCAAACCCAGCATTGCTGAGCTGGATTGAAACCAGTGCCCTCAAAGCAGATGTTGGCTTTACCTCCTGCACCACGGTGCCACTGCAGCTAAAGTTGGAGCAAAGGGAAAGTGAGTTGAGGGATCACAGTCTGCAGGGGCTTCAATGGACATGTTGGGTGAAGTGGCTGCTACTGGTAGACATACCAGCTCTCCATTAGAGCTCACATTGTGGATCAAAGCAATGTCCAACCACATAGAAGGTATGGAGGAAACACCCCACAGAGCCCAGTCCCTCCAAGCAGCGAAGACTTCCAATACCTGTAGAGCAGTCCCACAGAAGCAGATCAAGTGGCCCCCAGCCAACAACAATTTGTTGTGAGCACAGTTTGAGGAGGATACATGTAAGCTTATTGAGATGACAGTCAAGGGAGAGATGGACCGCCGACTCAAAGCTATGACATTTATCATCGTAAGGTATGCATCAGAGAGGTTTGGCCACATGGAGAAGAGCTACGTTCAGCCAACCTACACAATGAATCGTCGGGCCAACAAAATACACCAACTGTGGAAAGAATTCCGAACCCTGGAACAACAGCACAAGGTGGACAGCAAAGAGGAAAAGGAACTGCTTGCCGAGCTCCACAAAATCTTAAGAAAGAAGCTTGTGAACCTCCACAGGGCAGAGTGGAACCGGAGACGGGGGAAAGTGCGAGGAAGCGCATTGCCTTCATTTTAAACCAATTTGCTTTCACTAACAAGCTACTGGGGGACAAGCGTAGAGGTAGCCTTGGGTGCTCAGCGCAGGAGATGAACACCTTTCTGCACATGGCTCTAAGCAACCCAGAGAGAGAGAGATCAGGAACTTGAGCCACACGTGGCCCTCACAAGCCCACAATTGCCTATGGTGGAGTTTGTCATGAGGTAGCCCAGTTTCACGGAGGTGCAGGAGGTGGTCAGAAGAGCCAGATCAGCCTCTGTCCCAGGTCCAAGTGGGGTCCCATATACAGTATACAAGCATTGTCTGCAACTCCTACAGCACCTTTGGAAGATCTTAAGAGTGACTTGGTGTAAGGGAAGAGTAGCCAACTAGTGGAGGTGTGCTGAGGGTGTCTGGATTCTCAAAGAAGAAAACTCAACGGCTATGAGTCAGTTCAGATACATCTCGCTGTTAAGCATGGAAGGCAAGATATTCTTTAGTGTCTTGTCACGATGACTGATCAAGTTCCTTCTGAAGAATAACTGTATAGGCATCATTGTTCAAAAGGGTGGGATCCCTGGAATGCCCGGCTGCTTGGAATATACTGGAGTAATCACACAAGTTATCAGAGAGGCGCGAGAAGGAAAAGGGGATCTAACTGTACTGTGGCTGGATCTGGCGAATGCATATGGCTCAATACCGCACAAACTCGTTGACCCAGCCTTGCATCAATACCATGTTCCCAACAAAATTAAGGACCTTATCCTGGACTATTACAAGAACTTGAGGTTAAGAGTTAAGAGTGACTGCTGGGTCTGGGACATCAGACTGGCATCAGCTTCAAAAAGGTGTTATAACAGGCGAATCAAGATGCATTAACAAAACACATAAATAAAATTCTAAAAGGAATATTCATCTTGTATGACTTCAGTGTTACAGTGAAGGTTGCAGAAAAACCAGCAGACAAACTGGACAGCAATTTGGCTCCTGCCAGTGAACCTAAAAGCAGACAAAGTCAACTCACCAGAGGTGTGCAATGGATCGCAGATGCGATGCTCTGTCTAGCTTCCAACAGTAAGAGAAACATTTATGATGGTTTTCTGAATTTTGGTACATTACCACCACCACGTAGCACAAGTGTTTCAGGACAAACATAGAAAAAATCCTTCTAGATTGTTTCATATGCTCAAAAAAAGATGAAAAGATCGTACATTTGCAACATCCACTGGATATTTCAGCCAGTCTCTTTTTTTTGCAAGGACACACACCCTCCTTCCCCCAACTTTGTTTCCTTCCTTACTGCTACCTCACTCGTCATCTTCCATGTCCTGCTCTGTGCTCTCACCCAGGTTTATGTCCAACTCCTTAAAATTAGATTTTCCTTAGGGAATATATTTAATCACATGAAATAATCCAAACAAATGCTATAATAATTTTGTCTGAATGAATCATTATCCTTAGCAAATGCAACACAAGAATTTAGAAAATGTATTTATACATATCAACTGCAGATTTGTCTACCTTGCCCACTGACAGTGCCAACCATCTTTTGTGACTTTCATGATCCTCCTCCCTCTACTGCTTTCTCAACCTCCAAATTGGAACATGTACCTGGAGTGGAAATGAAGTCTAATCCCTTGAGCATACGTACAAATATTATATATAAATAAATGCATATGCACAGTACATGTTATGGTGTTTGTAAGACCATGAGGACAGCTTCTGGTTTGTTGGGTTGCTGCGCGGGCCCTGCGCCCTGCCGATGGAGATACTTAAAATACACTGCCCAGCTGAAAAAAAGTCACCACCTGGATTTAACTTAGTGCTATGATGTGGGGTTGCTTCTGTTGGTCAGGTCTAGGTTCAGCAACATTATGTGGCCAAAAAATGAGCTCAACTGACTACCTGAATATACTGAATGAGCAGGTTTTTCCATCAATGGATTTTTTCTTCCAAGATGATAATGCCAGGATTCATGGGGCACAAATTGTGAAAGAGTGGTTTGGGGAGCATGAGAGAGACATCATTTTCACACACGAATTGGCCACCACAGAGTCCAGACCTTAACCCCACTGAGAATCTTTGGGATGTGCCGGAGAAGACTTTACACAGCGCTCCGACTCTCCCATCATCGATACGAGATCTTGGCGAAAAATGAATGCAACTCTGGACGCAAATAAATGCGACATAGCAAAAGCTTATCGAAACGATGCCACGGCGAATGCGTGCCGTAAGCAAAACTAAAGGCGGTCCAACCAAATATTAGAGTGTGTCACTTTTTTTTGGCTGGGCAGCGTCTTATCCTAGCGTGAGCTCTCTGCTGCTGAATACAGTTGACCTCCACAAAACCTATGAGCACCCAAGGTAACATCAGTAAGTCAGACAGATGCAAAAAATACACAGTGATGAAGGTAGTCTGCAGCTACAATGTTTGTTTATTTATGAAATGTCTTTCATCTGTTAACATTATTGACTTAAATTGTCAGAACTCTTCTGTTGTGCCCTTGTGGAACCGCAGGCCAGTTTTGCTCTGCAGCCCAAACATTTTAATAGATCTGTGAAGAAATGCAACTAAAGTTAAAAAGTAAACGCTAAAATGGTTGCGTCTATGAACATTTTTAACTCAAATGTCCGTAACGGGAGGAGCACGGGCGCCTGGATTAAAAATGCTTTGCAGTCCACAATACAATCTTTAATCTTGTGAAAATTTAACTGCTGTCACTGACGGTGCTCATTGTTACGGACATATTAAATGTGCACACGCTTTACCTGTACAGGGTGATTTTGTCTTGGTTTTAACTGTACATCAACGAACAGGACATTGTAGGTGTGCACAGTTTTCAAATAGTATCTACAGTACATTTACAGCAGCAACAGTGTACGTACCTCACCGATAGATATCTGCTGCGTGTAAATTACAATGTGCGCCTATCTGTGCACCCCCTCCCTCTCCTCTGTACTCCCTCAGTGCGTATTATATCTGTGTGGAGCGAGAAGATAAGGATTCAGTCCTAGACAAATCAATGAACAATGAAGTTTAAAGTCCTTTTCTTTTGCTCCCTTTTAACTTTGATAAAATATGGTGAGTACTTTTGGTTCGTGTACATTGTACAAGCCTCACCTTTTTGAACAACAATGTTTGGCATTTAAGGTTTAAATGTTGCTCATCTATGATTGTAGCTTTGCATATGAACTTGTATGAACCGTTGCTTCAATGCTAAATAGTGAAAGTACATTTAATATTGTTTTTATTTTCTTCTTTAAAAGCATTATGTTCCTTTGTATTTCTTATGGCATTACAGTTATGATGATTCTGGATTCCTACCAACTGTTCTGGCAGATGGTTCTTGAATGTTTCAATGTGCTTCCTGTGTTATTGTTTCAAGCTTTTACCCATTAATCCAGATGTTAATTTTACCCGAGTCAGTCAGGTAAACTTCTTTGCTCAGGTAATGTCCGCTGATGTCCAGGTACACAAACTTGCGGTTTTTAGGATACGAATCGATGTCCTGAAACACGTTTTGTCGAAGTTAAATTGCGTATGGATATTCAGATGGAGTTAGAAACGTTTTTTCATTTACTGTATTCAGCGATCCCGATTCCGCTGCATTACTGACTTTGATAACCGAGTTTTGACTTTGTTGTCTCTCTGTGTAACAGAATGAGAGATCACACCAACATGACGTTCAATGTCCCGAGTCTGTTTAATGATTCTGATAAAAACGACTAATAAAAACTCCACTGCCGGCAAATTTTTACAGCGCTAGTTATCAGATAAGTTTTGAAGGACAAGAAACCTTTAAGAAAATCTATTGCGATAAAGGAGTAAATGGGAAAGCAAAGGTATGCCGTAATTAATACACTACAAAGAACTTCTTTTCCTCTGCCTTCTCGTCCCACTCATTTTCTGTGACCGTGGTGAATTTGCAGACGCCTTAGCAGAGACTCTTGAAACGTTTCCCAATCTGCCCTTTTATCTGTTTTATCATTACTGTAACAGTAATGACCTGTGATTAGATTTATACCCTACAGCTTATTCATCTGTGAAAGCTCAGCTGTCATCACAGTTCATTCCTTATCTAGAGGTGACCTTCTTGCTTCCATAGTTATTGAAACATGCCAATAAGGTCATTAGTTCTGTTGTGTACACATCTGTTGTACTTTGATGTTCATGTTTCCTCCCCAACAGTTTCTCCTGTAGAAGTACAGGCTCGTCTGCGGTCATCGGTGCTCCTCCCCTGCGCTCACACATCCTCCCACACTAGAGCAGGAAGTGAAGGAGATCCTCAAGACGGTACATCCCAGCTTGGGGTTAGGTGGCTGCGTCATGGGTCCGTGGTTGCCGTCTCCGGGTCAGAGGGCAATTGCACAGAAGGTGGATTCAGCTTGGAGGCGGGAGATCTTGCGAAAGGGATCTTCTCACTGATGGTGCGCAATGTCTCGGCTCAACACGGGGGCCAGTACATGTGCAGCGTGAGCCGCAACAGCACTGTGATCCACACAGCCAACGTCACTGTCACAGTCGTAGGTGAGCAGAGCAGAGTTTAAGAAAGACTGGGTGAATTAGACGCTCTAAGATCGGACTGCATACGCTACATTTTACTTTTAGTCTTTAGGGAACCGGTGGGTTTGTTCTACAGTCCCCCGGGTCCTCATGTGATGGACCCGAATCATCAGACTGAGTTGTACCTCACTTTGGAGAAGAGCATGTACTACTTGAGAAAATGAGCAAATGTAAATGAGTTGTCTCTTCCCTCTGCAGCCCCGCCTTCCCTCTCCATCGTTTCTCCGGTGATGGTGGTCCGCAGGGCCAGCGTGGTACAATGTCAAGCCGAGGGTTTCATGCCGCCTGTCATTGACTTCTCATGGGTTAGGGCAGGAGCAGTAGTGAGACCCCCACAGAGACTGACTGCTGTTAACCTCACCAGTGATGGGACCTTCTGGGCAGCCAGCAGCCTTGAGCTAACCCCTACTCTGCAGGATGGCGATGTGAACTTCAGCTGCGTGGTAAATCATACCTCCTTACAGGAACCCATCTCTCTGGATTTTGCTCTCAACTTAACATGTAAGTGTCTTGAAACTTTTCACCACTGCTGTCATCCTTCTTGGCTTTGAAGTGCTTTCTTCTTGACTTCTTTTTGGTGTCTTTCTCCCTTCTGTTACATAAAATGCTGCGATAGCCACCTTGCATTGATGACTGTATTTCTCATCAGACATCCCAACAGTCACCCTGTCAGCCCTTCCACAGTGCACACACTCTTGCCCACTAACTCTCGCCTGCGATGTTGAGGGTTTCTACCCTGAGGAGATCTCGGTCACCTGGCTTCAGAATGGTTCGATCATTCCCACTGTGCCGTTAGCAAAATCTGGGCCTGGGGGGTCCTTCTGGACCCGTCACCTCCGTACGCTGAGCCCTGAAGAGAAAATGAGGGGCGGTCAAGTCCAGTGCGTGGTGCAGCAGCACACCCTTTCTGAGCTCTTCTCTGCAACAGTGAATCTTTCCGCCACTGGACCACAAGGTATGGCTTTCAGAGTGTTAGCAGCTGAGCTGTCCAAGGTGTAAATAAGGTGTGTTGTCCAAACCTTGTGGATGCCCACACCCTCAGCCCTCCGCTTCTGCCTCTCGTAGGGCAAAGACCTGCTCTCAGTAAGTCTGCCAAGGCGTCAGTGGCCCTCATGCTCATTTCTCTGGTTCTGGTCCTCCTGCTGAGCTTTGGATTCTCGTGGTCGAAGAGGGACGGTGAGTTTGCTATATTGTTTTTACACTTCCAGTCAATTCTTTTGTCAGATTTTTACTTTTACTGGTGTTTCTGTCTGTCCATCCGTCCATTACGAGTCACCTCCTGTCGTCAGTCAGAAACCTATCCTGGCGTCATCGGGTGCCAGGTTAAGAGGGAGCAGCTTTTCCAAATCCTCTGTCAGCAACTCAATCTAAATTACTGGCATATGAACAAATGATGTGAAACAAATTGCATTACCACTTTCTCTTTTGAAATGGTTCTATTACTATGAAATGACCACGTGTGAGAGCCTGAACCCCTTAGCAATACCACGTTTTGAGGTGTAACTCTGGGTTAAAATGTATTTATTACATCTGTCGTATCCTACATTTTTAGGGTTGCTCCCACTTAAACATGAGGAAAAGTTAAAAATGGCGCGCGATATTGTCATTTGCTGCAATTTTAAATGTGCTGCCACCACGTTTTCACTCACTTGTACGTGTTTGCCAGCACTGTCACTTTCAGCCACTGATGCTGTCCTGCCCCGTCCTTGCAGAGAAGAAGAAGTCCCTGAGCGTGTCGCCCATAATCCTGCCACCGCGAGTGGTAATCGGGAAGAAGGGTCGTGTGACGGTGAGCGTCGAGGGACACAGGGTGGACAAAGTCCAGACGGTGTGGTTCCTTAACAACAATCCCATCTCAGGCTCTCCCGTCACAGGTACACACAGCACGCGCTCGCTCAGTTCTCAAGCTCGCTCCTTAGTCATGTGGCCACTGCGTTGAGTTAACTGTTTTTGTGCTAAACAAAACTGCAGCCATCGCATTTATTGTAACTAATGCTTATGAAGTTATTGGCACGGCTACAGGCCACTTTGTGTTAGCGCATGCTGATAATACACTTCCTCTGTGTTTTGCTGCCGTGCTGTGGTTGCTTATAAGCAAGGATCTTTTTGTGCTCTGTTCCACAGTAACTGAGAAAAGCCCCCTTGTTCCCCAAAGCGGAAATGCTGGGTATTGCAAGGTACACAAACAGCGCCTCCTACCTTCTGGGAGTGGCGGTACACAGCAGCTGCTCTCCTCCATTACGTTCATCCCCGACATCTCCCTGCACAAAGGGGCGGTGTTCAAATGCCAGATCTCCTACAGAGGCAAAGACAAGGTGGTGGTTGAGAGAGTGTCGGACAAGTTCGCATTGCTGGGTGAGGAAATGTTACTGTGTTAGGAAATCATTATCTCGGTTGTTTTTTGTTTCTGTTCCGCTGTATCATTTTTCCGCATGTATTTTTTACACTTTTTATACTTTTTACCTTTGGTTGATTCAATCTACAGCTGTTCTTGTTCTTATTCCCGTTTTGCACTGAGGAGTGCAGGACTTTGGTGGCATACCGTGGGTGCCAAGTGAGGCTGCAAATAAGCCTTTAGCTACAAGTAGATGTTCAGTTACGGGAGCGCAGTACTTTTCACTTTGCTTTACCTTTTATTGCCCCTTCCCATTCATGAGGAACCCCTGAATGTTCGGAGCGGTGTCCCTTTGAACTGCTGTAATGTGTGTCACCTGTGCAGGAACCCTAGTAAGAAATGTAGGCGTTTGCACCTAAAGGGGGGTTAAATCTGTAATTTTACTGGGGAAATGTCCTCAAGGAATTTATTTTGATATCAAATGAGTACTTGTGATTCTCAGTTTAGAACTTGAGCAGAAGGCAGTGCTTTGACTTGAATTTTTTTTCACAAGTGTTCTGTTTGTTCTTTGTGGTTTAAGGCAATGATTTTAATGGTCTAGTTGATGTTTTGTTCTAATCTTGATGAAACGTCGAGATTGCGGTGTGTGAATTTTACATGGTTTATATCGACTTGAACTGCTGATGTTAGTTGTACGTTTGAATGGTTTTCTCTTGGTTAAGGATTAAAAAAGGGGAAAAAAAGGTGTTAAGTTACGTCTTGGACACCCAGCTCACTGCAGTGTTACCTGTTTTCCCTTTTTAGCTGCCCCACTTGTGTCTGAGATTGAGCTCTCCGATCCAGCTGACAACTCAGGTACAAACTTTGCATCACATTCTGGGCAAAATAATGTGCTCCTCACCAGCTTGCAAAGGCAGATTAGATTTAAGGACAGGTTTTGAAGGCTGGTGGTGGAGAACTTTACTGTCTCGGTGGCACACTGATGGTGCCATGTAGACACACCAACAGTCTTCCCAAACATTCCCACAGGCAACGTTACTCTCACAGCCCGGGCCTCCCGTTTCCATCCTGCGGTCGTCACCTTCCGCTGGTTTTGCGATGGAGGAGAACTCACTCCCATTGCCCCCCGGGCATCCCTTTCCACACCACAGCCAGATGCCCAGGGGTTCTTCTCCGCATCCAGTCAGTGCAAACTGCCTCAGGCAGAGTTGCAGAAAGGCGCCGCCAAGGTGTGGGTCACCGTGCACCACATGGCCCTGAAGATGCCGATTGTGCGAGAGACCAGAGGTGAGCGAAGTCGTAAGGAAGAGGAGATTCTGGACGATGTCTATTTTTTTCTTACTTTCGGTCATTTTAAAGTACAGAACCAACGGAATTAAAGTGACCAAATGTTTATAGCTTTATCTTGTGTTTTTAACAGACCCTGTGAATACATCAAAGGACTAAACCGTATGGTTAAACGTTTATCGATTGTCATACAGTGGTCAGACTTAGGAACGCTTCAAGCTGCATACACACACCTGGTCCTGGTTGTGTTTATAAACCCAAGTACAGCTGTCAGCATCCTACGTTGGATAAAGGGCTAGGGTAGCAGTTCACTGAAAGGGTGGAAGGCTTAGCACTCACAAATGTCCCTTCTCCAGGATTTATAAAGGAGCCGTGTGTTTCCGACATCTCCTCGCTCTCCTCTGAGCAGCCTGTGATCCTTGGCTGCGAGGTCACAGGTTTCTACCCACCTCACATCTCGGTTACCTGGTGGAGACGGAGGGGGGACGACAGGGAAGAAGAAATAGAAGGAGGAGAGGTGTGGGGGCCCCTGTTGAGCCATCCGAGGACGTACCGCGCAACGGCCATCCTGAGGACAGGAAGAAGCGAGGGAGGGGTGGAGGAGACGGACGGATGGGTCACATGTCGGGTAGCACACTGTTCGCTGAAGGAGCCCGTGGAGAAACACTGGAGGCACACAGGTGACCTTTACCTGTCTTCCATCAAACGGCATGCGGTTCTTACTCCTCCTTGCGACACGGTACAGACTCTCACCTTCAATTTCCAAACCCCTCATCCTATAGCCCCGCCATCTATCCCCACCTCTATCTCCGTGCAGTGGAGCAAAGAGGGAGTCGGAGTGTTTTCCCTTGAGCTGCTGGGCGGTCACCCCAAGGCCACGGTGCTGTGGGCTGCAGGTGGCGCCACTCTGTCTCCGCTCATCTCTATGGAGTGTGAGGAGGAAGGGGAAGGCAGGAGCCAGAAAGTAAGGAGTGTGTGTGTCCTTGAAAGATGGATGGGGAAGCACCCTGGGAGTTTCACAGAAAGCAGAGACAGAAAGAGAAACCTTGTGCACAGTAAGTTGGTTATTTTTACAGTTAGAATAAATATCTTGGTCTTTTTTTGCTCATGTATACAGATACGTGTGTGTGTTGCTTTCAGTTCACTGCCCTATGATGACACATAGTTGTGGCCAAAAAAGGTTTCATGTCCATTTTCTAAAAATGTATTGAATGATCTTTGTCATTTGTATTTATTACCCATTTATTACACAAAACACACACACACACACACATAACCGGTGCGGCATGATGTTGAAATTTAAAACAATAGGGACAAGTGATGCTGTGCCGCGTTATGATGCAAAAATCAGGATGAAAAAGGGGCATCCGCCAACTCCTATGGTGAAACGTGCGGCATATAAGGAGGAGGAGGAGGAGGAACAAGAGGAAGATGGAGAAGTCCAGAATGGAGCCAACTTAACCTGCAAGAACATAGTGAATGTAGGGAAAGGACTGAGAGTGAGTGTGGAGATCACACATCCAGCGCTTCCCCTGCCTGTATACCGCATGTGGACAGGTAATACACCGGCGCCTCTTCTCCCTGTGAATAGCATGCTGCACGATGGTATAAAACAGTAAAAACAAGGTACTCCACCACAGCAACACCGTTACGCTTAAAGGCCCCCGCGACCATTGTTGGCCTTGTGTCCATTAGCTGACTGTGTGTCTAATATTAATGTGTATTATTCTTCTAGAACCCCAGGAGGAATCATCTTGCTGACAGAATATCACAACCATTTCAGGCCAAATATCTTGCAAAATTACAAAAATGACCACGGTTGGTTCTCATTCAGATCTGCACAGCAGTTTGGCAACTCTATTTATTCATTCTTAAATGTGAAAAATAAACTTGTTTTTGAAATCACTACACGAAGACACGGTTCACTGGTTTCGCATCAAAGTGTCGTGTCCCTTGGTGTCTGTTTTCAGGATGTACTTCTTGCCAAATCGGTTGTCCGACGGCGTAAGGGACCTTAGCGACGGAGCGTAGATTCCGATACTGGGTTCTGACCTTACGACCGCCGCCGGACCTAGAGATGTGTTCCTAACTCCATTTGTTTGTACGTCCAGCCAGAACGCCCCAGCCGGTACCGGCTTAATAACTCAGAACCCCTTGGTTATGTGGTGTAAAGCCACAAAGTCAGGCGGATATATATATATATATAAAATTTAAAATTTAAAAAAAAAATTAAATATATATATATAAAATTTAAAAAAAATATATATATATATATATATTTTTTTTTTTTTTAAAATTTTGGGCAATTTTTGCTCTGCAAGAGAAATTTGATCAAACTAAACGGTGAACAAAAGCACAAAAAAATCCCTGCGACTGGGACCTCAGGTGGCAGCGAAATTTTTGCCAAAATTTTCTGGATTTTTGCCAGAGGAAGCAGGGCCACAGAAATGAAGGAAGCAGCTGTTCATCTGAACCCATTGTGCTGGACGCATGCGGGTGGCACAGGTTCGTGTAGCGCCGAGGGGATCCGTGTGCGGGGGCGAATAGCCACTTCCTTCCAGCAGCCTGGAGCACACAAGAGGCTGGGTTTGGGGAGGGTCTGAGGTTGTGACCTGAGCTCAACGTGTTTTAACCCTGAGCGCCACCCGATTCCTACCGGCGGCGCGACAAAAACGTTGAAACGCAGCTAAACTAAACGCGTCAATGTATTCACACCTGCCCTCGTGTGCCAAAGCGCAAGGGTGGCCAAAAGAACGTAAGGGTCGCTCGTATAACCCAAGTGCGGGAGAAACTAGGCGGAACCGCGGTGCGTGCGTTGCGCTGTCCACCTCTTCCTCATTTCAGTAAAACTTCGGAACCAGGAACTTCACTTTGCGTGAGTCGCGGCGGCGCGCTTTTCGCGTCCGCTTCGTTTTAAACTTTCCTTCCTTCAGTAAATCGCGACCCTGCTCGGGGCAACAGACGGCGTGAAGCGGCTTGGCAGCGGGCACCGCAAGACCCGGTTTTTACCCGCGTCTCAACCGAGACCGAGGCGATGGAGCCGCAGCCCGGCGTCCTCTCCCGGGCCGGACACTCGCTGTGGGGCCTCGTCCAGGGCGTCGTGGTGAGTGGATGCGGACCTCAAGCTCTGCTGGACTGCAGCGGTGCTCAGCAGAGGCTCTGTTGCTTCGTTCTGTGCGTTTTGCCACATATTTTACCAGTATCAGTGCCAGCGATTATTATTATTATTATTATTATTATTATTATTATTATTATTATTATTATTATTATTATTATTATCGGACTAGATAGGCACCGTACGCTTTACAACTCTGCTCTGTACCGTAGTATTGAACTGTGTTCCAGACAGTGTGGTTGTGTTAAGTTTTGCTACGCAGCTCACTTGTTTCTGCAACACAAACATCTCTGAAGGCTGTGGAGACACCAGCTGAGCATCTACTAACCATCTAGCTGAAGTGCTGCATCTGAAAACCACACTAGTCAGTTCCTGTGCTCATTTTGTATTCACTGCTGCACAGCATTCTGACTCCATCCATTCATCCATCCCCTTTTAACCATTTAATCCCGGTCAGAGGCATGATGGTGTTGGATCCTAACCCAGAATCACCAGATGCTGGGCTAGGATACTATAACCTCGATGGGACACCAGTCCATCATAGGCTAGTCTCTCTCTCTCTCTCTCACACACACACACACACACACACACACGAGTTACTTTGCACCAGAATAACTCCACTTCTGCATCCTCCAAAAGTACTTGCCACTTTTCCAGTATAGACAACCTATTCATCACAGGATAGTTCTCTTTTTCAGGATAAAGGCCTGAAGTTGTCCAATGTCTAGTTGTGATTTCCTTTAGGGTTTTTAATGTTTCAATTTGCCTTTATTTAAATATCAAGGACAAGTTTGTCAGAAACTGGATGCATAGCAAGAGGGAATTTTTGAAGGGATATTGTCTTTACTCCACAGTCACTTCGATTAAAAGTGTTTTTTCTCAGTAGACCTATTTATTTCTTAACTGTGTGTGTGTAATGATTTTTAACATTTATTTTTACTTTTCCTTTCTTCCAACAACAAAGAATTTTTTCACATCAGCTGTGGACAGATATTTAAAACCTGAGACCCTAAATACAGGAAATAGTGAGTCAAATACCAACCCGGAAGTGACAGTTTGCACAGAGAGAGAGCACAGTGATGGAGAGAAGAGTGTGAATGAAGAGGGAGAAAGAGAAGGCAGAGGGGATCATGCTCAGGACCGGGGGAGCAAACCAGGGGTTCCCTGGGAACAGTGTGAGATCATCCTGGATGCAGACAGCAGCGTGGCTCAGTGCAGAGTCGAATACGTCAAGTGCAGGAAGACAGAAAAGGTAGAAGAAGAGGATGAAAAATCAAGAAAACAGGACGATGAACTGAAAGTGAACCCAGTACTTGTAGACCTTGACAATAAAGATGCAGAGGTGAATGACATTAGTCAAGATGACATCCAACAGGGGGATACATTTCTTACAGAGGCAAGAGAAGGAGAAAGAGGAGAGCAAGATGCTGACAAAAATGAGGATGACATTCAAACTTACGAGAGGCAAAGACAAGAAGCAGCAGCTACAAAAGAGGAGGACATCACGTTAACAGATGATGAATTTAAAAGTAGGTGGAAACACGTTGAGATTAAAGTAGAGGCAGAGGGAAGAGAATATAGAACCGTGGAAGATGCTGAGTCAGCACAATGTATGAAACAAGAAGTTATTCAAGAAGATGGAAAAAGCAAAGGAAAAACAATTCAAGAACAAAGTGTCACCTTCGTAGTCGTGGCAAAAACGGGAAGGGAGTGGGAGGAAAAGACAGAAGAAATAGAGATGGTTGAAGGTTGCAAGGAACCACTAGCGGAGGATGAGGAAGACGGACAGTCTGAAGGGTTGGAAGAGATTGGAGCAGTGAGCAGAGGAGAAGAAAGTTGTCAAGAATGTGAAAAAAATGAAGAAATTGAAAGAGTAGGAAGAGAATTTGCAGTAAGTGCGCTGGAACCAGAAGGAGAAATATTTAAAGTGGAAGATAAAATAGAAACAGAACAAAAAAGAGGAGAGCTGGAAACAGCAGAGCAACCTGAAGACTCTGTCTCAGTGGAAGGAGAAGATGGATCAAGTGTTGGTGAGACAAGTGCAGAGGACAGGAAAAGAGTAACGTTTTCCTCTGTGTTAGAAACAGGAGAGCAAAGAGACAAGAACAAAATAAAAGAAAACATAAAAGTCCATTCTGAAGATCAGTGGCCACAAACCAGGGTTGAATTTGAAACAACACACAATGAAACGGTAGGAACAACATATGAAAGAGAACCTGAAGAAGAATCATGGACAAAATGGAGAGATAATAGAAAACACAGGGGGGAAAGTGGCCACCACGAGGTTGAAAGAGAAAAGGAGCAAAGATATTACAGAAGAGCTCAAAGACAATCTGGTGAGGAAGATGAAGAATCGGACACACAACAAGAAGAGGAGAAGAGAAAAGATAGAGAACTGATAGAAGCTGAGGAGGTGGGAACAGAGGGAGAACCAGGAGAGGTGGACATAGAAATGAAATACAAAAATATTAAAAGAGAAATAGAGGATGTAAAATATGTTAATGAAAAGGAAACCAAATATCACAAAGCAGAAATGCATGAGTTAAACATAAAAGACACAACAATGAAGATTAGTTTCATGGAACCTGAAGAAGGGATAAAAGAAGAAGAATTTGGATGGATGGAAGAATTCAAGGCCACAGGGGGAAAAGGACAACAAAGTGTCACAGATAATGAAACACACCAAGAAGAAATAGAAGTTGAGCAAAAGGAAACCCCAGCAAGAGTAGCAGAACTGGAAAGAGGAGAGCAGGGAAGACAAGAGGAAGAGGACAGGGAAGACATAAGAGAAGAGCTGGAAGCAGCAGGTAAAAATAAAGAATCGATTAAAACAGAAGAAGGCGAGGAGTCATGTGAAGCTCAGAAAGGCAGGGGACTTGGAGAAATGGAAGTGTCTTCATCTGAGGTTGAAAGAGGACAAGAAAAAGACAATGAGGTAGAAAAAGATGACATAGAAATTGACTTTGAAGGTCAATGGAGATTACAAACCAGGCCTGAGGAACCTCTAATGTTAGGGCTTGACTTCCAGGACCTGGAAACACAGAGGAAAGCAGTAACAACAACAGAAGAACAAGCTGTAGAGATACCAGGGGCACAATGGGGAGATGATCAGAAACATGAAGAACGTGACCTGAAGGAGGCAGAAACACCTCAGGGGTCTCACAGAGATCATCAACAATCTGATGAGGAAGATGAAGAATCAGACATAAAACAAGAGGAAGAGAGGAGATCAGATGGAGAACACATAGACTTGGAAGATGGATGGGGACTACAAACTGGCACTAAAGAGCACTTAACTTTAGTATGTGACATTCAGCCATTTGGAAGTCCAAATAAAGAAGTAATAAAAACAGTAACAGAAGAAGATGTAGATGCATCAGGGCCAAAATGGAGACATGATGGGAAACATGGAGAAAGCATCTACAGTGAAATACAAACAACTTTAGAGGAAGAGTCTCACATAGTTCAAGATCAAGATGGTGAGGAGCATGGAGAATCTGACGCCAGAAAAGAGGAAGATAAGAAAACAGATGAAGGACAAAGAGACAGTGGAGAGATGGAAATAGACCTGCAAAAAATAAACTTGGAAGTAAAATGCAAAACAGCCCATGCAGAAGGAGAGGAAGGAAAACACAAAAGAAATGAAAAGGAAACACTGGAATTAGGAGAAAAAGAGATTAACAAAAGCTGCAATGAGCCACATGATGAGATGAAGGGAGAAGAAACATCTAGCATGCCTACAGATGCAGCATCAAAACCAGGAGAAACAGATGAAGTAAAAGAAGGTAAACAATTTGACATAAGAGGGGCTGTGGAAGAATCTGAAGAAAGAAAGGAAGGAGCACCTGAAGCTGAGAGAAAAAGTGATGAACTCCACATGAAAGAAATAGCTGGGCAAAATGTAGCAGAAGCAGAGCATAAAGAAGATGACAGCAGAATTGACCATGTTGAGGGAAAGGAAGAGCAGGTAGCAGCAGGAAATGTAGGAGAACATGTAAAGGAGGAGACAACATGGGGAGCTGCTGAGATCACAGGAGAAACTAAGATTGAAGGAGAATGTGTAGCAACACTTGTGCAGGAAGATGATGGACAAGGAGGAGCAGATGTGTTTGTGGAGGAAGAAGGAGCTGAAAGACCAACAGAATACAAAGATTATGTTAGACAAGAAAGCAAAGAGAGAATGGAGAGGCAGGATGCTGAAGAAGTTTTGGCTGCAGATGTGAATGATGAACTAGAGGAAGATATGAATAAAAGTGCAATTGACGATGGAAGTGGACTGTCTGAGAAGCAACCAGAAGAGGAGCGAAAGTCACACTATGATGAGGAAATGAGGGCCCATGTATGTAAGACTCATGAAAAACAAGAAGTGCCTGAAGCAAGAGCCTTGGTAAAGGAAGAAGACATCATGAAAGAAAAAGAGGCCAACAAAAACAAAGCATACAGACAAGAGGCAGAAGGAGCGATGATACAAGGAGAAGAAGTAGACAAGAAGAACAAAAATGAAAATGTGTCGGAGTATCAGTATGGTCAAATATTCATCGCAGAGATGCTAGAAGAGGAGGAGAGAGACCAGGAGCCAACAACAGTGAGGGGGACTAAAAGAAAAGAAGTCAGTGAAGAAATAAGCACAGATGTAGGAAATGAAGACACTGCTGAGGATGAGGTGGAAGGGAGAGAAGAAGACGAGCGCAGTGGGTATGAAGATGAAAGAAAGACATTTGTCTTGCAGGTAAATACTCCTTCGCAGATGCATCACCAGAACACTAGCAGCCATATTAACTGATGCAGAATAATTGTTGATACTTTTATGCTATAGTCCAGGTTACAGAGATCTTCCTCCACCTAAAGGAGAAAAAACCTTTAAGCAAAGATGATTTCCAAATCAGTGCTTGCAGTGGGCCAGGTCTCAGCGGTGCCCTGTAGCTACTGGCACATCTACATGTCGCTCTCTGGAGAACCAGGACTTTTCCCATGCGTTCTGCCATTTCCCATCATTTTCTGCCCCCGTTGACCAGACTCTCTGTCTGAGCTGCTTTCCCAGTAAAACACAGCGGGAGCAATTCCCAGAGAGCAATTCTAATTTTAATAGCTAAAAGTTTGCTGATACCAATATGCTCAAAAACAGGCCAGCACTTACTTTTCCCCACTTGAAGCACTGCACTAAGATATCTGTTTGAAGCATTACTTAAATTTATTAAAATAAAATGTGCATAGTTGGTGTTGTAGTCATATTGAGGAACTGCAGTTGTGTAGAAACTGTGTGCATGCTCACTGCAGGTGGATGCCCCCTGTCTGGATTTCACTGCCCAGAAGTCCCGAATTGCACTTAAGAACCGACAGGTTCGTCCACCCAGGGATCCTCGAATTCTGCTGCAGAAACCCTCCCTGATCCCAATCCAGTCGGCACCACACCAGGCGGAGGGGAGTAACACAAAGCCAGCGGTGATGAAGACAGGAGGTGGTGGAGTGATGGGAATCAAACTGCCAGGTAGTATTGGGAGAGGGAGAGTTCAGCTCCTATGACAGAGTTCTGCATATCTTAATATAGATTTATCTCTTGATACAGATTTTATTGACTTTGGGAGTATATATGTGGCGCCTACCTCATGTCCAGATTAACCTGCCTGAATCATTCGTGTTCTTACCTCATGGCCAAACAGGGTTGGGTGGTGCGATTCCAGTACTGAGGAAAACGGACACAGCGGTAAAGAAAAGAAGTGAAGAAGTTACAGGACAGGTACTGCCATAGAGGGTGGGGGCCATGGAGTACAGTGGTCCTACATCTTCAGAAACGTTTATAACCAGGACCTCTTTTCTACAGACCAGTGAGACAGAACAAGCAGCAAACGCTGGCGTTGATGTCAGGGAGCAGATAACTGCAAAACGATGGGAGGCAGCACCCAAAGTGGGTGGGATCGGGGCCATTGGAGTGAAACTACCAGGTAGCTACCAATGACAGAGTAAAAGGAAGTGTGCACCATACCTGGACTGACCCCAGTCTAATGTCACTGATGCTGTCTGCAGCTTTTGGCACAGGACTGCCTGTTCTCAGGAAGACAAACAGAGGAGTGAAGATGTGGGAGGTAAGGAAGAGGAGCAACAGCATTGACAAGTGTTTGAAGTGGGAATAAAGTGTCTGTACTGCTCTTATTGGCACGTTGTTATGTATTAAAATTCTAATTTCTGCAATGAATAGAACAGACTAGGAGATATTGCCGAGGGTCACAGTACATATTTATTTCACAAAAAAGGGCACAAATTTTGGGGGAAAAAGAAACAGTAGGAAAGCGGTGTGGGCCAACTTGCAGTGTAACTTGGTGCACCCTAGGTAATGAAGTATAGCTATGAGGCTGTTTTGAAGGATGCCCATGTGCTACAGTTACTGTGTTTTACTGAGGGAGCAGCTCAGCCACATAGTCTGGTCAACCGGGGGCAGGAAAAGAGCACCGGGGGGGATTATGGGAAGTGCTGGCACACAAAAGGAAGAAGTCCCAGTTCTCCAAAAAGCAACACGTTGAAGTGGTACCA
Organism: Heterotis niloticus; assembly: GCA_018136845.1. Lineage (NCBI taxonomy): Eukaryota > Metazoa > Chordata > Actinopteri > Osteoglossiformes > Osteoglossidae > Heterotis > Heterotis niloticus. The sequence goes on along the minus strand of CM030902.1, from coordinate 2,187,100 downwards.
CTGCATACCGCCGAGTACCCGCCCGCTTGAAGCAGTGTGTAGGACTGCAAACACTTTTAAGCCCTGTCAGCGAGTTGCATTCAAGCACCTTTTTGCAGGAGACTTCACATGAGGGAACTGTCCTTCCTGGTGAACACGGAGCACCGAGGGGGGAAACCAAAGGAGCGGAATCGGAGAAGGAAGTCAAATGCGCTGGAGCTGTAGTGCCTCCAAGTGAGAGATGAGTTGTTATTACTGCTGTTCCCTACATTTCTATACCGTAAAGAACTTAACAAACTTAACATAATCTTGTTTTTGTGCAGGTTTTGGTGCTGGGTTTCCTGCACTGAGAAAGACTGAAAGGGGAATGAAAATGAGAAGTGGGGAAGACTTGGTGAGTTTCACACAGGAAAGAATATTGACACTGATTATGGTCACATTGCTTAGCCAAGACTTCCGTTCGAGCAGCATCAAACCTTCTATACTGCAGCAGTTCCACTAACATTACAACTGGTTTATTCCTCAAATTCAACAGTAAGAACACAAATGCCCGCGACTGGTAACTTCCAACGTTTACATTAAAAGATCTCCTTAGTTACGTTCATGTTTCCTGCTGCTTCACATGTGCGTTTCTGTCATTTTCATGTCTCCAAAACCTTATTTCATTCAGGAAAAATCTGACGCGGCTCCGAATTTAACCAGCACAAACAGGCCAGAAGCAGGGATCCAATCTGAGAAGGCTGAGTAAGTAAACAATAAGTAGTTTAATGCATTTAACCAAAATATTGTATAAATGGCATTTTGAGGGCTTTTGAACTGTAACCATGATGGTGCCTCTATTTCAATTCTTAACTGAGCCATGTTGAGCAGATGAAGAAACATAATTCTTCATATTAAAGCCAACTAAAGTTCACAGAGAACTCCATACCTGTCAGTCATATATAAGAAAATTACGGTGATCAGTCTTATGTATCTGTTAAAAGCCATCAAGCACTGAACTTTAAAACTTTACGGATATTCTCTACCCTTTTATGTTCTTTTTCAGAGTGGAAAATCTGTCTGAGCTTAAGTATAAATTAAAGAAGACTGACCACAAGTGAGGCTGATGCTGTGCTTTTTATATCATACTGTGTCTACGTGAATTTACTTCTCTGCATTAGATGCACCTTTAAATAAGGTAACCAGCAGTGCGTGCAATATTTTACTGTAAGAACCTAAAGGAATCTTCTCTAAGTGATATAAATGTTAAGTGGTTATTATTAAGTACACTGTACATAAAAAGTGCATCACCCCCAGCTCTCAGGTCAGAGTTCATTCTGCTTCTCGGACCTTACAATATCTTACAAATATTTTACCCTCTTTTCTACAATGTTTACACATTTTTGCATTATGTGGTTGCACTATTTATTTTTATGTATTTTACTTGATTTTAAAAAGTCTTTAACTCTGCAACATATAAGGTAGAATAACTATGAAGACATGGATGTACATTTTTTCTCATTAAAATATTTCAATTATTTTATTAAAAACGAGTGTTTTTTCTTTTTGTGTGTGTGTGTCCTTATGCATTGATATGAACAGCTGAGATACAGGTTAGATCAGAAGGGGATGGATCACCCGAGAGACGAGGTTGAAATGAAAGCCACAAAGCTTCAGTTAAGTTATTAAACCAAATGCCATCGCTGCTTGGAGTCATAATCACTTGACCTCAAGTTTGAGTTGTGAGAAATCAGTGGAATACAAGCTGGAGTCCAAGTTCAGCTCAAATTCATCGCACTGCAAATGTGTCCAGGCCACCATTATCTGTGTTTGTGTTCTTACACCTGAAATAAAAATATAATCAATATTTCATTCCTCTCTAATGAAAATGAAAAATAAGCATGAGCTGCCGAGCTGAGAGGAGTAGAGTCATAGACATAGGTTGTGGACAGAGTTCAGATATGAAGAACAAACATTATTTCCATTCTGTGCGCGAGTTGTTGCAATGACACGTTGAACTCACGCAGTGAGCAAACATCACGCTGCCTGAACACAGTGACAGACGAGCATAGAACCACACCGCAAAAAAGGTGCTACAGAACAACCCGAACATCTATTTTAGAAACGATAACTATGGCCCTACAAAGACAAAGTTCGTGCTATACCGCAAGTTGAAGTAAGGGAAACATCGACTTGCTCTGTACAGTATATTTATTATTTTTTCTTTCATGCAGTGTTTACCGTTCCATATACTGCTCTTAAGCCTCTGTGCTGTGTACTTCTTTCCAGAGGTCTGCATCATATAGGTGGCCTGCCATGGGTACCAGGGCTGTAAATAAATGGCTTTGTGGGGAATTTAAAAAATAAAATCTGCAAGGGAACTTACTGAGTACGTGGAACAGGATCGCACCCATGAGCCAGGCTGCGTTTTGGAAGAGAAAAGCAGATAATTCTGCAAGCCAAGGTTGCACCACAAATAAGTGTTATTTGTAAACCACTGAGTTTATTCCTTTTAAGCATGAGAAACTAAACTAGCACAAACACATAGTTCTGCTGTGGGGGAAAAAAATGATACTTGTACCACGCTTCACACATTGCCACATATCCATGACCGTTTCCTGCAGCCTGCGTGAACGTGACAACCTGCTGCACCGAGACAGTCGATGAACGTGTTTGCTTAACTTTCGGCTTCTAATTCCCACACGCCGTAGCCCCAGAAAGTCTGCACGGTGAACCCCCAATGCAGCGTAAGGTATGCTGGGGGTTGGGCAGCCAAATGTTGCACACAAGCAATAACCCAGCCCCATCTGCCCTAGGTGCAAACCAGCTTGGGAACACTTCTGCTTATTTCACATTTTCATGCTGTTGTATCTGTAAACTGAACATTTTCTTTATGTCATACATTCACTGCTGTTACATGCAAAATCGGAGGAGCATGAGCTTCTTAGCTGTTGGGGGGGTGTATAAATATTACAAACTTTATCAGAGAATATGGTGGTGCACCGTCCCCTTTATATGTGTGTGGAATCTGTGCACTGTAGTATGATGAACATATAAATCGGAATGTACATCGGGGCTAGGGTCATTGTAGCCAAAAGACAAAAACTACAAGCACAGTCGCCAATGTTCTCGATTTTCTGTAAAATTACTGTACGTGTGAGGGTTCGACTCCCACGGCATCAATGGTGTCCGTCAGCTCGGTAACGGGCGCCCTCTGTCGGTCGGGGTCTTTCACCGTTCCTCTCGGGCCGTGGACCGTACATCTCGTCACTTCTTAAAGACACAGCTTAAAATGAGACTCTGCGCTTGTTGTAAGACGCCGGATACATCTTCCCGACCGTAACAGTAACGTTGGCGCCTACGGCACCGAAAAAGAAAATGGAGTCGTTGCGGCGGCAGCAGCGGAGGCGAACGGGGAAGCGGAAGTGCGGGCGGAAGCGGGCGGCTTAGCGCGAGCGGCCCTTGCGCGCGCACCGTGACAGAAATGGCGACCCCGCTGCTCTGGTGCTGTGGCGCGAGGGGGCGCTGTTGAGCACCGCGGTTCCGGCAGCAGCGGCGCTGTGACAAGAACCGGGGCAAACCGGCAGGAGCGGCGCTTTCGGAGGTAAAATGGCTTCGCTGGGGCTTTTAACGCGGTCGTTAACACTCATTTGTACTGTAAATGTTGGAATCCGCTTTCTGCCCCTTTATATTTGGTTTTCGGTCCGCGTCGGTCGCCAGGCACCGGATTTCGGAGCCCCCTTTTCCACGGCGCCGTGTTAGCTAACGCGCCGCCGCGCCGCGCCGCGCACCAGAATCGCTCAGAAACAAAGTTTATACGTAAACACGGCCGGGGAAAACATTTTATGTCTTTATTTTCGTCTACGCGTGTCGTATCAACTCTTAAATTGGCCCCGAAGTCGACGTGTGAGGCTGTTGCGCAAAAGCACAGCTCTCTTAGCTAAGGTTAACTTACTACGTCAGCCCGCAAACTAGCGCGACTAGCGACCAGGTTAAAGGTGCGCCAACGCCGCCAGGTCCTCTAGTGTAAACCGGGGTTTTAAACAGAAAGAAATCCGTGTTTTGTTGTCGTAAACGCAGACCTGTTCATTTTTTAGCCCTGCTTCTTCCCCCCCACGTATCTTTGTCTTGTTTTTGCCGTGTTAGCAGAAGCCGGGTTTCCGAGCGGCGAAGGGGACTGTCGGGGTTTGGTGCAGGGTTTACTTACTCTTAAACCCAGTTTTATTTGCGGTTAAGTTCGGACCGCGTTTGGGTCCTTGTTTCACGTTAAGCTGTGTTCGCGGTAGCCTGGGTTCCATGTCGGAGCGCGCCGGTCGGGAGCCAAAATGGCGGAACAGGGAGCCGCTTCGCTGGAGTTTAGCAGACAATACTGTGGCTGTGCTCAGCTTAAACCCTGTTAGATCGGACCACTTCGCCTTAGGATCGCTGCAGAAATGTCTAAAGTGCAGTACGGAAACGTTACCTTGCTGTGCTGCACACGCTGACGCGTGTAATGTACCTGTAATCGAGCTACTAGTTGAAACATTAACTCAGTACTTAAACAGGTTAGTGTAACTGCGTGACATCCCCAAACTGTCTACAATGCGGTCCGATTCCTTCATGTCCCTTTGTGTAGTTCTCACCTAGAGTCTGGTTTAAACGAACAATGTAAAAGATCAAGTTGGGTAGTAATATATTTTATTTAATATGAACTGTAAAGCCTCACATAACTCATTGAAATGCTCTTCACGTCTACCTTTTCACTTCTTTCCATTTCAGGACATGCAAACTAACGGTTCGGTGATGTTCGTGTGTGCTCACACAGGTGTCCTCGACCGCACTACAGTTGTCCATCATCCTGAAGCTGGTCCTGGTGCGGCGGAGCGGGCGACCCGTGCGTGTTTGTGGGAAGCGAGCCCCAGATGTGTTTGGTAGTCTGTCCATGAGACAGTGCCGTGCGTCCCCGTTGGAGTCTGAAACGGAAACTCGAGCGAGAACCTGTGTGGTTGACAATGGGGGACATCAGTGACCTGGACAGACAGATCGATCAGCTGCGACGCTGTGAGCTCATCAAGGAGAATGAGGTCAAGGCTCTGTGTGCCAAAGCCAGGTAGCAAACACACCCCCTGCCGCTGTTTGAGGCTTTGCTGTCGGGTCCAGCTCCAGTTTAGTGGATTTTGCATTTTTACAGTCACAATAATATATGAACAACAAAAAACTGAAAATTCACAAATGTTACACAACATATTTTAAAGGATGATATACTGAGCTAATTAATTTTTTGGGAGAAAATACCCCATGTTAATTCATAAAGTAATGTTTTAAAGATGATAAAGGACCCCCTCCCCCATATCTTCATAGTCAGTGTGTATAAGGCAGCAGAGCGCCTCTAACCCATTCCAGTCGGCACCCTTATTCACTGCTCCCCGCATATAATTCACGGTGCTTTGTGTGTGTTTGTTTTCAGGGAGATTCTAGTTGAAGAAAGCAACGTTCAGCGAGTGGATTCTCCAGTAACTGTAAGTGGCAATTTAATAGTAGACATGCTTTTCTGCTTTATTGTGTGCCTTTTTAATGTGGTTTTCCTTCTCTACTTGCCAGGTATGTGGTGATATCCATGGACAGTTTTATGACCTCAAGGAATTGTTCAGAGTAAGTGTCCTGTGGTATCCTGGTCAAATTATTATTATTTTTTTTTTTTTTTTTTACATGAGATTCATATATTGTCTTTCATTGTTTTAGCTGCACAAAAACAAATCTTGCTAATAAAATCTTAATTAACTTTTGTGCTTGTTATGAAAGGAGTTTACCAGATATACAGTCCTAAGACTGAAACCAAAGACATGGGTTTGATATGTAAGGTTAACCATCCCTTTAAATACTGGACAGCAAATGTTTAGCCCTGAAGCAATATGATATTACCATTTGCCTGTCATTGCTTTTGTATAGGTCTGGTTTAGTTAGTTTTAAAAACTGGAGGTATTTTTGGCTGTTTTTATATGTATACAGTATAGTGAAATAAGGAACTGTTCTCCCAACTGTCTGGTCACAGCTGTGGACAGGAATATTTTAATGTTCCTCACCATTCAGTCTTTCCCAAGTAGTGCACTTGTACTTTTGGCTGTCTGCTGCATATACATGAACTGTTCACAATGCTTGCAGGTAGGAGGTGATGTTCCAGAGACAAATTACCTCTTCATGGGAGACTTTGTGGACCGAGGATTCTACAGTGTGGAGACCTTCCTGCTGCTGCTGGCCCTTAAGGTTTTAGTGCAGTCCTCACTTCCCTTGTTGTTTGCCTGCTGTTTTGGGATAAGGCAGAACTTTCTTAAATTCTCTAATAGTATAACTTTTATAGCTTGCTTTCATGTCAGCTTTCACCATCTTTGTGACCCTGTGTGTCTAGGTGAGATACCCGGACAGAATCACGCTGATCAGAGGAAACCACGAATCTCGACAGATCACCCAGGTGTATGGCTTCTACGATGAATGCCTGAGGAAATATGGATCTGTGACGGTGTGGAGATACTGCACGGAGATCTTTGACTACTTGTCCCTCTCTGCAATTATCGATGGCAAGGTTGGTGCTTGTTTTGCTGCGTCACCCTTCATCAGCCTCCCACCCATGCTTTGACTTTTTGGAATTTATAGTTTTTAATTTGATTTACAATCAAGATGCATGCTTTTTTTTAAAAAAATTATTTTAGCACAGTCCCATTTTGAGTTGATACCTAATAGTCCAGTGTTTACCGTTTTCTGGTACTGGGCATTGTGGGAAAGAACTCTGAGTTTGTTGTGCTGTGGATAATTTATGATGAAGTGGGAATATTTTATAGCTTTTGTCCATTCATCCTTTCTCATTACATGTGTAATTACAACACCTAGATGAATGTGTGTACCATACTGTGTTACATTTGCTCAGCAACAATGGTTAAATTTTGATAAATTTTAAAATAACATTTGTCTGGGTTTTTGAGTGTTTCTCCAAACGATCTAATAGAATTTGCCATTTTCAGTCATCAAATTTTTGCCCAATACATTTCAGGGAACAAATTAGGGTTGTAAACCAAGGAATGCTGAGGACCAGTGATGGTGAAATTTATTTTTCTTTAAGCCTTTGGAAGATGCATTTTTGTCAGCTGTCCTTGTCATGCAGAAGTAAATGTGGTCAACAGGTTATTTTGTTCTTTTGTATCTTCAGATATTTTGTGTGCATGGAGGTCTGTCCCCGTCTATACAAACGCTGGACCAGATAAGGACCATTGACAGGAAGCAAGAGGTTCCACATGATGGGCCCATGTGTGACTTATTATGGTCTGACCCTGAAGGTGAGCTGGGATTTTTTTCCCCCTTCCCCAATGTTGCTAAAGAAATGTTTTGCATCCAAAGCAGTGATGGAAAGAAACGCTCGGTTAATGTGTGTGTACTTGTTCACACGGTCCCTCTTATTGCAGACACCACAGGGTGGGGTGTGAGTCCACGGGGTGCAGGGTACCTGTTCGGGAGTGACGTTGTAACCCAGTTCAACACTGCCAACGACATTGACATGATCTGCAGAGCTCATCAGCTTGTCATGGAGGGCTACAAGTGGCACTTCAATGAAACTGTACTGACTGTGTGGTCAGCACCCAACTACTGCTACAGGTACAAGGGCCTTCATTCTCTGTTGGGTCTTTACGTTGTCCTCAGTCCTGCAGTAGCTGGAGTACCAGCAACATGCTGACGTCTCTTGCATTTCAGGTGTGGGAACGTGGCAGCAATACTGGAGCTGGATGAACACCTGCAGAAAGAGTTCATCATTTTTGAAGCTGCCCCACAAGAAACAAGAGGCATCCCTTCCAAAAAGCCAGTGGCTGACTACTTCCTGTGAGCTCACAGCTGGTCAGTCATGATGCAAACTGCAGGAGAACTGTTCGTTTGTTTTTGCATCTTCCCTGTCCTGCCCCCATGCTTTCTTAAAACACTTCCCACTGTATTTTCTACCTCTCGGTACCCTCAAGACATTAGGTATTTGCCCTCTTTGATTCCACACGCCTTTTATATGCCAGCCACCCCCACTACTTCTGCTAATGTTGTACGTTCGCACACAACTCCTGTGACCGTTAGCTTTAGTATGCTAAACAATTTGTGACTTTAAGGAGGATGGGGCAGGAACAGTGACACTTTGAAAGGCTGCAAAAAGTCAGTCTGAAGGGGATGGTATTAATTTTGATTTTGTTTTTACACTGCTTATTTCTTTCGCTTATCTGTGAAGAGAAACCAACGATGGGTGATTTTCCCTTTGGTTCCGTTTCCATTTGTCTTCAGCAACAGTAATACAAGTGTATCATGACTGATTCTGCACGGTGGAACCAACAGCAGAACTGCTAAGTAGTTCTGCGCTCGGCTAATTCAGGGATAAATGGAAACGGAACCGAATTGCGAACCTTATACCTTTCACTGACCAATTTTTCTGTAGGATTCATTGTTGACTTTTATCAATCTGTGAAAAATAAATTGTACTTTTTTTTATAAATACAGCTTTGTCATTGTTCTTTGGAACTGTGAGAGTGCCATTCAAGTAGTTAACCTACAACAGCACATGTATGTGGAACAGCTAATGCAAGATGGAGCTTCTGCAAATGACATGACTCTGATGTATCTCAAGCAGGAAGGGAGCTAAGCCTCCCCCTGAGGTGTCCGGTACAGCCCTGCAACCACACAAATTGCTCTACCGGTCAACAAGTCCAGAACACTTATGCATCTGCCTGCATCGGTGGATGCTTTTCTCCCAGCAGCCCAGGGTGTATGGTGATGAATGCACTGAGCAAGCGAAACCCTTCCTCCCAGAGCTGCCTGCCGTGTGTCAGGGGCAGTCGGCCCTGTTTAGTAGGCAAGCGACATCTCCACTGCTGTCCTAATGGGGAATCGGGGGAGCGTCTACTGTGGTCCTAACCAGTGGCCTGAGGTGTGCCAAGTTGAGCCTTTAGGGCTGCCATGGTATTGGGGGTCAGAATAAGTGATGGTCATTTAACGCTCACGGTCACTTTTGGGAACTGGAACCTGGCAAGATGTTTTCCACATTTCCCTTCTCAAAATATGCAAGTGATGCAAGTCTGGTTGTGCACCTAGACACCTGGAACACTTTGCTCTGGACAAATAAGGTGCTTTATCTGATTCCAAAGCCAGGTGAAGAATTTAGCGTAGCCATAAAGTGTAAATACTATGGTATGTACCTCATGTGCTGGTTCAAAGGTTTGATATAGTGAATTCCATAACAGAATCTGAATCACTGGGAACAGAATGGGAGACACCTGTCTGAAACCTCAAGCTGAGCCAAAACTGGCCCTTCCAAAAGGACAGCATTTCAGAACTATCCAGTACCTTAACAGTAGAAATGATCAAATGGATGGAGAGTGGGCTGGAAACCAAACAAGTTGAGAGTACAGCTTTAGAAGGACTACTCTGCACAAATTCTTGTAAAGTTAGTATAACAATGCAGTGATCTTACACTTCTCGCTGCCATTCTAGTTCCCCCAGCTGTTTTTATATTACCTATACAAGGGGTCACTGGGACCACGATTCAGATTAACTTTTTAGATTTTCACTAACCTTTAAGATTCAGAATCCTCAAATTGATGCCTTAACGGTTTAAGTCATTTTAAATACAATGTTCGGTGTTTCAATTATATATCTGTGTGCTTCCTTTATATGTTTGAAGGAGGTGTTTACTCGTGTGTGTGTGTGTGTGTGTGTGTGTGTGTGTGTGTGTGTGTGTGTGTGTGTGTTTTAAACTACAATATCCACAATTCAATTCGCAAACCACCCGCTCGTATTTCCGCTTCCGTTCTAAGTCGGATCCGCTATACTCGGCGCGTGGTACAGCCAGTGCTCTACAAAAAATACCGCGGTGCATGTTTAAAATCATTTAAAACTTCGAGGTTTCACAGTCTGCTACAGAAAGAACAGGTAAGGTCAAGTGAGCATATCAGGTTGTGCTGTAAACGAGCGCCTATGTCAGATTTAAGAAGTCATTTTTTTTATACCGAGTCGCTACGCCGGAACGCGCGGCCTGCCTGAGGCCTCGTCCTCCTGTGCGATCCCTGCTGTGGACTTTTTTAACAATTTTAAATAAATGTGAAATTGTTACAGCTCTATGTTTCCATATAATTACGCTACATTGCAAAATGGCTCATAATAGTCTAGCTGTAAATGCATTGTCTGTGTTAGTTAATATTTCTCGTGTCAGCTCTCGCAGTCTCCGTTGAATTAATGTGACGTTTGTTCCTTCTTTTATTTCGTGTTGTTTTTTCATTTTGCCACATTCATGACACAGCTCTGCTCTGCGTCACACAAATGGCTTCTTTTCAGTTGCAGTATTGTTGAAATTGCATCGGCTACCTTGCGGCTTCTGGCTCTTTTGTGTAGATAAGATCTGCTTTTTCCACACGGGGTTTCAGATTCTACGACACCTACTTTGAAGCTTAAATGATTAAAATTAAGTTATTTAAATCGTATAGTTTTGTTCTTACAACGGAATAGTAACAATCAATAGAACTGTACATGAATATGCATAAACTGGAGTTTCCTATATTTTGTGCTGTAAAATGTGTGACCATTATTTAAATTAAACATTTTTATTCCTTTGGTGGGCAAATGGATTGGCTGACGTGTGTTCTGGTGTTTTATCAAATTCTTCTTTCTCTGTACAGAGCAAACACCTGCAGTGATGTCTCGATTCTTTGCTACCGGTTCTGACAGCGAGACAGAGGAGTCGTCTTCAGGAGATGAAATCACTCCCAAAGGGCCTGGAACTACCTTCACCAAGCAGTCAGTATTCTTTCTTCATGTAATAGTTTCTGTTTATCCTTAACTGCGTGTTTTTAACCCATTGGCTGCTCTCTCTTAGGTCCCTGCTGCTCAGCGATGATGAAGAGGACACTAAAAGAGTTGTGCGCAGCGCCAAGGACAAAAGGTGAGTTTGGTGAGGTTAAAAAGATGCCCTTTTCCAGCATCCTCTCATTCCAAGGCCAAATTTGTTAGCTTATAATTGAAATGCAGTGAAACCTTCCCATATCATGAAAAGTGTAGCACAGAAATTTCAGTCTTGTTAAAAGTGGAATTACAGACGGTCCCCAAGTTACGACGGTCCGACTTACCGTTTTTCGACTTCACGGTGGTGCAATAGCGATGCGCATTCAGTAGAAACTGTACTTCGAATTTTGAATTTAGATTTGTTTTCCCAGGCTAGCAATGGGTGGCACGATACTTTCTCCTGTCAAGAGTCAAAAGAGTTTATTTGTCACATACATGGTACTGAGTGTACCATGTAGTGAAATGTGTCCAGATGCAGGATAGGAGACTGTGCATAAAAATTTACAATAAGTAAAACAAACAACTAAACACCAAGAAGAAAAGAAACACAGCAAATAAATAAATAAAATGGTAAATAAAGCTTAAGGTGCACTGGAAGCACAGTGACAGTGAGGGGAGCAGTCAGAGAATATTGTAGACCCTGTTTGCGTGGATTGTGATGGCATGTCTGGGTTCAGAAGTCCTATGGCCTGTGGATAGAAGCTCCTCCTGAGCCTCTCCGTTCTGGCCATAATGCTTCTGAATCATTTGCCTGATTTCAGCAAGATGAATAGATGGTTGCTGGGATGAGACAGGTCACTGATAATCCTAGTTGCTCTGGTCCTGCATCTCCTGGTGTAGATGTCCTGTAGGGATGGCAGATCAGATCTGGTGCAACGTTCTGCTGCCCGGACCACTCTCTGCAGTGCCTTGATGTCGCGAGCACAGCTATTCCCAAACCAGGAGATGATGTTCTGAGTCAGAACAGTTTGTACAGCACCAGAGTAGAACGTTTTAAGGATCGCCGGAGAGACCTGTAGCTTCCTCAGCTGCGTGAGGTGGTAGAGCCGCTGCTTTGCTCTACTGGCCTGAGCTCGGATGTGTACAGTCCATGATGCTGAGCAGTGGCAGCAATCTGCATCTTCCAGTCTTCTATCGGTCACTAGTGTACACAACCAATGCACTGTTCTGTGTTGCCAGCGTTTTTTTTTTGATACCCCACCCTGGTTATCTACATTATGTTATGTGCAAACATCATGTCTAACAAATGCCCATCTGTGTCTTCTGAAAGTGGCACAAAAGCAGAAAGTCTGTAATGACTTTGGCTAGGCTAGGCTATGATGTTCACTAGGTGTTATGGCGAGACACCACGGTAATCAGTTAAAGTTCCATTAAACTCTTTGCTGAGTATTGTTTCAAACAAAGAGTTTTACCATTAACTGGGAGCTAGCGCTAAATATTAGCGATTGGCAGTAAACAAAAACAGAACACAATTGCCACAAATAAACAAAATTCAAGGTCTTAGCAAGACAGCAGTTGCAGGAGAGTTCCCAAGGGGCAGCGGAAACTGAGCAGTGACACGAAGTCCCGGTTGGACCTAATCCATTCCATAATTGGCTCCTGTGACAATCAGTCTGAAGAGAAAGAGAAGTGCGGCGAGACCGCCTTAGTTCCATTGCGGAAGCGGTCACGGGTGCGACGGTGGGTTGGGTGAATTAAATGCATTTTTGACTTGCGATGGGTTCATCGGAATGCAACTCCATCGTAACTCAGGGACCATCTGTACTTTGTTGTGAGGTTACCAAAAAGTTTCCTCTCAGTCTTCCAGTTACTGTGTGAAAAGAAAAGGGAAACAAAGTTTTATTAGATATGCAGGAAATAGACTGATTGTTGCAAACAAAGTGTGGATGTGACTTATATATACATACACACACACACACACTAATGCTTATAGAAAAAGGATACTGTAATGATTGTGAAAGGAGGACTTGGGAGACCGTACTGTGGGAACAGCAACCTTGTTTCTCCATGGGATGTTTAAAAAGCACCACTCATTCACTAAACTCGCCACATAATTACTTCCCAGGTTTGAAGAGCTTACAAACCACATCAAGACCATCAGGAATGCTATGAAAATCCGAGACATGGCAAAGTGCCTGGAGGAGTTTGAGCAGCTTTGCCGAGCCTTCCTCAAGAGTAAAACAATTGTGGACAAGGAGGGAATGCCTAAATTTTACATCCGACTACTGGCTGACTTGGAGGACTACCTCAATCAGGTATAAACTTCTGTAAGATGTATTTTGCTGGCACAAATAAGGGATGCTGCTTATAGCCATACAGCACTAACCTCTTGTTTCTCTGAAAGCTGTGGGAGGACAAAGAAGGCAAGAAAAAGATGAACAAGAACAACGCAAAAGCCCTCAGCACCCTGCGGCAGAAGATCCGAAAGTACAATCGGGACTATGAGAATGAAATTGCCAGCTACAAGGAGGTATGTAACAGCAGTTGTTTTTACAAAGTCCAAATGTTAGTTAGTATTTAGTAGATTAGTTGTACGCCAACATGACAACATCCATTGACCACTCCCCTCATTGTCACTGTCCCAATAATGCAACTTGCGATTTTATTTATTCATTTTATTTATTTACTTACTTATCTGTTTGTTGTTTGTTGTCTTCTTGATGTTTTGTTTTTTATTTACTTGTTTTGGAATGGAACCACATGCAGTTTCCTGCTGAATCAGGGTGCATTTCACTACGTGGTATATTTTGTAAATAAATTCTTTTGATCTTTTTGATCTTATTTGTTACCTCTGTGCTGCTGAATTTTAAGGCACACTGTATGTATGGTGTGCTGTTCTCATGCATGCGCGCACTTTCCTCCCAGAATCCAGAACAGTCAGCAGACGAGGAAGAGAAGGACGAATGTTCATCGGGTGAGCTGTTGAATTTTTCTTATTTTGACATCCCTGTTCGCCCCCAGAATACTCAGTTTCTGTGTGTAATTTTCTCCTTTGGTGGTACGCTTTAATATATAGCTAAAACCCAAAGTCACGTTAATTTTAGATTTTCTTTGTCTCTGGGGCTCATTCTCAGAGAGTGAAGAGGAGGACAGAGGAGATGAGCCTGCAAAGAGCAAAAGTGCCTTCCTGAAGAAAAAGCCTCCCAGTGAATCGCTTCCAGATGCCAAGAAATTCCTGAAGACAGCAGGAGTAAGACATGGAAGGACATGGTTTTTCCAGTACATGTGACATAATAAGGAATTAAAGAAATGAATTGTTCATAAATGTTGAAATTTACATTAGTAGGCTTTTTTTAGCCACTTATCATTAATCTGAAATGAATGAATGAAGCTGCCTGTTCAGCTTTGGTTCTTGATTGCTGAGTCCAAGGTGGCTTTTAAAAATGTTAATGAAAATGTGGTCAACCAAGTTTACATCGCTAACCTTTTTGGCCAGGTGTGAATCTGAAATATGATTTAGGGTCTTTTACCTCAAGGCTGTTCTGGTTTGGTTCTTAATGGTTTCATGGGTAACTGAATTATATTTAGATTTTGTCTTAACTCTATTAGCCATAATGCTGAGCTTTTAGTTGTGTAAGCAAAACCTGTATATAAAATAATCAGGCAGTCAGTTTACTTTGGTTAAGTAATAGTGATTTGTAGAGGAATCCAGAGGTTAACCCGGTTGAACTGTAACGGAAAACCTTCCTAATAATTTTTTATATAAATCCTGTACTCTTATCTCCAGCTCCAAAAATGACTTGAGGTGTAATAACCATTGAGGTGTTAAACTGCTACTGAAGTATGATGGTTGCATCTTTGCATCAATTCAGGATGAAGACTCGGACAGTGAAGATGATGACGATGACGATGAAGACTGGGGCTCCGATACGGTGGAAAGTGCAAGTGAGAGTGATGATATGGAAAGAAATGAATCACTGGCTGTCGTCTTCCTCAAGAAGTGAGTTCATACCTTCTTTCCTGCTTTCCACTCCTGTTTCTCATTAATTCATTTGTAGGTCCACAACTTGCAAAGCTGGGTCTGCTTGTAATTTGATTTAATAAATCCAGCCAATACTTCACAGTAAATAACTTGGAACAAGTTTCACTCAGCACATTCTGTCTACATTCTGTAAGAATGTTGGCTAAATCAATTGTGATTTAAAAATTCACTCATCTAAATTTCTTTTTAATGCCTCTTTTTGAATGATTTATTCCAGTGCAGCGTTCCACCACTTGTTACTGATCATGAATAGTCACAGAGACGAGACACGAGCTCTAAACATAGTGTAGACAAGTTGAATGTAGGTGGTCACATGGTGATATTCTGTGTGGGATGTGTTGTACTACTAATGGGGGTATGGGAACTTAGCTGGAATGGGTATGGAAACATCTGTGGGAAAATTAAACAGAAAAATATCTCTGTCTTCCCAAAGGTTATAAATGATATGAGGGCCCAGTGTATTTTAACAGTGTGCCATTTTTTATTAAATAAAATGCAGTGTTGCATCATTCCCACTTAAAATTTTGTTGCTTTTTTAAAAGCTGTATACATCATTCCAATTATTGGGTGTGAACCTCATCTGTATAAATGATGTTAAAGCAGTGATTATATTTTGTCAGGCCTCTGGAGGGTGAGAAGCAGCCTGCTGAGAAGGTGAAAAAGAGAAAGACCAAGGAAAAGGTGCGACAGGATGAAGATGCTGATGGGGAGGGACCAGACGCTGAGGATGGTGGTTGGGAAAAGGTTAAAGGAGGTGTTCCATTGGTCAAGGTCAGTGACTGAAGGTAGCTTTTCTGAAGCTGCCACTTTGTTCAGCACGCTGTTGTCAGAAGAATGTCCTTGGCTCTGTTCTGTTTTTATGTTTCCATCATTGCCACTCGTGCTCTTCTGCTTCCCACTTTAGGGACACATTGCAAACTGTTGTGACTTTTAAAGTTTACTTATTTATACCTTTTGTAAAAGTCACGCAAGGCACAAACAGAACAGGGCAAGCAATTGCCAAAATTAAACGGACTCATGTACATAAGTTGGACTTATCCAAGTTCTTCTCTCTTTGAAGGGCACAAACTGTCAGACTGTTATGGCCATAGTTTCTGCTGTTTGAGGAAGTGATGTGCTCTGCTTCTTAGTTATCAGTGTAGCTGTCAAAATATTTTAAATTATTTTCATTTCAAATTTAAGAAGCTGCAGGGAAATATGACATCCAAGTGCAAATTTTTACACTATATGTGAAGAACTTTTCATAACTTTAGGAATTAATTGGTTTGTGAGAAATGTAAACATGCTGATTACTCAGGTGGTCCTAAGTTAGTTTTCGGTGTAAAATGGTAATAAAATGTTTGCATTTGAGACCCTTATTCTTATAAAAACATTGAATGAATTTGGAACCTTCTCTATATGTGGGTGCAGACAAACACCAAACCAAGTCCACTCCCATGTCCTCTTTATAGGAAAAGCCCAAGATGTTTGCCAAGGGCACGGAGATCAACACTGGGGTGGTCGTCAAGAAGCTCAATGAGATCTTGCAGGCCCGTGGAAAGAAGGGAACAGACAGGTACAGCAGTTTCCCCATTACTGTTCCTTTTTAGTATTGACTGCTGGGAGCATTAGTACAGTCTTTCATCCTTATGTTGTAAATTTTGGCCAAGGTGGGCAACTGAACAGGGATGTCCCTAGGTTGCAAGCCAGATAATCCACAACTTGTACAGCAGTGTATGCAGTTACAGTCAAGTATAAAGTTAGCCTATGGAATGCCAGATAGCAGTGTAACTGAAGTTCTCAGTAAACTGCAATTTGTGTTTTTGAAGTGTTGTTTCTCTACACAGATTGTTCTCTTCTGTTCAGCACTCAGATAAAACAGCTTTAGTTTGCCTGACATTTTATAGCAAAGTGATAAACACTTAAACCTGACTGAATGAGGCTCATGCAGCAGTTTGTGAGGTGGGCACCCAGAAGACATTACCCTGCATCTGATGGTTATCCTACAATTATTTGCCATTGTTAGCTGTGAGCTATGCCCCATGGAGGGTAGAATTACATAGGTGGTGACATTCCATGGATAGTGAGGGAGAGAGGCGAGGTTGGTGATTTTTCAGGGGAAATGGCATGGAGGGAAATCCATTTTGCCATAGCAGATGGTGAGATGCAACGTTGATGAAATAATGTGATAAGATTGTATGTTGGCAGCAGTTATTAAATGTCTCCTGCACTGATGGAAGTTAAACTTTATTGCACAATGTGTTTCCAGTCAACAAGGAGGCTGATCTTGCACAGTCCTCTCCACTTATTTAACAGTTTATTTTTGTCCTTCTCAGAGCTGCCCAGATCGAGCTCCTCAATGCTCTGGCTGGCATTTCGTGTGAGAACAATCTGGGAGAGGGCATTCTGGTCAAGATTAAATTCAACATCATTGCATCCCTCTATGACTACAACCCGAACTTGGCAGCTTTCATGAAGGTATCTTTTCCTTCTCAGCCTCGCCTTGTTCTGCCTTGTGATTTTGTACCTTGAAGCTGTGCTTACAAGTGGGGTTTCAGAAAAAAAACAATGCTGTTATTACTGTCGTGAACTACCGGTTGCACCAGCTTGAAGTCCAGTTATAGAATTTGCTCTGTGTGCTCTTTTTCCAGCCTGAAATGTGGAAAAAGTGTCTGGACTGCATCAATGAACTACTGGATATTCTGTTTGAAAACAGTAACATTTTCATTGGGGAAAACATCGCCGAGGACAGTGAAAATCTTGCCATTTCTGATCAGGTAAAATGGTTTAGGTATCTGAAGTCCAACTAGTTTGAGTGTAAAAGCTGTGGTTTGTCTGGTGGCAGTTTCCAATGTGTACCCAGTTTGATGGAGGTGATCAGCTGTCATCAGGATGCGTTTAATTCCTTCTCTCCACTTCAGCCATTCCGAGTCAGAGGATGCATTCTCACTCTGGTTGAAAGGATGGATGAGGAATTCATAAAAATCATGCAGAACACTGACCCCCATTCTCAGGGTGAGTGCTGTTTCATCTCCTTGTTCTCCGATTTGTCCTCCAGTGTCCATGTTTCTGTGCCAGTCAGCTGTGTCTCCCTCACTCAGAGTACGTGGACAACCTGAAAGACGAGGGCCGTGTGTGTGCCATCATCGACCGCTTGCTGCAGTACCTGGAAAACAAGGGCAGCACGGAGGAGGTGTGCAGGGTCTACCTGCGCAGGATCGTGCACACTTACTACAAGTTTGACTACAAGGCACATCGCCGGAGCCTGGGGCTTCAGGGTGAGACAAAGGTGAGATTTTGACTCTGTGGATCTAACAAGACTTTTGTATCTATTCCTGTACAAAGTGTGTGTTGGTATTGAAATGTGACCCAGTGAAGCAGGGGACTACAGTTAGTAATTCACAGCATTTTTTTTTAACTGTTGGAGGACAGCTGGCTGTAAAATGGCTCTGTGCTGTGTAGTCTGAGCAGGACCAAGAGGAGAGTGAAGGTGAGGACAGTGCCGTGCTCATGGACCGCCTCTGCAAGTTCATCTACGCCAAGGACCGCACCGACCGCATCCGCACCTGTGCCATCCTGTGCCACATCTACCACCACGCCCTGCACAGCCGCTGGTACCAGGCCCGCGACCTCATGCTTATGAGCCATCTGCAGGATAACATCCAGCATGCCGACCCACCTGTACAGGTAAGCAAGCATGATGTAGCAGTCAGTGTGCAGTATCATGAAGAGCGTCGGTCAGGGTTGATTTAATTTCTTATACTCTTTTGCATCTCGTAGATCCTGTACAATCGCACCATGGTCCAGCTGGGCATTTGTGCCTTCAGACAGGGCATGATCAAGGATGCCCACAATGCACTGCTGGACATCCAGTCCAGTGGTCGTGCCAAGGAGCTTCTTGGCCAGGGTTTGTTGATGAGGAACATGCAGGAGAGGAATGCAGAGCAGGAGAAGATTGAGAAGAGGCGACAGGTACCTGGTTCTGGACTCTTCTCAATCAGCTGACGGGCTTGATGGTCTCAGTGGACAGTAGTGGGCTGGCTTCCTGAGCTGCCACAAGGCCTAGCAGTTTGTAACTGCTGTTTAACTCAGCTCCTAATGACATAGAACTGACTGTTAGCGCACTGATGGTTAGTAGCTCGATCTCCATTTGTGCTAAGAGTCTCTCGCTCTGTCCCTATGCCAGGTGCCATTCCACATGCACATTAACCTGGAGCTGCTCGAGTGTGTGTATCTGGTGTCTGCCATGCTGCTGGAGATACCCTACATGGCTGCACATGAGTTTGATGCGCGACGCAGGATGATCAGCAAGCAGTTTCACCATCAGCTCCGCGTTGGGGAGAGGCAGCCTCTGCTGGGTATGTGCTGATCGTGCTTGATGCACACCAACCAGCCTGATTCTTTTTCCTTGGTTAAAGTATCAGCAATCCATTCTGGCATCTTTACTCAGGAATAAATGGTATTCAACTGTGATAAATTGCTTGCATCCTGTGTGTGACATCAGGCCCTCCTGAAAGCATGAGGGAGCACGTGGTGGCAGCGAGCAAGGCCATGAAGATGGGCGACTGGCGCACGTGCCACTCATTCATCATCAACGACAAGATGAACAGCAAAGTGTGGGACCTGTTTCCTGAGGCCCAGAGGGTCAGGGAGATGCTCATCAGGTGAAGCTCCCTGCTTGTTGCTGTCACTGAGGTGCACAAGGCTTCCACACAAACTGCGGAAGCTCTCTGAACAGGGAGAGCGTTACTGCAGAGAGGACTGCAGTCGTTTATGCGGCATCAGTGTAGGGAATTCAGTACAGGTTTGATTTCAGCTGTATAAACATGAGCTCTTTGGCTTTTCGATTGCAGAAAGATCCAGGAGGAGTCCCTGCGGACGTACTTGTTCACCTACAGCAGCGTGTACGACTCCATCAGGTATAAATCTGCCCTTCGTACCAGAAGCTCTTTAGTCTGCAATGGCTGTGAATACTTAAAATTATATAAGTATTCTGTAAATCAGTCTCTTAAGCACTCAGTGACAACCACGTTAGTAAATCGCCATATTTAAGCACGTTTTGGATACTGGATGCTTCATACAAACCTGAGACCTTCCTCATTTTCCCTCTGCCAGCATGGAGACCCTGTCAGAGATGTTCGAGCTGGAGCTGCCTATGGTCCATAGCATCATCAGCAAGATGATAATCAATGAAGAACTCATGGTAATAAGCATGTTTTTAATAGGCTAATGTGTAGTCCAGTGATTCCCAACCATTTTTCCCTGGGACCCTTGTTTTTGTATGTTGTGCTTTTGGTGAAAACTTACCAATCTGGGGTGTCTTCAGTGGCCCCATGGCTCTGTTACTAATTAATTCACTGATCTTCATCTGAGTGACCTTTATGGAAGCCCTTATGACTCCAGGTTGGGAACTGCTGGTCTAGAGACACAGAGGAGTTATGTTAAATTTGACTAATAGTCCTAGAGCATTATCAGTGGATGAGGTGTGAGAAGAGTGCTTGGTGTCCCCCTCAGGCATCCCTGGACCAGCCCACGCAGACGGTCGTCATGCACCGCACAGAGCCCACCTCTCTGCAGAACATGGCCCTGCAGCTGGCCGAGAAACTGGGCATGCTCGTCGAGAACAACGAGAGGGTGTTTGACCTCAAGCAGGGCGTCTACGGAAGCTACTTCAACAGAGGTGATGACCATACAAATGGACTGGGAGAGCAGAAGAGCTAAAAGCTGTAGTGGTGAAATGATGCTGAGATTTCCCAGCACCATGGTATGAGATTGAGTGTTTTAATTGGATTTCCCCCATCTCTTCCAGACCAAAAGGGTGGCTACCAGCAGAAACAGGGCTACCAGAGAGGTAAGCGGCTATCCAGAAAGGGGCAGTTTGTCCACAAGGATCTGCTGGGCGGTTAGGGAGGATGGGGCTCTGTAGCAGTTAGGATTAGGGTGGCAGTAACTCACACATCAAAGCACAAGGGCTGCTGGTAACTGATGAGTGTTCCTTTCTCCACACTGGATGTCTTTGTCTTCATCTAGCAGTTGCCAGCAAGCAAGGTTATCAGCATGGCTCTTAGGAACCAATTCAGTTGTTAATCTGCATTTTAAAAATGTGCATCTTGTCTGTAGGCAGTTAAAAGCTGTGTTCATGGCCCTGTGTTGTCAGTAGCAGTGTGGGGGGTTTGTTCTCTTGTCAGAAGTCTTGTCTTTGTCTCTCCTTTTCCGTTTTTTCCACAGAGGTATTGTTTCTGCTCAATTTCTGCCCCTTATGTGTCAGTCATGTTGAGTGCACACACTGCCCATTGTTAGCCATTTCCCGCAAAGTGTAATATTTACCCTGCGCTTTCTCTCTCCCTCAGACCAGAAAGGTGGATACCAGCAGAAACAGGGGTATCAGAGGGGCGGCTACAGGAGCCAGAATCAGAGCTCGTACTGATGCGGGGAAAGCAGCCCTGTGCCCTTCTCCATCACCTGCCAGGCACAGTTATCCTAACCTCAATGCTGCGATCATGCAGCGAACATCTCTCCTATCATTTAGCAGCACAACTTCCTTTTCCAGTGAAGACCAACATTTTTGTTTGCTTTCCCTTCTCATATAACTTATTTTATCAATATCACATTTGCCTCTAGCAAATAAGCCTCATGGGTGATGAAAATGCTAGCATGAATCATCTTGGCTTCCTCTGCTGAGAATTGATGCTTGGGTTTAAAAGTCAGTGGGTAAATTTGATGCCGTTCTCTAAAAGTATTCACTGTAGCCAGAAACCCCTGCTTTACCACATTATTTGATGTACAATTGGTTTCATGTGTGTCAGATTTGGCCATTTGCATTGTATCCCAAAAGAAATAAAAATATTTGATGTTTCTCTGTTTGGTAATGGTGGTACTTGTCTGCTGCACTCCAGAATCTTCTACTGTGGGGTTGCACAGCTGATCGAATTGGTTTAGTGTGCTTAACATTTTACTGTTTTACTGCCAGCTCACCATTTGAGGGTATATGTGTGTGGTTTGTAGACCAGCTGTTTCTCTGCACGAAGTTTTGTTTTTGTCATTAAACAGCCAACTGATGGGGCAAAGATCTTTCCCATGAATCACCTGCCGCATTCCCATGACTCTGTTGATTTTTTGATACTGGTGCTGCCGCAGTCTTATCACCCCCCCCCCCACACACACACACACACACACACATTTCTTTCCATTTTTCATAATTCTCAGTTCACTAAAATTGTACGAGCAATTTAACAAGCGTTTTAAAATTGATTTTGTGCAAGAAGACTGAAACTACTGCCAATACAGGGAAATATTTTCCTTGCCCTCTGATAAGGAAAGTAATGCCTCAAAAGACACATAATAATGTAGTTAGTGTAAAAATGCTTTCCAGATTGGAGCTGAGTGCATGCGAGGGTTCCTCATCGCTGTTGATGATGCTTGTGGTTTTTCTTACCTGCGGTCAGGTGATGCCTGTTTGGTGGCCTGAGTTCTGCCAAAGTGCAGTAACCGCTGAGTGTGCACGATGGTCAGCAGTATCTGAGGAGGGTTTGTGAAAATGGCTAACAAGTGCAGTTGAATAGTAACTGTTAAGGTCACATTTTGAGCAAAAGTCCAAATGCAGGACATGAACGTTCTGCAGAGACGGAGGCACAACTGGAGAAATTAGAATTTTTCTCGCTGTCCCCACTACAACAGGCAGAACACACAGGGGTAACACTGAGTGCTAAATTCCACATCTCATGCGCAGCCGCAGGGAAGCTGGCCTACAAATATGAGATGATTTGTCTGCCTGAGTTGGTGGTGTAGCATTCTGGCCTCTGTCATGTTAGGTCATTCATTAACCGAGTTGTGACCCATGAATGACTCGATGTTCCTCCCCACTTAGCGTCGATGTCGTCTTCCAAAACTACTGACTCAGTCTCTCAGGGGCTCCAGTGCGTCCAGGTAAGCTGATTTATTTTGTCTGAGTTCAGGTTCGCTGTTCAAGTGGGTCGGTCTCAATACTGCTAGGCTGTGTGGCAAAGTAAACAATGGCGTGTGCGCTCAGCCCCCATGTTGCTTCAACAAAGTGCTTGTAAAATGAGAGCCAACAAAATGTGAGAGCTTTTAAAGCTTAAATATTTGTTTGTTAACCTTTGTTTCTCCTGAACTTGCACTCACTCGAATATGTATGGTGCAAGTCGTGATTCTCCAAGACTGCCGGTCCCAGCAATGCCATAGTTCCTCCGTCTTGACTAGCCCTCAATTTTCTTCCCAAACCTTTGATGAACCTTTGGTGTTAGGGTTAAAAGGGGCTCCTTCCTGGTTGTCTGATGTTCCTCAGATACCAATTAGAAGCCCTGAGGGTTCATCTGTCTCAGAATTCTGCTTGTTTCCACATTCCAGGCAGTTTTGCACATAATTATGCCTTCAGGTTTGCAGTTTCAGTATTTGTAACCTTTCCTCCTAGGAGTATTTGAGCCACTAGGACATTTTGGCGAAATCTGAAGCTAATAGCTCCACGGTTTTACCAATTCAACATACATGCGGTCAACATCCTTCAAAGGAAGCCAACTCTCCAACTGATAGAATAAACCCCACTGAGGTCCTCCCTGACAGCAGGAAGCATCTGTGATGTCTTCCCTTCTTCGGCCCAAGCTCCATCGTATCTTCTCGGCTCATCTTTTGGGAACTGCAGGTCCCAGGATGGTCAGTGGTGGCCATTTGGCTGCAACTCCTACAAAGGACAGCAGCATCCATCCCGACAAACTGGCCTTTGAAGACCCCAGCGCCTTCCGTGTGAAGACCTTCAGGGAGCTCCTACGAACCCTAGGGATTTTTCAGCTCTGCTCCTTCCCTGTGCTGGTCAACAACTGTGGGAAGGTAAGGACTTTGCAGATGGCTCTTCCTTGTTGCTTCAATTTTCTACTGGTTTATTGGGTACACGCACCCAGAACAATGCTTTGCAGGACACATCTCAGTTCACATGGAAGTGCTTCAGGGTGAACCACATAAGGTGGACCTTAGGCCAACTGAATCTGTTGTAGCCCACATGGACCTGCACTAGGGTTGCCATGCAATGGCTCCATTATGCCACATTCTTCAGAAGAAGTGGAGTGGCGGGTTGGAAAGCAAAAAAATGGAATTATGGTTCCAAAACCAGAAGGTCAGTGCTTTGCTACTGAAGTCCCATCCAGGGCGTACTTTTGTAGATGGGTACCAAGTGGTTTTGGGAGAGGCTTCAGATCACCACAACCCTGACTAAGACAAAGCGATTAATGATGGATGGAGTCCTGGATGTTCCACCAGAATGGTCCAAATCTTCTTTGTTCTGTTTCTTCCCCATAGCTCATGTCCATCACTCGCTTCCTGCTGGGTAAAAGGGGTTTCTCCATGATCTTGCGCCCCTCTATCTATGCCCAGTTCGTTGCTGGAGAGAGTGAGGCCGAAATTGCAGTTGCCATGGAGAAGATGAATTCGCTGGGCTTGCGCACCATGTTGGCAGTGCCTATTGAAGAGGACCTGGGAGAGAGCACCGGGTCTGATTGTCATCCTCTGCTACCACACATTTATGCCATTTAATTTTCATCTCCCAGTTGTCCTTCACTGTTATGAATGTTATTAAATGTGGGCTTTTACAGTAGAATAAAAGTAGAGTATTTTTCACATCACGGAAGCGTTGATTTTACACCACGCTGTTCATGTATGTTGTCATCTGGGTTCCATCTTTCCAGAGGTTTAAATGGACATTTTTTTCCCTCCACTTAGCAACATGCTAATGTGCACACAGGGCCTTTGAAAGCCTTCTTATTTTCACCTAACAATTGTTCATAAGCTCACAAATTTTGGTGCATTTTTGGTAGAGAGCGTCGCTATGACGACAACTTGGAGGCCATGCTGGAGTGTGTGCGCATGTCTCATAGCAACGCCTGTACAGATCCCATGATGCAGCTGAAGATCACCGCACTGCTAAGCCCTGAACTGTGTGTGAGTTTGTGTCACTGCTGGGATTCAGCCAAATAATCGAGTGACTGGTTGATTTCTTTTCTTTCTTTTTTTTAAGTTGACTTTCTCTGAACTTCTCAGGTGAAGCTAAGCTCCCTCCTTGCAAAAGAGCAGTATGACCTGGTACAGCTGATCAGAGCCATGGAAGGGGAGGTACCGTGGGGCATCTTCTGGTCCTGAGGCTGTGAGCCACTTTGTGCTCCAAGTTTAAGACACAATAAGCAGTTTGTTGACTTCAGCAAACGATTCTGCTCTTTTACTTCCTCCATCTCTCAGCCTGTCCGTTTCCCAGGTCTGACAGAGCCAGAAAACGCTCATTTTCTCAACGGCCTCCAGCGGCTTAACAAAGTAGGAGAGGTATGGAAAGTTAAATTCTCATCGTCACGTCAGTAAGGCACTCTGCTCTGGCCGGCTCCTGCCAGGATTTGCCTTCTGACCGTCACTGAAGTTAGAATCCAACCATTTGTGACATGCAGTCCTCTGACAGTACTTAGGATGAAATAAAATTTTGTTGAAGTCGGTGCTTAAAGTGGACAAAATACCGTACATGTCGGTTTTCCCCTTATTGGCTTGTTGGCTGTGTACTGGTCAGTATCAGCAAATTAATAAATATTCAATTTTGAATTTGTTGCAGAGAATGAAAGATACTAGGATGGTTAAAGGATAGTATATATTTTTAATAAGTGAGACCTGATTTTTGGTAGCAGGTGAGCCAACTTGCAGTGTAACTCAGCGCACTTTGGGTAATGAAATGTTATAAAGAATGTCCGTGTACTGCAGCAGTATTTTGCCAAGAAAGCAAGCAGCTCAGCCAGAGAATCTGGTCAACAGGGGGCAGAAATGAGCCCCAGGAGATTATGGGAAATGACAGGACACATGGGAAAAGTCCCGGCTCTCCAAAGAGCGCCATCTAGAAGCACTGTTGCTGCATGCTGCTGAATTGCCACCCACTTGAAGTCCTGCTGTTTAAAGCTCAGTAGAACTAAACCTGAAATGTGGTCAGGTGGCTGCTCGGCGCACACTTCAAAAACACGTTTTGCCCTAAATGCTTTATTTGCTCAACAGGCCAGCTTCCAAAAAGTGCGAGTTCTGGTTGACGCTGAATACACGTATATGAACCCAGCCCTTTCCCTTGTCACCATGGCCATGATGAAAAAGTTCAACCAGGAGGGGGTGTGGATCTGGAACACCTATCAGTGTTACCTCAAGGTCTGTCCAATGTTACACGTCTGCTCTTGTCCGCACTCTTCTTTAGTTTTGTGTTTGTCATTTGTCCGTTGTGACATTTATGCTTTTCTCTTTGTACCCTGTCTCCCACCCCACCCTCTCAGGAATCTAGAGCTCTTTTGC
This sequence comes from Heterotis niloticus, assembly GCA_018136845.1. Lineage (NCBI taxonomy): Eukaryota > Metazoa > Chordata > Actinopteri > Osteoglossiformes > Osteoglossidae > Heterotis > Heterotis niloticus. The sequence continues at coordinate 2,161,032 of CM030902.1, read as the reverse complement.
TAGATGCCATCCACCAGGCTGTTGGTCAGTCCTTCTGTCTGGGGGTGAAGCTCGTGCGGGGGGCCTATATGGACAAGGAAAGGAAGCTGGCAGCAAAGAACGGCAGACCTGATCCCATTCAACCATCGTGGACAGAGACCAATAAAAGGTGAATTTGAAGCTGCTTGTGTCCATAGAATAAACAGTCTATAACAAATGAGCTTGGGTCCTATGAATCTTTGAATTCCCGTAGTTGGAATGCAGAGTTTTTAAGCCACGTTGTTTTTTTAATGCATTTGCAGCTACAACGGCTTACTGGACGTCATGCTGGAGCTGATCTCTAAAAATCCTGAGCGTTATCGCCTCATCGTGGCGACACACAATGAAGAGTCGGTTAGACATGCGGTTTCAAGGTAAAGCTTGCTTGTCCCAATGTACAGCGCTGTGCCAAAAGTGTGTCCTGTACTTTTTTTAGTGGAAGCATCCACAGTTTTGAGTCTAAACTGGGTCAAACTGCCGCAATCTCTCCCCGAAGGATGGTGCAGTTGGGGATCGACAAACAAGGTGGCGCCGTGTGCTTTGGCCAGCTGCTGGGGATGTGCGATCACGTGTCTCTCACCCTGGGTAAGGTGTCGAAGGTTCCACTTACCTGTTAGGGTTTGGAACGGCAGACGGGTGGCCTGAGAAGGCCTGAAATCATTCAGCCGGATTTTTGTCATCAGTTACTTGACTGAAAATTTTTTATCGTACAGTTAATTTTGCAGACTTGCTGTATGACAATCAAATGTACAAACTTGAGAGAAATGTGATTTATTCCTGCTGTTTAGCATTTGCTTCCTCTATTGATGAATCCAGAATATTTTTAGTCCTGTTAATGATGAAAAATGCTATGCATTTTGGGAAAGCAGGAGCAGTGACACTAAGACAGCATCTTCTCTCCCTCTGTTGTACCCTGTCAGCCCAACACGGATTCGCCGTGTACAAGTCGGTGCCCTACGGTTCGGTCGACGACACCGTGCCCTACCTGGTGCGCCGGGCCCAGGAGAACCGCACTGTCCTGCAGGGCATTCGCAAGGAGAGGGATCTGCTGAGGCAGGAGATGAGGAGGAGATGCAAGGAGGGCTTGCTGGGGTCTGGGAAGAGAGGCTGAAGGAGGATGGGGAGGACAAAAGGAAAAGTGCAGGAGCAGGCAGACATTCCGGGGCAAGAGAGTGGAAGAAGCGGTCAAAAGTAGGGAGCCTCACAAAATAGTAAAAGTGCCACCACTGGAATTGTCCTTAAATCCAAATGTTTTATACTTATGTTGATTCAGGGTTCAAGAGTCACTTTACTGTCTTTTTGTCTTTTAGATATCGCAACAGGGAACCAAGTGCAGCTTCTTCTGAACCACATAGCCTTTAACACCTCAGACATACTGATATGTAGATGAAGAGTAAAATACATAAATAGATTAGTAATAAACAGGATGATGGCTAAACTGATAAAGAAGGTAAGAGGGTGAGCGGTGGTGATGAACCCCTCTGCTTTCTGGATTCAGCATGAATGTATTTGAATGTGTGATGTGAATTGTTAAACGGTGCATATTGTAGCATAATTCAGCGTTGCCCTACCCGCTTGTATAGGACATTTAACAGACTTTTTACTTTTACATGATTTTTTAGGGGGGGTGGGCCATTTAGAAATTGTGATGTCTTTTGGAAGCAGCCAAGAGTCCTGCAGTTATGATGCAGGGACACTGATGTTTATGCCCTCTCCTGCCCCCAGCCCCCCTGCACTGCCTTTTCCCTTTGAAAAGGGCCAAATGGAGATGAATGGCGGTGGAGGAGTCATTAACATGTCGCTGCTAATAGCCTCCTCGCTTTCCTTCACTCGCACCTGGCCCGGTATTGAGCAGGGACCAAATGTTGCCAAACCACCCAGCATGTTGCAGGTGAGGATCCAAATGAAACAGAACAACAAACTGAACCCAGGGCACAGATGCAACTGAAGCCTGACATCTTCTGTCAGATTGTTTTTCTGACCTTAGTACCAGCAGGATGAGATCTTAAATCCAAAAAGAGATGCAGACAGTGACGTGACGCTGCAGAATGCAAATGGTATTCTGTGCACGACTGCAGTGCAGACCCTTTTTGGGTCAAGTAATGTCAGTGCATCGTGTAGAGTGTTTGGGTCCAGCAGAAGAACAGTGTTACCAGGCCGGAAATGTGATGATTTAATGTTAAAATGCAGCGACGCACAAAGGACAGAATGTCAAAAAAAAGTAAAATAAAATGCACCATTTATTAAACTGGTTTAAACATTTGTGTAAAAGGGTATCAATATTGAATTTATGCATCCTTTCATACTTCATTTCCACTTTTTAAACTAAATAGGATAAAACAAGAATGTCAGCCCAGCCTTTGTGGGTTCTTGTACCCATCAACAGCTGCTTTCCGAAAACGCATCGTACAGTGCGGTTCTGCCTCATATACTCATACACAGTGATGCTGCCACACAACTTTTTAATTTGTCCTCAGTTTCGAGGAGCATTAATATCTTAATTTTACTTCATTTGTAACGCATATCAGAGCGAGCGCATCCACACAGCAGTTTAACTTCAAATGTATGCAGTTTATCAAAATGGGTGTAGAGTCTTTGTTCGAGGATGGTACATCAATCTTTTACCGACTACAACAAATCCATCCACATTTGGCCATCACTTATCCAACAGCGAGCTGCCTCCTATCCAAAAAAAAACTGCGTAGGTAAAGAGGACTGCTCTGGGCAGGTGTCACACTAAGAACAGTTTACAGCAAAATGCAGTAAATAACAGTAAATTCACCTGAGCAGCACATCAGCCGGTCATGGTAAGAAAACCAGCTTATCCAGAGAACCAAACGAAAGGATGAGCCGCAAAACCTCGGTGGCAGCATTTAAAACAAAGCCCTGCTCGGAATCTCCACATAGGTCCTCTGGCCGTGCGAGTGTCCGTGTCGATGCTGGCCGTACAGGTGCCTCAGGGGAATGGTGAAGGGCGAGCGCGGATCTTGGCAAATTCTCAGAGGGTAGGAAGGGAATGAGGGATACAAACTGCCAGGGGAAGGAGAGGGGGACGGGTGGCAGGAAGGAAGTGGCGGCTCTAGCGCAGTCATGAGAGAAGCGTGAGGAACCATTTCAGACAGATAGGAAGAACTTGGCTTGAATGGGGGGAAGGAGGCAATTTCAGAAGGAGGGTAGGAGGAGGAGGTGGAGGAGGGAAAAGGTAGGTAACTGGTTGGTGGGAGGGGGTGACCAGGGAGAGAGGAGGCAGGGTGGGAAGATGTTGGCGAAAGCGCCGGAAAGGACGATCCCGATGAAGCTAAGAAGACGGCAGAGGGGTTGAGAAGTGAGTGAGAAGAATGGATCGAAGAAGATGGGAAGGTGGAAGTGGTTTGACCGGCAGGCAGAGTTTGACCGGCAGGCGGATCGGTTGGGTCCACAGCTGAGAGATGAGGCTGGTCGGGTACAGAAGATGGTGCAACGGGATCAGGGAGAGAGGAAGGGGAAGAATAGGAGGCAGGAGACACGCTGGTCTCACTGGGGGGGGCAGGAGGGGAAGTATTGTTGGTGGCAGACAGTGAAAGAGTGGGGGTGCATATGGATGGAGGGGTGTGGGAGGGGAGAGAGTGTTGGAGGGCGAGATAAGCTGAAGATGGGTGAGTGGGAAGAGGACTAAGGAGAGATTCTGGCGAGGCAGAGTTGGAGAGGGGTGGATAGGAGGCAGCGGGTGGGGCTACCTGGGGCTCAGCAGAAGAAGAGGGCAGAGATGCTAACTGGAAGTTGGAAGATGAAGTGGATGTAGGAGGCAGAGATGGAAGGAGAGAGGGGTAGGAGGAAGTGGGGAGGGGTGGGTACAGAGATCCGGGGAGAGGAGGTGGTGAAGAGGAGGAAGACTCTGGAGGAAGGGATGAATAAGGAGATGCAGAGGTTGGGTGAGACTGATAGGACGGGGAAGACTGAGGGAGACAGGTGGAAGGGAAAGACGTGCAGTTGGTCTGGGGGTTGGGAAAGGCTGGGTTGTAGGAGGGGAGCATCATTTGGCCAGAGCTGTGGAGGAAATGAAAGCTGACGTTAGCAAACCATCAAACGTCCTTTTACCTTCGACCATTTATGCTCGAGGAAACCATTAAGCCTTGCGTGCGTGTTCCACTTCACAGTTGTTAGTGTGTGTGGGTCTGCTGTACCTTAGGCCTCAAGAAGAAGCAGAAAAATAGATCCTGAAAGCATAAATGGAGGTTTTGAGCTCTGGCACGAGTCAGAGTAACTCGCCCTCTCTCGCTTTCCTTGACTGCTTTATCCTGGTCTGGGCCATGTCGGCCCACAGCCTGACACTGCCACTAGGCCTGGAGGGTTTAACTCGGGCTGGAGGCCAGTCCATCACACACACACATACGGTGTCACACATTGAGAGCAATTTGAAGTCCTCAATTAACCTGCAATGTGTTTGGAGTGTTGGAGGAAACCCGAGCAAACCCGTGCAGACACGAGGCGAACACGCAAACTCCACATCTGGATTCCATCCTACAGTTGGGCAGCTCAAGTGCTGGGAAATGGCAGCGCTGCTTATGTTTTTAACCTTCTGGATGGTGCAGAAAATGGCCAGTAAATAATTGCCACCTACTTTTCCATCAGTCCGTCGCTGTTGCCGTTTGAGTTTGCCGCCACGTTTTCAGCGGGGGGTGCGATATCCTCGGTCGGACGCGGAAGGAAGCCCTGGCCAAGACCGAGGGGCTGACGTTGGTTGCCTGCAGGTGCTTCCTGGAAGCTGGGAGCATTGGGGCTGCAGCCACAGGCAGGGTCCCGCAGCGGGAGGCCCCCCAGGTCAAGGGCCTGGCAGTGTTTCGCAGGCTCCTCTGAGCCCTCGCAAGGCTCGTGGCACTCTGTGGGTTAAACCAGAAAAACAAAACAGTGTTCATTGCGGACTTTGCTTCTTCGTTTAAGATGTCATTCCAATAAAGTGCACACGAGCAGAAATAAGAAAGCTGCGATATTCATTTAAAATGAAATACAGTAACGCTGCATTATTGCTGAAGATGTGCAGAAATGGAGCTCCGTGAATTGGCCCTGTCAGAGGTCATTAATACAGCAAAGAGCATAAATGGGGCTTGAAAAGTGCACAACATAACGCAAAATGTATCATATACACCATAATATACCTTTAATAAGAGCGGATAAACGCAGCCTTTTAATGGATGACAAATATGCAGTTACTAAAAAAATTGTTTTAAAACAAATCCATCCATAATTTTTTCCTACTTAACCCTGCACAGGGTGGCAGTGGGCCAGAACCTGTGCTTCCCAACATTGTTTGAAATTTTTAAAATGTGGCAAATTCTTACATTAAACTTACTCAAAGGACTAGAATAAGCGCTGTAGGATGTAGTGCTAATTTGGGTTTTACCCTAATGCACGCCTGGTCAAAATTCCTTGTGAAACTTCTAGAAGCTCAAGTTTGTTTTTTTTTTCCTTTTTCTCCACAGGGTCTCAAGATTGAGGCAGACATCACCAGTCCCCCCCGGCTCTTCTGCTGGATGTGCAAGACGTTCACCTCCCTAGGTCGTCCCAAACAGGCTGCTGAGCTGCAGCCTCAGTGTGCGCTTTAGCTTCACTTACCAACGTCCTCCAGGGACTCCTGCTGCTGGGCACCAGCACAGCTCAGCTTCTTCTTCAGCCTGGCCTCTCTTTGTCTGCAGGTGGGAGGAAACGAAGCTCAGGGTAAGATCGCAGCATCAAATGAATCAAGCAGAGGGAAGTTATGTACATATGGATAATATACTCTCTCTCTCTCTCTCTAAATATATATATATATATATATTTTTTTTTTTTTTAAATAAAGATGTCTGCACATAGATGCTGTGGAGAATCTGAGCTACTGGAGCCGTTTCTGTACTTATAGATGAGGAGCTGCTTCACTACCTCTTGCTGTTCATGCCGTTTTCCCTGAATCCCCTTGCAAAAGGGTTGGAGTTGATCTTCAGTTCAGTGATCTGTTGGAGCAGCAGCAGAACGTGAGACAATTCTGTCAGCATTTTTCATTATTTTTCATGCAAAGGTTTGCACGGCGGAGACGGAGAACGGCTGGCCTCCTGCAGTGCTGCTGCATGCAGTGTAAGGAGTGTCACTTTCATTCTGTCCACACTTTATGTGTTTAGTCCTTCACCCTCTTGTCTTGCCAGAATGATCCATCATCATCATCATCGTGTATTTTATTGCATTTTTCTAGAAAAGCCCAGGTTAGCCATTTCCCCCCAAATGCTGCATCTTCAGCATTGCCCATGTAGCGCATTCTTAGGTGCAAACCCCCTAATCTTCATTTCGACAACATCCTCATCTGCCCGTTTCTTCTCTGGCCTGCCTCGCGGACGGCTCCCGTCGGCAGTCATACAGACACGCTTCTCACCTCAGTCATTCGCTTCCTTACGCAAAGTCGCTGCCTGCATAAAATTGCCCCAAAGGACTCGAAGGCCGATCTGTCCCGCAGATTCTTGCCTTTAATTCTGTCTTCTAACAAAAGGTTGCACATCCACAATCATTCACTCATAACCCTGCTGTTCCCATCCAAGTCCTTTTACCTTGCTGTTCTGGTAAGCCGTGACCGCGATGAACTGTGTCTCGGGGAAGACGAAGGACTGCCGGATCCCCCCCCACATGCGTGCATCTCTGGCCTCGATCACATGCACACGCGGCTGGTAGCGATGGAGGGAGTGAAGAATGATCTGAGGAGAGGTGAGAATTTATGCAAAAGCGCCTTATTTCGGAAGCCATTTATTGAGTCCTTGTCAGCCACTAAAAGAGAATCTCTGGAATATTCTTTTGCACGGTGCTATTTTAAGCGTGATGAGGAATGGAAAATTAGCCACACTCAAACGATGGGGCTTACATGTCCATGTGTGTCTAGCGTGTTGTTGGTCAGTTTGACGTGGTGAAAGGAGACGGTGCGGCCCTGCCAATGCGCCCCTGTGGCAGGGGAGTCTGGGTGGATGAACATACGGTCGGGGAGGCGGGGCTCGGCGCTGCCCACCGCGTGCCAGCAGCCCCCCTGGAAGCGGTACTTGGACGCATCCGCCGGGACGACTTCCAGCAGCAGAATGTAGCGCAGAGAGGGGTTCAGGCCCGACAGCCTCACTTTGAGCTGGGGGAACATTCGGCTGAGCGACACACAAAAAAACATTGGTAAGCGGCACACGGCGCGCTGTAAGGCCGCGTTGAATGCGATGGCCTAGAGGGATATGATGTGCGGGCCCTGACGGGGCTGTAAAGGCAGCACAGCAACACCTCTACTGGGGGTCTAGCTGTGTTGCCGAGAAACGGAGGTAAACAAATCAGTGCTATGGGGGGTCATTCATACAGTCATTTGCATAAATGGGCTTTGAAAACTGCACAACAATACAAAATAGATTACTAATACCTTTAACAATAGCAAATAAACATAGAATAGAGTCTATTGTGTGGATAACATATAAAATTCCATGTATTTTTCTGAAATATGTGAAGTGTGCTAAAACATTTGATAAAAGGCCTGATAAGCGCTGCAGGAGGTCATGCTAGTCAGGCTATGACTCCAGTGTGTGCTGTTTTTAAAGAAGTGAGTTGCTCTACCGGCCAGTCTTAGTAATGACCATCTCAGTCCCGATGCTGCTGAACTGTTTCCACAGGGAGGAGTTTTCTAGCTCCATTTTGAAGTTGCCTTGTTCTTTGCCCGTCAGGTTTATGGAGACAGCGGGAGCCAGAACGGAGGTGGGAACTGCTCTGGCCACGTCACACGGCGCCGGGAACAGCGGGAGGTGGGACTGCGGATCCCTCTCTGAAATTCACCACAATTCACCAGGCCGACTTTCAACCACGCTTCTTTTGAATCACATCACAGACGCAACGGGTTAACAGCGAAGAATATCGGTCAAAAATTTGCTATGGTTAACACAAATGTGTCGCTTGGAAATGAATTAATATGCATGTCAACAACGTAAAGTCTTATTTTGGAGCAGCGACGAGAATTTAGTTAGAAAGTACAATGCGCTCGGCTTCACTGAAGTCCGTTTCTCGCAGCTCTGCCACAACACCACATTGCAACCGTGCACAACTCTGAGCAGAATGCTTTCCCTAAATGCACAACCTCCACGCACACCCGGCACACGATGGCCGTCTTGGCCTCCAAACTCCAGAGCTCACCTCTGTAGCAGCAGTCTGTCCATCTCGGAGGCCCCAGGGCCAGACCCTCGTACATCTCCACCCCCAGCATCCCAGCGTCTGCTTGCTGGGCCCACTTAGCAGGAGGCCTACAGTCTCCAGGCGCAGCTGCCTCAGTGTGAAGGTGAGTATATATAAGGTATAAATTCAATCCAAAAAATATAGGTTTTTATGTCTTCCTCTCAATACTTTTCCTTCTTCCTAGCAGCTCTTGTGCTCTCTCCCTCCTCAGCACACAAATGTCCTTCTCTCATTTCCTCTACCTTATATATGTGGCCCGTTTTTCACACGTTTACCAAATGGTGATACCTTCACACTTCAACCTTCATGTGTGACTCACACCAACCTGCAGGCCCTGGACCATCTTCTTCCCAACACAGCTACAAAAACAAACACACTGTAAACAGAGCTGCAGGACCAAAAGCAACACAAAGCGCAGAACAAATAAATTCACACACCAGCAGCAGTTAGAAGACATGGGTATCAGAACCAAACATGCTAAATAATTCCAAAGGGTGCTGTGATTTTGGAGAAAACAGCCAAGCAGCCCTCTCTTTGTGCAGGATGTTTTTCACTTTATTTCCTCCATATTTAACATTAATGGTTTGGGTACTTAATATCTGTTGTCAAGCCACAAGAAATTATTGCTGTTTACGTACATTGTAGAAGGGATGCCACCCCCCCGTCCCTGATCTTGAAGGGCATTTCTGTGGACCGGATGAACATAGCGGACAGACACCACGTATTGGAAAGCATGCTCTTCTCTGCCCACTAAAGTTGAGAAAAAAATATATGCATTTGTTGGCATGAAAGCAAAGTGGCACGTTTGGCCGAAACCAACCTTGATGTGAACTTCTCTGCTTGGCTTTTTTTCCTAAAACTGAACGCTGACCGTTTAGGAGCGGTCTCTGTGGGCAGGCAAAGGTGGCTCAAAAACAGGTCGCTGGGGTGGAGGAGAGTAGCAGTGATTTGTGCAGCTGCAGTTGTTGTTTTTGCAGGCCATTTGGACCAGTTTAAATGGCCCTCAATGGCAGCATATGGGGCTGAGAGGAAGTGGAGGTGAGAAAGCCAGATGGAGGGATGACAGAGAGGAGAGCGGAATGCGGCCACCACAGGCACAGCTGAGAGAAAACCGCTCAGAGCTCCATTATGGGTTTGTTAGGGGTTGGTGCCACGGTACTGCGGGTGCAGTTAACTCAGTGCCCCAAAAGAGCCAGGACAGAAGCCCACATCAGACTGCAGCAGAAGAGCGCTGAGGTTCTGGAAGAAGGTGGCCATTCAGAACCTGATGGTACTTCCTGCCAAGATAAATAACACAGGATGATTAAAAAAAAACCAAATGCTTTCATGAATTTATTACTCAGTACTCAGCTATTTGGCATACTGAGCATTTGGAAAATTAAGCAAAAAAGCGGGGAGTTGCTTTCCAAATTAGTTTAGACAACATGTTCGTGAGATGCTTGGTTACCAAGCAATTCATTCGTGAAAGTATTTGATTCTTATTGAATCGCCCCATGCATTAAGTAGCAGGGAAAAGGTAGAAAGCACAGGAATGTTTGACACTCGAGCCCCACAAAGCAAAATGAAGTTTCTTACTTTAAGTGGCCAAATGTATTAAACCCCTCGACTTCACAACAAGGAAGGGCAAATTGTATGTGGCAACTTGAAGACATGCAGTTATTCAGTTGTGTTTTTTTTTCCGCAGCCCCAGAAGGACCCCCATGGCTTTGTAGAGCAGCTTGCTTGTTAACACCTCCCATCAGGCTTTTTCTCCATCTTTGAAGCACAACCACAGGGAGCAGACTGCGCTGCCCAACAAGTACACATCGCCTTAAAATCGCAGAGCCCTGCATGCTTCACCTGTCCAAGACGGGCCCTTTCGCACCTTCTCACATGACCTCACACGTCATTTACCTTGTTAGGTTCAAACGCTGAATGTGTATCTGCTACTTTGCTTTTTGGAAAATTTTTCAGCATTCCCAGCACTGATGCTAACTTACATCTTATGTTAGATGTTATATATCTTTATATTATATTACGTATTATTTTTCAGGGCACAAATGCCGAAAACAGGGAGGCAAAGCAAGAGGGGGGGGCACACCAGCTTTTGTGGTGTTAAAATAAAAGTGGAAAAAACACCTCTGTAAGAAATCTGCATGATGGCTGCACAGACAACCCGTAACCCAGTTAAAAAAGTTCCAAGTTGGTCAACAAACGGAGAGAAATAACACAGCTGTTTGTAAAAAGGGCACTGGAAAAATGATGGAAGGGGTTATGAATGAGGGAAGCGGAGGTGTAAAACTTAGTTCTGGGCAGTGTTTCACTCGGCAGCCCGAGTCACACACATCCTCCCGCTCGGGTCAGGTGGCCACACCTGGGGAATGGCACATCAAAGAGTCAAAAGAGTTTATTTGTTACGTACATGGTTGTATACCATGTAGTGAAATGTGCTCTGATCCAGGATAGACTGTGCATGAAAATTTACAATGAAAAATAAAACAAACAAACAACTGAACACCAAGAAGAAAAGAAACAAACAGCAAATAGATAAATAAGTAAAATAAATAAATAATAATAATAAATATATATATATATATATATATATATAAATAAATAAGTAAAATGGTAAAGAAACCTTAAGGTGCACTGGAAGGACAGTGACAGTGAGGGGAGCGGTCACAGAATATTGAAGACCCTGGTCTGTGAGGATTGTGATGGCATGTCTGGGTTCAGAAGTCTTATGGCCTGTGGATAGAAGCTCCTCCTGAGCCTCTCTGTTCTGGCCATAATGCTTCTGAAGCGTTTGCCTGATTTCAGCAAGATGAATAGATGGGTGCTGGGATGAGACAGGTCACCGACGATCCTAGTCGCTCTGGTCCTGCATCTCCTGGTGTAGATGTCCTGTAGGGATGGCAAATCAGATCTGGTGCAGCATTCTGCTGCCCGGACCACTCTCTGCAGTGCTTTGATGTCTCGAGCACAGCTGTTCCCAAACCAGGAGGTGATGTTCTGAATCAGAACAGTTTGTACAGCATCAGAGTAGAACGTTTTAAGGATCGCCGGAGAGACCTGTAACTTCCACAGCTGCGTGAGGTGGTAGAGCCGCTGTTTTGCTCTACTGGCCTAAGCTCGGATGTGTACAGTCCGTGTCAAGTCCTCAGTGACATGAACGCCCAGATATTTGTAACTGCTCACCCTCTCCATTGCAGTCCCGTTGATTTTAAGGGGGGTGTAGGACCGCTGCTGTCGCCTACCAAAGTCCACCACCATCTCTTTAGTTTTGCTGACATTCAGTTGGAGGCAGTTCTCCTGGAACCATGATGCCAAGTTCTCCACCTCCTCCGTGTCTGCTGTCTCATCATTTTTGGAGATGAGGCCCAGCACCACCGTGTCATCAGCAAATTTGATGATGGAGTTGGAGGCGTGCTTGGCCACACAGTCGTGAATGTAGAGGGCATAGAGCAGAGGGCTAAGTACACAACCTTGTGGAGCTCCTGTGTTGAGTATGATGATGCCAGAGGTGCAACCACCAACTCTCACCACCTGTGGTCTGCCTGTGAGGAAACTGAGAACCCAGGCACACAGGTGGCGGTTCAAACCCAAGTCACTCAGTTTAGTGAACAGTCTGTGGGGGACAATGGTGTTGAAAGCTGAACTATAATCAATGAACAGCAGTCTCACATAGTTCCCCTGTTTCCTGTCCACATGACTGAGGGTGGTGTGCAGGATGTGGGATAAGGCATCATCTGTGGATCTATTGGGGCGGTGGGCAAACTGAAGTGGGTCTACAAGGCTGGAGATGGATGCTGTGATGATGGCTTTGATGAGTCTCTCAAAGACCTTCATGACTACTGAGGTTAGTGCAACAGGCCGGTAGTCATTTGGGCATGAGGGCTTATTGTTCTTCGGCACCAGGACAATGGTGTATCTTTTAAAGCACCTGGGGACTGTGGATTGAGCCAGAGACTCATTGAAGATGGTTGTGAGAACTCCGGCCAGCTGGTTGGCGCAGCAGCGCAGCAGGCGCCCGGAGATGCCGTCCGGTCCCGGCGCTTTCCTGATGTTAACGCGCTTCAGCTCCCTCCGCACATCAGACTCAGCGACGGTGATGACGTCACCACATTCCGTCGACCGGCTGTGGGCCTCGCTGCTGTCGCGGGTGACTGTAGCGCAATTGGGCTCGAAACGGGCATAGAACGCGTTGAGTTCGTTGGCGAACCCAGAGTCGGCACTCATAGCCACGCTAGATAGAGCACAAAATGGCGCGGCCACGTCCAGACGCCTACCTGATCGCTCCAGGAAGACTGTGCATTTTTTCTTTAATTTACTACCTATTATTACTGCTCCCTCACACATCAATGGGACTGGTACTGTATGACAGCGCGACACTTCGGGAAATTGGGAATCAGATTCCTTACGTGGTTTCTGAACTCTTCAAACCCAATTTGTCGTGGCCGGCTGAGATACTCCGGACGGCGGATAGCGATAAAGGACGCGACCAAGACCCCCCTGCGGTGATGCACAAAGAAACATCGGGGGGACCCGCGCCGGAGTTCGGAACAGACTGCGGAAATGAGCTCATCGTCCTCCACTGCCCAGCATTCTGCTCGCGAACGTTCAGTCATTGGAAAATAAGCTGGATGATTTGAGAGCAAGGGTGACCTTCCAACGGGACGTGAGGGACTGTAACATCCTGTGTTTCACTGAGACATGGCTGACCCCCCTAGTGCCGGACCAGGCAGTGACTCCGTCTGACTCATTCTCTGTGTTTCGCATGGACAGAATGGCGGAGGCCAACAAATCCAAAGGTGGGGGAGTCTGTTTCATGGTGAACACTAAGTGGTGTGAAGTACAACGTCTCTGTTCTCTCTCGGTCCTGCTCACCCAATCTGGAACTTCTGACCATCAAGTGCCGTCCTTTTTACCTGCCTCGGGAGTTCAGCTCGGTTATCGCCACGGCGGTTTATATTCCGCCTCATGCGGACGTTGGCACAGCCCTGTGTGACCTGCACGAGGCACTCAGCTCAACTCAACACAAACACCCGGATGCAGCAACCATAGTGGTGGGGGACTTTAATAAAGCGAACCTCAAACGAGTCATGCCGGAATTACATGTGATGTGCAAGACTAGAGGGGACAACATGCTGGACCACTGCTACACGCCGTACAAGCAGGGCTACAAAGCTGTTCCACAGCCGGCATTTGGGAAGTCAGACCACAACGCTGTTTTCCTCGTGCCAGCTTACAAACAGAAGTCTCGTCTTGAGGCTCCGGCCACGAGGGAGGTAAAGCGCTGGTCTGCCCAATCGGAAGCCACGTTACAGGACGCGCTCGATGACGTCGACTGGGACATGTTCAGGACAAGTTTGGATGATGCCAACGAGTTCGCGGAGGTAGTGGTCAGCTTTGTGAGCGTGCTGGAAGACAACATTGTCCCCACGGTTACAATTAAGAGCTTTGCCAACCAAAAACCGTGGGTCGATGGTATGGTCCGCAAAGCAGTGAATGCACGCACTGCTGCGTACAACGCAGGTCTCGCCACCGGCGACATGAGCGCTTACAAAGCGGCTAAATATGGCGTTCGGCGTGCAGTGAAGGACACGAAGCGCTGGTACTGGGAGCGGGTCGAATCGCTTTTCCACCAGGGTGACGCGCAAATTGTGGCAAGGACTGCGCACCATCACCATCATTGATGGTCAGATGCTCCAGATGAGGTGAGCAGGACCGAGAGAGAACAGAAACGCTCTTCACCTCGCACCACTTAGTGTTCACTATGAAACAGACTCCCCCACCTTTGGATTTGTTGGCCTCCGCCGTTCTGTCCATGCGAAACACAGAGAATGAGTCCGACGGAGTCACTGCCTGGTCCGGCACATTGGACAGAAATTACCCCTGTGGTGGCCGTTTAAACCTCACAGTCTCCTACCAACCAAGAGGTCTCCTGAGGACAGTGGTGGCGGCAACAGTGGGTAAAGGTGACAGTTGGGATTAAAGGCTTGCGTCTACAGGGCTGAAGGTGTCGCCGGCCACAATTTGGTGGTGTTTTTGTGATCAGCGTCCTACACAGAGTTGTACGACCTGTGAACCCAGAAAAAGGTTCGGTGAGAGCAGTGAGCTTGGGTTATTTTGGTGCATTTGCTGGCTTGGTCAAGGCCACTATGCTGACACGGTTTACAGGAGCGCAAAGACATGAATATTCTTGTGTCAGTTCACATGTCCACAGCACACAAACTGGTATTACAACTCACACATTTTAAGTACAAGAATATCCATTAAGTGCATACTTACTTTCAGATACGTAACAGGTGTGCAGCAGTTGGGAACGTGGACTTGTAACCTGAAGGTTGCTGGGTTAAACCCCAGTTCCTTCCAGTTATACAGTAAATGCTTACAGTGAATTAAAAATAATCCCATTAAAAATAATCTGCAAATGGAAAAAAAACTGCAAGTTGCTTTGGACAAAGTGTCGGCCAAGATTAAAAATCATACTGTGTATTCATGCAGATTTAACTAAACGGACTGATTTATTTTGCGTCGACAGCATGTTTATGGATCTACTCTTTTGGGAAACCTCAGCCAGCTCACTGTACGCATTCTGGGCTGCATTATTATTCTGTTCTTGTGTAGAAGCAAGTCATACAATTTAAATTGTAATTTATTGTCTCTATTGACTAAATATTTGTTGGATTAAACGGGGTACAGCTGTGACGCGGGGTTTCTATTATTCATCTGGAAGAGGCTTTTCCCCACAGCCACATGCAGCTCTGTGCACAGTTCATACAAAAGAAGGGCGCTGGACACCGACGCAGCTCCTGTGTTGGTTCCAAATTTTTTTCTGGAAAAGATTAAGTAACTGCCTGAAGAAACAAAATTTAAGTTGAAAATGCACAAATAACAATGGCAAATTTATGAAGGGGAGACAAGTGGGAAATGGGTCTGAAAGAGAAGAAATTTGAGGACTTTCTTGAACGCTTGGAAGGATTCAACAGTTCTCAGGGAGAGAGGGAGCCCGACTCACCGCTTTGGAGCCAGAACCTGGGAAATGACAGGCTTTCAAGGTTGGACCCTTTGTGGTTGGGAGGAGGGCTTAGTGTAGTGCAGCTAGTCAGGTCAAGTCAAGAGTTTTATTTGTCAGCCTGTCCGTATACAGGCATACGTCATGGCCGAAATGTCGTTTTTCTGGCGGTGCAAATGCGTACAATAAATAAATAGCAGTGCAGTAATTTCCAGGTAAACACAGGCTTAAAGTGACCGAGCAGTCATTGGTACGGTCGGGCGAGGGGGTGCTTGGACTCTAGGCACCAGGGTAATTCCCAGTGGTGGGGGGGAAGCTTGGGTGAGTTTAAGGCCATTGAAGAGCCGGACCTCTTGAGGAACGAAGCTGTCGATTTTACCTTCTACCGGACGGTAAGAGGGCGAGCAGCTACTGACCAGCTCTGCTCAGTGTCAGGGTTCTGATCCCACAACTGGCCTGCATCTCTAACCTGATCTTCAGCTCCAGGCCTCCTAGGGGTCAGAACAAAGGGGTTCGGCACTGACCTATAAAGCGCGTTGCTGCAACGGGTATTGATTTCTTATAAGAATATTAACACAGTTAAGCTACCTTGAGCGAGCGTGTTCTGCTGCATTTTGGTTTAAAACCGTCCATGGCGAATGCGAGCAGGAACCAATGTCTCATAAAGACGGAAAGGGAGGCGGCGGCTTCGTCCGAACGAAATTTAATGGCGTCTCCCCCCCCCCCCTCCTCCCACGGCTCGCGAGGCCCAGGTGAGGCACGCCCACCAGCGCGCGCTGCATCGGCGCGGGCGGAGCAACTGCGCGTTTCCGCGCGCAGTCGGAATCCGAGCGAGCGAGCGAGAGAGAGAGAGAGAGAGCGGGGGGGGCCTTAACGGAACACAGCCCGTCTGTCAGGCGAGCGGCACAGCGGAAAAAAGAAGGGAAAAGGCGAGAAAGAAAGGCAACGGAACAAACAGCCGTCAGATCGCCGGTTAAACGCGGGTTCGAGTCGGGAGACCGTGTCTGCGTGCGCGCGTCCGTCCGTCCACACGACCGAAGGCAAAGCAGGAAGCGGTGCGCGCCATGGCGGATGCGAGCAGCAGCGCTGCGGCTGTCGGGGCCGCGGACTCGCGCAGCGCTGGGGCCGCGCCTAGGAACGCTGCGGTACCCGGGGCGGCGGGCGCGGCTCCGGCCTCCAAGACGCCCCTCGAGTCCGTTAAGGGGCAGCACTTCGACGTGGGGCCGCGGTACACGGATCTGCTGTACATCGGCGAGGGCGCCTACGGCATGGTTTGGTGAGAGAACGCGCGGCGCACGCAAGCGAACAAACAAACAAACAAATAAGCTAGCTTGTGCGTGCGTGTGCGCGCTTCGCTTCCAGATAACGCGAGGTTCTGCGGCCAAGGGTTTTATTTCAACTTATTCACGTCAGCGAACGTGTGTTGTCGCTTCGTGTGCTCGGCATTTATAGTGTTTTTGCCAGCGCTCTGATGCGGCCGCCTGACAGCACAAACATGGAAGAGTGCGTGTGTGTGCGGTGCTCTTACGCGATACAGGAAGTGAGGGACTGTGCAGGCCTCTAATGTGCAATAAAACATGAAGAAACATGGAAGTGTGTGTGCAGCAAGAGACCGTACTGCGTCCACGCCGAGCGAAGAGTTACCTAACACGACCGCTGTGTGTGTGTGTGTGTGTGTGTGTGTACGTGGACACGCAGGCCGCATGGGCCACTGTGGGTTCTGCTGTGCCGATGGCGCACCCTGGTCGACTGACACGCAAACTCACGCACGTTTCATGTATGGTCACGTTTTATTGCACACTAGAGGCCTGCACTGTTGCTCAGTCCTGACACACAAACACTATCAGTCCGTGTTTATAGGCCTACACTTAATCTGTCAACATTTACAGAGAATAAACTGCATAGATGC
This sequence comes from Heterotis niloticus, assembly GCA_018136845.1. Taxonomy (NCBI): domain Eukaryota; kingdom Metazoa; phylum Chordata; class Actinopteri; order Osteoglossiformes; family Osteoglossidae; genus Heterotis; species Heterotis niloticus. Next base: position 2,143,924 of record CM030902.1, on the reverse strand, counting down.
AACAAGGGAGGGGCTGTTTCTCAGTGTGTGTGTGTGTGTGTGTGTGTGTGAGAGAGAGAGAGAGACCACACTGAGATCTTGCTTGATCTGCATTAGTATGTATAAACTTTTTAGACAGTTTCATTCAAAGTGACTTGGTGTCAGTGTTTTTACGCTGTGTTAGGCATTTATACAGCAGGCCAGTTTTTACTGTACCGGTTCAGGGCAAGTACTTCAGTCAGGGTTACCGAGGCAGGAGGTGGGGTTCAAACCAGCGTCTTTTCAGTTCTAAGGTGGCAGCTACAACTTCTGCACCACCTGCTGTCTGAAAAAGTGGCCTCAGGTGCTGTGCAGCTGTTTATACAGTAATTTTACCCATTTACAGTATTTTTACTGGAGCAGTTCAGATGACAGCCTCTCAGGTACTGTAGCATTTGAACCGGAGCCCTGCAGTTGAAAGGCAGCTCTAACCACTCCACCCCCTGCTGCCTCAGTCCACTTATTTATCTGAATGCATATACTTAAATACATTTTAGTTCCTGCATATCTCACAAGTTTCAGAGAGATAAAATATCTCTTCACACCCCCCCCCCCCAGTTCGGCCTATGACAACGTGAACAAGTTGCGTGTCGCCATTAAGAAGATCAGCCCTTTCGAGCACCAGACGTACTGCCAGCGTACCCTGAGGGAGATCAAGATCCTGCTGCGGTTCCGCCATGAGAACATTATTGGCATCAATGATATCCTGAGGGCACGGCACATCGACAACATGAGGGACGTGTATCCTTCACTCATAAAAACCACCGCTGGTGCTGCTGTCACTGCCAACAATCTTACTTCCCGTAGCCACTTTTCTGCCGAGTCAGGTTGGCGACCGCTTTCTCCCTGGGTGTTTCTGTGGCCGTCCTGTTCTTTAAAAAATATATATATAAATAAAATGTTAAGAACTTCATTTAATAAAAATTGTCATCCGTTACAATGTTAAACTCAAACATTCAAAGTCGAATATGTACAACACTTGAGAGGAAATGTTTTTTTGCAAAATTATTTCACAACTACTATCGATAGCTTGCATTAATGTACCTTTGTATGGCAGCTCAAATTTATGGCAGTATTTATAATAATTAAAGGGAGAAGGATTTATTTTTACCAAAATGAAACCACTGACCCCCTAAATGTATAATTTTTTGCAAGAGGCTGCCTAAGGTTTTTGGTCCCGTGTGCTTATTTGTTTGTTTTGGGGTGGCTCATATGAAGGCCTGAGTCATTGATCCGCTCCTTGGAGCTTCTTATGAAACTCCTCATAGTCCGATGTCACGCTCATTGTAATTATTCTGTTTGGGTAACAGATGCTTTAATTGCCTGGTGTCACCCCCCACGTGTGTGGAGTTGTCCCCTAGTGGTTAAACGCCCTGATGCTGTGCAGCACCGAGGTGAAGATGAGCACTGCGGGTGTGAAAGACCTTAACTGCCTTTGCACTCCAGTTACATCGTGCAGGACCTGATGGAGACGGATCTGTACAAGCTGCTGAAGAGCCAGCAGTTGAGCAACGATCATATCTGCTACTTCCTCTACCAGATCCTCCGAGGCCTCAAGTACATCCACTCAGCCAACGTGCTGCATCGAGACCTGAAGCCCTCCAACCTGCTCATCAACACCACCTGTGACCTCAAGGTGATGATGATGCCACTGTGCTGGTTTAACTTGGGTATTAATGTCAGTTTATGGACGACTAGATTTAACAATCATCTATAAGGAGCCAAAGGTGTGTTAAATAAATGATATTTTGAAGTGTATATCAGCCGCTGAATTTTGTCTGTTGGATCCAAAATGTTAGTCAATTGCGTTGAAGTTTTACCGTAGTTGAAAAAAGGAAAATACTAGTGAATGAATCAGTTATACTTTGTGTATATATATGGGCATAAAAACTGATTTGGACATTTCAGTCTGGTTATGTTTTCTAGAATGTTCATGTCGGGATATGATGATGATGATGATAGTGGTGATGCCGCTTCAGACGCCAAAAGCAGATAAAAGCCACAAGATTAGCAATAAAAAAAATACCAATAAGAGTGATTCCCTTCGAAATAATATGTTTTTGTATTTTACTACTTCAGTTTTTTCACTGGGAAACGCAGCGAAGCACTTGAGCGCGCCAGTGTGTTTCTTCTCATTTTACTGCCGTGCGCGTCCTCTCGTCGGACTTGTAAGGACTAGTTGTGCGCAGATGCATTCGCGGCCTTTGTTGTTGCTTTTGTGTTCTCAAATTCCATTCCAGCTTTGCATGTGAGAAGCTGCCTGAAAAATGACAGCTCTTATTCTTACAGAAACTCAAAAAAACTCCACCTCGTGCACCGCCGATGAATGCAAACCATCAGTAATCTGGAAATACCAGATTAGGTCTCCTGCCTTGCGTATTCTTGCACACTTTCATTGTCAGGGATCTTGGGGTGGGGGTGTTGCTGAATTTGTGGTTCGTGTCCTTTTGGAATTACAGGTGGAAGCTCTATAAATACTGAAATCTAATTTGGGGGCTCGTGTTTTGTATATCCGGTGGGTTTTTTATTTTTTATTATATTTATTCCCCCGTCTTGCCTTTCGTCGAATGTCATGTGTTTGTTTTTCCTTTTTGTTTTTGCTGGTAGATCTGTGACTTTGGGTTAGCTCGGATAGCCGACCCAGAGCACGACCACACAGGCTTCCTGACGGAGTACGTGGCCACGCGCTGGTACCGGGCCCCAGAAATCATGCTCAATTCAAAGGTGCAAACTCGGTTTCCTGAATTATGCATGAACCAAGATGCATTTACGTTGTACGTCCTGCTGCACTGCACATTAGTTTTTGCTGCAGCGCTTTCATTCCGCCTGGTTGCTGTGACATTGCAGATTTCTCATATATCCAAGGCTGAACTCGGAGAAACAAATGAATTGCACGTGTACCCAAATTTGTCCAAGTGTTTGCCACTGAGATCTGTAGCATGTTTAATGTAATTAATAAATAAATAACATTTTTGCAGTTGTGCTTTGGTTTTGGTGATGATGCAGCAGTCGGGCACAAAGCAGGAGTGCAGTTTTCGCTCTTTCTGCACGGTAGCTGAGAAATGTTGTAACGTGGCACATCGACAGTAGAGCTGTCAGTTGAGGTTTTCACCCGCATTTTAACGCTAAAACTGCAAAGATTTTGGCACTGTCAGGTTGCAATGGTTTAGTCTCATGGTTTGTGTTGTCATTCTTTAGGGCTACACCAAGTCTATCGACATCTGGTCTGTGGGCTGCATTCTGGCCGAGATGCTCTCCAACAGACCTATTTTCCCAGGAAAGCACTACCTGGACCAGCTGAACCACATACTTGGTAACTGCACGCACCTGCATGGCCAGTAATGTCCGCCAGGTCATAGATCTTAACTGATGAGTGCGAGTGATTGTTCCCCCTGCCAGGCATTCTCGGCTCCCCGTCGCAGGATGACCTGAACTGCATCATCAACATGAAGGCTAGAAACTACCTGCAATCTCTGCCCCAGAAGCCCAGCATCCCCTGGAACAAGCTCTTCCCCAAAGCAGACAGCAAAGGTGACTATTGATGTGCTCAGGTGTTGTGCTGTGCACACTTCTGTGCAGATGCAGCAGTCTCTCTATACAAATTTTCACTACTCTTGAAATTATTCTTAAAAATGAATACCTGAATATCGGTATCCATAAGAGAACTTTTGCTTTAACAAACTGTTGTCTAAAGCTTATCTGTAATAATCAGAATATTAATATACAAATTCAAAAAAAATCAAAGGATAAATACTATACAGTACCTTACAGTGTCATAAAGTCATAACAGCATACAGTAGTTTGCTGCAGTCTTATCAGTTGTTTCCACAACTTGACAAACAGGCACACATGCCTTTTCCTTGTTCAGTATCTCATAACAGTGAACTCCCACTCCCCTGCCAACCACCCCTCATCCCCCATGTGTAATGCAGTGTCACTGGTAGTGGCGCTGACGTGCAAAATGTCCTGTACTCGACCCGTTGCACTGTGTGTTATAAAAGTGCAAATTAACGGCAACGTGTGTGTGGTTGCCGTCTTCCGAGAACGGCATGAGCAAGGGTAATGGGAACTGCGCTCTCATCGTGACACGCAAAGAAAATCCAGAAGTGGAGGGAAAGTAGCTTAAATGGAGCAAAGTACAATTACTGTGGTGTAGCTTTGCAGTCTCTGTGGACTGACTTTGTAGCTTATACTTTTTGATTTATCGATCTAGCAGACGCTAGCTTCTCTTCCTTCGTGGTGTGTGTTGTAGTTTTGTTTCTACAGTCGTTCAGCTCTGCCCGAGTGCACAGTTTCCCTCTAAGCTGCCAGCAGAGGTCACTGCGCAATAATGTGTCGCGCTCAGGTTCCCTTTGTGATCGTACGCTTGACCATCAATCTTCAGTTCGTCCCAAGAACTGCTGCACCTCCCCTCACTCTGTTCTTGGTGTTCACTGTACTTTCTCAATGCCAGCTCTGGATTTGTTGGACCGCATGCTGACCTTCAACCCCATCAAGCGCATTACAGTGGAGGAGGCCCTGGCCCACCCTTACCTTGAGCAGTACTACGACCCCTCTGATGAGGTATCCCCCATTGCCTTCCCATCCTTCCTCTGTGTGTGCTTGTGAGTGAGTGAGAGAGACTTAAACCATATTTGATCCACAAGTTATTCTGTTACAACCAAACAGTGCGGTTTTAATTCATGCCGTTTTTTTCTTATTATGGAAAATGGCCAGATTGAAAAACGGCTAATAGAAACTTTCAGTCCTCACATCTGTTGTCCTTTTCTGCTTAGATGCAGTCTAAATTGGGGAGACAGACATACATGAGCAATTCTCAGTTGAACTGGATGCGTTGAGATGATGATGTTGACTACTGTCAGATTTTATAATTCACCACGTTATACCTGGGTTTCACTATACTAAAATTGTGTGGCTGTCAAGTCGCCTGACCTTGAAGCTGATCTACACGCTTATCTTTGGTTCTTTATCAGAAACACATCTCTCCACTTTCACAACGTTGTCAATTCTTGTTCTCAATAATGTGCAGCAATTGAGTATGGACTCCAAAGAGTGCCGTATGAACTGTATTGGTTAGGCCTCAGCCTTGTTCTCACTTTTTGTAGCAAAAATAACTGTGCACAGTCATAAGACGAGGAACAACAACCGTTCGATGCTTCCATGCCACCCCAGCCGAGGGCTTTCAGTAATGTTTGTGTGTTTACGCTCACAGCCGGTGGCAGAGGAACCCTTCACATTTAACATGGAGCTGGATGACCTGCCCAAGGAGAAGCTGAAGGAGCTCATTTTTGAAGAAACGGCCCGCTTCCAGGCCAATTACCAGGGCTCCTGAGGAGACTAGCAGAGACCGAGGGCGCAGTTTGGCAGCAGAAGGTGAGAAGGAGCTGAGGTGACGGCAAGGACCCACGAGGACCTGTAACTGAAAGCTGTAACACACATTCTTGTACCATATGAAGATACCTACACTCATGTTTCTGTTGAGAGTCTCTTCTAGACTACCTGGACTCATCTGAAAATGATCAGATCCTTGATACCGTTTGGAAGGCTGTCTAACTTCAAGCTGGCACCATTTTCCAGTAGAAATGCGTCAGCTGAACTGTGGACGAGTTCCCAAATGGTATAGTAACCCTTTCTCAGATGGCGGTCTCTTAAAGGTGCCAGGAAAAGACGTGACAGGTCAAGTTGGCTATGGCCAAAAGAGTCCATAATTTCATTACCTAAATTGGATGTATTGCATGCATAGTATTTGTTCTGTAACCTCTGATCTATAACCAATGTGTGGTCTTACACTGTGTGCATATTTCAGCTCTGAAGAATGACGACAAAGCAACCGATTTAAAAAAAAAAAAAAAAAAAAAAAAAAATTAAAAAAAAGATCAAAGTAATCTACAAGACAATGCTGTATTAAAAAAGTTAAATGTTTAAATAATTGTATCATAACAAGAAGTGATGTCTTAAAGTTTCTGTTTCATCTTGGAGGTTAATAATTCAAACGTTTGAATTATTGGTATTTTTGTGCCGATTTGTCGTTCCCTGGACCAACCAGCTCCACGTTCTGTGCGCTTCTCCTCAGCTTTCCGTGTCGCACTCCAGCCCCTCTCCTCCCAGCGTGCGCGTGCCTGTGCGAACCCTTCCCTTTGCTTGTTTTTCAACCGAAATACTTGACAGAAGAAGGGGACTCGTTCGGTCTGTGTACATTTAGTCATTAATTCTGTTTACATTGGTAGAGTAACAGTTATGGGGGTTTTTAGGTTTATGGAATTTGTATTTGAGAATATATTAAGAACATTTATTTACACTCACTGTTTAAAAAGAAAACCACGTATAATGTTACTGGCTTTGTATGTTGACTTTTGCTTGAAATTTGTGTTCATCACACGGTCAATGTTAGTGCCGAGAGTGTGCGTGTGCACGTGTGCGCCCTGCACTCCCATGACATTCGCTGATCTCCTCTGTACTTTATAAACAGAATATGTTGATTGTGGGGAAGTGGTAAGGATTTTTTAAAACACGTTTTGCAGTTTCCAGTAAAAATGCGCTTGACCCGCCCACGGTCCTAGTTCGAGTCACAGTCTAGTCAGTTTCCTGGGTTGAATGTTGCCTGTGTCACACACTGTCGTCTTGCATTTCAGGGAGTTTTTTTTTTTTTTTTGCTGTAAATATTGTTCATATTATTTTTGGCATGCAGAACATACAGTCTATATATTTTTTGTAACTTGTCAGTCTTTTGCTGACTAACAGGATCCCCTCACCAGTGTTCCTCTGCAGTCTTGTTGCGGATAGGTTTGGACGGGGCAGTTTTGTAAAACAAACCGTTTGTTCCCGATCTTCGTCAACGCTAGCTGGGCTTCTGCCGCTTCTGTCCGGGTTGCCGTTTCTCTCTGACATCCCGAGAGCCCCCCTGCAGCGAGGGTCTCCTCGGTGAGCTTTGCCACACCTCCCCACCATTATTAATAGGGGGACCTGCATTGTGTTGCCTTGCCACTCCAAGTCCTCCTCCTCTGCAGCCGTTACCCTCACGTGCATCTACGTCCGGACTCCATACTGTTTTCCAAAGGGCTTACCTTACTGCTGTGGTAAAATCCATGTCTGATTAGGCTTACCTGCTTTATATGAGTATTTGTAATATGCCTACACAATTTTATATCTGAAATGTAATGCCGCGTCCTGCCATTTTTAAAGGATCGAACGCGTCCTGCGTATAAAACCACCTGCTTCGGATACCGGAAATGTTTTGGAAAAGAAGCAATAAAGTAGAGAGGCGTGTGTGAGGAGCCCATGTCGGTTGAGCACGGCTTCTCCCTGTGCATGCAGAGGTTTTCTGCGCAGGCTGTTATGGCTCCGGAAAAGAGCGATCAATCGCAGGTAAAGCTTGGCATAAACGGGGGCTTAACATAGTGGTTCATGTTGTGGTCACGTTAAACCTGATTTGATAAGTTGTGCGGTTTCCCCGAAGGGGCCGAGATTTCCATCATTCACTGGGGTCGCGTGACAAGTAACAAAACGGTATCTTTTGGCTTGAGGAAAACAAAGGACTGTATTAGCTTTTCAACACAGTGAATGGGATGGACTGAGTAGTAACCAAATTAGGTTTTTTGCTGTTATACCTGTTTGTTATTGTGTTAATTTGACAGTTATTGCTATGGCTTTTTATTATTATTACAGGCAAGAATTTTGGTGTTTGTTTTTTCTTTACTTTTTGCTTTTGGGTGTAATAAAAGCCGAAATCTTTATTTCAGAAATTGATTTTTTTTCTTTCAAAATTATAAGGATTTATTTTGAAAGTAATTTATGTAATACTGTACTCAAAACACAGATTAATGGCAAATCTATATATGAATATTATGAATTAAACGACAAAATAAAGTTTGTTGAATGGTTCTTTCTTTCTGCCATGGTTGCTTTATAACATCAAGATATATCATATGAATATAATAACTATGTGGAATGCCATACATGTATACAGTTCATGTGCATGTGACCAGAGCTTGGGGGACTGAATTCTGTGATGAACTGTAATGACTGGACTGTCCACTGAATCAGTGTCATTTTTAAAAAAAATATACAGTAATGTCCTTCATAATGCTGCCCCATTTGTTGCCGACACCCTTCTTCATTCTTAATGTTTAATACTGTCATACTTCTTGTTCTCGCATCTTTCAACGCTCACGCCACGCGCTCTGGTCCCCCCCTCCATGCAGGTGTGGAGTCCCATACTTTTTTGTGCATCACCCACACATGTTCTCTCCCTCTGGCAGAACTTTCCAGCACATTACTTTCACCTGTTCACATTTCCTTTTAATCTGAGTTGCCTGACAAGTAAATTGTGTGTGTGTTACTGGAATCGATACACGCTGGGACAAGTCCAGCGGGAGGAACTTGCTGTGGACACGCGCTGCGGCTACTGTAAAATGCACAGAGGATGTCAACCATTTGAGGAGAATGCCCATCTTACCCTCTTCTTACTGCATTTTCCCTATCTTTACAGCTTGTAAATGGTTTCCCTACGTATTTGATGAATGTGTACAAACGCTTAACTGTTGATGTGATTTTTGAGAAGATTTCCAGTGGAAGTTCATTGTTGCTCTGCTGGGTGAAAACAGGATCTAATAAAGTGTTACACTGACTGCGTTCGGCGCCATTTCAGTTGGTGCTCCACTTCAGAGGAACGTAGCTGCAGCGCTAGTTGAGGTAGTACTGTATTCTCCACAATTCGAAACAAAAATTGGCAATGCGAACAAAATCACTGCTCCGACATCCGATGTGATTCACTAGCATAAAATTTGTAAGAACGGGAAAGACGTATCGCAAGCGGGAGTACCGACCTTGTCTTAATTTATCACGTTGCACAACAAAATGATTTTGAAGAAAGCCACATGATTTTGAATGCGATGTGCTGATGCAGCGTGATAGTGACTGGTCGGCGCCTCCGCTGTTGCTGCGGTCAGCCGAGGTCGAACCGTACGCGAGGGATCCGGCGAAGGCCGAACGTAGCCGTAGGAGTTGCTACGGGGTGCGGCTGTTGTCCGATTCATCATTAAGCGTGTGAAAGACAGCGGGCCACATGACGACGGGAGCGTAACTACACCACGGGTCAGCCGGTGGCTTCGGTGGCTTAGCAGGCGGCAAAGTGTGCTGGTAGCAGCGTGAGAATCACTTGTTGTGGCCTACAACTTCCCTAAGAAAATCTTAGAGAATCTTCTGAGATCTTCTGAGAACATGGAAATGTAATGTTAATGGTGTTCAGTGGCAGGGCCAGTTGCCATAAATACTGTACACTTACAGCGTTATTACTCCATCTCCATGGTAGGAAAAGATGTCCTGAGGGACCACTGAAAACTGTTGCAAGAGTAGAACTGGAGGCAGTAAAAAAAAAAAGCTGTTCCTTTGTATGCCTGAGAAGGTTTTTTTTTGTCTTCTCTCTTTACCAAGAATATTACTGTAAACAGGTGGCGAGCGAGAAGAATGATCAGGACAAACCAGGAAGTGTGGTTGAGTAGAAATAAGAGAGCGCTCAAGTTGGAGAGGAGGAACCCAGCTGCGAAGAGAGTGAATGATTGACTCGAGTCTTTAAGATCCGAAGATTTTATATTTTAATTGTTATCTTCTGTTTTCGCTTTAGTCATTGTTTTCGAGTTAATTTTGAAAGTTCCAGTAAAAATTGCTTAAGTTTAGCACTTTGATACTTTAAGATTGATATCTGCAGCGCTACAATGAGCATTATGCCAGACTTGGACACGTTGTTGATCCTGCTTTACTACGCTGTTCCGGCATTAGGGGGGTACATCCTCACCTCACTGTACCTCCTGAAGAACCCCCACGTCCTGCACAAGAAGAAAGAACCAGCTTTTTACTGCAAACACATCTCTCACAGAGGAGGTAAGATCCAAGGCGACAATATCTGCAGTGCTTCTCTGTGCATTTCATAAAATGACCTGCACCATCTTGAGAATAACTTGTTCTGTAATGGCCCAATTTAGAATAATTTTGATTTATTTCCTTGAGGTGCTGGAGAGAGAATAGAAAGCACAATGGAAGCATTTACACAGTGAGTTCAAGTGCTCCCTTTTCCATAGTAAATCAGTGTTCAGCACAGTAATTTATTAAGTCGCCCCTCATTGTTGCAGTGCTGTGAATCAGGGGACCGAAATGCTGGAGTTGGACTGTCGCCTAACGCGTGATGCCCACGTGGTCGTGTCGCACGACGGGAACCTCCTTCGGCAGACTGGACACGATGTCCACATTTCGTCGCTGAATCTGAAGGTTATAACGTGCGCTTGTTGCGTCTTCGCTACAAGTTGTCCTCATCGGTGCGCTAAGCATTTTACGCGCTGCTGTTACCTTCACGACGATGCCGAGTAGCGACAGCACCCAGTGGCTTACGTGAAAATTGGAAAACATTGTTTGAGTGCTGTTTATTGGAAATAATTTATAGCAGCCCTGACCACCAGTCATGTGCAACTGAGGTGACGCTCCCACATTCCCCCCTCAGGACTTGCCCCTGTATAAAGAGAGACTGGAAGTCACGTTTTACACAGGTAGGAACGTGAGATTAACTGCTCATTCGTGCTGTTGGTGGTTTTAATTCATGCTGGAATTGCTATCTCATTACTGTCCTTTTATAAGGCCATTATAGCACTGGAAAGGACCGGAAGTTTGCGCTGCTAGAAGATCTCTTCGAAAAATTCCCAAACGTGCCTATGAACATTGAGGTCAAGGAGGATGATGATTTGCTGCTGAGGAAGGTAAAGCAGATATCAGCTCCATTTCATGAGAACGTTCCCAAAATCCAATGATGGCACAATGCAGATGGTCCCCCATTGTGAGTCGAAAATGCATTTAATACACCTAACTTACTGCCATGCCCACGTAGGCAGTCTCTCCACCCCATCTTCAGATCCAGCACTGATTGGACAATGTGAACCGATCGTGGGCAGGATTTAGTTCCTACCCAAATTTCCCGTCAGTGCTCAGTTTCTGCCGCCCCTTGTGAACTCTCCTGCGATCGCTGTCTTGCTAAGACCTTGAATTTTGTTCATTTTGAATTGTGGCAACTGTGTTCCGTTTTTATTTACTGCCAGTCCCTAATGTTTAGCACTAGCTCCCGGCTAATGGCAACACTCTTTCTCACAAACAACACTCAGTAAAGAGTTTAGCGGAACTTAAACTTATTACCGTGGTTTCTCACAGTTGCTTCCACCAACCCGTGCCATAACACCTAGTGAACATTTTAGCCTAGCCTACCTTAAAAGTCATTACAGGCATTCTGCTTTAATGCCACTTTCAGGAGACACAGACACAGATGGGCATTTCATAGACATGATGGACGCACAAAACACATCGGGGGGTTATCCCAAAAAAAAAAAAAAAACACAATACAGAACACTATAGAATATCAGTTGTGTACAATAGTGACTGCATGCCAGACTGGAAGATGCGGATCACTACAGCTGCTTAACATCATGAGAGTATCGTACCACATATCGCTTGCCTGGGGGAAAAAAATCAAAATTCAGAGTATGGTTTTTATTGAATGCCCATTGCTATCGCACCATCGTAACTTGGGGACCATCTGTATTTTCAACAAAGCCACAGCATAATAAAATAAAGTTAGAACTAGTCTAGTATTAGCTGGTGAGATGTAAAGAAATGCAATAACAGTAACCGATTTTTATTTGAGACCGTGTTCTCATGCATGGTTTTGAGATTCTGCTCGGTTTGTGCCAGCTGCACGAAAATGATTTCTGTCTCACCATCAGATATCATCGCTTGTGAAGGACTACAAAAGAGAGGCGACTACTGTGTGGGCCACAGAAAAATCCAGCATCATGGAGAAATGCCGCAACGCAGTAAGTACTGTTCCTACTTGTGGACTCTAAATTTGGTGCATAAAACGTTTTTGTGCTTGCATTGTCACTTGACAGTTCTTACAACTGAAAATACTGAGGGGAAAAAAACATTTAACGGACCTTAATGCAACCTTTGTGATGGTTACAGATTACTGCATTGAAATACTGGCTGTTTTGCTTGTCTCTGTGGCAACTCACAACTTAGCAAAAGTGCACTTCTAAAAAACGATAAACTTTTAAATGGTCAATAATGTTCATGACAGCAAACTGTCCAAACAGCAACTTGTCATGACACTGCACTTGAGAGGCCTCCACTTGTACACTGGTGTGTGTGTGTGTGTATGTGTAGATAGACAGATAGATAGATGGAGGGATTAAGCCACATGGACAGCAAACGCAGTAGTGACCAGGCACCGCGTGGGTCCACCATCCGTACGTCTGGTAGCTTCTGTTAATCTAGTTTTCCTCCAGGGAAGATTCAACACTGGTGTCCACACCGAATGTGCTGTATTCTGACCGTGGAATTGGTGACCAAATCACTTCCCGGGTTCCTCATCTTCATGCAGCTGACTTGTGTGTCTGTGACTCAGTGGCATCGCTGTCATTTTCTGTAGCTGTGGTGTGAACTGCAGGTCTTCACGGTCAGTCGACTTACTTTGGTGCGACACCAAACAGGCAGTTCGGTTGTTTATCCGTTAGGCATCCTCCCAACGGGCCAAAACCGCTTTTTTTTATTTTATTTTTACCTGGACTCAGTTTGAAATGCTGCAAATACCATAGCAAACCCACTTTCACTCTCAGTAAACCAAGCCTTTTTGGGTACGGAAGTGAAATAAAAGTTGAAATTTGCTGCGAGGTGAATTTAAGGCAACATTAACAGAATTGTGTGGATTCGTTTAGCCTATGGTGCTCTTTCCTTGCCTCTGTGCAGAACTCAGCTATGCCCTACATGTTCACCAAGACCAGGGGGCTCCAGCTGCTCCTGCTCTATTATAGCGGCCTGTTGCCCTTTGTGTCTCTGGGCGAGAGCTTCCTGCAGTTCTACCTGCCACAGATCATCAACAGGTGAGCCCAGTGCTTCTGTCTCCTAGATGTGTATGGATTTCCTACAAATACTCCCCCACAGTCCAAAGATGTGTCTTTAAGGTGAACTAGTGACTCTCAGTAGTTTATGAATGTGTGAGTGCATCACTGACACTGGTGTACCTTGCCTGGCCCCCTGTGCTTCAGGATGATCTTCTGAAGCTCCCACCCTCCACTGGGACAGGAAGTTGTCCATAATAAATGAACAGCTGAGTAGATACTGTGGCCGCTGAGAACTGCCGCATTCCTGAGGACGCTTGCTTTTTACATTTAGGCATTTAGCAGACGCTACAATTTGGAGCAAACAAATGTGCATTTCACAGCAGGCGGAGAGATTCAGATTGACATGTACAGCCCTCGAACCGCAGGTTTTTAAAGAAACAACCTAGTGCCAGTTTGCAAAGCAGGTGCATCAGATCCAGGCAGTATATTTGGATCCCCTTCTTGAAAGATGAGAGGGATTCAGCCACTCTGAAGGACAGAGGGGACTTGTTGCACCAAGGACCTTCAGGCTTCCGGCTCTGGACCCACCAAACATATCGAGAACATTAATACAGTTCTGTTTTTTCATAGAGCTGGTATTTAAAAACATCTGTTGTTGTTCTTTGTCATAATGGTACCCCTGGGTGCAGCCTTTTTTTAACAATTAAGCCCAAAAAAAAAATGCAGCAGGTATGCACTGCCTTTGTTGACCTCGCACGCCCTTATTTACAAAGGACACACAAGTCAACATTTTAATCAGCACATTTTCTCCTTTTCAGAACTTACATTCCAGACTGTCGCATACTAAGAAATGGGCTGCTCGTCTCTCTGCTGGAAAAGTGAGTGGTTTTGACGTATCGGTACAAAGGCTGCCACGTACGCTGCGTGAATCCCCTTTAAAGCAAATGTTAAAGGTTGTTTTTGTTTTGTTTTAGGTTAACTATGAGGAAAAGTCTGTTCGAACATTTGGTTAAACGTGGAATACAGGTACCCGGCGCGTTCACTTGTGGTTTGGCCACTGGAGTATTAGTTTGGCAATGCAAGCCGTCCTCGACTTACGGTGACACGTGGCAGACTCGTAGTTACGGCGGTCATAAAGAAGTAAATAATGGTTGCGATCATTTAAAATAATAAAATTTGCGAAAATTGTGCAAATATTTTTAATGATTTCCAGGACCTCTGATACATGACCTAGCATCCTGTCACTATTGAATAAAGCACAAGTAGAAGGGACGCAGAGCGTCCCTTCTACTTGTGCTTTATTCAATAGTGACAGGATGCTAGGTCATGTAACTGTGCTGAGTGGCAGCACAGTTAGCACCCAGTGTGATGCACCCGTCTCCCCTGTAGGTGCACCTGTTTGTGTGCAACGAGGAGCACGACATAGCGGCGGCATTCGCGGCAGGAGCTACAGGAGTGATGAGCGACTACCCCTCCCTTCTGTCCGACTACCTGCGCAACCACCCGGCGCTCTGACGTGCCTCTGCCCCCGGTTACGTCCACGCTTAGTCACATCAAATCTCCCACTGGCACCTACTGGGATATTTATGGACGATATAGCTAGTTGTTCAGCAGTAAATTATCCTTTAAAACCTTTTCTGCATTCGTTTATTTAAAATCAGGTGACTTGGGGAATCATATTAGTAGTAAAATTTACTGTAGTAACATCTTAACTCCTGTACTCAGCTTTGTGCTCATATAAACTGATACAGTGCATCCTCCATGTACTGGACTATACTGGGGGGGGGGGGGGGGTCTCCAGGTGTGTTGAAAGTCCAGAAAATCAAAATGTAATATTTTTTACCGTGGTGCTGTACAGTACTGCAGTGTGTACTATAGTGACAACCAAGTGTCATGTGTAATGGACCTGTGGTGTGGGTAATAAAATAAAGTTGGTGGTGTAACAGATTTTAATGCTTTAATGAAGTCTATCCAAAACAACCAAATTATATAAATATTTACCCTTATGCATACAAATATATATTTTTTCAGTATTTTTCTTTTCTTCCCAGAACATTTTTGCGGGTGTGTGAAATGGAGGTTTGCTAAATGGAGGATGGACTTGCACGCTCTGTAATTCTGTTTTGTGCGATACAACAGGGTTAGGGCTATAAATGCTGTATCGATTGCAGCACCGTTCAGCACGCTGCTCTGTGCTGTCTTTCCATGAACTGAATAAAAACAAAAGCAAAGTCTTTGTTAATAATTGCTTACAAATCCTTTTCTTGACTGCGCAGTCTGATAAACTGAAAGGTTTCAGCTTCAGGCGGAACAATAAAAGATTCCACTGGAAGAAGCACGCTGTTGGGAATTAACAGTTATCTTATTGACTGTATAAAATGTGGTAAATGCTCAAAAATCCCGACCCACTGTGTGGGATGTGAGCAAACGCCCTACTGTGACACCCGTGCTAGCTTTAGCGCTAAGAGCACAGGCCGGGTGTAGGAAAGTCGCTGTAGTTGCTCTGCCCGCATTCTGACCGTAGGAGGCTGAGGGAAGGCGCTCACCAGTCAGCTTGCAGCTTGGCAACACGGCCACCAACGTGCAGCTCTGAGGTGCGTGGTCATTTCCTCCACCCACAGCAGAAGCACTGCAGCGGTTCCACCTAAAATGCGATCATAAAAAGATCTCAGCACAGGGTTGGCATGAAGTCATTGATGCTCAAGGGACTCACATTAAATTGTGGACCATTTTGATCAATAAGCAAATAAAAATGTGTTTGTTTTACTGGGTTTTCTCTTTTCTATTTTCATGACTTAAATGAAGATTTTGATCACATTTTAGGCCAAATCTGTGCAGAAAATTGTTCTCAAACTTTGTAGCCCCCCCGTATGAGTCGGTTTTCATCTTTTGTATAAAGAGTTTTTCTCTATCTTTGAAACAGTCATTAGCTTAGCAGTGTAGCCCTACATTAAATACGGTAACCCTGACAAACACAAACCCAGGATCTTGCCAGATGAACGGGGGGAGATGGGTGTCCAATATTTTGCTCTACAACCGCTGAGTACTTTTGCTTGTTTTCTGACAACCATTTACGCCACTGCTCAGAAGGGTTTCAGCAGACACTTTAGCCACAGCAGAAGTCCAGGGGTGCTGCACTTGTCCACCACGGTTCCCCACGTGGTCAAGGCTGATGGCTGGGACTGAGCCGAGTCCCTTCAGCACGCGCATGCTGCCCAGCTGGAGACACCGTCGCACCATTCGCATTGTTTTTAGTGTAAAACACGAACGGTCCTGCTGGAAGCTTCCATTGTTATAGGAGGGCCAGGCTGTGTGTGGCAGCAGCTAAATGAATAAATAATGAATGAGTAAACACATCGCATAGCAACCAAATATCATGTGGACGTGCAGTCTAAGCCAATTTGTTAAATAACTCGTTTTTTCCAAATCTTACCAATGCCCAGAATGCCACGTGGCTTTTTTGGAATTCAGGTAAACTTTGTTTTTAAATTTAATGTGAGCTAAATGTTTTGAGCATGTGTGGTGTGGTATGTTGTAGCATCGCACACCCTGAGCTGTGCACCGCATGTTTACCATGTTTGCCCGTCTTCGTCCTCGCCTGTCCCCTTTAGTGCTGCAGGGATTTGCTTCCTAAATCCTTTAATTGTCTCAATGGCCTTGGTGACCGAAAGCGGCGAGTGCTGAACTGTGACTTTACGTGACTTTCTGTGAGTGCAGTGCAGTCAGTGGAAACTGCTGGAAAGAATAGCAGTAAATGTAGTGGGGATGAGGTGGAGGAGGTTAGAGCTGCACCACACAGTTTTGATGCCACATCATTAAAAACTGAAATGGAAAAAATATAACTTCTCATAGCAAGTGTTTTTGTTTATGTCACCCGTCTTTCCATTTTTACATTTCACTGCATAAATCTTTCCGCTGGCTGGAACACAGCTTCCACAAGTCTTCCTTTTCAACCCTTTCAGCCCCATGCAGCAAAATGTGTGCAAACTTTTTTTTAAAGTTTCAACTCAACTGGTATTAATTTTGCCTCCGATAAACAAGATAATGTTTATTTAGGAAACAGTTTTAAGCTCTGCCCAACTGATAAATTGATGTTGACTCGTAACAGAAAATTTTTTGCACGCATTCAAGAGTGAAAGGGTTAAATCCACTTCAGTGGGATTTTGCAATAGAAAAGTGAAAACAGAAATGAAGCCTGGGACATTCGGGGAGGAGAGCAGTCCGGTGCTCTGTACCTTCACTCTGTAAACAAAGTGAGAACAACATGCCTTTCTCCCCCAAGTTCACATTGCTCCCCACTCATTAAAAACTTCATTAAGGAGTTTTATAATATACTTAGAATGTAAACCATCCTGCTTCATCTGCATACCAAGGGAGCCCACAGTGCAGTGAGGGAGGTGCTCCAAGGACCCTTTTATTGAAATTTCCCCAACTGAGGTGATACAGCTGCAGGTTGTCGGTTTGCAATGTTGTGCAGATGCTCACTGACCACCGTTTACGCAGTGCATCTCAGCTCTGTCAGTGTAGATGCTCACACCTCCCTCCAGAGAGAGTGTCTGTAGCTGTTACACTACTTCCAGAGGGTCCCTGTCCTTCTGCGACAACTGGACAGAGACCGAATCAGCCAAATGTTGCGACAGTCGTTCCCTCAGCAGGGCCAGAAAGCCACGTTCGCTGTTGCTGTGCTCAGTGAGGATCACGCTTGTCCCGGCAGCAGTTGCATCCAGGACCTCGTGGTGCGACAACTCTCCTAGGAGCACACACACAGTAGTCTAAATGCTTCACAAAACACAAGCAGAACTACACTGTAGTATACAAGTTAGCAATGCTGGTCTGCACTGAACAAAGGACTGTTTATTCATCACTACCTGTTACAAAGAGATCTGCCTTCACCCCGTGTAGAAGCAAGGCTCCTGATCCAGCACACACTGCTACCGTGGTAACAGTAGACTCTGGAAGAAAGAAAAACAGGTAAAAGTTATACTGTATTTTACACCAACATGACAAACCCAGCTAACCCTTCAATCCTGTTAAAGCCATTTGAAGTAATGTCCCCAGTTGTGATAGGAAATAGTTTTAAGTTTAGCAAACAGTGGTAAATTGTTGTTCTCAACACAGTTGTAACAAACATTTTTTGAGATAAAAAATTCAGCAATGAAAGAGTTAAAGGCAATTTAAACTGCCCTGCTTTTATTTAACTTTTGTATTAGAAAACGATGCCGGTGTGCAAATAAGACAGCAGGTAACACAGCATTAAAAAAATAAAAAAATTTAAAAATAAATTTTAAAAAAATCTAAAAAGCTAGAAATAAATATATGGCATGAACAATGCACCAAAAAGAGGTTCTGGAGTCATGTGTACCCAGAGTTTTTTGTTCCCCGAGAGCCAGCCTCAGGTGTTTCAACCCCAAATGAGCCTTCAGTCGATCAGCAGCCACTGCTATGGAAACAGGTTTATGCAAAGTGCTATGTCGCCCCATGCCGAATCCCAGAAGCGGTGGCTGAAACAAAAAAAAGTGCACAAAAGGCTTAAGAGGATTATAGTTGAGTGACTAAAAAGATATCCAACTGTTCAGATTCACAGAGTAACTGAGGAGAATGCCAGCGCTGTACCTGGCTAACTGGCAAAATGGATAGAGACTGCCAAGGTGTGGGGTGTCCTGACAGAGTTTGGACAACAGAGGTCAGTGCCGAGTCGGGACAGGGGAGGCTCACGCTGTAGGCGTCACTGTCAGGTCTACAAAATGAGAGAATGTGTGTTAGTGTAAAAATGTGCACCACTTCAGTACAACAGAGTGTAATGTAGTAGCGCACCTGGCTGGAGAGAACATGACACCTTTTCCTCTGTCCCCCAGTTCCGACAGAACTGTTTCCAGCTCTTCACGGGTCCTCACGGTGAACTCCACTTTGTGATGCGGGGGCTCGCTGCTCACAGCCTGGCACAGCACTGACACACTGCCACTACCTAAAAAGGGCCATTTTAAGTACAGTTTTGTAGCCACTACTAACATCAAGAAAGACTGTAGGTAATCTTCA
Organism: Heterotis niloticus; assembly: GCA_018136845.1. Taxonomy (NCBI): domain Eukaryota; kingdom Metazoa; phylum Chordata; class Actinopteri; order Osteoglossiformes; family Osteoglossidae; genus Heterotis; species Heterotis niloticus. Next base: position 2,124,995 of record CM030902.1, on the reverse strand, counting down.
AGTAAGCTGTGAGTAATGCATAATTCTAGCAGCCCTAATACTTACCCAGTGCACCTATGAGCCAGTCGTTGACCCCATCCGCCACGCTGTCCAGGGCCGTGTGGGGTGAGTAAATTGCAATACCCGCTTCAATCGCCCGAATTGCCAATCGCTGCTTCCAGTCCTTCTGAACCAGCCGTTTAATTGGTTTAAACAATGGTGGGTGGTAAGAAATGATAAGGTCGCAGCTCATAGCTTCTGCTTCCTCCATGACACTGGCCGTTAGGTCATTGGTCAGCAGAATCTTCTGGATCAGACGAGGTTTGCTGGGCTCCACCAGTAAACCAACATTGTCCCAGGGTTCAGCTAAAGACAGGGGGGCAAGCTGCTCGAGCACTTCCAAAACTTCTGGCAAATTCATGCCTTTAGAGGAGCGGTGCAACTGAGAGATGAAGGATGACTGCGTGAGGAAATGAGGATGAGAGGTCAGTGGATGGAGGGGGTCACTGTAAGAAGATCTGAAGGCAGGAACGGGTACGGAGGGAAAAGGTGAAAGGGCAAGGAGGGAGGTGCAATAGTTTAAGCGAGACGCCCTGAGAAAACGAGAGATGGCACAAAGGGTTGACACAGAGTGGAAGACGGGAGACGGGTAACGGTGACGCGAGCAGGCGCTGGGGTTGGCTAGTCGGCTTGTTGCTAGAAGCACCCTTAACCATCCAAGAGGCATCTGAACCCCTGCAGACAAGGAAACAACACATTACCGATGCTCCTAATCAGAAGCAGACAAGAGTCGGTTCACATCCTCTTTAATACCACTTCCAAGTCCAATCTTCTTAAAAACAGCACAATCTCAGCATACTATAATGGACAAATTTAGTTTGTACTGTTGCAAAACACAAGCTTGTGCTCATTTATGACCTGATAGATGGTGATATTATTATTATTATTATTATTATTGTTGTTGTTGTTGTCGTTATTATTACCACCTGCTGATGTGTGTCCAAACCAACACACAGGGGGCAGATTTGCACGATTTAGGAACGAAATGTCCCGCTTTACAGCAGGTACCACTGGGTTCAATACTGTTGCTATTGTTTACTATCAATGATGTGTAAATAAAATAGCTATTCATCTAATAACTGTATAAAACATTTCTTACAATCTGCAGCTCAAAGTGCGAAAGTTAACCATGGTAAAAACTTAAATTCAATCACCAAAAAATATACGTAATGCCATTCAATTAACACAAATCAGAGATGCATACAAAATATAACAATACGGCAAAATAAGGATAAATAATATAAAACATGTCAAGTCAGGCTGATTTGATCAGTTCCTGTCTGCAAAACAGACTCAGCGGGAGGAACTGTTTTGCTCAGCATTTACAGCGACACATGTCGAAGTAGCAACAACTGAAAGACGGAAAACTTCGTGTCGGCATACAGGTTGCTGAAATGAAATGAAATAATAATAATAATACATATTTTTGCTCGGCTGTTAGGAAGAGCACAGCCACTCACCCGCCACTTCCGCTGACACAGCGCAAAGCGCGCATGCACCTAGTTCCTACCAAAGTGCTTCCGGTGTCGAATCCGGTGATTGGCTGATTCAAAAGCGTTCCTGCAATCTGATTGGTTGACGCTAGGCGCATGCCTTTGACGGCTGAAGGACAATTGGCTTCAGGATAGGAATAATTCTCTATTTCTGATTTATTTATAATAGTTTTCTGAGCTTTTTAACGCGAACCGACTCATCTCAGCGCTTTCCAATTCATAAGATAATTTGCAGTCATGGGTGACAGTCAGTCCTCAAGGAGTTATTATGATCCTGTAAGAAGTAGTGGAAGCTCTTCAAAGTCCTTGTCTTGGTCGCTATGAAACTTCAGTCGGGAAGATTGTATCGCAGCCCTAAACTCTGAGAAGAACACGCTCAGCTGAGGTCAAAGTGTTGAGGTGGAAACAACCCTCAGCAGATGAGGCTTAGAGATGAAGCTCCCTGTTGCCCCAGCTGAATGTCAGCAGCAGTTCAGTGCGACACGAGCGGCTTCCCCTCCCTCCTCTTCTCTCGTTTTGGCCTCCAGCAAAAGATCTGACGTCACCATCCGTGATGGAGAAATTCCACAGGACACAGCAGCGGGTGACACACGAGCTGCCGAGGGGCCCCACAGCCAAATGCCACGTGCAGTCAACTGAAAGGTGCTCCAAGGTCAGGTGTCAGATGTGGAGTTGCACCACAGGGCAGATGTGTCGTCTGGAGGTGCCAGAAATTGTTCGCCTGTCTGTGCGGATGGACCCAGCAGAAATCCTCTCTGTCCCCTCTGGAGAGTCACTCAGTTCTCCCCAGCTGTCCTGATCTCCACTGTCCTCCACCCCTGTGGCTGGAAGATAACAATACCTCCCGGTATCTGAAGGGACAGCGGCTAGAAAGGATGGTGAACAAAGCCTTCATCAGCCACAGAAATGCTGTGTCAGCAGCGTCTGTTTTTTTTCTGCCCAAGATGACTGCTTATTACTTCACAGATACCAAACTCATTTTCAGTGACAAGTTTGCCTGGTCAATAAATGATGGTTCCTGAGGACCTGCTGCAGGCAGGAAGTGACATTCAGACGCAGGGTTTAAAGCAGCTGGGCTGAAGATGGACTAGAGGAAGTTGGAGAGCTTGGCAGTGCTGGACTGTGGTCAGCTTCTGTTGTTGTTGTTACGCTCTTTTCTTGAATTAAAGTGGCCTCCTCCCCAGTTTTATTGCATATTTTCAGCAAAAGCATTGTTTTTTTAAAATATTTTTAATACTTCAGTGTCAGTCACGTGGCTCCACCACCCCAAAGTTGGCCGCATGAGTGACAAAGCACAGAAATGAAACAAAGCAATGCTGTTAATGAAAATATGCAATAAAAACTGGGTATGGCAAGGCTAATTTCTCTCAAATTTGCTGACGTCCTCAGGCAGCCTTCGAGGAGATCACACTAAGAAACTGACGGATTTTCTCACATCTGTGTAGCAGTTTGTTTTATTGGAATAATCATTTAGATGATAACCAGCACAACCAACGCGTCCGCTGTAAATCAGCAGCTAAAGCATATTTTTGCACTGTACTGTATCTATTAGGGAAAATATTCATATGATTTATTTACTACTGTTACAGTGAACAAGCACCGTTGATGTCTCCATCAGTCTTTCCCTGCACTTTTACTTAAACTCTTACAAGGCATTTTGGCCAGTGTTGGTTTTCTTCTCTCCAGCAAGGGGATGGAGGAGAACACAATGCTTTTATTATTTTACAGTGGCATGCAAAAGTTTGGGCACCCCTGGTCAAAATTTCTGTTACTATGAATAGCTAAGCAAAAGTAAAAGAAGACCTGATTTTTAAAAGTAATTACATGAAAGATGACACATTTCTATAATATTTTAAGCAAAATTGCTTTTTTATTTCCATCTTTTACAGTTTCAAATTAAAAAAAGGAAAAGGGCTCAAAGCAAAAGTTTGGGCAGCCTGCATGGTCGGTACTTAGTAACACCTTGTAATACTTAGTATTACCCCTTCTTAACACTTTTTGTAGCCAGCTAAGAGTCTTTCAGTTCCTATTTGGGGAATTTTCACCCATGCTTCCTTGCAAAAGGCTTCTAGTTCTGTGAGACTCTTGGGCTGTCTTGCATGCGCTACTCTTTTGAGGTGTATCCACAGATTTTGGATGATTCTTAGGTTGGGGGACTGTGAAGGCCATGCCAAAACTTTCAGCTTGCGCTTCTTGAAGTACTCCATTGTAGAAAGTTTTCTTGGTCTTCCAGACCTCAACTTGACCTCCACCGCTCCTCTTAACTGCCATTTCTTAATCATATTACAAATTGAAGAAATGGCTACCTGAAAACACTTGTGTATCCTCTTATAGCCTTCTCTTGCTTTTTGGGCATCAGTTATTTTTGTGCCAGGCAGTGGCTTAGAGGAGCCCATTGCTGCGGATGGAAGAAGGTTTGAGGAGTCAAAGTATTTATAAAGCTTTGACATTTGCATCATCTTGGCTTTCCTAATGATGACTGTGAAAAAGCCGTAGCTCTAATAATTATGGTCCGAGACCTCAAATCTCTTGGGGTGCCCAAACTTTTGCAGGCTGCTCCTTTCCATTTTTTCACTCTAAAATTGTACAAAATGACAGTAATACACTAATCTTGCCTAAAATGCTGAAAAGAATGATTCATCTTTAACTTTACGCCCTTTGGAGATCAGTTCATCTTCTACTCACAGTAACAGGAATTTTGAATAGTGGTGTCCGAACTTCTGCATGCCACTGTATTTCATAAAGTGAAAGTAAACAAAACACAACAATGACAGAGAAAGAGGGAAACTATACATATCAAATGCATTATCGATTGGCTTCTTTTCAGTCAAATTCTCTTCAAAGTGACTCAGCCATTTGATTATTATTAATAGAAACTATGAAAATAATGAAGATGAAGGCCACCATCATCACCGCCATTAGGTGTAAGCAGGAAGAAAAAGGTGTTTGTCTATTTCAAAAGTAAAACAAAAAACTGCCAATATGGGGAAAAGGAAAGAAATAAAATCCTGGGGGTCCACACTGGATAGCATTTCAGCTCAGAAAAGGTGCTTTTATATTTTATGAGCTGCCAACATTTGGTTCTCTTTTATGCTTATTTTCTTTATTCTCAAATAATGGTTTTGGATTGACATTTACTGTCAAAATATATTTCACCTTTTCATCACTGCAAATAAGGGTGAACGATGCCGTCACTGTAAATCATTTTACTTTCAGGTCATTTTCCCCCTCATGCTTTAAATATTACCGAGAATCTTTTGTAATTCGTGCATCAGATGCCTGACAAATTTCAGGTTTTAGCATCGTCCTCATTTGCTAATGGCTGATTTAATCCTTTTTGGCCAACTGTTATGCTTTAAAACCATCTCTGTTTCATGCATCCTGTAGTTTTTGGGGTGTTTGTGTCCCGCCTGTTAGCTCACCCTTGGGATGCGGATTGTTCCGGAATATCCAAAGTCAGTACTTACGGATGTCCTGAAAAATGTATGGTAACATTAAACAGCGTATAACAAAAGCAGTACAATTAAATGTGTTTTCCGTAAAATAATAATTTAATGTGAACGCCGTGCAGTAACGTAGTTTAGTGGTTCAACATTCTTCTGCTGGCGTGGTTTATTTCAGATTTTTCAACTGTAATGCCGGTATTCCGACTCGTAACCGATGATGTCATTCCCATTCCATTCCAAAGTCTCTTATATTAACTTCACTTAAATTTGTATTAAGCCTCTGGATCTCTACTGCCCTTCATATGCTCACCACCCGCCCCTCCTTATTTTAAGGACAGTAGATGGGATTATTTGGAGATTATTGCAGAAGTGGGTTGATTTACTGTATTGTTTGTTTTACAAAACATTTGTTTATAACATTTGGTTAATTTATGGTTATATTCACTAAAATCAGCTCTAATCATGGTGCGTACAGGCCGAAGAAATTTGGGCAGTTATCTTCCATTCAAACTAATAATCTGTTTGTGACTCATTTGTTTTTTAGACAGCCAAACACTAGAAGGAAATCCCGTGTTCAGGGACCGGTGACGGCCGGATTGGTGGGAAGATTTTTTTTCTCATAAATTTAATTTTGAATTAAATAATACAATAAAAAAACTGTACACCATCCTGTTTTTCACACTAAACGAAAAGGAGGAAAGTGACACACAAGTGACCTTCTAGTTCCAAACTAAAACAAGTGGTTTGGTCTGGAGCGAAAGTTAGTGGAATATTTGAAGAAAAAAAAAAAAAAATTAATTCATTCATTCATTCATTCATTCATTCATTCATTCTACTATGTATTGTGCTTAAATTAGTTATGATTTTTCTATTCAATAATTTTAACCACACACCTCAGTCCGCAGTGGAGTGATGCGCCCTGGGAAGATGAGGAAGGCCGTATCTCGCCGCCACAAAGCTGATTTATTTGCTAAATAATTTGCCTCATCCGGACTCCCAGAGCATTAATATTCGCAAAATCAGGCCAAATCCACTTCGGTCTCTGCTGTAAAACTCTTGCAGCCACCTCCTGTATTCAAATGAAGCCTCAGCTTTATACCAAGGATTTAGGTTTTTTGTCTCAGATTGGGAATAAATTTATAACCTCAAGTCAGTTTGGACCCCATCACCATCCCCAAAGTGTGACTTTGAGGTTTCAATGTGGGTTGTGTTCAGTTACAGTCTTTCTAACTTTGTTACTGTTGGTTTTTATTTGTACTTTTGTTTAAGCACAAATTTCTGCAAGAAAGAATTCAAAAAAACATTTTGATTTAAATTTTTAAAAAAATTTGGAATATTTCAAAATTATCTTCATTCGTTGGTTTTGGTAGTAGTACTAGTAGTAGTAGTAGTAATAATAATAATAATACTGTACATTATATAACATTTTGAAATGAATACAACGTTGAAGTTTTTTTTTACATTTTTGTTTTTCCATGCAACCCTTTCTTATGAATTTTATGTGTATACAAGATTTTGTATGAAATAAAAATGGAAACAAAAACTGAAATTAAGTTTGTAATTCAACACTTATCCCCCTTTTAGACCTCAGAATTGCTGTTTTGGGCCAGTGTGGGACCCCAAAAGTATGCCCACTTCTCCCTGCATGGATTAAAGGTTAAACCCAGTGTAGCTCCTTTGTTTCTTTTACTTTATGCTGTACGTTGTTGGGAAGGAAGCACAGTGCTGGCAACTTCCAGCCACTGGCTGTGGGTTCAAACCTGGCTCAGTCTGGGTGGAGCTCAAATGTGGTCCCCAGGTTCACGTGTTCACGTCCTCCTACAGTCCAAAGACGTGTGTTTATGGGGAATGAGCGTGTGTTTGTTTCCATGATTCTCCTGGCTGAAAGTACTGAAATGGTGTAAAGTACTGTAAGCTAGTAGTATTTGTGGGACTAACAGTTAACTTAACTGCCATTTATTACTGTCAGTAAGAATTAGTCTGAATATTTAAAGTTTTTTTTTTTTTTATGACTCACAGGTTGGCACCATGCTCAACTGAAGCTACACCAAGCGCGTGCAGCAATAGTGAGGTACGTTACCACACCGGTGGACACTCAGCCCTAGGGGGTCCTTCGACTGCCCCCTGTCCCCTTTCCTCAGCCACCACTGCGTTGCTGTTACTAAACCCAGATTAAGCAGCGCTTAGGTCTCTCTTCCTCACCCTCCCCTTTCAATCTCAAAACTAAAGATCTTCTCAAGTGATTTTTCCCACCATCTGTTCTTTAAAATCTCCCATTATGGGGATTATAGGGACACTCTTGGTTTTCATGGAAGCGAAGATGATTATAAATGTTGTTTATTTAAAGCGATTTGTTGGCTTTATTTTGCCGGTGAACCTGTCACGTTTTTATCCCTCTGCCTCTGTGACACTGTGGCTCCAATCATTGGTTGTTTGCTATTCTTTCCCAAAGCGATGCTTTAGAAGTGGTCACTTTTTGACGTATTTTGAACATTGAACTTTCTTCCGATTCAGTTTAAAAAAGTGGTGTCCTCTACCAGCCAAAAGTGTAGTTAATGTACAGCAATACTGAGGCAGCTTTGGCCAGGTGTTGTGGAATTTATGACCAGTAAGGCATAATCATTTCATATTTTGCTTTTCCTTTATTGGTTTTCTGTTTTTGAACACTAAACAGTTGTGATGCACAGCAACATGAACTCACACGCAATGTCTGACAGAGAGAATCCAAACGCTTCTGACGATATTTCACACAAATGCTGTCATAACCCAGTTTCCTTAGAAGGCGGCAGACGGAAACAACTAGAAAATGTGTCCATGTCCAGCTCGCTCCGGCCTGTGGTTTGACATAAATGAGACAAATGGATTCTAGATGTGTAGCCGCATCCTTGCCCCCGTTTTTACGTGCCGTTTTCTTCCCGTGTCTCCATTCTTTGCTCCTTCACTGGCGGGACATCATTTTCACAAATTCTGCATGGGGAGAATGATTATCACAGACAGGGAAAAAGTGTGCTGTTAAAATAAATTAATATATTCTAATAGTTGTGTATATTGGCTAACAAAGACACAATAACCCTGAGCACCTAAACCCCCAAAACCCAGTATTACCGTGTAAATTTCCTGCTAATGCAAACTGATGTCCCTGGATTTTACTTTTTAATGTTCACACGCACCCAACCTGCTTGTTGGTACCTGAGGATGCGTTACACATGAACATTACTTGAGAGAAGCGTGTTACGCCCTTAACGTGTGTCTGTGAGGGCTGCCTGATACTCGCCCGGGTCGTCCCTTCGGGTTGTCACCTTCGAAATCGACAGTGCCGTCTCCGTTGTTGTCGGCCTCTTTCACCACGGCGTCTATCTCTCTGCGGTTCATGTGCTCGCCCAGCAGCTTGGTCATGGCGCTGCGCAGCTCCTCGGTCGTGATGGCACCGTCACCATCCATGTCAAACTGCAGGCAGGAAGGGTAAGAACACAGAGGTTTTTTAGGGGCATGAAGTGCAGGGAGAACCTGAATCTGTACTTCAGGGCGCTATGGTGACGACCTCACTGTCACATCCTTAGCCCATGGGACCATTGCTTCATCCTGGTTCTTCTCACCTCTTTGAATGCATCTCTCAGCTCCTTGACACCGATCATGCCTGCAGTCTCCGCCAGGAGCTTTGGGGCCATTAATTCCACAAAGTCCTCAAAATCCACCCTCCCCCCCACTGGAAACAAATGAGAAGACAGTTTGGAGATCAGGGGGAGAATAAAGAAGCCCCCGGTTCAGAACGGATGTGAACAAACTGCATACAAATTGAGCGAAAATAAAGAACACCTGTGTTTTTAAACAACTTTTACTAAAATAGAAATCGGTTTAAAATTTAATTGCACTTATTTGATTCATATTGTTCTCTGAAATGTGCTGACTTGGCCCTTTCTATCTGTGACAAAAATTGTGTTAATGTGGCACAAACTAGGGAGATGGAGGTGAACGCAGCTAAGATGTTTCTGCAGTTAAATTTTGGATATAAAGTTATTTTGGCTGAATATTGAGCTTATTAAATGCAAGCAAGGCAGGTTGGAAATGCAAGCAGGTCAAAGTGCGGAGACTGTGACCCCTTGTGAAGCAGCTCCAAGGGGCAGCATTATACTGTGGCCCAGGGAGACGGTGGCTCTCTGGTCGCATCTTCTGGTTGCTGGTTGGTGACCTGGATCGTTTCAGTTTCAGCTTATTAAGCTGCGGCCGCAAGAGACTCACAGTTCATGTTGATGTTCTGGCTCAGCTCAATGAGCTCCATCTCAGTGGGCATGTAGCCCATCGTCCTCATCAAGTTGCCCAGGTCCTTGCAGCTGATCAGACCGTCCTTGTCCTTGTCGAACTCATCAAATGCTTCGCGCAGCTCTGCAGGGGGTGACAGGGGGACTCAGCATCATCCAGTTGGACCAATGTAGGGCGGTGCAGACTACACATTGGAGGCCCAAAGGGGAGAGGCGGCCACCCCCCCATCCCACGTTTCCATACACATAATAATTTGTAATGTACAATATTCAGCTGTGCGTGGAGAAACAGAACTGGCGGAAAAGAACAAAGATGCTGAAATGTTTACCTTCAATCTCATCATCTGCAAGTTCTCTTTCCTGCAATAAAATGCAAAAACAGCTTTTACGTAGTAAGTCTATTTTTTGTAATGGCTTAGGCTTTTAAGTGCTTATTAAAATTTGATGGTACAAGTATACCGAAAATAGCAAAAAAAGTTTTCTTTAACCTCTCCTAGATGGAAACATCCACAGGCAGCCCTGCCGTATTACACAACATGCAGAACTTGACAAATATGTATGGCGACAGTGTGTACAGTAAACAGTTTGCTATCCGTTACAAACATGCAGCTGGATTTCTAATCTCTATTTCACATAAAGTTCTAGAAAAAACTGAATGAAAATTTATTTCATGGAATGCTTGGAAGTGACGTAATGCTGCACATATGGAGATTAAGGAGGAGACGGTGGAGCCGTGGTGTGGATGTTGGACCATAACAGAGAAAAAAGTACGTTAACCTGCACAGAAAAATGGTTAATAGCAATAAATACGTGAAATTAAATAGAAGGCATGTTTATTACAAGTGTCAAACATAGAAATAAATTTTTCTATACTTTAAAATTTTCTAGGAAAAATCAAGAAAATCTGAAATCCTATTTGTTTTGCCATTTTATTGCTATGCATATTACTTGGATATCGCATATAAAATATAAATAAAATATATGGCATATACATGCATTTATACATGAGTGAAATGTAAGTTTAATTGTGTCAAATGTTGAACATTTAATGTATTTGTAATATATAGTATATAATATATAATTAATATATCATTTTTAAATAATATACTGTGTATTATTAATAATACCACATATTATAAAACAATATCTAATATACATAAATATGAAAAATGTGAATGGATGTGTGACTTTGTACTTTTTAACCTCATTATTCTTGTACTGTTTCAGCTCAGGGCTGACAATGCTTTAGTGGTTCTGAACATCTTGTGTTCTCCTCTTTTGCTGCTCACACAATAAGTGGACTGCTATTCTGTTCCAGACCATGGTAACCAGGGCAAAAACAGTCTTCATACTAAAGTTACTTTAATGCAAATCATTTTTCTGTGTTCTGCAGCCTCTGTGCAGAGAAACACATTTTTTCATATGAAAATGTGGCAAAAGCCCCAGTGTCTCATATTACTGCAAATCTGATCACCTGAACTGGAATTTCAGCTGAGCTGCACCCTTCTTTTTACACCAAGGACACACATACTTACACGCAAGGAGAAACACTTACTATGTTCTTGCCTCCTCTCAGGAAGATGCATGCTGCTCCAAAACTCATGGCCACAGGAGGAAGACTGGCTCTGCACTGTGTGTGTGTGGGTGTGTGTGTGTGCGTGTGTGTGTGTGTGTGTGTGTGTGTGTGTGTGTGTGTGTGTGTGTGTTGTATTCTACTGCATATGTGCGTACTGGCGGTGTGTTTTTGATCCTCAGCTGCAACCACTTCAATCAGAGTTCAGCTCCTGGTTCACCAACAAAATAAGAACATTCATCTCACATCTTTCCTGCCATACATGTCCTTGTTATTCTTGTTTATTTCTAAGTAATGTTTAAATTTTTTTTTTAAATTAACCATCAATTCAGTGATAAATGAATAACCTTATCAGCACTACATTGTGATTATAATACTGATATCTTGGTCTAAAATAGGGCAGCAGGTGACACAACGGTTTGAGATGCTGCCTGACACTTTCACCAGGTTCCTGCTGTGGTACCCTTGAGCAGGGTATTTACCCTACAGAGCTCCAGTAAAAACACCCAGCGCTGTAGAAGGGTAAATAACAGTAAGTAGCTTAACGCTCTAAGTCGCTTTTGCAGAAAAACATGAGCTGGATAAACAAGTGGTCCGCTGGCAATTTACCTGCCACCTGATAACTGCATTTGGTGCCAAACTCACCTGAGGGTTTTTGGCCTTGTGTTCATCCACAGGTGAACCTAAAACTCCCCTTCCAACGCAGCAAGACTTCTTAATCTCGACTGTCTTCCCTCTGAACGACTCCTTTGCGAACTGTGAGGCGAAGACTCGGCATCTGTCGGAAAAGCCTGAATGAGGGAGGAAAGGAGGGACATTTACAAGAGTAGAGGGCAAGTAAGGGGGGCAGTGGGGAGGAGGAGGAGGAGGAGCAAAACAGCATAAAAGTGAGGGGGGGGCGGCGGCGATGTATATATAATATACAGTATATAGATACAAAGATGAAATTAGAGTAATATTATGATAGGAATATTTTAACATTCATTTTATTATGCAAGAATTGTGTAATAGTTAGGAAGTCACTCATGATCGGGATATTAAAAACGTTGCCAACTATAAGCTGCTTTCCCTACATAATACTCTGTCATACACTTTAAAATTTGTCATGAACTCCACAGTTAAGCACCACAATAGAGCTGCTTTGCTATTTATTGTGCCATTTCCACCAGTTTTTTAGTCACCTGAAAAGAAAGGTGGGGTAAAGCAACATAGGTGAACTGAGGAGAGGAAACCAGTTCAGAACAAAAGCCCTGGATGATGCGGCTCATGGTTATGATTATGATTTAGATTATGAGTAAGTTATTGCATGATGCCTAGATACATAGCCGTGTTCAAATATGCTGGAAAATGTGTGCAAATACATAAATGATGAACATATGCAGCGTTTGCATTGGGCTGAGGTCAATAGCGCTGCGACTGTCATAGTCCAGGATTAACCTTATTAATCACTTTAAATCATCCAGGCCCAACACAAGGCGACCTCTCTGTCGACCTTTCGGACCTCAGTTACGTAAAACAGCAATGGCTCCCCATTTTATGGCAAATCAAAAATCTGTTTGCGTAACACAGTTAATCCACAGCTGGAGAACGGAGGGAATTAATACAGATTCAGTTTTTTAGTGGTGCCATTATACTGGGGTGACTGTGGGGTTACGTAAAGGCTGGAAGAGAACGAGCGGGCGGGCAAGAAAGAGAGAGGGCCTAATATGATGGACGCCCGGAGACGGGAGAGGAAAGGACAGGACAGAGCGGGCGATTCGCACAGCGCTGAGAGCGAAACACAGATGGATAGAGGGTGACAGCCTGTTCCGAAAAGGTAGAAAGGCAGTGGCTGCGGAGGGAGGAGAGGAAAGCAGATGAGTTATTTTGGGAGAGCTGGGTTCAAGCTGGGAGAGAGTGGCGCATGGATGAGGCCATATGCACAGATTCATATGACACCGCGTGAGACACATGTTTTCAGGGTGAAGCGGGAGGGAGCAAATTCAGTCAGAGAGCAACATAACAGAAAATATTGTGTGACAAATGGGGGGCCTGTATTTTGAAATACCGAGGAAAGGGGAACATTTGGAAGGAAAATGGAATATTCTAATATTCTGGCAAGGTGTAAATGCAGCATGTGAAGCGTAATAATAATAATAATAATAATAATAATAATAATAATAATAATAATAATAATAATGTATATTGGAGGCCACAGGTTTTAGTGGTCTTTTCACACATAACACCCTCAGTAGTTATTTTTAAATATATATTTTATATACAGTATATGAAGAAAAATTTGCTCAGCATAGGAAATAAATTGTCCAGCATGATGGCAGATACTGATAAGATGAGGAAATTGCAGAACTTCTACACTGCAATTCAAGGGCTGAAATCTTGCTTTTTGCTGTTGTTCACCTTTGCTTGTTTGCAGTCTGTATTCCAGTTCATCCCAAAGGTTTTCAGTGGGCTTGAGGTCAGGGCTCTGTGCAGCCACTCAAGTTCTTCCACATCAACCTGGGAAAAACATGTGTTTATGGAGCTCACTTTGCGCATGAGGGGGCACAATCATGCTGGGGCAGGAAAGGAGCTTCTTCTTCCCCAAACTGCAGCCACCACGTTGGAAGCACGCAGTGGTCTAGAATGTGTTTTTATGCTGTATGGATGTGGCTGACAGCTCAGCTCAGTCATTAGAATGGGGGTCCACATACTTTTGGGCATGCAGTATTTTTCCTTGTCTGGGCTCCCGACCACTGTGACCCTGTGGAGAAGCAATTAAGGTTGAAGGATGAATGTTTGTTTGTTTCCTTTCTTTTGTTTTGTTTTGCTTGTTTGCCTGTCTCTATCTGTCTGTTGGTTTGTTTTGCCTTACGTTTAGCTGCAGACACAACCACGAACAAGTCCACCTGTCTGGAATCTGATGACCAGGCTTCAGTGTAGCCCTGGCATCTGTGGTGCTCATCTTTCACCACTAGATGGTGGCTCCACCACAAAGGAGGCAACACACATTGTGCTGTTTACACTACATCTGCTTGTCTATAGTTCAGCGTAATTGTTTTTCTACTGCACTTTAATTTATGGCAATAGATTTGTAAAAATAGTCACAGCTTTGAAAAGATTGTTTTCAACAATGACTCAGAGAGCAATGAGGGAGACCCTCTGGCAGCGCTGCCCCCTAAGATCGAGTCCAGTGAGCAGACAGGCAATGACAGGGCAAAGATGAGAACTGCTCTGTTCACTGGTAGCCTTTTTTAGAGAAACACATAAGTAGAGCTTTGAAATCTACCATTCAGAACACAAGTAACACTAAAACATATCTTATTGTTTGGTATAATTCATTATCATGCAGTATGAACTACATAATAATTATTTCAGTTCAGCAGCAGTGTCCAATTTTCAAAACAATTGTGTTTTTCTGCTTTCACAACAGCAATCTTCAATTATTACTCATAATTCGGCATTTTGACAGTTCAAAACTAAGGAATTATATAAACAAGCTCTTTCTTAAGATGCTTTTGGTGAATATCACTGATTTGGGGCTCATGCTATAGTTCAGTTCACCACCACATCTTCTTCTTCTGAACCTGTTCACCTGGAGCTGGGTCTCAGAGTCTGGAAATCATGAAACCCGCCAGTCATTCACCACCATATACTGTATTTAATGTGTGAGCTGCTGTCAGTCCTCCACATGTACACGTGAATGAAATCTTTCAGCAGTCGGTGAGATTCTCAGCAGAAGGGCCTGTTGAAAAGATCTTCCATGTAATTTGGATTTTGTTTTTCAATGCTATTGTATTGTGTTGAATCTTGGCTTGCAAGTGATGCGATGTGAAAAAGATGCCAGCTTTTATTTATTGTTTTCCCAGTAGGCAAACAGATAAAACAGCAGACAGAAAATAAACAATGCATCCAACAATACAAAAATGAGGTTGGGTGAAAAAAATAATAAAAACACAAGTCAGTCAATCATAACAAAATGAAAAAGATTCATCTCCATGATCGTTCCCATCCTAGGCGACTCCTTAACCAGCTTATTGAGGCCACGCTGTAGAGCATTAGCGTGTCCATGTCCCTGGTGGCTGACTGCCACAGCGCTTTGCAGAGATTATCCAGAGAGTTTGGAAAAGTACAAAAAAAAATGAAAATCATTCCTTACCACATAGCGAGCTGTGGATTAAAGACATGCTACGCTTATAAAATTGAATATATATACAGTATATATGTATAAGTAAGATGTATGTTGCAAGACATATGACAGAAGAGCAAAATGGTGGTAAATAATTAAACTTATACTGTGCTGTTGAAATATTCTTCCTGGTTGTTGTGTGTGTCTGTTATAATTTAATCCATTCAAGGCCTGTTAGTATCTTCATGCTTATAAACTGGGATGTGGTGATCATTTCCAGGTGGATCAGGACCTGGACTTCCCAGCTCATATGCACAGGTACGTGGAATGGACAAAGAGGCTACAGATCACAAGGTCATTTCATTAGTATGACAAACAGACCTTGGAGTGGCATATTTTCAGGAATTTCTGGTGGGTAGGAACAGACAGGCCTGTTCTCTGATCAGAGCACTCCTTATGTTTACAATCTTATGCTATTTTTCAACCCTTTTCAACTTCTTAATATTTAGGCATCTTAGTCCACATCTGTATCTTAAATTTTACCTGCTTGTTTCCTTTGATTTTAGAGGGGACTCTTGTCGTGTATTTTTATGAATCAGAAGCAGCTTTTCCACCATTTACCTACACTGCAGCCGAAGAGGGTTCCTCCTTATGAGAGGCTGTGATTCTCTTGCAGACATGTAGCTCTCTCCTGCCCTCTTGTGCACCTTTGTCATTATTACTTTGCACTGTCCAGACTGTCGATAGCAGCATCAGATGTGAAGCACATTTATGATTTTTCTTTAAAAAAAAAAAAAAAGACTTACAGTTACTAATTTTCACAAAGAAGCTGCTAGCGTCTGAAAGGATTTGTGTTGCCTAGATTGAAGGAGCCGCCAACGCAGTGAGCTTTGCGTGAGCATTTCGGTGTCAGTTGTGACTCACATGTCCATGCCACTTTAACAGAAGGACCAAAAGGCCAAGAGTCATCCAGGGTCATGTGGACATCACTCGGGGGGTTTAAGATCCGATTGTTCATGCAGAAAATGTTCCTGCTACTCTAGCGGACCAGAGAAGTATAAAAATTGTGTTTACAATTTAAACACTAAAGTTACTGACATGTTTTTCTTAATACTGCATTTCCTTTTGGTTGTTACATGATGCTTGTATCAGATTTGTTTCAGGCCCTATATACCCTGTGGACTTGCGATACTACTTTGGAAATGAGATTTAGACAGCAAGCTGACGTTATTATCAATGAGATGATAAAATTAAATGGGTTACATATTACGCACATGTAACTGCAGTCAAGATCTGATATATTTTGTGTAAATGTGTGCTGAGACAGTAGCTACTCCAATTTCTGATGGTGAAACTGAGACCAGGTATGTGAAAGCAGCATCATCGCCATGTTGACTAAGTTGAAAAGCTAAACCGATTACAAGAGTCAGATTCTTCCTGGACTTTAATTAAACAATAACATGAAGAAGGAACGCATAGAACAGAAGTGTTAAAAATCACATCTATTTATTACTGTCTAAATTTATTGGGCTCAGTTTCTCAGGAAGGATAACAAAGAAAATGCTCTTATAATTTTACTTTAAAGTGGAACAGAAACAAACTAGCTGACCACTTAACCACCATGAAAACGCGGTCTCCAGTCTCAGCAAAACAGTGCTCGAAGTGACCGGAAACGGCTCTCAATTTTCCCCTAACTTTTACTTCCTGTTTCCGGTCAGCTCCCGCCCCGCGTCGCCATCTTGAATTTCTGAACAAAAAAACGGATGAGGAAGAACGGGGGTCCTCAGAGCTGAAATAAGCAGGAGCGAGAATAAAATAACGCTCGAGACGAATGTGACGCTGAAATATGAGGGAAAGGGGTGCGGGAGAGGAGAGCCGCCGCGCCCCGCGTTGAAACGGAAACGGTTGGGTGTTGTAACGGGGAGGAGGAGAGAGAGGCGAGCAGCGCGACGCAGCAGGGGAGAGTGACTGTGGGGACAAAATGGACCGTACGGACTGAGCGGAGGCCGTACGCACAGCTGGACACCGGAGAGCTGCTTCCTGGAGCCGGCTGCGCGGCTAGCGGTGAGACAGAGCAACGCCCGCCGCGCGTTTCCTCGGTCGCTTGCATGTAGCGGGCGCCGTTAGGTAATGTCGCAGCGGGGACGCGCCTCCGCGCTCCTGCGGCTCTTCCTCGCCGCACGTGCCACGAGAAACCAGCACGGGCGCGGGACGGTCGGGGGGGGGTTCTTTCTGCAGGTTGTTGGTTCGGATCCCGCCTTGCGCCGGAGCACCCACAAGCAAGGCGCTGACTCTGAATTACTCCAGCAAAAATACCCTGCGGTGTTTAAAAAAAAAAAAAAAAAAAGTGCAAATGTGAGCGTGTAAGATGCTGGTGCTTGAAGAAGGTGTCGCCTAGATGGTTGACAATAAAGAGTGGAGCGGCAGGGAGCTCAGTGTGTTCGCACCTGTCAGCCACACCTGTCCAGTTGGACCTGTGCTCTTCTACCTGCTTCTGCTGGACGTACGTTTATTTTGCTCGTGATGCCTTTTTAAATTGATCTGGGTGTCTGGAAGCTAAATGGCTGGAGTGACCGGCTGGCCAACCTGTACGTCAGTGCTCGGTATTGCCCTGTTTTCACTGTGGTGTGCTTGTATGACCGGAGGCTGCAGTATCTTCAGGTGATTCATCAGGGACTGCGTTCATGTTGTTCGGCAGGGTTGTTTACACCTTTTTTCCTCTGCTTCGTGCAGCCCTGCTTTAATGCTGTCATGGATTGAAAACTCCAGTTCTTTGGTGGACACCACAAATAGTTTTATTTTTCAGTCAGTAGTTTTTAATTAACCAGTTTTTTGTAATAAGACTTTTTGGGGTTACCCATTTTGTTGCTTTTTTTCCCCAGGGTTGACTCCTGTCCAGGGTGCCTGCATATTTTAGAAAGTATGTTGTTCTTGTTATTTGTGTGTACCTTTTTGATATGAAAATGCCAGCGGTGGTTGTGAGACTGAAGAAGAGGCAGTAAACTGGGCACAGGGACCCTGCTGTAGGCCTGGGTGATGTGTTATGAGGGATGTGTGTCTGCTGATTAATATGTAAGTTTAGGAACTTTGTATTTTTTGAATATAGTAGTGCAAGATGACATACAAAGGTGGTATTATTATTATTATTATTATTATAATTATTAGTTTTTATTTACCTACACCGTTTGTCCAAGGTACCTTGCAGTGTCAGATGTCTGTTACAGTGATTTATGTGTTTCCATAGCAGGATATTCTTACTGTATCAGGTACTTTGATCAAGGCTACTACAGCAGGAGTGGGACTGGAACCCGGGACCTTCCGACTGTAAGGTGCTAAACGCGACACTTCCTGCTGTCCCACATGCGCGTTCCTGGTTCGCCCAACTCTCATTGATTTTTGTTATAATTGGTCAAGCATACATTATTAATAGCCAATCAGTACTCGCACAGGGCTGCGTGTGTATGTATACCCACATACCAGTGTAAATTGTCATCAGAATATTTAGATGCTGATTTATCTGAGTTTTCAATGCAAAGGAGATATTTTTGTTCATGTTTCGTGGTAATGTTGTGTCATGCATATGGGAAATTTTTTTTTCTGCTTTTGCTTTTCTTCAGGATTAATTGATTTCACATTGGCAGTTGTCCATGCAGGTTTTTGTAGCCTGTGTGTGTGAGAGAGAGACATGTGATGTCCCTAATGTATTTACTCAATACATTGAATTATTTCAGATCTCAGCTACAGTGTCTAGATCTGAAACTTTGGATTTTTCTAAAATGCTATTCTTTTCAAGGTAAATATTCAACATTATTTAGCTTAAATATGTGCAATTAACGTTGTGTATGTAGTTATATATATATATATATATATATATATATATATATATATATATATATATAGTTTTTTTTTTGAGCTCCAGAAATGTGTAATTGGTGAAATATTGCTGTAGTGTAACATGTTAACACTAACGGACAGTTAATGCACAGAAAGTGCAGCCATGATTTCTCTGATATTATGATTCCCTGATTTCACACAGTGCGGGAGTGTGAATATTCAGATTATTCAGTCTTTTATTCTCACGTCTGACTCTCCTAGATGATCAGTTATATATGTGCTGAGGGTTTATGCAACGCTGTGTTCTTTCTCGAATGTAGTCCGTTCCACAGGAGGTTTGCGGGAACAGCTGACCTCCACCCACGGCGCTGTCAGCCTGAAAAGCGATCGGTTCAACACCAGCGTCGAAGCACCTTTAACAAACACTTACCGTCGTTTCTCAGCCATATAGAGGCTTCATGTTTAAACTGCTGAAATGTAGCTTAATCTCCATTTATTGCACCTAAAAGCAGTATTTGGCATTTGTTTGAAGTAATTTGGAGTGTTGGTTTAGCATGGTTAGGTGAGGCAGCAGTAGTGGTTTTCTGACTGTGATTATAGACTGAAACATTGCCGTGTTTATTTGAGCACAACGTTTGCATCTCCAGATAGAATTGGTCGGTACTGGATATCGAGCAACGCGCTGCGCTCCTAGCAGCCTTTGAAGTTGCCATGAAATCTGAAGGCTGCTGTTGCTTCATGCAGATGTGGAAGCGAGAGCAAAGCGCATGCAAAATTACAAATTTAGGCAAGGCAGGCAAACTCACTGGCCGTGCAGAAGGTGGATTCGGTTTTGCCCAAACAAACAGAAGTATATTTGTCTTCATTCTCTTTTTTGGGTTAAGAATTGCTTCTCCTATTCACAGCCAAATGAAGGTTTCTTGCCGTACATTGATGAAGAATCTCTCTTTGCCCTCGCCCATGTATAGACATCTTGCAGCTCATAGGTCACAGCTTTTGAACTTTATTGCTTAAAACATAAAAACTTTAATTGTTCCATGTTTGTTCAAAGAACTGCTGACATTTCTTGATTAATTGCATTGTGTTATAGCACACGGTTATTTTTAGCCTTTAGCACATGGTGATTTATGAAGAGGTTGCAGATAAATAGCGGCAGCAGGTGGTGTAGTGGTTCGAATCCCTGCTCCTGCTGTAGTTTTTTTTTTGATCAAGGTATTTATCTCAAGTTGCTCCAGTTGTTGCTGCAGTAGAAGCTAAAGAAGTGCAAGTATCAGAGGATACAAGCCTAACACTGTAAGTCACTTTGGTGATAGGCATCAGATGCATAAGTAAATGTAAATTGTATTAGTAGTGGTTTACACATCCAGAAACATACTTTACTGATCTCCAGAGATGTACTGGGCTGCTGAGGTTCTTTCCGCCTTTGCTGGGGTGTTGTGATAGCCTATTTCTCCACTGGAGAGTTGAGATCCTTGTGGCTTCAAAAGCTTAAAAAGCATTAAAGTGCTCAGATGGGGAAGAAGCATTCCCAGAGTGAGAGGCCTTATTCCTTGTTGTACACCTCCAGCGAATTCCTGAAAACGCTGGATGCACGTTGGAAATGGTGGTGTTACACATATAACCCCCGCATTTTATTGTTAAATTTTGTTGAAAACACATAATTGTCTGCCAAATAGCCATTTACAATTTGTTTGAAGATCTGGATTAGAAATAGTCATTTCAGAGGCCTAAAATCTTAAATCTGCCAATGGATCTTTTTCTTTGTTGGGATTTGTTCAATTAAACTTATAGCTAATTATTATTATCATTAACTTCTAGGTAATGCCTTTGACCAAGATGACTTAAAATTTGCATAGGAATCTTCAGGTGAGTGTCTTTATTATCCAAGTGGGCTGATGGGGTTTATTTATTTTTTTTATCACTCATCTGTGTGATATTTATAGCCGGTCACAAGCTTTGTCTTATAAGACAAAGTAAAATCTAAAAATTGTGCTGGCTTAATTTGGGCTGTGTCTTTTGGATATAATTTCAGGCCCTGTCATGTTTACAGAGTGTCCTTTTATTATTCATTACTGTCAGATAGTTTTAAAAAAAATGGGAGAAAAGGCACTTGGCTGGTTACACTGGTGTGGGAAGTCTCTTTCTGATAGTCCTTTGTTTGATCATAACATGGTAAAGTTACTTGGCTTTTTTTTGGTTAAGGCATTGTTGCCCAGTTAACCGTGTAAGCTCCTTTTTTCCTTCATGTGTGGTGAGTCACCAGAATAACTTCGGCAAAGCTGCTGCAGAGGCTCATTCCTGAACTCTTCTAAGGTTGTTTCCTGTTTGATTCCTAAATATTTCAGGATAAGCATGTTTTCATTTTCTAATGTGTGAAAAATGTTTCTCATGGCATTGCTGTTGTCTGTCCATCCGTTGTCAGCCACCTGTCCAGCGCAGGGTCACAGCAGTCCTGAGGCTATTCTGGAAACTTCCCAGACACCACTTAATAGCGTGGCATTTAAAATCACAAAATAGACTGCACCTGTTGTCCTCTCATGTGATCCTTTAACTGTTGAGTTTGTCTAACAGCAGTACTGAGCTGTGGTTCCTTATCTGCTGAATTAGTGAAGCTGTCCATTTATTTAGGGTATAAATGAAAAGTGCGTGGGTTGGTGGGACTGTATTTTACAAAGGGATTGATTGAAAGTGAGGCACTGAACTTCACCTCCCTCAAGACACTTCTTCACCATATCATTTACTGTATTCACAAGCTGAATTGTTAGCAGGGTTTTTTTAAAATATAAAATTTGTGTATGGGAACCGGAATTCAACGTTATGTAAATAAGATGCAACTATATGCAAATGAGGATGCTAGGTAAGAGCTGCTGCCTTACACTGAATGTTTTAACTGTTGCCAGCCTTGAATACAACTTACTGAAAGCTCATTTAAATAGCCCGGAGTGGTGTATTTGATGGGATGATGGTGTTCCTCACTTAAGTCGAGTCTCTAAAGTGAAATTTCTTATAGTATTCGTGAGAATTCACAATTTTATTTATGTTTAGGTAAAATTAGTTTTCCCACTCAGTTCAGACAGTTGTGTAACCAAAAGGTATTTTTTCTGCAGTTTGCTTGTTCTCCCCATATAAATGCAGATCTGTTTTTGATGCTCTTCTTTCCTCCCACATATCAAGCACATTTTGTTTAGGTAGATTGTTGATGTTGGAGTGAGGTACCCTGCGATGGATGAGAAGGCACGTACGCCACCTGACACACTTCTACTCTTTATGAGTGCAGTTGGAGAAGAGATTCCTAAAAATGGAAGTGTGGATTGTACTCTTTTAGGATTACAGTTTTATAATAAGACTGGATTTGAAATTTCGTGTTCTTTTTATATTTACATGTATTACCAAGGCCAAACTGCTGTTCCGCCCCCCCATTCAGTCTGACAGTTTGGTGGCACACCTACACTTCACATATCCTTCTGAAAGTCTCTACGATGTACATTGGCTAGGCGTTTGTCTTCCTAGGTGGGATATTGACTGATTCTTTTTTATATATATATATCACAAAATACTTAATGTCACTTTGAGTGCAGCACAGCTGAAAGGGCAGGTGGCTGTTATTCAGTGTAGGTCTGAGGAAGTGTGCAGAGGAACCTGGCTGTGTCGGACAGGAAGAGCTGGGGGAGGGGGACAGATTCAGGAAGGCAGCCTGGCCAAAAGCATTGCTTTTTATTTAAGGAATGCAAGGCTGTCATATATACCGCTCACCTTTGGATGCTGGTTAAACCTTCCATGAGTTTTAATTAACTGGGTTTTAGTTGAAACATTTCTTTCTCTTCTTTTTTTGCCTTTTATAAACTATCCCTCTCCAAGTCACTATGGACAAGGGCTTTGGTTAAATAAATTAAGTAATCTTGATTTAGCCATTTTATGTTAAACAAAAGTGATGCTAACCTGTAGGTGTTCACCTGTTGTATCATTAAGAAAATGAATGTCTGATAGACTTCTGGGCTCTTGAGAGTTGGAATTAATACAATCTGGATTGTGTGCCAGTGTTTTATGATGTGGACTTTATTCTGACAGGTGGACCTCCCCAAAGGCAGGAATCACTTGATCCATTTATCTGATATTCTCAGAGGTGTGGTTAGAATGAGAGGGGTTTCCTTTAAAATAACATTCATTCTGCTGCTGTTAAAATCAGGTACTGGACTTCACTGTTGCTTCTGCTGCTCCCGCTTTTGGCGGCATTGGGAAATCCTCGCCCTGCCATTTGACAACTGTTGTGCTGCATGATTCTTCTTGCACCTTGCAGGTTAAGTAAGTAGTGACAGGATACTGCTTTCTTTTTTGAGGTAGACCACAACTTGGATGTAATGATGAAGAATATATTAGCATTGAAACAAGTAGTTGATATTACATTACAGGTAAAGCATTGGACCTTGACCACTACTCTTACAAACAAATATCAAAGGCAGGAGGCTGCAAATGAATACTGTCTAAGTTTGGTGCACGTATTTTGCAGTTGTATTGGCTATATCCCAGATGAGTTGCTAGAATAATGTTCCAGCTATGAAATGTGGGGTAACTCTTCTGGTTGTGGTGAAGCGTGCACATGTCTATGGACTGGGGGAGGTAGAGGAAATGAGGGCATGGAAAATAATCCCAACACTTTCTTAATTTGGAATGGACCATCCTTTGAAATGGATAACTTCATTTGAGATTACCCCTCACCACAAAAGACATGTTTATGTTCAATTATGTTTCGGATGATTTTCATGACAATGGAGGAGAAAAAGGCCTGAGAAGAAGTTTTATTGTGTACAAACATTGTGGGATTAGATGGTTGGGTCACATTGATACCTTTTGTCATGCCTGGTGTTATTTGAACCTCTGTTGTCTCTCTTGTCATCATGTGCATCTTTAGGTGCTGGCCATGCCGTCGAGTGCACGGGCTGGGAGCCTGAAGGACCCCGAGGTGGCTGAACTGTTTTACAGAGAGGACCCAGAGAAGCTCTTCTCTGACCTGCGGGAGATTGGACATGGCAGCTTCGGCGCAGTCTACTTTGTAAGGATACATCCCAGAGGATGCGGGAGAACGGGAGGAATGGCCAGCGTGGGGTGTGCATGGAAGAGGGGAGGAGGGCAGGGGAACTGTGTGCTGCTGAAGAAGTTGTACAACTGATTTCACACAGAAACATGGTTTTAGTGGTGCATTTTCTACTTCCTTGTCTCTTGGAAGACATTTTTATGCTTAAGTATTATTTTTAGAAAGATAGGGAGAGCATATAACTACATCAGCAGTCATATCACGAAATTAAACAGACAGTGATGCTGTTGCAGCTGGTTTACTTAGTATTTTCTGAGGTGGACTTGAAAGAAGGGATGCGAATCATATTTCTGTCAATTTAAGAGATTTCTACTCTTTAATTGTGTGTGTGTGTGTGTGTGTGTGTGTGTGTGTGTGTGTGTGTGTGTGTGTGTGTGTGTGTGTGTGTGTGTGTGTGTGTGTCATTCAGGCGCGAGATGTCCGCACAAATGAAGTGGTGGCGATTAAGAAAATGTCTTACAGCGGCAAGCAGTCCAATGAAGTGAGTGTCCAGGGTCAATTTTTTTTCCAGACCTACAGCATAAATGACACATGGCAACAAATTGGCAAATAATTTTGTATATATTGTATTGTCCTGCACTAGCTAGGCCCATCGTGTGTGGTGTGTTCTCATTTCTGGGAGCAGTTTCCAGTTGAACTTGGTGTCATTGGCTCGGTTGCTTAGACTGAGGGCAAAGCATGAACAAAAAATAGTCATTATTTGTTTATACTAGTGCACCAGATTATAATTTTATATATTTATATATTTAAGGCGTATTGTAATGGAACTTCCTGTGATGTAGTTGGGGTTTTAACCATGTTTCCTTTTGTCAGAAATGGCAGGACATTATCAAAGAGGTCAAGTTCTTGCAGAAGTTACGACACCCCAACACTATTGAGTATAAAGGATGTTACTTGAAGGAGCACACAGCCTGGGTGAGTAACAGGAACTCCATTGGACCGCTGAAAATAAAGCATTTGCGTCAAAAACCTCCACTTGTCTGAAATCAGTGGAAAGAAACATCATTGAGAGGGTTTTCTGGGGCTACATCAGCTTTTGGTTAATTACTGCTTTATAGAGTTAAAGTCATGAAGAGTAGGTGGGCTGTATTATGTTTTATGTATGAAATAGGTAGGTCTTAAATAGTTTACCCCTTGAAGTGGCTGCCTTATTTTATTCTGTCTGTAAGGTCAGTTAAAGTGAGTATGTTGTGGGTGTGCTGTAGGTCAGTACAGATACATGTTGTATGTGTGTGATGTGCTGCTGCAATACTTTTTCTGTAACACTGGAAAATGTTGACCTAGGCCAGATGGAGAGTTTTGGCAAGGACTTTTTTTATAACAGTATTGTTCTCTTTCTGTGTTGCAGAGTCAGTCATTGTACATGTAATCCTTATTATCTTTCAGTTGGTGATGGAGTACTGCTTAGGTTCAGCATCTGACCTCTTGGAAGGTGAGTAATGCTAGGCAACAAGATGAGTTTAGCCTTTTTGAAATGGGGGATTATCAGAGGCATAGGTTTGCAATAATAATTATGCCATGCAAGGTAATAATTATGCACAGAACATTGAAGGGACATCAGAGGAATGTAACCACTCTATTTTCTCCCTACACAGTTCACAAGAAGCCACTACAGGAAGTGGAAATAGCTGCTATTACCCATGGCGCACTGCAGGGTTTGGCGTACCTTCACTCTCACAACATGATTCACAGGTAAATCAAGTGTTGGCTGCTCTCAGACTGTACAGCAAGTAGGACAGGGTGATGGCCTTTGGAGAGATCCATTAATCATCTCTGACAATCACTTTGTAAGGGATGTGAAGGCAGGGAACATCTTGCTGACAGAGCCTGGACAAGTGAAGCTGGGAGATTTTGGCTCTGCCTCCCTTGTTGCTCCTGCCAATTCCTTTGTGGGCACACCCTACTGGTAAGTCCCTTGACCTCAGAGCACAAATTAAGAGCATACAGTTTTAAACATGGTGTCTAGATGCTCTAAATCTATGATTTTGAAAGATGATCTACCGGTGTGAGGGAACTGAATGCTGGTTGGTATGTACAAAACAAGTGCAACTCGCACAACTTGGGCAACAACTAATTATGAACGTTTGCAATATTAATGTGCGGGTCTATAGGACACCAAATGATTTAAATAATACATCTGAAATGTTTATTTGTAAAGCTGTTCATGTACACCCTTGTGCTTTTTTACACCCCCGTACAGGATGGCCCCGGAAGTGATTCTAGCAATGGATGAGGGCCAGTATGACGGCAAGGTGGATGTATGGTCACTTGGCATAACGTGCATAGAGCTAGGTAAGAAAAGATCAAGAATTGGAATGTGTGCATTTGGGGGGCATGCCAGGTCATACTGTAGATAATATTCACAAAATGGTAGCCAGTGATCCTGTGTTTTCATCTCTGTACATGCTACCAGTGATGACAGGCAGTACATTGACCAGGTTGACAGATTATATTGAATACATTAAGGTGTGAGGTAATACTTTGCCTCTGCCTTTTCTTTAGCGGAGAGGAAGCCTCCCCTTTTCAACATGAATGCTATGAGTGCCTTATACCACATAGCCCAGAATGAGAGCCCTGTCCTGCAGTCCAACCACTGGTGAGAAAACGGCTACCTCTTCTTTTACTTGAACCGCTGAACCACAGTGCTTGCTTATAATATATTAGGGAATATAATATATTATAAGCAAGGGAACATAATGTATTCCCTCTGTTCATTCTTAGGTCAGATTGTTTTCGTAATTTTGTCGACTCCTGTCTGCAGAAGATCCCTCAGGACAGGCCTACCTCTGATGTACTGCTCAAGGTAAACATGATACTGGAGTGATGGTATATGTATGGGTTTGTGAAACTGGTAGCGCAGATCTGGAATCTCATGTTTGCGCACTAGGCAGTTAACCGCTGCGGGAGTTGAGTAAAAACCCACTCTCCTGTTGCAGCACCGGTTTCTTTGCCGAGAACGCCCCGCGTCTGTGGTGTTGGACCTGATAGCACGGACAAAAGACGCAGTCAGGGAGCTGGACAATCTACAGTATCGCAAGATGAAGAAGATCCTGTTCCAGGAAACGCACAATGGCCCCACCACTGAGGGAGGGGAGGAGGAAGAGGTATGCTGTACCGTTTTAATTGCGTCTCTCAGCTTTGTTGACATTCAGCAGGCTAATGAGTTAATCTCCCCCTCTTTGTGTTTGTGTTGTGATTGTCTGTGAATTGTCCTGCAGTCATCTTCCATCTCTGTCCCTATGTGTCAGGAGGTGGAGCAGTATATGCTGCGGACCGGCACCATCAACAGCATGGAGAGCTCCCATTCGGTGCCCTCCATGTCCATTAGCGCCAGCTCCCAGAGCAGCTCCGTCAACAGTCTGGCGGATGGCTCTGATGACAGCGGCGAGATGGCCATGATGCAGGAGGGCGAGCACACAGTCACTTCTAACAGCTCTGTCATACATCGACCTCCGGTTAGCCCGCTACGAGGGGAAGTGGTTTTCCCATGTGTTAATGGTTGCTTGTATGTTTGTTAAATTGAACTCCTTTTTTGCTCTTCAGGGTCATGAGAACATTTATGATGACCCATACCAGCCTGAAATTGATCCCCCACAACAAGCCTCGTCAGGAGCCCGTCGGAGAGCCTACTACCGGAACCGGGACCACTTTGCCACTATCCGCACAGCCTCCTTGGTAAGTGCAGGGACTGCAGTCAGGTTACATCACTGTATTTGTTCATTATCAATACACCTGTGTTACAGACTAAGACTACTGTGTGGCCCTTCCTATGACTACAGTAATAGGTGGGGAAAATGCAGATATATACAATGAAGAACTTATTTTGAAAATGTTCTCATCAGAATCACATAAATAGTTTTTGCTTATTTAACTTTGTGGAATTGTGCACATCCATGAAAATACGTAGGGAGATACTTGAACGACTGTAAAAATGCAGTAAAAATAGGGTAAGAGAGGAGTTCTCTTTCTTAGATGGTCAAAATTTTGTGTGTTTTATTACAACTATGTGTGTCCATGTTGTCTCCTGCTAACTTGTCCCAGTCCTGCGAGCATTCCTCTGATCCAGTGAGACACACACACACACACAAAGGTGGAATGTTCAATTTTTGGAAAACTTTGGTATTACAACAAAATGTACAACGTCTGTTGAATGGGTGAAAGAAATGTGCCCATAAGTTGTGTGCAATGCCAGAGAGAGATCGTGCTAAGAACCTACATTTCCTGCCATGTGCAGGGGAAGTGGTGGAGGTTAGTCCACTGAAAAGGCACAAAGAAGAGAGGTAGAGTAACGGGGAGATGCAAGGGGAAATGCATATTATGACTGTTTTAATAACAAAGAAAGGAGACGTGCAGTATATGCATTTGCACTGTAATGAAATGGTGCTAAATGGGGTGGTATTAAGTGCAGAATTCCTGTATCTGTTTTAGTAAATAAAGGTCAAGTATTTTCATGCATATTTGTGACATCACTTCAGCAAATATCAGTAATATGAGTCACAGCCTTAAATTTGAAATATTGTTTTCTGTCATGAACTGTAAGGCTTTTAGGGGCTCACTCACTCACCACAGGTAACCATTGCCCAGGGTGATGTTCCAAAATGAATCTGTGAAGTACACTGGCCTTGTTATTGGAACCTGCACATGTAATTTTTGTTACGCTGCATTGGTCGAGGAAAAAATGTATTTAGATGCAGTACAACAAATTCATCTTGCCAAGTTTTTCATTTGAATAACATTACATAAATATAATGAACCATTCCAAGACTGTCTGTTCCTAGCCATTTGTTTTGCATTTAATTCTGTTATTTTAAAACGTTCTTTCCATACTTGGAGCCGGCAAAGGTGGAGGAGTTAGGTAACTTGACATGTGAGAGGAATATTACAAATTGAAATCCCTGGAAAACAACTGCTGTTTTTACCTTTAAGAATGATAGTTGATATAAATGAATATTAGTGGAGCAGATGTTATGTGTAATTACGTTTCATTATTCACGTATCGTAGAATTCAACTTGTTCTCTATAGCACCAATTGTAATACGGTTGCCCTGTAGAGCAAAAAAAAAAATATCTATTAACATTTTTCAGGTTTTGAAGGTGTGAAAAAAGCCAGAAGGCAAACTAGAGAGGAGATAAGATTCAGGCTGGCAGATTAAAAAGAAAAAACTTTTCTGCCTGCATCTCCTTAATTTTTTAATGCATCTCTGGATTCCTCTGTTTTGGCAAACTGGGATGTTCTGCAACATCTGTGCATCTGTAGTAGCTGCTCGTACCCCACTGGTCCTGCACACTTGGGTTAACCACCAAGCACCTGCTAAATCCCCAGGTGACGCGTCAGATCCAGGAGCACGAGCAGGGCTCGGCTCTGCGGGAGCAGATGTCTGGCTACAAGCGCATGCGGCGGCAGCACCAGAAGCAGCTGATGGCACTGGAGAATAAGCTGAAGACTGAGATGGATGAGCACCAGTTGCGCCTGGACAAGGAGCTGGAGACCCAGAAGAACAGCTTTGGAGGCGAGGCGGACAAGCTGAGCAAAAAGCACCAGGCAATCTTGGAGAAGGAGGTATGGAGGCCTTGAAACATGGACTTAGGGGAGAAAGTGGAGACCAATACAGAAGTGAGACGTTTCTGGCTGTATTGAATTTATACTGTCTGATCTTAGCTTTGATCATTTGCTCTGTATGAAAAGGCTTAAGAAAAGTGAATGTGGTCTTAGAAATGGTGGGGGTGAGCTACAGTGAAGGGTGGAAGAAAGTTGTGGGATGGATTAAGAGGTAGAAGAATAGGTTTGCTAAACCTGACCCAACTGCATGCAAGTGTGTTTCCTGAGTATTTTCAACTGGTAAAAGTATCCATGTTGTGGAAAAGCTGTAGGGGTGGTTCTGGGGTAGAGCTTACACGCAGGTGTCGAATTGTTGCCGAGCTGCCTGTGTCCACAGACCAAGGCAGTGCTGACTGAGGAGAAGAAGTTCCAGCAGCACATCCTGGGCCAGCAGAAGAAGGAGCTGTCCAGCCTGCTGGAGTCCCAGAAACGCCAGTACCGCCAACGCAAGGAGCAGCTCAAGGAGGTGTGAGAGTGTGTCAGCAGTCGCTAGCATTCATTCACAGCACACTGTCAGTCCCTGGCCCCCACAGGCATCACAGCTGGCAAACGCACTTCCAACAGTTTGAGCACCATATAAAGACGGTCCTCAACTTAGGATGGGGTCCCAATCCAACAACCGTGTTGTTAGGTGTAAGTCCCACCATAAGGGTATATAAAGAATTAATATAAAAATTTATGTTACCGGGGCACATGTTGAAAGTTGTATATGTGGTAAGATGAGGACCAGCTGTATGACATACATGGTATAAATGGTCTAAATGGCACAGGGTGGGTGGTGGTGTAGGGGTTCAGAGCTCAGACTGAGCTGACTTGGTCTACAGGGTAAAATGGCATGTTGCCAAGGATGAAAAGCGTGAACTAGCCCATGTCCCAGAATATGGCTACGTGAGTGTACTAGATAGGGTTTTCATAGGTTGGTGTAGTACTTCTCTGACCTCTCACCCCCCCCCGGCCCTTCAACACGTCTCACAGGAGCTGAACGAGAACCAGTCGACTCCAAAGCGGGAGAAGCAGGAGTGGCTTGTACGCCAGAAAGAGTGTCTGCAGCAGCAGCAGGCCGAGGAGGAAGCGGCGCTCCTGCACAGGCAGAGACAGTATTATGAGCTACAGTGCAGGCAGTACAAGAGGAAGATGCTGCTGGCCCGACACAACTTGGAGCAGGACCTGCTGAGAGAGGTGCCTGAGAGAGCCCCCACGCCACTACTATATCACTGGGTTAAACACTGTACAAATGTCGATAGTTGTCTTATTACAAGGATGCATCTGTAAATCTAATCAGCAATAATTTAGATGCTTTGAATTACTCCACACAGTAATTTTTAATTTTGTATGTTAGGTTTTTAACATTTATTATTTATCTGGTAAGGAAATGATAGACTAATCCATCTTAAATTAACATAAATTGTGGCCATTGGTTACAGATACAGTTAGGTATTTTGTGCGTTCTTTCTAAAAGCATTCTCCTTGGATATTTACAGCAAACTGTGCAAGGATGTGTTCAATCCAACGGAATGTGTGCAGTGACATTTTGTTGTTTAGCATGCAAACTGCTTTGATTGTTCAGATTGCAAGCGCCATTCTTGGTGTGCCAACTGTGAGTAGTCTGTAGCACTGGCGTGTCTCACTCGCCTTCACTCGTTCCTTTGTCCCAGGAGCTGAACAAGAAGCAGACCCAGAAGGACCTGGAATGTGCACAGCTGCTGCGGCACCACGAGTCCACGCAGGAGCTTGAGTTCCGGCAGCTGGGCTTGGTGCAGCGCACGCGGTCCGACCTGATCCGCACACAGCACCAGACGGAGCTCACCAACCAGCTGGAGTACAACAAGCGGCGCGAGCAGGAACTGCGGCAGAAGCATGCCATGGAAGTGCGCCAGCAGCCCAAGAGCCTCAAAGTGAGTGAGCCCCATGAAGGAGGGGCGGGCGGGGGGGAGCCGGACCCTGGCAGCGACCACAGTGACCAGAACATCAGCGTGGTTCTGAGGGAGGGAGATGGGGAGGGAGAGGGCAGTGTGGACCTGGCTTCAGAAAGTGAAATGAAGCAAGAGGAGCAGGAGTGTGATGAGGAGGGAAATGTCTGTGAAGGAGGGGAAAGAGGAAGCCTCACTAGCCAGCCTGCAGAGATGGAGGAAGATGAGAGCAGGTGGACCAGCCAGGACAATGAGCTGGGGGAGCTTGAGGAAGAAGGTGCGGGTGACCAGAGTTCCCCAGGTGGGGAGGGGCACGGTGAGGCCAGACTCCCGGAAGTTGTGGAGTGGGACGAAAGTTATGGCACGAGCGAAACGGACGCAGACACAGAGAACGAAGACGGGGGCGAGGGCAGGGGCGTGGCAGATGGCTGCGCCTCTGAGCTGGTCCCCGTCCCTCCAGAGAGAGGCGTGAGCAAGGAGCGGATGAGAGAGCGGGAGGCGGATGAGCTGTCAGAGTTCTACTTCCCAGATTCTTTGGAAGAACTGGATCCTCCTCCTCCTCCTCCTCTCTCGGCCCCTCCTGTTTCCCCAGCCGCCCACCCATCCCTGCCCTCGCTTTTCTCCCACGCTATCTGCCTGGTGCTCTCGCTGTCGGCTGCAGCCCACCCCACCCTTCCCATCCTCCTGCTTCTGTCCATCTTTCTGTTGTCGCTGCGCCGATCGCCCCCTCTGCCTTCCCTGCCCTCTCTACTGTTGTCAGGTGAACTTATTCTCATGGCTCTCTTCTTCTCCTACCTCTTCTTGCGTTCCTGCTGCTACCTTTCTCTGTCCCTGTACCTCTCTGTCGCTCTGTGGGGCTGCGGCCTCTTCTGCCTAGGCCTGTCCGTCAGCCTGGGCCTCTATTATGTTCCTGTGGCTCTCGTGTCTGCCTTTTTCCTAAGCTCACCCTCCCTCTTTCTCTCCCTCTACCTACTTATTGTTCTGGTGGTGCGTCCGGCCAGAGAGTTCCTGCAGGGCGCCCCGAAAAGGCTCAACCGTCTGTGGGTCAAAGTGTTGTTCCGACTTCCCAAGCCACTGTTCACGCTCTGCCAGTCTCTGCTGGGCGGCCTTACAGAGAGGAGTTTCTATGACATGTTCCCCAAGGCAGGCAGAAACTGGGGAGTGCGCCAGTCCAGAATTCCCGTGCCTGTCCGGACGCTTCCGGCTGACTATTTGTTGAGGCACAACAAAGGCTCAGCTGCCTCCAAGGCCCTGCTGAGGGTACGCCGCTTCCTCAGGCGCCCGATAGGAGCCCTTGCCGACTGGGCCAACTCTGTGGTTCTGAAGCTGGCCAGCCGCCTACTGAGGCGCCTCCCCAAGTGCTACCTGACAAAGATGCAGGCCTTGGGTTTGCTCCGGGAGCAGAGGGCGAGCAGGCTGCCACGGCTCCTGCCCTACGAGGTGCGTGAGCGGCGGGAGAAGGAGCGCAGGAGGAGGGAAAGGGAGCGCAGGAGGAGGGAGGAGAGGGAGAGGATCATGAGGGAAGCTGGGAGGTGGGAGTGTGGTCTGCGACGGACCGCTTCGGGGAGGAGCCTGAGAGGGAAGCTCATTCCCTGGAGGTAGAGCAAGCAAAGCGGAGATGTGTGTCGATCCGTAATGCGTTGTGTTGGCGCTGTACTGAACCTTAGTCGGGTTCCTGACCCCCCCAACTTGAATGGGGGGGGGGGGTGGAAGCAAACAGCATGTGGTTAATTTCTGAATGTGAATTGAGTCATCCCCCAGACAGACCTGCTCGTCTTACCCTTGCATGTAGCCACCTCTTCTTTTTCCCCTCTCTCTGTACTTTCTTTCCATCCATATTATTTTACTTTTTGTAAAAGTTTAATCAGTGTTGTTTTCTGCCTTTTAAATTTCAGAATTGGTATTGTTTTTACCACCCTGCTATGCATTGTGACTGTGTTGTTTTATATGTAATGTTTTAAGTTGTAAGAAAGTCTTAAGATTTTAAAGGTGAGATTTTGTAGTCCTGCACTGCGAACATTAATGGTTATGAATAAGTTGTCATCTGTTGGGGATATGTATTCAGTCCCGAATTTATTATTTTTTTCTCTCATTGGCTATGTCGCAAGGCACGGAAAACACTACACTGGGGGGGGGGGATCCCTTTATAGTGCAATACAAATTTACAATTGGCACAGTACAAAGGTCTTAACTCACTACACCTGCTTCCCAACGGACTGTTCTAGACTGCACGTTCACTGAGTGACTCAAAGTTATCGATTGGGAAGCCATGGGTCAGGCTGAGGACGGTAGCGCGTCGATCAAACGACCAACTGAATCACAGCTGTACTCTGCCGCTGGCCTTTTGCGATTTCTGCTGCAACTCACAGTAGTCAGTGCTGTGACATCACCCAACGCTCACCGGTAGTTTCTGTTTGTTGAAAATGTGAACCCTCACTACATGTAAAATGTTCTAACTCTGTGTTTGCATGTTGGATCATTCTCCTCAGCATCCGTTTTTTTTTTCTTTGTTTTGTTTTTTCAGCATCATATGTTGTATTATCTGCCATTGCCTGCCACTTTTGTTCTCTAAAGTTCCTCTTCCTTTGTTTTTCTTTATTTTTAAGTTCAATTAGTAGAAGTGTACTGTAGAGTGAAGTTTGAAGACAGTATACCTGTGACAGTGAATTTGGGTGAAGATAATGGTGTGTTTTGCCAAAACAACGATATGAAATAATTTGCGATGAATGAGACTGGAATGGCCAGCGCTATATAGCTGAGGGGTCAGAGTTGCGGAGGAACAAGACAGATGCTTGTTCATTGTGGTCTGCTCTTGGTTGTTTATAGAGGTGTATTTACCTCCTTTTGCACTATTGGCACTTCATTTTGAAAGATTTGCCTTAAAAATAAGATTTTATAAAGAGACATTTTTATTTAATATTGGATTTCATTGTCACTTCTCATTCTCAATTATATAGCCTCTCCAAGATGCCCAAGGAGTAACTCCTTGTAATCAATATTTCAGACGATGGAAACTTCTGCGTATTTTTTTATTTTTATATATATATTTTTTTTTTTTCTGTGGGAAAATCTCAAATAAGGATGTTAGTCTGAGTATTTAATGTGCACTTCAGCAGAAGTTGATACCAAAGATCAACCAAAGATTATGGGGTGTTTGTTCAGCATCCCAGAATGTGAGCACACATCTTTTTGTAGCTGGTTTTTTGCTGCTTTTTGCAGTGAAGTCGTAGCCTTAGAATCCTTAACAACCCCCCCCCCACACACACACACACACACAAAAATGAAACTCGCGTTATTTACCACACAGTGAACCATTGGGGAACATGCAGAGTGCACCATGTGTTTGTATCTTGTCCCTGCAAATGTTTATTGTTCATTCCAATTTGTGTTTCTCCCTTCCCTGCTGTGCTGAAAAATGTCAGTTAATGGGTAGTTGTAGCACTTGAGATACAGAGCTACAGGCCCAGTACAGAAGGGGAGGCACACACGTACTTGCAGGAAGGAGAGGTGTCTAAAAATGGATGTATTGGACTGAAGAGAAGTTCTTGAGGGTTCAAACCTTGTTAATGCATTAGAGTAGGAGTTGATGCAGAAGGGCTTGGCTGTGTCATAACTACCAGTCAGTACCGGACTCAGGGAAGGAAATTGATTCAATTGTCTGTGTATTGCCTCCCTATAAAATGTAGGGTTTAAACATTTTATTTAATCTTCACACAAAGGCTGCCCCGGTGTGCGTCCGCAACTGTAAATCAGCACACGTTTATCGATGCGAAGAGAATCTGCTCTAAAACGTCAGCGTTTTGTATTTGCATCATTTTCTGTTCACAATGAATGTACTTCATAATTTGAATTTATTTTTGTTAAAATTCCTTATGTGCAAGGAAGTTATTTATGGTTGATTTTCAAAGACTTTATGCCTTATATAAATGTTTGTTTTTATTTGTTTTGGTTTGTATTTGTAAAATGCTGTGTGTCTGTGTGTTTGTTCAGCCATTTGTCTGCATTTCATTTATTTGTGTGTGAACATATACAATATTCCATTGCACCCAATTTCCTTCACTCAAATAAATTCTTTTATGTTGAAATATCATTTTAGTGTGTTGTTTTTTTTATTTTTCATTGTTTTATCTCTGTCCTTCAAAGTTCTTACTAATTAAAACTTCCTAACACATTTGCAGCAATGAACTATACATACGAGTACATGCAACTAGAAATGTTAGCACTAAAACGAATATTGCAAAGGTTCCTTAGCACTGGGGTCACCCAAGTGCAGCGTCCTACGCCGTTTCTCAGAACCCTGTACTTCTGAATGAAGTGGGTATTTCCACCTCGATGTGCACATCTGTTTAAAGAATACAAACGTGCTTCAGGTGATGCAGGGCAGGAAAAACCTGGTGACACAGGTTGACCAATGGAAATATCCATCTCCACAGAAACAGTACAAATGGCTATTGGGCTTGGTTCCTAACTTGGAATGTCATTCTTTGTAACTTCTCAATGTTGAGTTTGACACTTGACAGCACGCATCTTTGTTTTCATTGGTTGTGCAGGTAAGTTGATGGCAAATGGTGTCTCCCTCCTGTTCTAAGAAGTTGTATAGTCAGATTATGGTCTAGAAACAGGTGCTGATGACTCTCCGTGAAGGTCTCCTTCACTTGCTGAGAGGGTGTGGGCTATTCTGTCCCACATTCCCCTCAGGTCTGCACCATATTTTAACCTTGCCACACATTCATTCTGAAGTCAACTTCCAAGATAACTGCTTAGCTTTACGTTCTGCTGTTGAGCATCTGTTTCTTCTTGTTCAAGAGTTCCATGTGTGCAGGCTATCAAAAACCAAAGAAACATTTTGTTGTCTTCTTTCTACAGTCCAAAGAGCTGCAGATCAAGCGCCAGTTCCAGGACACGTGCAAGATCCAGACCCGCCAGTACAAGGCGCTGCGCAACCACCTGCTGGAGAGCACGCCCAAGGCGGACCACAAGGCTGTGCTGAAGAGGCTGAAGGAGGAGCAGACTCGTAAGCTGGCCATCCTGGCCGAGCAGTATGACCACTCCATCAACGACATGCTCTCCACACAGGCTGTGAGTAAGGCAAGCAGAGACTCACCCGCCACTTTACAGTACATTTACTCCGGTGTGGGTGAGGACCCCGGACCAGTGTGTCACCACCCACCGTCTGCACTAAAGCTTCCTGGGGTGCTTAGCAAAGTCGCGCTATTACACCAGCACTGATGTTTGTCACTTAGGCTTTGGTTTACGTCTCCTCACCCCTCACCCATGTGAACATTAGATACTCCCACGTTTCATGCATTTTTTGACATTCAGCTCCTCCTTGGGAGGAGAATGGGAAATGGAAAAAGGTGTCTGATGCAAACTCTTGCCACCATTTTCATTTCTACTTTCAGGTGGCCTGAAAAACTATAAACAGGCGGAGAAAGGGGGGCGTTTAAAGGAGGGATTGTGTCTTACGATGGGGTTTTTTTTTTTTTTTTTAATACAGTAAGCCTGGTTTGTCTGCGCTGATCGTTCATAAGGACATAAAGTTGTCTCATCTAGTTATGTGAGAAATTTTATAATGGTGTACATATATATTTTTGTTCAACCTGCACTTTTAAATAAGTGTCAACACTTATTTAAACACAAAGTTTCTGCCATTTTCCCAGTCCATCCTTGATCTTCCAGACTGTATGGGGGGGGTGCGAATGTGCTGAAAGTCCAGAAAATCAAAAGTGTGATGTAGCCATAATATTTTTACTATGGTGCTATGCGGTACTGCACTGTGTACTACAGTAACACTTTATACCCCAGTGTAATGTGGGTAATAAAATGAAACACAGTTGGTGCTGTAACTGAAACATACATAGTACGGTGAATTATACACAGACAGCAGTAACTTGGGCACTGACATGACTGGATCAACAATTTTCATATATTATTTTCTCCTAAAGTTGAACATTAGTTAAATATGTATATTTTATCTTTATGCTTAATAGGTTTTTTCATTTTTATGGGTTTCCTGTTTTTTTTTCTGAATATTTTTGCAATGATTAGTTAAAAATCCGTAAAGTTAAGGTCAAGGATGGACTGCGTGTAGCTCAGCAACCTGTTGGGTTTGAGCAGCACTGGCAGAGCACAGAGCTTTGACTGGCTCAGCAAGTAATCACGAATTTTTCTCTGCTAGAAACCGTGGTTTGACCTTAAGTTGTGTCACTGATCATGGTTGTGATTTCTGCAGCAGCAGATCAAAACCCTGTAAGCAACCTGGACCTGGAAACAGGCCTATTTTTATCAGGAAGCCAGTTGCCTTAAATATTTAACATTAAAATCACGACTGCTTGAGCTCACAGTGCCGTCTTAAGCGGTAAGTATGAATCAAACCGCCCGCTGTAAGGAGCTCGTATGTTACCTGGCTAAAAAGAGAGACGGCAACTAGACTCACAGCTTTGAGTTCACGCAAGACCTCCGCAGCAACTTCAGCAAAATTCCTGAATGTAAGCAACTTCAGATGAGGTTAATAAAATGACAGGGTCCTCCATTATGCGTTCAGTTGGGAGAGTAATGAGCAGTATATTAATAATGAAGCTTTATTCCTGATGGTAAAATATTTCAAAGCTACTCAAAGAACCACGTGCCTTCTTATGAGTGCCTAAGAGGAAACAAACTGCAGGTGCGTGGTCCATTTCAAACGGCATTATGAATGCCAAGGAAGTCCCGTAAAGCCTATCCTCTGCCTTTCCAGCTACGACTTGACGAGACACAGGAGGCTGAGTACCAAGCTCTACGCATGCAGCTGCAGCAGGAATTGGAGCTGCTCAACGCCTACCAGAGTAAAATCAAAATCCACACCGACTCTCAGCACGAGCGGGAAGTCAAAGACCTGGAGCAGAGGGTGTCCATTCGGCGCGCGCTGTTGGAGCAGAGGGTGAGAGAAGGCGCGCGTGTTTCACGAAGTGGGGTGGATGCTCTCTCGTGTGTCCTTCGCCGTGATGCCAATGACTTTGTGCCACCCGCAGATCGAGGAGGAGATGCTCGCCCTGCAGAACGAGCGCTCGGAGAGGATCAGGGCCTTGCTAGAGCGGCAGGCACACGAGATCGAGGCCTTCGACTCGGAGAGCATGAGGCTGGGCTTCAGCAACATGGCACTCACGGGCATCCCTGCAGAAGCCTTCAACCAGGGCTACCCCAACCCCCCTGCTGCTTCAGGGGGCTGGCCTTCGCGCCCCGTCCCGCGCTCGGGCAGCCACTGGACGCACGGCGTACACCCGCAAAACTCGGGTGCGCCGCACTCCTGGAGGAGCCAGACCAGCTGCAGCGGCGGGAGTGGCGGAGGAGGCTTCAGCAGGGGCGAATCTGTCACATCCCTGCACGGCATGGGGAGGGAGGGCGGTCTCCACTCTTCGCACTCCTCTGCTTCCTCGTCGTCGTCCTCCTCCTCCTCCCACCACCACCACCACCACCTGCCGCAGCACTACCACCACCAGAGCACCCCACAGCTGTATAGGGAGCGGGAGAGAGAGAGGGAGCGGGAGAGAGAGAGGGAATGGGTGGGAGGTGGGGGCCATTTATCCCACTCTCATGCCCACTCCCACCACTTACCCTCCCGCTCCTCCTCTCAGTCCCTTGCCCTCCTCCCCCCTCTGCCGCCCCCACCCCCGATATCTCTGTCATCCTCCTCTCCACCATCGTCATCTTCCTCCTCTTCTTCTCAGGGGGGCTACAATGGGGGTGGGGGTCTTGCAGTGAGGGGCCCGACTTTAATGGCCCTGCGAAACAGTCCTCAGCCCTTGAGGAGAACCGCTTCCGGTGGGGGCCCGGGAGGGGCAGGAGGTAGCGAGGGCGTTTTAAGTCGCAGCACTTCGGTCACGTCTCACATTTCCAACGGCTCGCACCTCTCCTACTCTTAGGGAGCCGGAGGGCGAGAGTATCGGGGCTGGAACGTGAGGCGAGGGGGGAAGAAGAAGCAGGCGCAGTGCGCGAGAGGAAGGCGGACAGACCAACACTAGATTCACTGCTGAGTACAACCGCAGATAGAAGTCCAGAGCTAAAGGCCAGCACGGAGGAATGACACTATAGGAGCCGACACGGATAAACGGAAAATTGAATGGGCTTAACTTAATACTGTAAATAATGCAAATATCGAGACTTAATTAGAAGTACCATTGGTTACAGTTACTTCATTTGTCTTTGTCAAAGGGAAAAGTTTTTTTTTTTTTTTTTTTAAGAATTGTTCCGGGGGGGGGGGCGTAAAAAGTACATGACACCGCCATGCATACAGTGGCTCGCAACACCTACTTATCACATCTCGGCTCGCTGTCTTTAAGTCCCCCTAAGAGGCGTGCTGCCATGGAGTATTTTGTTTGCTGTCTGAGCAATAAATATAGACACGTATATTGATATGAATATACAGAATGCTTATGAAGAATGTCCATCCACCCGTATCTATTTACTCTAAGTACTGGGTATTAAAAATCATGTTTGTGTGAACATGAACGCGCCTGCTCCTTCCAGTCTGTGGCAGACATGCTGAGTGTATGTATATATGACATGTATGTACGTACGTACGTACATACGGGAGCTGCAACAATGCATGAAACTAATGTACAAAGCATTTGTATACACAAACGTACACATTTATATATATAGTACTCGTCAAAAGTATATTGGCAGAGATGTTCGGTGTCTAACACTTTTGACCTATATTGTACATATATTTGTGTATATAAAACTGTTGACTCTAAAAACACTTTTATATAGTAATAATAATAGTAATAATAATAATAATAAAAAACATTGAAGCGGTATTGTTAGAATAATTGTTTGGACTAATTAAGATTTTTTTAAAGCAGACATTACTACTACTACTACTACTACTATTATTATTATCATTATTATTATTATTACTAATACTACTACTGCTACTTCTACTACTAGTGCAATTTATTGTTGTTGTAATTATGTTGTACACATTTTTAAAAATGTCTTAAACAGCAAATTTTAACCACTTGGTGGAGAATGTGATGTATGACAGTAGAAGTGGGGAACAAGAGCACCACCTGTCCTGGCGCTGTACCTCAGGGTGCTGTGCTGTCGGGACTGTAGACCGTTAGCCATTCAGGTGTGTAGAGTACCTGTGTGTTTGCGTGCCCGCGTGTGTGTATTTACATATCTGTAAATATGCCTGTACGTATGGAGGTGTTTATATGTAAATACATAGTCGCGTACTTTAAGTTGTCTTGAGCAGCCTCCGCTGTTACACAGCCAGTGTTGTCACTGCACTCATGACTATTTAGTACTGTTGTAGAAAAAGGAGCGGCACACCGGCGCCGCTTTGGTCGCCAGCCGCAGGGCCCCCGGTTTGTCGCTGCTCGACAGTGAACCACGTTCGCACCCAACCGTTTGGCTAAATGGGTTCTGCCGCGTCTTCCCTGCCCTCAAGCACAGAGACTGGGCTGCTGGCAAATATGAAAAGAGTCAATTTGACTACTGACTGCCCTGTTTCCAGCGTGCGAAATGGGCTGCTGTGTGACACGGCCCAAAGGCTTCCGGAAGGAGACGGGTGTTAGCTTCTCTAATGCAGAGGGAAAGGTGACGCCTAGTTGACAATAGATGTGTGCTGTACAGGAGCTTAACTGGTTTTAAATAATAAACAACACAAATTCACCCTTTTTTCTTTAATCACACTTACAATGGTTATGCTTCTTTATTCCTTTATTTTTGTTCTTCATTCTTGGTAGCACTGTCTGATGTTGAGTTTGAGCTTTTTTATTTTGTTGGTCGTATTACAACTGTTTCCACCTGACAGTTGGAATGAATGTCTGGAGTTTGTTGTGTTACCGGGCAGTGGGGGATTTGGTGTGGAAATGAGTTGCCAAATATGACGCCGTGCCACAGAAGTGTTACAGTGCAAGTGGTCTATATGTGAACATTTAGAACTTTCCAGTATGAATGGACCATTTGTGCATTTTTATTATTTTGCACTGGCCAACTTCTCCTCTGAACATGTTACATATATGTTGAACTACATGGGAAACAAAAATGTTTGGGATTTGCAATTGTCCAACCACATGTAGTGCCACTTGGTGTTGAAACCAATAAATATCACATTTTCAATATGGGATCCAGGCCTGGTGGTGGTGGTGGTGTTAATGCAGTGAAGTGTTTGGGTTGTTGTTTTTTTTTTTCTTTTTTTCCATTATTCTGAAAAAGTACACGTACTGGAACTTAAAATACACGGTTAATTCCAGACAGCTGGGTTGTGGATGAAAAAGAAAAAAAAAAAATACGCATCTACCAGCAAGTTGAAGAGCATCTTGGAATTAGCACACATGCTAACTGTGAAGAGAACATGCTGCAAGGCCCCAGTCACGTTGTACGGTCATCGTGCTGAAATATTTATCGTGGCTTTAATGAGCTCCTATTCTGGGGCTCTGAATCACCGCTACTGAAAAATTGCCTCATAATGCGAAACATTCGGTCTAAAAATGTCCATTTTTTTCCCCAAGTACTTTCACACGGCTCAAATTTTAATGTCTATTTCAGTTTCAGTTATGCGTTTTGTTGTATAAATATACTGTTTTGATTCTAAAAAAGATCGTTCGAACGTAGGAATAACTTTTCATAGTCTGTATCCCTGCACAGCCCAACCTCACCGTGAAGCACTTATGTTTGCAGGGCGTCGCACCAGATGAGCTACATGGCGCAGGAACTACCAGCAGCGACACTTAGTGTCTCCAACACAGTACACCTTGCAAGGTTAATAACGCATGAAAATGTGTTTGCCAGACAAGGGAGGGGAGCAGTAAATCAATCTCACACCGACTAAGGAATGTTTTCCTTTTTCTTTTCGTTCCACATTTAATCGAGAATTTTCAGCAGTGTGTATAAATCCTAATTGTTGTTCTATACAAACAAAGTGTATGGAATGCATCTCCACTCTGAACATTTTATTCTTTTGCATAATTGTTATTGTATTTTTTACGGCAAACACAGGCAGCGGTGGCAGCATCATGCTGTGGGGCCCCTTCTGAGGACTGACAAACTTTTTAGGATGCAGGGCAGGAACCCGTTTCAATTGGCAGGAGATATGCAGAGATTCAAGGTTCGCCCAGACAGTAACACAGGAGACACAAACAGGGCTCAAAGCGAGCAGGTAAATAATCTGAAAGGATGAAGCCAAAACCCCGACTTTCAGGCCTCTGGAAAATCTGTAGAATTAACTGAAAATCCCTGTTTAACTCGAGAGGGAGGTAAGTTTCCTCCAGTTTCCCCAAGTTTTAGAGGAATCCATAAGTATGGATGAGAACAGGTATAACTATATAATATTGCGTGTATAGCTGTATATACTGTGCATATACGTAACTGTAGACTCTTGAAATGCTTTTGATTCTTTTTGCCTGAACATTTAAAGCTGGGTTTACGTCTTTCAAAAGTTTTTGGTGCTTTTTTTATATTTAATGAGCTATTTTTCAGGGCCGAAGCCCAGCCAAAGCCAAATGCGTGATCTTTTAGCTATCTTCTGCTATAAAACCTGAATCTTTACGACGACGGCATGTTTCATTAACAGCGTGAGAAGTTCCACCTACAGCTGTGCTCAGAAACGTATATTTTATTATACCAGTCGTGCAACGGAAAAGCTTAATAATTCATGCCTAGAATCTCTTTTGAGCAGGGTCTGCGTTACCATGAGCCATTTAAACAAGTGTTTGTTATGAACTTGGGTCCTCCAATACTGGTCAGAGCCAAAATAAGTTGTTTGCGGACAGCTTTGTGTGGCAGAACAACAGCTTTGTTTCTGGGCAACAATATGTACCAGCTTTGTGCACTGTTGAAGAGGTATTTTACCCCAGTCATCCTGGCGAATCTGCAGCAGGTTGGTTGGGTGACACTTGTGGACCACAGTTTTTAACCAAAACCACAGAGCGCCACTGGGACTGAGGTCAGGACCTTTACTAAACTGTAGGAACAACAGCCTTGTGATTCAGAGCTACTCGATGTCCCAGACAGCCCAGACAAGGCTGTCCCTCGAGCGCAGCGATCGCTTTGTAGGTGTCGGTTTTGTTCCACCAGTCTGTGGCCTGTGATGAAAAGAGTGCAGCCGTAAAGGGTTATTTAAAAACTAACAGAGAATGATTTGTGAAGAAGAGCCGGAGGAGCTCATGAAAATTCCTGTCTGGAACCATTGTTTAGTTCTTTTCAAGCTCAGAAGCCACCACACGTTCAGTCATGCTGGCTTTATGGAGCTCAAGGTTCGAGCAGAGCATCCAGGTGCTACGTAGAGGCCCTCGGTGGCAACGGTGAGACACCCAGGTACGGCTTTCTGCCAGGCGAGCCGAGATCCGAGCGGAGACCTGTGAATCAGACGGAGGGAAGGAGAGGAACAGTTATGTAAGAGAACAGAAGCCGTGTACAGCGCAGCCGAGAGCGGCGCTACCGATGGAGGAGAAGAATGGGCCGAACACGGAGCACTGAGGGACACCTCCTGGTGTTGGGCCACGGCATGCTGAGGCGGAGGCCGATCCTCCTCTTATCCTCGGTACAAACTGTAATAAATAACAGAACCCGCTGTCGGCAGCCATCTTGTTCGGGGGCAGGACGATCCGATGGCCGAGGCCTGTGGAAAAGCAGCGCTTCGTTCCCACGCACTTTCTCCCTTCTGCCTCCCGGCTTCGGCCGCACCTTCGGTGCATTTTGCTCAGATTCGTCGCAGCTGCCGGCGGCTGCTTATTGCATTTAAAACTGCAGCTGTTTGTTCAGGAAATGCTGCCCGCCACTTGTTTTTGGACCCTTGCACCGCGACAGGGATCAGACGCGGATGAACAGGGGAACTGGTTGGTGTGAAACCCAGCCAGGAGGAGATTCCCCACAAGAGGTGGACCGGAAACAGCGCTGTACTGTGTTTACAGTCAAATAACAGGGTAAAAGTTGGTAGGAGGCGCACATGGCCGCACAACATGGAGAACCTGCGTGTTGCTCATATTAATATTTTAGCTATTACTGACATCTAGTGGCTAAGGTTAAAAATCTGATTTATTACAATTTTTACTACTACTACTAATAATAATAATAGTAATAATAAAAATAAAATAGTAATAATAATAATAATAATAATAATAATAATAATAATAATAATAATAAAGAGGTCAGCGATATACCGTATTCATTTCAATTTGGGGTAAAGGGTCGCCGTCCTAAACAGAACGTCGCCCAGTTCTGTGCCATGTGTATATTATTTTTATAGAAAATGAACATGAACAAAAAACAGGAGTAAACGCTTTTACTGCACAAATCGAAAACTCCAAATTCAGTTTATTTTTGCTCTTCTTCCACATGGCAGGAAACCATAAATGCGGTGAAACAGACGGGACTTCTCTTGAAAATATGAAACCGCTAACTTGAAGACAAAAATAAGTACATAAATGAAGCGATTCGTGTGAAAATTACCTATAAGCATGCAAGCGTAAAACGTACTTTTAAATAAATAAATCGACACATTTATTTGCTTGATGATCATTTTTCTTTTGCAGGTTAATTTTTCGCATAAATCGATCTTTTTTTTTTTTCACAAGAACGTAGACGTGACTTTAAGCCCCTTAACGGCGTGACTTTTGACGTTTTTATATGAATGCAAAAGCAAA
The DNA here is from genome assembly GCA_018136845.1 of Heterotis niloticus. Taxonomy (NCBI): domain Eukaryota; kingdom Metazoa; phylum Chordata; class Actinopteri; order Osteoglossiformes; family Osteoglossidae; genus Heterotis; species Heterotis niloticus. The sequence continues at coordinate 2,080,014 of CM030902.1, read as the reverse complement.
CATGAACACACAAGCATGCGTAGTGTCAACAAAATATAAAACCGCGTGAAAATACGTATCAAATATTTTTAAAAAATCCAATAAAAAAGTGAAAAAGCAGAAATGTCAGCGTTTACGGTTATTTAAGTGGAGCCACATGAAGATTTCGACCGTGCGTTTTCCTTTCTGTATTAAAATCTTTACATAAAATTGTTCTAGATCATTCTTTAACAGGATAATCCTGGGTTAGCGTTTGACCATTTTTATTTGTTAACATGGGATTTACCAAACATTATATATAAATGTATTAACGTACATATACCTCCACTGATGTTTCCACATTTAAATGTAAGAAGTATATCTTTATTAGTGGAATTCACTTTAACCTTCAAATGTCAGTATATGAAATTTTCCACTTTAGGCCTTTCACGCCAAAACGTGTCGGCGGCGAACGTTTAAATGACGTCATTAACCGGCGTCTCCTTCCCTCCCCCGACGGCCCTGAATTACGTTCTTGCGTCACTTTCCCCTTTAAGAGCCGTGCGTCGTTAAAGCGAGGCTGCCGCAACTCCGCCGCGAGTGACCGCACGTAAACGCGTTTTCCCATAGAGGTCGGGAAACTGCGCTCGCTGGCGCGCGTTCATCATTTACGTCGGCCCACAAGTCGCGGGCGGGGCGAGACAGGACGTTGAAAAAAAAAGGCACAACCGGGGAGGGGGGGAACGAAAGACCTTCCCTTTAAATGTTAAGTGGGGCATAGCAGCGAGGGGGGCGAAAAGGAGAAATTGAAAAAAGAAAGAAGAAAGAAAGAGGGAGGGCGAGATAACGGGGAGAGAAAAAAGAAAGATGACACTTATATCATTGAACGGCCAAGGTGGAAGGACGGGTTGCCGCTGGGTGGAAGCCCGCTAGCGGAGCCAGGACCGCACGCAACTCCGAGGCTTCGATAAACACCCGCTTTGGCCTATAGGAAAGAAAAAATCTGAAAGCAAAAAGGAGGCAAAAATAACAAGTTACTTGTTTAATGCACTGATTTTTAAATATTGCTGTTGGTTAAAATCACGTCTTGCACGGTTTTAAAGTAGCCTGCAGTAGTGGGTCTTGAGGTTGCTGCGCGCGGGTTTAACGGCGCGCCAGATGTCACCTTAGCTCACTGTTAAACTCGCTTTTGCACGCAGAAGTGCACGAAACTGTGTTTTTTTAAATGCTTTTACCAACAAAGATTTTAATTTGCACTGCAAAAAACGATGGCAGCTTCGCCCAGTAGGGATCGTTACAGTTATTTGTGTTCTTGGTGGCCAAATAGTTGTTCGCGAGCCTAGTGCTTATGAGTACGTTTTCGGTGTCAGATGGCGCAAAATATTCCGTTTTTTTCATAGAGGATTTCATTGACGAAAGCAGTTTGGAAAAATATAAGTCCCCCTGTATTAAAATAACTTACCGTTGAGGTGCAAAATGGATACAGCGTGGAGCAATTTTCTGTTTCAGGTGAGTGATTTAAAACAAGACTGTAAGCAGGTTTGTGGTCTGTTTTGAGAAACTTGCTTTGCGGAAATGACACTTTAATCGCTTTCTTCGTTTTTTAATGTTATAACCGACGCTTGTAATGCTTAAAGGAAGAAAGCAGTTGGACCAAAGACGCAGCCCTGAGGCACCCCTCTCTGTGTACATCCATTCTACCTGCCATTTCGCCTTTGTGTTGAAACTGAGCTTTCAGTGAGTTTGCGGTTGTTGTTTCTCTTTAGACGGCGTCTACCCAAAGCCAAGTTGAAGCAACTCTCCAGTCTGATCTCCTCCCTGGTCTGACAGGCTCGGGCCACAACCCCCCCACAGAGCACATAGACTCGCCTCCTTCCACGGTTGACACTGCAGCTCTAAGCGAAGAGCCTTTACCCGGTGAGAGGGTGACATGTGTGGCGTGTTCGTGGGACAACTGAGCAGTGGTGGAGACGATGGTTTTTTTATCTCAGGTTGTTCTGAATCGGATTTTCCGATAATGACTGGCTTGTTAGAATAAGTTGTGCAAAGAACTAAGGGCCATCTCTGAAATTTCAAGCAACGCACTTTACAAAGAAACAATATTGGCCCGATTATGTGTTTATTTCTTGCAAATTGGTGGTAAAACTAACTTTAGGTGTAGTTACACACCCAACGTCCCAGTTGTATTTGTAAACTGAGCAGCCAGTAATAGGAGAAATAATTCTGTGTAATACAATTTTTAAAAAAAAAAAACATATTTTCTTCCCATATTTATTTATATGACAGAGACAGTGGGTGAATGCAGATTTTTTGTGTTGCTCTCTACCGTAGATGTTTGACATGTGTGCTACTGAACAGCTGTGATCTACATATCCAGTTTATACCTGCTGTACCGTCAGTTTTGCTGCATTCAGACCTTCACCTCCTGCTTGTGGCAAAAGGCCCAGTGCTGGTCTGAGATGTGTTGCACCTCATAGCTGTTTCAAACTGGTTGACTTCAGACCACATCGGTCGCTAAAATTGGAAGCCCTGCAGAGTCTGAAGTTCAGCTGATGATGAAACAAATAAATACTGTTGGACCCTGAATGAAATGGAGCCACGTACAGCGTGTGTAGCGTTTTCTTCCGAACACATTTAGAAAAACCCCCTTAACAGGGACCTTGGAATAAATTTATTGGTTTATAATTGTTTGTGAAGCTAACAGTGAGCAGAGTTACTTTCACTATCTCATGAGGTTTTTTTTTTTTCTCTCTCTCAGTGAAACCGGTGTCTCGGCCAGTTCGAGTCGCCCACATCTGCCCCTTGTGCAACAAGCAGTTTAAGAACAGTTACAACTTGCGCCGCCACCAGTCGGTCCACACAGGAATTCGCATGAAGGACCGTGTGGCCCGCGAGGTGGCTGAGGGGGTCACGGATGGAGCAACGACAGCGGGCGCAGCGGCTGGAGCAGCGACGGTGGCGGCTGCGGTCGTCGGAGGGAGGGTGGAGAGACAGACGGTTCCCCTCTCCTTGCTCCATCTCTCCGTCCCTCTCGCCTCGCCTGCTGTGTCAGGTCCTCATCCGACCTCTGTTGGCAACCAGGACGGCGAGGCGATTGCCATGTCGGTTAACGCTGCAGATGTTACCATGGCAACGCCCCAACCTCCTGCTGTTGTGGTGGCAGGAGTGACATTACAGGTGGGTCACCCCCTACCCCCCCTAGGTTGCCCAGAGATTTGTTGTGCAGCCTCATTTGTGGGATGGTGGTGTTACAAATGGCCCACTTTTGCATAAATGTTTATTTATGAAAACTTTTTTTTTTTTAATGTTTTGAACATGAGTTGCTTTGAACTGTAGTGTTGATGCGGTGAGATTTGAAAATGTGACGCGTGCTTAGAAACGCTCCGTCTTTTGCAGCACTCTTCCAACCCCGGCCAGAACCCCGTGCGTAAGAACCACGCGTGCGAGGCTTGTGGGAAGGCCTTCCGAGACGTGTATCACTTGAATCGTCATCGCCTGTCCCACTCGGACGAAAAGCCCTACTCTTGCCCCATCTGCCAGCAGCGGTTCAAGAGGAAGGACCGCATGAGCTACCATGTGCGCTCGCATCAGGGCGGGGTGGAAAAGCCCTACGTCTGCCCCCACTGCGCCAAAGGCTTCTCACGGTACGACCCTCACCAGTAGAGTGTCAGGGTTTGGGGAGTGGAGTTGAAGTCAGTAAAGTGGACGTTTCTTAAAGCCGCAAATAAAGGAAAGATCGAGTTACGTGTTCTGCAGCAGGGGGGGTACAACTGGCTAGCAGATAGAGGAGTTGTGTGGGGGGAGATCAGCGTGAGAAGGTTCAGATTTAAAGGGAAAATGTGATGCTGTTTATCTAAAGTTGAAAATGTCTTAAATTAGGCATTCATGAGTGTAGATTCAGCTAATTGAATGTTAAAGCTTCGACTAATACTCCCCTTTGTGTAAACTGTCGTCCGTGCTTCAAATATTTTATCTTTTTTTTTTTTTTTTTTTTTTTTTTTTTTTAGGCCGGATCATCTTAATAGTCACGTCCGTCAGGTCCACTCGACAGAGAGACCCTTCAAATGCGAGGTGTGTGCCGTTCTTTCTGTCCCTCAGTCAGGCTGTGGTGTGCTGCTTCCTCAGTTCATTCACATGCATAAATACTGCCCCTCCCTCCCCACAAGCAGTTCACTTACAGCTGCTGCGTTGCTGCTCGTTGCAGACGTGCGAATCGGCGTTTGCCACACGGGACCGCCTGCGTGCTCACATGATCCGGCACGAGGAGAAGGTGCCGTGTCACATCTGTGGCAAGTTGCTGTCGGCAGCTTACATCACAGATCACATGAGAGTTCACAACCAGTCGCAGCACCACGCCTGTCACCTGTGCAACCGCAGTGAGTGTCTTTACTTTTCTGGCTCATAAAACCTTCCCTTTCTTAGCTTTTTCGGTGCGGTCCGTCCCTAATAAAGCAGGCCTTCTTTTTGTGGATTTCGGTTTTTATAGCTGCTGCGAAAGTATTCCAGAAAAATATGGAAATTCACAAATTTTGAAAAAACCTATTTATAAGCATAAGGGAAAATATAAATGTTTCAAGAGTTTTAGCTTTTTTTGAGAAAATAACTTGTTCGTTATCATAATATGTTGATTACACACTACATTAGAGTATAAAATTGTTACTGTAGTACAGTGTATTACCGTACATCAACATAGTAAAAAATATGGCTGTGTGTCTGTGTGTGCGTGTGCACGGGCGAACAACTGCAGGGAGTTGAGTGCCGTGTACGCCGCTCTGGGTAAAGGCGTAAGCTGAATTTGACGAACAAAACTCGTATTAATAACATAGAGTCGTGATTATTTGTCATAAATGGGACCGGCGGCTCATTCGTTGTGGAAATGAGGGGATGGGGGATGAAACAAACTGACATTCAGTGGAAGTCCAGTGAACGTTTTACATCTTGTTTAGTAATACAGTGACAGTTTTATGACCACTTATTGGACTACACGTGTGTAGTTCACACCTCCTTTTCTACTTGCCAACTGTAACTCCATAGAGCAAATTCACACGCGGTTCTTCTCATGGCCTCGCCTTTTCTGATCTTCAAAGTTGTCGCTCAGTCGTCTCTTTCCATTTCCATGTATTTTTATATTGAAAAAATAAATGACGGTTTGTATGAGACGAGTTACTGGCACAGACAAACGTAGCCTTTCCTTTTCACCTGCAGGCTTCACGACACTGACCTACCTGCGGGTTCATGCTCAGAAGCATCACGGCCAGGAGTGGAAGGAGAGCGCGGGCCAGAGGGGCGGCTTCGGGGGCACGGGCCCCGGTGGCGTGCTGGTGTGCCAACTATGCGGGGTGCACTGCAAAACCCCCACTCAGCTGCAGGGCCACATGGGCACCCACACGAGCCCCCAGAACAGCTCCAGCCCCATCCACACGACAACAGCGGCGGCATCCAGCAGTGCCGTCTCCCTAGGCAACGCAGCCTCCGGCTCCAGCATATACGTCAACGCCAACGCAGGCGTGGGTCTGCTGGTCTCGGACTGCTCCAGCATAGCGCCGCAGTCACACAGTTAGCAGGGGCGCGGCAATGGGGAGCAGCTGCGGGCCACAGGGGAGCCAGGACACGAGAGCAGGTGAGAAGCGATGGATGGATGGATGGATGGAGGGAGTGAATATGTATTTTGAGCGTTATGTAGTGTGGATACAATCTCACCAGCCCTTCATCTTCAGTGTGTTGCAGCCCTTTGATTCAAATGCTCCCCAAGTGTGGCTGTGAAAAGACGGAGAACCCGATGTGGACGCCCACGCCACGGCGCCCCCTACCTGTCACAGCCGGCTTCGCAGTGAGGAAGCGAGGAGAGAATTTGAGTCGATCGAAAGCCGCGTGCCATCGTGGCTCAACGCTGCCGTTTGTGCCCAGCGGAAATCGGAGTATTAGGATGTTGTGTGTCAGAATGGGACTCGTTCTCTTAGGAGAGGTCTTGTAATTGGGGTGCCCAGAAAAATCAGAACTGCAGCTGGACTTTAAAGTAACACACTCGGCACTGGGAAAATCGATCCTCCTCCACATTGTAACTTTTTACGTTGTGCGAATTAAATTTTCGTGCTGATGAACTGAGGCTGCGCTTCTGCTAACAGCGCTAACATTAACACATTAACAGTCAGTAAATATAGACAAATTAACCTTGTTTTATACGTCCAGTGAAATCATTCAATGAAATGACTTAAAGAAAGTGCCTCTCCTTTAGGGACCCGTCCTCTGACAACAGATCTTAATGCCTTACTTTACAGTACTGCGTACACCACATTTTACCCTGAACAGTTTTGCCAAGTAGTCACACGTTGGAAATAATAAAGATGCATATATATTTATATTTGTATATTTCCCAGCATTGTGCATCTATCAATATGTAGATTAATAATGTATTAAGTGTTTCTTATGAGTGTAATTATCATGGGTGTTATTTTGTATTTTGTTTAATTTGGGAAGTTGGCCGTCGAGATTTGAGCAATGCTGACTGTGATAAAAGCGGTCACAACAGTGGTCTGTGCTGAAGCTTGTTTGACCCCACCTGTGCGCCCAAGTTGCTGTAACATAACCCCGTTTATCATTGTACCTGCACACCAATAGCTCCAATAATAATAATGATGATGATGATGATGATGATAATAATAATGACATTTGCTTAACAAGGACTCTGTGTGTGTGTGTGTGTGTGTGTGTGTGTGTGTGTGTGTGTGTGTGTGTGTGTGTGTGTGTTGAGGAAAAGGTGTCCCAACAGTAACTGGATGATGCAGCACAGACTTGACTGCCGCGTTTGTGTGTTGTCGTATTTTATTCCTACTTGAGCTCCTCATATTGGTCAGGATTGATTTTTTTTGCAGACTTTGTGAACAACGATGTTCATTGATAATGGACTGAATGCAATATTTCCAGTATTTTATGATCAGACCTTTTTTTTTTGTTTCCTCTTCAAGCAGTTAATGCTGAACTTAATTTCAATTAAAGCAAAAGCATGTGAACCGTTTTGACATCTCAGTTGGCCTCCTGCAAAGCATGAAGTTCAACAAGGAAGAATGTCTGGTACTGAGGATTTGGTGCTCTTACGATGGATTATAGTACAGCTGATGTTATAAATGTTATATTTACATCCATTAGCATTGTTCACATTTGTTACGATTAATTACAGTGGTTTATATACAATATATTTGTGTACAGTATAAGTGAAAAGTCATAAGCTAATGTGTCAGCATCTTGTAAGCACTTTTGCTACGCATTACACTGCCCAACAGGTCACCGTGGATGTGCAACACAAACACACTAATAATAGTAATGGTGTATTTAGTGCTAATGAAATGCCTTATGGGAAACATGCAGGGGTGCCCTGGGCTGCCAGTCTGCCATCCATGGGTGGACATGAGCCTGTAAGTAGAAGGTGACCCCACTGGGCTTTAGCCTGAACAAAGTGGGGAATGGATTCCCTGGAAAAAACAGGAGTGCTTGTGCTAGAGAGGAGGAGGTCCATATGAACACCTTCAGGTGGAAGAACAGCAGAGCCCGAAGCCCCCGAGTCCACAGTCATCTTCATCAGAGTTGCTGCTGTTTTCTCTGCGCTTTCAGCAGCCGTGTTGTAGTGCGATTTTCTAAGGGGCCCTGTTTTGGGACTGGGGTTTACCCTTCTGTAGAGTACGGTAATGGAAGTGACATCACGTCAGCCAGTTGTTCCAATGACACCTGAATTTTATGCCAATGTTTCCTGTGCTTGAGGAGAAACCCTAAGGGAAACAGGACTTTGAGTGGCCTGGGTTCCAACTTTTACACAGATTTACCTGCACTGCTTTGAAGGACAGTGACAAGGCGGCGTAATCTTTACCAAGGATATACAGTAAAATCCTGCCATAAATCCTGAGGTAAGTGGGTCAAAAAAGAGAAAAACAACATTTTCAATTGATCTACCGGTTACTCTGACAAAAGATAAACAGCAATCGTGTTAACCTGAATTTGCCACCTTGCGAGGGACATAATCTGGGTTTTTACCTTAATTTCCATTTTTGTTTTATATTCAAATATTTGGATGTGCAGAGGAGAGATTCTGGATATATCGGGAGAAGGATGCTAGGCACGGAGCTGCCAGGCAAGAGGAAGAGAAGAAGGCCTAAGAGGAGATTTATGGATGTGGTGAAGGAGGACATGGAAGTGGTGGGTGCGATGGAGAAAGATGCAGAGGAAAGGAAGAAGTGGAAACAATTGAGCTGCTGTGGCGACCCCTAACGGGAGCGGCCGAAAGAAGAAGAAGATCACTGTACACGTTCAGTTTCTATTTTAGAGTTGTACAGATTTGTTTACGCGGTGACACAATTCAGCTGCTGGAATAAACGATCTTTAATTTTGTGAAAACGCGCTTGGGTGGCGGGAGGTGTTGGGCCCACAATATATAGTGTTGTAATTGTTCACTTTGTCCAGCAGGTGGCGTTGCAGCCGCACAGCTTCAAACGCGCCGCCGTTGCGTCAGTCTCCCCCGAGACCCCGACGTTCTGGACCTGGGCGTCTCTTTGTGCTCCACGGAACCGCAAACCCGACCGTTAAGTCGATCGGCCAGTTTTTCCTTTTGGCGCTTCGTCCCTTGGGTCGAAAAAAAAAGGCCCGAGCGGCAGCGGCGCAATGAAAACGCACAAAAGGAGTCCGTTTAAATATCAATAAACATGATATTTACTGTCCCGTGAATGTAATCGCATTTATTACATTAATATCTTATTACATGGCCTCTGCAGTTCTACGTGCCTGATTTAAATACGTATTTTTATTTGTACTATATTTAAATGTTATTTTATTATATGTATATTTTAATATCTGATATGTTATTTGTATGGGCACGCACTTAGATACGCGCATGCCACCCAGGCGATGCCGTCACTCGTCCGTCGCAGGGGGTCCCTCGAAAGTGGGCAGTGGGGCTCGCACGCCGACGCGCCGTGGGGGGAGGCACAACCCGCGAGTGGCCACGCCCTTTCCCGCTGCCCGGTCTGCTGGGGGCCCTCGGCGCCCCTCCCACCGCGCGCGCGCGCCGCCGCCGCCGCACCAGCAGCAGCAGCAGCACGAGCAGCGCGTTCCCGCTCCCAGGCGCGCGGGCACCGGTCGCACAGACAAAGGAGGCGACACCTCAGGTAAATTCCGACATTTCGGACAAATCGCAGTCGTGTTTGTGCGTTTTCGTCAACCTGCTTGCGTCGCTGCTGTTCATTCCCGCGTCGAGAACAACTGCGCCCACAAAGACGGTCCGTCGTCTTCCTCTCAGAACCGCGGTTCTTGCTCATAGGAGCGCTCAGGTGCTTTTTAGCCCCGTTGTCGGGACGCTGAAGGGGGGGGGGCGCGGTCTTTTCTCCCTTTTTTTCTACCAATTTTCAGTGTTCGTTTTAGCGCCCTGCTGTCGCTTTTGCACATTCCGCATGTTGCTGTGTGTGTGTGTGTGTGTGTGTGTTGCTGATGCCTCCTGAGGGGTGTGTCCCTCTGTCTTCTCCGTCAGCCCTCCGTGCTGCTTTTGAAAAGGCTGGAACCGAATGCATTTGTTTTATTAATATTTCTCACTCCGAATATTTGTGACATCAGCTAATATTTCCAGCCATTAATAAACGTGTGCACTACCCCGTCCAACACCCACCCGGTCCGCGCACCCTGTCGTCTCCATCTTTTCCGCCCCTTGGCTTTGTCCGCTTTACCGCCTGCTTCACCATATGCTCAAGCAGGGCAGAGTAATACCCTGGTAAATAACAGGCCGAGGGATAACCGTGTTCGTAACTGCAAAAAGTCTGCCGACCGTTCCTCTGTCGGTGCTCGTTCTGTTTGGCGCATTTTCACCGGATCATGTTTGGGTTTCTGTGCCACACGTGTGCAGGAGCACTGGATCGTTTTTAACAAGTGCGTACGGTGTGTCTCCGTTTCCTTTGTTCGCTTCTGATTTTCCCCTAGAGATACCAGAGGAGGAGAAGATCCGCTTTCACGATGGCTCTGAACACAGACGGCGCACAGCCCCCCCTGGACCCCTCCATGGTGTCTGCCGGACGGGTGGAGGAGGCTCGGCCAACGGAGCACGAGGTCGACGTGGAGCAGCCGTCCGACCCGCCACCGCCAGTCACCTCTCAGCCGGGGGAGGAGGAACAGCAGGGTCTACCCGAGGCAGCTTCAGAGTCCGCTCCCCCCTCTAGCCCCACCGCCACAGAGGAGACGCCCCAGCAGGAGCCTGTTGCCACAGAGGAGGTGGCCATAGTGGACGAGAAGAAGATGGAGAACGGTACTCAGCGAGACGTTCTTGAGCAGCCAGTGGAAGCAGCAAATTTACGGGCACAAATTTAACACCAAATACATCGCAGTTTTAGCCCCAGAGATCAAAGTCCTTCTGCTTGTTTTGCTTTGCTTGTGTGACGTTGCAGACCAAATGTTGTCGGTGTAGCCAATGCGTTCTTTCAGTTGTGTTACAGAACTACAGGTGGCCTTCGTGCTTTTGCTGAACAGGCCCTGTCTCTCGGGAGAGGATGCGGTTTTTATTGCTGCCGGTGATGCTACGACACGTTGTATACTGAACGTGGTTGTTTCTCGCAGGCAATGGCTTCTGCCACGTTCCTGCAGATACAACAGCCACTTCCGCTCTCTCGTCGCCTCTCCGCCACCAGCATGCCAAACAACACAACCATTCTCATGCCAATGGCAGGGCCCGCTTGGGCAGCCGCTCCGGGTCGCTGGGTCACGCCACCGCCTCCCCTCGACCATCCCTGTCGCGCCAACCCAGCATCGCCACCAGCGGGACAGGAGACAGGGGCAAACCCAGGGACTACCTGATTCTGGCCATCCTGGCCTGCTTCTGCCCTGCGTGGCCCATCAACATCGTGGGATTCGCTTACTCTGTCATGGTGCGTGGAGGTTCGGTCCGTTTGTCGCCACGCTGCTCCGTTTCTGCAGGCTCGTGGTTCAGGGTCACTTTACTGTAATTCTGCATTTGCACTGATGTACAGTAGAGAAGGAAACGTGACTTTTGCTTTTGCTCGTATTTTGTTTATTTTGAATTGTGGCAATTGTGTTCCATTTTTGTGTACTGCTAATCGCTAATGTTTAATGCTAGCTTCCAGCTAATGGCAACACTGTCGAAAACAACGCTCAGTAAAGAGTTTAACAGAACTTAAACTTATTACCTTGCGATTGCTTTCACCCACCCATGTCATAACACCTAGTGAACGTCACAGCCTAGCCTGGCCATTACAGGCTTATCCCTTTCATGTCTCTCTTCAGTTGCTTTCTTCTTCTCACCAGTAGCAGGAGACACAGATGGGCATTTTGTTAACAGGATGGATACACAAAACACAACGTAGATATAGCAGGGGGTTGTGGTACCCAAAAAATGCTGACAACACCGAACGCTGTGCAGTTTCGGGTGTAAGTACTAGCGACCGCGTGGCAGACTGGGAGATGCAGATTGCTGCCGCTGCCCAGCATCATGAGAGAATATCGTACCGCATATTGCTTGCCAAATTCAAAGTATGGTTTGTACTGAATGTGCAGCGATATTGCACCATCGTAAAGTTGAAAAATCACAAGTTGGACCATCTTAACTCGGGGACCATCTGTATATAAATATGAACCATACAGGTGTGTATACCTGCTTGTTTTGGTTCTATTTCTGTGTGTGAGTCATGTGCACCTCTGCCTCAGCGGGTTCGTGTCTCATCTGCTCTCAGTCCAGGAACAGCCTGCAGGACGGCAATGTGGATGGCGCTCGACGTTTAGGCCGGGTGGCCAAGATGCTGTCGGTGGTATCGCTGGTGGGAGGCCTCCTCATCATCGCCGCCCTCGTCATCAACTGGGGAAGTGAGTCGCCCGCCCTTAACAACCGCCGCCCTGCGTTGCACTCCACTTCCTGTAGAGAAACTCACTGTAAAGTCCTGGTGCACGTTAATGTGCGAGTGACCTGCAGTCGGCAGGAGGTGAACCCAGTGTGTGAAACACGTCAGTCGGGTGATTTATTCGCGATTTGACTTATTTAATGGGGGGTGATGTTAGTTTTTTGAAACGTCCTCCATCTTTACAGATGACAAAGTAAGACGATGCTGAAGTTCCACAAACCCAGGCTTCCAGTCTGGGGTTCGTAAGCAGCAGAATCAGTATTTCTAAACATCTACATCTAGTTTGCAGCTGAACCTTTGTATGGTCTCCTTCACCCAAAGAGGTTTAAATGTTCTGACCAGAGGGCTCGGTTCCCTTTTCCTCCCTTCGAAGCCATTCGGTGCAGCACTGGGCAAATCATCTGCAAGGGCAGAAGGGGGAAAAGTGGGAATAAATTAATCTGTTTGTCGAGAAACAACAGCTGAATAAATTGGCTTACGGTGGCGTTTTACAGACTCATCTCCTGCAGAAGTCAACCTTTTACTTTGCACAAGGACTCTATAATGAGCTTGTAAATGTACTGCCGCTTCACGGTGAGCTGCAAAAGTAGAGCTCAGTGTGGAAAAGTACTTGGGAACTAAGAGACATCCTTCTGTTTTATTTCCCAGTCATATTAAAAACCTGATCGCCGCTGCAGCTCCAGCAAAGCCCCCGACAGTCCAAACATCAAAGTCGAAACTCCGCAAAATACCACGTTTTTGGCTGTGCTTTCGTGTTCCGAGCATGAATTGACCAAGTATAAAACAACCTGTACCTCACTTCACCCAACTCTTCATGAAAACCTGCAGCAAACACCAAGCCTGCTTTTCCTTCTGCGTTTCTTTCTTTTCTTCTTGAGTCAGCGGCATTCAGACCAAAAGGGAGGGATCACGACTTTAACCGAGTTCAGTTTACACCTAAATCGCCTCCCTGATCTCAAAGTGCTGGTGGCTCAGGCGACTGTGGTCGTTTACCTCGTCTCCGGCTGGGTAAAACTAGGTTTATTCCCTCCGCTGATCACATTTTACCACCACCTGAGGCCAGTTTTCACTGCACAAGTTTACTGCTTTCAAGGAGCCACCTTGGAGGACCTTAAAATGTGCCAAACCTGTTGTGGATCGATTGGAAGGAAGTTGGTCGAGGTGATTGTGGAAGTTCTACAGCAAGAAAAGCTGAGGTGACGTGAAGTAAACATCTGTTATACACTGAATACCCCTCCACCCACCCCCGTGCCATTAATGCGACTATCGGCAGTCACACAAATTATGGAGGTACCAAAAATAGAGGAAAAAATGGATTGTGTTTAAAATGCAGTTTTAACGGAAGATAAATTGGCTTTTTTTACAATTAGTCTTTACGAGTGCACTTAATTCTTTTGTAGTCTTCAAGATGAAACCGTTTGAAATTGTTTTGCCATCGCACGAGTCCCACTTTAAAGGGTAGTGCAGTATTTCTTTAAACCACGTAGAAACTAATGAGGAAGCAGGAGAGGATGCTTGTTTCAGTATTTTTTTTTTTTTGTTTTTGGTTCCTAAACTGAATTCCTGCTGGAAATTTGGAGGGCAGCGTGATGAGGAGAAAGAGCCCAGCGTGCAGATGCCAAAGCGCAGAAACGGGGGTGAAAACGAACAGATTTACGAGAACATGGCGGCTCCGAGTTGCCTGGCGCCCACGTGAGCACCCTGGTTTGGAAGTAGGCGAGCGCTGGACACGACTGGGTGGCGCGATGGTGGACGAGGCCCAAAACAAGATGTTTAGTTCAAAAGAAAAACAGCACAGATAATGACGGTGAACAACTTCAGAGGAAGACGACTGAAAGACAACTTCCCACTAAAGAAAAAGGATTTAATATTCTTGATTTTCACCCAAGATTGTCACTCGGGACAATGAGAAAAGCAGGTAAATGCTGCCAAACCTCAGCTCAGTCCTAGCAGTATAGTGCATTTTATATTTTACTGCTATTGCATTATCACTTGAGCATATTAGTGGTTTGTTTGCTGTAATTTAATTACAGATTGGCAAAAGGTGCAGGGAACTACAGTCTGTGTGAACCTTGATGTAATATTTGAATTGGCCAGAAAACAGGGTTGTGTGAAATGACACCTGCCAGCATGGAGACGGTTTGAGTGATGACTTGTTTACATATTTACTATACTTATTTATAGATATATATGAAATATATTAGTGATTTATAAGCGGCGTGCAGTGTCAGTGGGGCCAGTAGGCCTCTCTGTGTGACACCTTTTTTTTTTTTTTTTTTTTTTTGTGTACCTGGGTTCTTCAGATGCCTGATATGTTTACACAACCTTGAAACTGCCAAATTGGTATTTAAATTAACTTATTATAGTTTCTTTTAACTTATGTTGTGTTGATGAATAGGAGCCTGTTTAAAAGATGAACTTAACAATAATTTTTTTTCTAGGAAATGTGATGAAAGGGCACACACATTTGTTTAACTTTCCAGATGTGCATTTGGAATAAGTAGGTATGCGAGAAGACAATGTTTACTGGAACTTTTATCGTTGTTGTCGTCACCGGTGCAACTTTTGAATCGTGTTAGTATTAAAACATGGGGACTGATGTATGATGTTACTTTGCTGATTTTCATAAAATGTGATAATACTTTTGCTCCTTAAGCACGTGTACATCAAAAGTACTCTAGTGCAGTCCACGTTGTCGATAATGTGAGCCAGTTGTACGTTTCCTGCTGTTGAGAAGGTAGACGTTGTAGTTGTGCTTTGCAGGCAGGCTCTTCGGTGCTCACCTGCCACCTGTACATCAATGCACAGAAGTTCTGTTGTCGTAGTTAGGAAGGCTGCGCTTTTCCGGCCCTTCGCGTGTCGCTTCGTACGCATCGGGATGCTTAGGTCGATAAAGCGAGGGGTTGATGCTGAAAGGCACCATCAAATGGGCCGAATTCACAAAAGGGACTTCTGGAAGGTTCTGTTTCAGGAACAAGCAGTGATGTTTGTGTCGCCGCCGCCGCCGCCATCTGTATGCTGATATAGGATGACCACCAGTGATGGCGAACGGTCGCCTTGGAGCAGCACTACGGTAAAGCGAGCGGCTGCACATGTGGACCAGCCTGAATGCTTTACGGTGGGCCTCTGAGATTTAAACACTGAACTCATTAACATTCACTATATGCATGTGTTATGTATGCATGTCCTCTTATTGTTTATTGGGAATATATTTAGGAATATATGGCGTCCACGAGTAGCCCAAACCTTTGCTTTAGTAGTGCGAATAAAGACGAAAACGTGCAAATACGTGTCTAAATCTTCGATGAGATACTTTAAATACATCAGAACTGAGTACACGTCACTTGCACTTTAGTCGAACCCCTCCTTAAGGAAACCCGGGCTGCACGTTTACCACCCTGTTATGTTTAGCGTAGCGAACGAAATCCACGCCGTCTTCCCAGGCAAGGACGAGGCCTCGTGATTCACGCGGGAGCAGACAGAGCCGGCTGGGTTTTGCAGACGATAAGGGGGGCGAAATGGCTTCCTCTTCGTTGGCACGAAGCTGCATGCGCGTTCTTGGACATTAGAAGCTGTCACCTGTGTGAAAATGGCATTCTTTTCCAGCTTTTCTACTGCAGCGCACATTACACTACGTTATATAAATGACCTGCTTGTACTGAGACAGAAATATTTATAAGTCCGTATTTTTGCGTGTTTATAACCTTCTTCCCTGTAAATCCGACTGTTAAACTTTCTGTGCTTTGTGGACGTGAGAGGGATTTTCTCTGCCACACATCCATCCAGTCGAAACTAATATTCACGAGCCGGTACGATCTCATTTTATAAATATCCCTGGCATGCATTTTCCATATTCCGTTTACATTCAGACGTGTTGTGGCAAAACCATGCGGTGTTATGTTATGTACACAAAAAGCGCCGAAAAATGTGGGCATATTTTCTATATTTATATATATATTTTTTTCTTATTTTGTAGTCAAAACACAGAAATGCCTGAGGTAGAAGCTGAGGTCAGAAGCATGTTTACACTTTAATTACTGTTTACTCGGCGTGAATTGGAAGCCTTTTATTCCTGGTCAGTAAATGTGAATGGGAAACCTTGACCGTGCTGTGCCATGTTTTAACGCCACCAGCGAAAAGACCCCACATCCCTCCGCCCGGCCCATCCGTCCTGCCCGCACACTTTATCCGTTTCTCAGAATAATTTTGTACGTTAACCCCACTTTGCCTTTCTAAGAACAAGTTTTGGATTTTAACTCGGTCCGTCCTTGCGTCTGATTCGGTGTTAAATACAATGCGACGTGAGCACACTGTATTAATGGGTGATATTACTGATACTGTACTCATTACTACATTGTCACCAGTACATATGGTTTTTGTATGGACTGCTTGTGCATGCCTTAATGCATTTGCTTTGTTTAAAAAAAAAAAACAAAAAAAAAAACTAAAAACAAATAAAAACATTGATATTACTCAAGTGGTTTTCTGCCAAATTATTAATGTGGGTGATTGGGTTTCAGTAGCTCCATAAATTGGCAGTCTCTACTGAGATGCATTGCTTGTTGTTGTGGTTGTCTGAGGAATTGTTTCTAGAACTGTCTGTGTGTGTGTGTGTGTGTGTGTGTGTGTGTGTGTGTGTCAGATGTTTCAGTTGCCAGGGAGACAGTTGGTAGGGATGGAGAGGCTTGGAGACAGAGGACAGAGTCGCCAGTGTGAAAAAACACCGTTCAGCTTGAATTTTTAAATCGCATGAATTATGGAAAGGTTTTTCTGCTGAAGCAGAAATTGATCGACGAGAGAGGGGCTTCCGCGGAAAGTGAGCGAGTGGACACGCAGCAGTCGGCCGTGAGAGGCGCGGCGTGTTGGAGGACGGCGGGAAGGCTGGCGGAGTGGACGCGAAGGGTGGTGCTCCTTTGAAGTTTGCAGACACAATGGCAGGTTGGGCACCACATGACTTCCACGCAGCCAGACTGAGAAGAAGCCCAGCGTCTCACTGTGTCAGAGGGATGGAGAGATGGAGAGGAGATGAGGAGCAGGGCATCTCCGTGTCATAATGCAGTGGAGAGAAAAGGAGGAGCTGGGAAAGTCTCCTGGGGGGCGGGGGTTGCAGCTTTAATGTGTTACACACCCTGCCTTGCTTCCCCTGCTTGACAAGTCGCATGCAGCAGCAGCAGAAAAGTCTCGCCTCCCTTTCTTCGCCTCAGGAACGTCTGCATGCAGCATGTTAGTGCTGGCGCCTGCGATGTGCAGGAAATGACTGCATCCTTTGGATGTTCATAGTGCATTGCTGTAATTCTCTAATAACTCCGATTAAATGTCCAAATTGTCCACGATGACCACTGCTACAATATGAAGTGGACCACGGTATAATCAATATCCAATTTTGTAAAGAGATCAGGGCTGGGTGTGTCTGGCATAGAAGGGGGACGTTACCACGGTAAACCTGGTTGCTTTTACATCGCGCTCTGTGATGAAGTGAAGATCGTCTGAAGTCAGCCGGTGTGGTGGGTAGAACTGCCGTCTCCTGGTTGACAGGGCAGAGGTTTAAATCCCACCTCCTGCTGTCGGGCCCAAGAGAAAGGTTGTGGCCAAGAATTGCGCCGGTGAAATTTACCTTGCTGCAGAGTTCACAAAGCCTGGTTACCTGAAACACCCAGGATGTTCTGCTACAGAGGATGACATCTTACTGAGGAGGGGAGCAAAGGCAGACCCTACTTTGGTTTCCATGGCAACAGTCTACCTCTCACCCTGGTGCATTCCCAGGTGGGATGAGATACATAATCCTACTTCTGCTCATGGCCTCTTTTCAACATCGTACCCAAGGGTCATTTCTGGGTGGAGCTGGCAAGGAGCATCTTATTGTGATGTCCAAGTCACCACAGCTTTAATCTTCATCTGGAGAAGCAGAGCTCGACGAACCCTGCCGTTCTACGGTGGGACCTCATTTCTGCTGCTCCTAGTTGGTCTGCAGTTCCTCCTGAGGATGAGGCCTGGCGATTCTCTGGTGCCTCCTCTTCCACGCCTGACACAGGCTGCCAAGTGCAGCTCTTTGTTTTGTGGCCCTGAACCTTTGAATCTGCAGACTGCCATATGAACCACCCCACCGGCTGCTAACCTAGACGTTTGGTCCTCACCACGTTGGAAAGGTGTCTTAGCTGAGACCTTCCGCCAACATCGGGTGTTTCCAGCATTTGCACGCAAATCTCACCCACCTCGTTGCTGTGCCACTGCAAACGTGACGGAAGCAGAGTCGTGCAGGATGTTGAGGATGTCGACAGGTATCCATTTGGCAGCCACCCCGAGCACCTCCGTCCCCACCTGCTTATGGAATCATTGCCAAATTCCTCAAAATGGTGTCCTTCGCTGCCGGTCTCCACCAGCAGGTTCTTGCTTTCCAGTTGCAGCTCCTCGCAGCGACACAGAAAGGAGGTTCACTCAACCTTACTGCTCACTGGTGCTACCCACTTCTGTAGACACAAGTACCGGTGGCTACTTTTGCTGAGTAATTATTTTTATTGATTTTTCTTCTTTTTTTAAAGTGACACAAAGATATTGAAGATTCACGTCACTGATTCATGAAAGTGCATAGATGTTTCTAGATTTCCATCCTGAATGTGAGATCGCTGTTCTTCATCCTCCTTCTGTATTCTTCGTCAAACGCTTCATTCTGAGCCACCGTGAAGTGACTCTTCCAGTCGCCGACAACTCCTGGGAGAAAATTAAATGATGAAGATTGAGATGTTGAGTTAAAAAGGTCAGACGATGCCACTTTCTCGTAAAAAGGAAAATGAGTTTAAAGCTAGAGAGGGAAAAAAAAATCAATGTTTATAGGCGCCACAAACTGGGGCAAAAGTGAGAGAAAGAAAGGGGAACTGAAAAGGAAAGCAGATGCTGGCTATAAGCCACAGCAGAGGTCCTCTGCAGCATCACCTTTCCTCATGAAGGGAGAAATGGACTCGTCAAACACTGGAATTTGGGAGAAGGCGGATGCAGTGCTCTTCTTCATCTCCTCAAACCCCGTTTTCCCCAAAACGTCCTGCTTCTCTGGGTCAGACGGAGAGAGACTAAGGAAGGAGCAGAGGTGGGAAATCTCTTTGGCTGGATCCTGAGAGGGAGAGAGTGAGGAAGTGAAGGAAATGGAGTGAGAACGAAAGAGTGAGAGGAGATATTTGTAAATGGGGTTTGAGTAAAAGCTGGGAATACAGTGACTTCATGTAAGGCTTCAATGATCACTCATTGGCCTGTTTGCAGAACAGCCTGGGCAATATTTTCCCAACTGCACTGCAGTACGGTGTGGTCCAATACGGCCTCTGGCTTTAATGCCTTGATGGTTAAGATGTTTGTTTATTCTACTGCTACTTTTATTATATTCACTTTTGTCTTATTGCAGTGAACCTTCTACATAATAATTCCGACCTCCTTCATGTCTTCAAAGAAAACATAGTGGATGTTGGAGTAGCTTTTTCTTTTGTCCCACCAGCCTTGGACGTGGTCGTACCAGGAGCCAAACACCACTGGGGAGAGAGAGCCTCAGGTTTACTCGATTAACATATGTAGACGCAAGGAAACATCTAACACGCAAATTCCAGCAATGTGGGTATTTTCTGAGGATTGTCTGTGTTTTACCTCAGTACTTACACTGTCCGGCGTTAAATTTATGGACGTATTCTTGCCAAGATCCTGGATCCGGTTGGACGAAATTCATCCTTTCAAAATGGTAGTAGCTCACGATGTTGTCTTTCGGGTTCCGAGCCACATATATCATCTGGAAAATAGAATGTAGCCGAGTTTTTAATTTAAATCGACCCCGTACAGCAATTCTTCAACCCCTTTCTAAGCATAGAGTCCACCTTCAGACAGTTTTGTGACCGAAGCCACCATGTAGATGTTTTCTGAGGAGCAAACATTGCAGAGCTGCTAGGTCCATCAAACTGGTGGCTGCTGCTGCAGTTTTACCCGGCAGTTTTGCTCCCAGAACGACTGCGGCACCAGCTGCACCGGAAGATGAGTTTTGATGAGACGCGGTGAAGTCTGCAGGCGCTCTATTATTTCTGTCCCTGGTGGACAGACAGTCGGGGAAAGAGGGGACGACACACAATGACACACGGTGAGATGTTGCCCTTTTCCTTCATTGTGCAGCAAATTTTATTACCGAATGGAAATGCACATTTGTTCACAAGTGCATCCCAAACTCAGCTTCAGCAAAGCCACCCAAGCTGCTGCTGGTTAAAGGGAAACATGGCTTTGGCTTTTGCTCTGCAAGTGATCACAGGTTCACTTAAAGTTCATAAGAGGAGAGCAACAGGAAACATTAGAACAGATTAAATAAAGTGGTAAATTGGTTTAACATCGATTTACTTGATATATAGGCTCACCGCCCACTTTATTAGGTACACCTGTTCAGC
The DNA here is from genome assembly GCA_018136845.1 of Heterotis niloticus. NCBI lineage: Eukaryota > Metazoa > Chordata > Actinopteri > Osteoglossiformes > Osteoglossidae > Heterotis > Heterotis niloticus. The sequence continues at coordinate 2,059,772 of CM030902.1, read as the reverse complement.
AGGAGCTTCTACTGAGACCAGAGCAGCAGGGATTGAGCAACAAAGTGTTAAATTGATCCCGCAGAGTTCTTTGTCCACCATGGTTTGTCTGTTTCTGCAGATGTTGTGATACCACATTAATTCTATTAACATCACATTCCAGCTCGTCCCAAAGATGCTGTGTTTGCTTCAGAGGTGGGAAAGTAGAGGACATCGTAGCAAAATAAGGTAAAGTACTGTTATTTTTCTATGTAAAAATTCCAGAAGGTCAGCCGTTCTGAGATGCTGGAGCCAGAACGACCGACACCAGCGATCAAGCCGTGCTCACGTTCACTTGCAACCCACGTCTTGTCCCCTCTGATGGTCACTCATCAGTAACTGGACCTGGTCTGTGTGTTCATGTATCAACTCACAACCGTGTGCAGGAACAGCAGTGTGTATAAGCAGCCATGTGTACCTCATAAAGTGGCCAGGGAGCATATGTATCAATGCATTGCATTTTTTTTTTTGTAAAACAGGAGTAAGGTAAAGGTGTTTTTTTAAAAGTCAAGGGAATGGAATACTGACTGTGTAACGGTGATTAAATATCAATAACTGGTGAAGTTTGAACTGCTGCACGTTTTCCCAAAACCTGGCATTTACCTTTGAAAAAATCATCGTAGAACTCCAGGAATGGCACCCGCATGTAGATGGGGACTGTTGAGTCGTCCCGCCGCATCTCTCCGAAATACAGCTGGTCCACAATTTCAGACATCCAGGTTGTGCCTAGATGGGGCATAATGCAGTAAACGCACAGTAAATATACTTTAATATTAATACATTTCACATTAATTTAGAGAAATGGAAACCGTGGCCATTTAGTAGGCTCCTAAACCAAGGGTAATACACGTACATGGAAATTTCTTCAAAAATCTGCTTAAAGAGAATTGCTAGAAGTCCCTTTGGGTTTGGGAGCAAAGTCTAGTCTAATTTATAGGGTTTGACTGAAGGGAAGTGAAAGTTGCGTTCTCATCCTCATATTCGAAATAAAAACAGTTTCCAGCAAAAACATGAAACATTTTGTCCCAGTTGTCCTCAGAAGAGGAATCTTGCTGTGTATCCTAACAATGTGAGAGGAGAATAGGACTATACTTCATAGTATGCTAGTAACTGAGAAAAAGCAAGAACCTTAGTGCTACAATAATTATTATTATTTTAAATCTTTTATGAAAAATGCCAAGTGACAACGGTCTGGTTAGGACCGCATTTAAACGTGCAAAGAAATGGTTGCAAGAATTCGACTTTACAAGGAGTTTAATGCCTGTAATTTGACTTTACTCCTTCGTTTATGAGGACTGAGTCTGAGTTTGCCCACCTCGACACAGACCAGAGCTGCCATGCGGTCTTCTTCACACTTACAGTTCAGCTTGTAACCTGTTATGGTCTGAGCCTCCATCACCCCATGTTTGCTAGTTTCACCTGTCCTGTTTCGTAACTTTATGGTCAGCAGTGGTTATGACAGAGTTGAAGAAGCACAGGTGGAGGGCAATGCAGTATTTTAGTGCATTTAAAGGAGGGAAACTGTCTTGTTATTTTGTTTTATGATTGACAGTAGTAACCACTGAGGTAACTGTGTCCATCTTTATGTGGTTATGGGGATATTTCAGCACAAATCAGTGGCATGGTGGTGCAGTGGAGGGTGATGGTGCCTCCACAGTGGATGGTCAACATTCTCCTCAAAGACATGATTCGGGTCAGCTGGTGACCGAATTGCCAGTTGTGTGTGCGAGACAGAGTTGCAGTGCCCTGCTGTACAAATGTCTAGCTATTGGATTCAGATGTCAGCTTATAGTGTACAGTGTTTACTGTACATTGGTTTGGAGCAGAGGCTGCTGAAGGCATCCTGGCAAATGGATGTAGCTGTTGGGGCTCAGGGATACATGTTTCTTTCTCCAAAGAAAGTAGTGATAATCACACCTTCCATTTACAGAATGTACACGGCCCGGCCAAAAACAAGTCACCACCTGGATTTAACTTAGTGTTAAGATCTGGGGTTGCTTCGGTTGGTCAGGTCTAGGCTCAGCAACGTTATATGCCCAAGAAATGAGCTCAGCTGACCACCTGAATATACTGAATGAGCAGGTTTTTCCGTCAATGGATTTTTTTCTTCCAAGATGACAATGCCAGGATTCATGGGGCACAAATTGTGAAAGAGTGGTTTGGGGAGCATGAGAGAGACATCATTTTCACACATGGATTGGCCACCACAGAGTCCAGACCTTAACCCCATTGAGAATCTTTGGGCTCTTGTACTGGAGGAGACTTTCTGCAGCGGTCCAATTCTCCTGTCATCAATACAAGATCTTGGCAAAAAATGAGTGCAACTCTGGACGGAAATAAATGTTGCGACGTTGCATAAGCTTATCGAAACGATGCCACGGCGAATGCGTGCAGTAAGCAAAGCTAAAGGTGGTCCAAAGGAATATTAGTGTGTGACTTTTTTTTTTTTTTTTTGGCCGGGAAGTGTATTTGTATGAATGGTTTTTTGCAAACACAATTTGTTTTCAAAAGATGGGGAGACTGTACTGCTGTTAACTTTTATTGTCTCAACTTACCAGCCTTGGGGTAAGTGGCTATCAGTACATCATCGGGTCTGGCTTTGAAGTTCTTCACCTTCTCCCAGTTGTCTGTGAAGTAATGGGTCATAGTGATGCCCTCAAACTCAAATGTATTTGGTCTCTGAGCCATCACTGAGAGAGAGAGAGAGAGAGAGAGAGAGATTCAGATTTTTTTACATAATAAATAGTGACAATATGGTCTGTACTTCCTCCTGACTGCCTTTAGAACTTTACTTTATCGGCAAAGCAGTGGAGTTCAAAGTGCTCGGTGCAGCCAGACACCATTTCAGTGTTCATGGTCTTTGCCCCCCACCCCCCATATTTTACTGCTGTTGCTTTACAGGCTGCAGCCCTACTGCTAGCATTGCTAACAGTTTAGCCACATCTGTATTGCACAGCTGGACACAGGTAGCCCCCCTCTCCCCATGAGGTGCTCTGAGCTGAAAAGCAAAGATTCCCTCAAATTAAATACATAATATTCAGTAAAGAGATCCTTTGTCCTTTAAAAAACAAAAGAACAAAAGCATGAACACAAACACTGCTGAACAAATGAATACAAAACAACTTGAATGGCAGTTGGTTCAGCTGCTTTCAATGGCAAACGTTCCCCTCGGTGCCCGCACTCATGCTTACTTGTTTGTCGAGGTGGAGGTCCTGGTGCTGTGAATAAAAGTTTGTGCGGAGCGATTCGTCCTTCTGCCCAGCAACTGATGTCCCACACCCAGGAGAGCTTTGTCCCTGCGTCCCCTGGCCAGCGTTCGTGTGGCAGCGGCTCCTCCCAGGCGGCCTTGCTTTGTCCGCACCGCTCACCGCACTTTCGGCTTTCGTGTGTGCATGTGTGTGCAAAGGGAAGCGCAACTGAAGTCCAGCCAATTGTTACATAACTGTGCTTTTCTGAGCTGCCCAAGTGCCTCTCTCTTTTGTGCGTCGTGCTCGCGGGGTTTGGTGAGACTTTTAATGAATGTACTTTTATCTTTGGTTTTCAATACTCACAGAAAACCAAGGAGAAATGTCAGCTGTTAAACTTTATTTTAGGTCAGGCAAAATATGCAGTCTATGTTAGCTGGAAAAACAAGTCGGAGAAGAGGTGGGGACATGAGGTTCTGCCAGTTTTTAAGTCCACGGTCAAATCGAGGATTATGGTTGATTTTGCCTTTTACAAAGCAATGTGTGACCTGGACAGCTTTACATTAAAATGGTGACGTAAGGATGTTTTGTGCTCTGTGCAAGGGCATTGCCTGGCATTCTCTGTAGCATTGGTCTTAATGTTTTCGTCTTGGTGCCACTTGCGTTTTTCTGGTTTTGTCTTTTTTTGTGTGTGTCCTTGACATGGCATGACGTTTTTCTGTCGTCACATGAATGAGAACTGGTAAACAGAGCGTTTTATTCAAAATTCTCCCTCTCTCCCTTGGTCTTTTTTCATTTGTCTCTGACAATTTTACAAGTAAAACCGAGTTTTGAATTTAAATTTCAAGGACGTAAGATTGTCTAAATATGAAACAAAAAGGACACCAGAAAGTCGCCCGCGTTGCGTTTATTCTCTCCTTTTAAATACAGTCGACTATCCGAACCCATCCCCGTCCCCCTCAACCCACCTCAAGAAATGACAGTTATCTGCTTCCACCTTAATGCATTACTTGAACATCGATGCAGTTTAGCGCAGAAGTGGAACTAACTTGTCATCACAGGAGTTAAAAGTTAAATATTGCCTTCAGCTCCTGTGTGGACTCAGGACTCAAGTTTGCCGTGATGTTAAGGCGTCACCGTGTGAGAGAGAACTTTCACTCATTGTGCTGCACTGTGAGTTTATTGCAGGCGTTTTGTTTCCAGTCTTTTAAAGGTCCCATTTTTTGTTCATGTTTCAGTGTGAAATTCTGACTCATTTCGCTTTTTAATTCCAATACTTCTGCACTGCCGTGTTAACAACGGGCTTTACGGGCAAACAAGCGGCCGCGAGTGTCAGCCGATGTCAAAATTTACAGTTTTGAATGAAACGGAAACGGGCCAAACCGCAGCCATGCGTGACGTAAAGAGCAGGAAAAAAGAAATTTTACGCGTTGCTGGAGAGCCGGACAGTGAAAGTGGGCCTAAAAAAGGGAAAGTATGACAATTAAGGCGAATTACAGTTTCGTAAAAACCGGCTTCCTCGCATGCCTGAATATCCGAACTGCCGGATTAACCAAACCAGCTTGGGTGAGCCCAGTGAGTTTGAATAATCCACGTTTTATTGTAGATGCTAAATCGTACTGTATTATTTATGCTGCTGGACTGCGCAGTGGATGCAACTGTTATTTCCCTTGGTTGTACTTCTTGTTTCTGTTTAAGACAGCAGGAACAATGAAAGGAAATGGATGTTGGCGAACTGTGATGAGAAGTTGTGCACAACAGAGACGTGGAGAACAGAAGCGTGCTTTGCTGTAGATCAGGTGGCTGCGGATTCATCAGGACCTCCAGCTTCTTCCTTGGGCCACCAAGGACTGCTGGGTGGGTGCAGAAACGCCACAGTTGTCCACGCTGGCAAATCCCTTTTTAGACAAAAGTCACTTTTGGTTAATAATGGCATTCTTTTGCAGGGAGTCACTGCTAATAGCAAACTAATATCAGATAATCTGAAGGTCTGTTTGCTGCTTTGGAGCTCCATCCTCTGTGGCACTCCCTCACCGCTGATATTTAATGTTCCGTCTTTTATTTGTTCTGCTCTAAAGCTAGGGTTTCTGCCCCGTTTTATTTTCCTCATTGTTTTCTGACTTGGTTCTTCTCGTGTTTCCACATTCTGGACCACTGTCTCCAGAGGTTCCTTATACATTAAACCTCCTTTTCTCTTCATCTTATGTTTTTTCTCATGGCTTTTTTCCCTGTTGCTGCCACTGTTTTGCAGTACTGTTTGGTAGGTGAAAAAATGCCCTTTTACGCACCACCCTGTGCCCTGGTGTTATCTCTGCAAAACACAGTAAAAACAGTGTAAAGTCCACTTCAGACACCAGCCTACACATTAACAGCCCACAAATGTGTCCTTCATAGGCAGTGGTGACAGAAAGCCGATATTCATCAGCCAGGTGTGTACCTGTTCATATCTTTAACTGTTAACTGCTTTTTGAAAGTAACATGTGGGGCAAAGGTACAAACGTCATATTTTCTTGCAAAACAAAAAAATTTTCATGGCATAAGAAAACAAACAAAGGGGGCACATGAACTGAGGCATAGGTACTTGTGTCGTATCTACCCGTACTGTATATACCTTTGTGAGGGAATTAAACAGCCAAGAAGTTAAACAAATGCTTTTATCGACTGTCTCGGTACAGCAGGTAACTGGGAGAAATCTGAACAGCAGTTTTCCCTCCGAAAAAGGGGCTATCCCAACCGATTTAGGGCGAGGCTTGGGGTGAAGAAACGCACGTCAAAGAAACTTACAGAGAACCTACAGAAGCTGAAGGGTTTGCGTGTAAATCAGGCAACAAGTTTTCTTAACACTGAGGGGTGAGTATGTAACACAGGTTGTCACATTCACGCAGGCTGCGGGAAACGGTCATGGATATGTGGCAATGTGTGAAGCGCGGTACAAGTATCATTTTTTTCTTCCACAATCCCCCCCTTTGGTAATTTCATTACTACACAACAAAGAAAACAATAGGGAGGGTGAAAACCTTTAATAGGTAAAATTCCCTCCCCACCCTTCAAGGAAGCTCCGTGTGAAGCTATGCAGAAGACATACCTGAGGGGAAAGGGTGGCAAGGAGCTGACCCTGTTTCTTTAGGGTACTAGGAAAGAGATTGCTATGTATCAGAGGATTCTGGTATCAGGACAAAGGGATTAGGCTGTAACACAAGCTTTCTTGATACACAGCTTCAGTAGTTCTTCAACGACCCATCTTCCAATGGACCCAAGATAGGCTAGGTAGGCCCAAGGTAAGTCAGTCGAACAGCCCACTTCAGTTTGCTGTAATTGTGGAACAAAGCTTGATGTCTAATGTGATGAGCCAAGGCACTGATATGTTCTGAGTTGTCTAGGGTGTAGGTGCAGCAGTCTGAGCCAATAACAGTACACAAACCACCCTGGGCCACAAGGAGGTAGTCCAAGGTGAGGCAATGCTAAGGAGATCAACTCAGCGTTGGCATCCTTCAGGCTGCCTGCTACCCGCTGAGTCATTGGCAAATTCTTTTGCAGTTGGTTAGGAGTTTTCCAGCCCTCATGCATGAAGGGTACCAGTCCCATGAGCACCTTGAGATGCCTGTGCAGCGCTTGTCCAGCAGAGAAGTGAAGGAGTGATAACAGCGAGCTCGGTGGGGAAGGGATGGACGGTTGGAAGGAGGGACAGGGTGTTGTGTCAGTTGCGTAATATGGGGAACAATAGGTGCTAACCATGGGTCTGCACCTTTTCCACATGCCCAAAATGTGGTGTTAGGTATGTAGTGATGCAGGGAACGTATTAATGCCATGCAAGCCTTTTTCATGTAAATATTTATTACTTTGGTGAGAATGACAGTGTGGTGGGGTCGGCAGCACAAGTGTCGCTAATTGTGTCTGTGTGTGGGTCTCAAGCTGTGAGGTATACTCAGTTACTGACAGGCGATGGATGGATGAATGGATGAAGGTTAGATGAACAGATGGCATAAATATGAAGAATGGTGAATAGGAAAGAAGACAGCTCAGCGAGAGGCAGTGGAAGTACAGTACTGTGCAGTTACAGCTCTGCTCTGACTGCTCAATATTTCATCACTAAAGGATGATTAAGGGTTTTATTACCCACCTCTTGAATTTCAGGCTCCTTTTGAAGCCCCCACCACTGTTGGGCAAGCAAGAGTGTTGGTGCCAGTTTGGTTTATTAACAGCCTTTTTCATTTTAGTGTTAACTGGTTGCATAGCAAAAGCTTTTGTCAAAAGTAATTTAGAGTGTTTGACCCATTTATAGAGCTACTTATTTCACAGAAGCCCTTCCAGGTAAGTACTATTCTCAAGTGCACTAGAGTAGAAGGGAGTGGGACTTGAACCAGCAATCTCCATGTCCACTGCCATTCTATTTACATTAAATGAGAGTCAAAATTACTCCAGCGGTCTGCAGTGCCACAGTTTATTCAGAATCCCGTTCAGTCCCATGGCATCTGCCTGAAAGCACAGTGTATATAGCATGAATTTCAGGAAACCAGGCGGTTTCCTTCTGCTGGTCCCCTTGATGGTTGCAATACGGGAGGAATTCAGAGCTGCACCCAAAATAAAAACAAACAAGCAACACAGCAAAAAATGTAAGGATGCTTTTCCAGTCTTAACTCCAAAATAAAGTAGCATTAGCAATGTGGGCTTAGTCTATATCCTACTAGCGTGGATAGAAAATGTTCTATAACAGAAATGCTGATATACAAAGATATGCAGTTTCCACTGTTACAAAAACATTTAATTCATTCAGTATACAGAAGTTGCTTGTTATATTTCCCCAATTACCTGCACTTAAGTGCACAACAACATTTATCTGTATAGCACATTTTCATACAGAATGCTGTAGCTCAAAGTGCTTTACAAAGTGAAAAAGAGAATAATAAAGTGAAACTCACGTCCATGAAAGTGTGACACAGACTTCTTACTTTTTCTTGCATTGTCAAATTTTCAAGCACATAAACTCTTATGGCTTGTTTTAAATAGCATTTTCTGCACTTTTGGGTTTTGATATTTTGTTTGTTGCTGAGTGAAAATTACCTGCGTCAGTAGAGGGCAGTAAAGAGCATTGACGGCAGGGGAGACCAACGCAGCGTCAGAGGTGATGTCTGCATGCAGTGTTTTTGGATTCACTTGTGTTTCATTTTAAGTTTTAATTTTATCGTAGCTCATAATCAACAAAAAGTATTTATTATCGTTGCCTCCAAAAGCTGCACCTTAATGACGTTCTACTGAGTGTGAAATGGTGGTAAAAGTGAGGAACAGAATTGCCGTGCCAGCAGTGCAGCTCTGTATAACCTACAGTGTGATGCTTTACAGACTCCAGCAGCTTAGAAGTAAAGAACTTATTTATTTAGGTTACATATGAAGGTAACCATTATCACAGTACAAATGGTCCCCAAAGTTGAAAATGCATTTAATTCACCCAACCTACTGACATGCCTGTGGTTGCTTCAGTAACTGAACATAGACGGTCTCTCCACCCCCATCTTCAGACTGAGCACTGATCGATGACTGATTGGAATAGGAACCAATCGTGGACTGGATTTAGTTCCCACCCGCACTTCCTGTCAGCACTCAGTTTCCGCTGCCCCTTGTGAACTCTCCTGCAACCTCTGTCTTGCTAAGATCTCATATTTTTGTATTTTGTTTATTTTGAATTGTGGCAATTGTGCTCCGTTTTGTTTACTGCCAGTCGCTAATGTTTAGCACTAGCTCCCGGCTAATGGCAACATTCTGTCGGAAGCAACACTCAATAAAGAGTTTAACGGAACCTAAAACCCACACCATAACACCTACCAAACTTCATAGCCCAGCCTAGCCTAGGCTACCTTAAAAGTCATTATGGGCTTTCTGCTTTCAGACATACAGACAGATGGGCGCTTCGTAGACATGTTGGATGCACAAAACACAATGTGTGTGGGGGGGGTATCCAAAAAAATTCTGGCAACACAGAGCATTGTGGAGTATCTATTGAATACACACTGGGTGATGCAGATCACTGCCGCTGCCCAGCATCCTGAGAGTATCTACTGCATACTGTTTGCCTGGGAACTACAACTGATTTTAGAAGTGTCTCTGTCCATTAAAAAATGCTGTATATTAAAATGTTTTAAGTTACACCACATGTGGCAAAAGTGGAAGACCTAACTGGCTAGTGTGATTTCTTCCGTTCTGAACGGAATCAAATGCACAGACAAAATACAGTACAATAATTTATTTTACATACGAGAGAAAATGAGTTCAAATATGCAAAAAAAAGACCTGTTGCATGGCGTTACACACTGACGTGTTTCCACAAGACAGCATCCTCAGTGTCCATGGTTTCAGTCCACACTGCAGGGAGATACAGCAGAGCCCGATTAAGGTGGACAGGGTTCTGCACTGGTCTCCTTCACCCAAGACTCCCAACACCCCCCACTGAGCAGCACGGCGCCCCCTGCAGGGTCAAGGAGTCCATCACCACGGCCTGGTGTTTCAACATAAACATATTATCACAATCACTAATAATTATTAACATTAATGCTATCGATTATTCAGAGTTAATATTACGCTGTGCTTTTATAAGTGCATTCATTGTAACCTTTTTGCTCCAAAAATAGCTAAATTGCTGCATTAACAAAGATTTAAAGTATTTGGAAATGAAGTGTTGGCTGCTGAGCACAGAGGCTGCAGGTGAAGCGAGGCGCTTCTGAAGAGGCGCCCTCTGGTGGGCACTGGTCTGCATGGCACCGGGGAGACACTGATGAACAGGCAACTTTCACAAAGTTTGGAACCCAGGTCCAAATCCACAGGTGATGGAGTTACCTGCTACCATGACCGGATTAACCTATCAGAGGGGCTCTAGGCAGGCAAATTCCGAGCGCGCCCCTAACCCGCCCAACTCTTTCATTTTCACTTTGATGGCAAACTGCTGCGCTTCCAGAACTGCGCAGTAACGTTAAAAAGAATTTTTTTTTGTTTTTTTTTTTGAAATAGCTAATGTGGAGATCAAGAATGCAGCACATACATGTAAGAAAGCAGAGTTTCAATATTTATCTACTGCATTCTTTGATGATGAACAGGTGGGGAAACGAAACACTGAAAAGGTTATAATTGAAAACGTAGTACAATTTTAATAAAATCCAGAACTACATGATGGTGGGGCCTCCTCTGGTTAAATCTGCCAGCCAGTCTATACAGTACAAAGGCCCTTCGTGGGGCCCTAGGCAGCTGGGCCCCTGAACACCGGGATCCTCGAGGACCAAGGACCCCCGAAGACAAAGACTCCAGGGCACGTGCCCGGTGTGCCCTGTCGGTAATCTGGCTCAGCCTGCCACACTGCCGTTTTTGCCTAAATGGAGGAGTTTTTATTCGCCTGTGACAAAAACCGTTTTCTGCATAGCTGACAGTAAAACCTGTTGTGTTATCTTTATTCAGACAAGAAACAAACATACATTATATTTATTTTTGTAATTGTAACTCAAACTGATTCAACTTATGTGTCTTATTGCTTATGTGTGTACATGAAGTAACTCTGAGATATGAGCAAGAACAGGAGTGTTTTGGTTCGAGTTTCTCCTGAATCCCAAAAAGGCCATGAGAGCCTCAGAGCTGCAAGGCTGAGCTGCCTCAGGAGGAGAACAGATGAACGCGGTAGTGAGAAGCTGCTGCTGTTGCACAAAAGGCTCAACTTCTTGTTCTGTGTGTCCAGGTGTTTTTTGGCAGAAGAGATGTGGACCAAAATTTGCTCTGCTGCTCCTCACATCACTGCTGAGCTGTTTAGCCTGGAGAGCGAAGAAAGCTGCCTGGTGGTTACGGTGCACATGTTGTGCTTAAGAGGGCTTGGGTTCAAATCCCTCTTGTTTAATGGTGCTGCTTGTGCTTCGTGGGGGGGTTAGGAGTGGAGAGGTCTATTGAAGCTGTGTGTCAGGATCCCCTGTTGGACCATTTTATGTATGATAGTTGAGGATGATTTAATGTCAAAACCCTGACAAAAACATCAGCATTGTACCTAGAAGTGCTGTGGTACTGTCATCCAGAACTTTGTATTTGGTCCCTGTTGTTAACCTAAAATCGTACAACTTTTTTATGCATTTCACTTTTAGCCTATTTGTTGTCTCCAGTTTTGATTCTATGGTCTCAGGTTGTTTCTTTATAAAGGTACTATTAGACTTAAGACATACAACCCCAAAACGTGAGCTGTGAAGAATGTGGAAGCAAGCTGACTGGGGGTCTTGCAACCATTATTGTACACGAGGACCGCTTACTGCCATCCATCGGCACAGCAGTAAACACAGACCATTGGCTCACGTACAAATGGAAATTACATTAAGTGAAGAAACATACCGTACATTACCATGCTAACGTGTTCACATCTTTGGCTAATGTTACTGAACTGAAAAAGGTTTACTTGAATTTTGTACCGCTGTATTGAAAAACATTGCAACTAAAAATTACGTGGACATTATTCTCAAAAATGTTAACATTTTTCTCAAACTCCAGCCATTAATATTTGGGAGAGCTACGTTTTGCCACAATAACAGATGGACTGTATTTTCCAAAAGTGTCATAGACTCCTGATGGAAGGGGCATGCGACTTAGACTGGGATACTGTAGGACATTCATTCAGCTTAGGGTTTTGGATCCATGCCACTGTGGCCTTGGCTTTGTGCTTTGGGATCATAGTACTGTTAAAAGGAGAACTTTCTCATAAAACTTTCATTATTGCAGCATAAAGGATGTCCTCTTGGAGGATCACTTTGTATTTTGTTGTGCCAGCTTCACCTTGTATTTTAACAAGGTGCCCACTCCCTGCAGGTGTAAAGCAGCCCCACACCCTGATGCTGCCACCTCCATACTTCACTGCAGGGAGACATAGGCTGTGTTAGGAGTGTGTATGGGAGGGTGGCACAAAACAAACCATCACTCTGGAAGAATCATCCTAAAATATACCTGAAGTTTGTCTGAACGCACCAGAATGTCCCAGCTGCGATGTGACTAATCAGATGAGACCAAGACAGAGAATTTTAACCAAAATGAATTGCCATACAGACCTAGCACAGCTCTTGCTTCTTGGAACACCATACCTACAGCCAAGAATTAATTTTCTAAATATTTGCATAAAAATGGCAAATTCATTAAAAATATAGTGTTTGGCAAAGTACTGGAAACACGTTCTTCCACATATTGTAAACTGGCTGAAACATCAGTGAGAAAAACAGAAACTAATGCTACTCTAATAAATTGTAGGGATGAACAAATAAGGAATCTAAACATAAAAATAAGGATATTTAAAAAAGATTCTAGTCTGTCAGTACAGATATCAGCAGTACTGCTTATTTTTCTTTAAAGGACTGGATTTTTTGGCTGGTTTTTCTTACTTTCATTCTAGCAAAAAAATGTATCGATAAAATTAAACTTTAGCAGAAATCTGTCATTGTTAATGAGAGCAATGAGTAATTTGTAGACTATCTGGTGCTCCTAAATACATGAAAGCACAAGAGTTTAGTTTTTTATTGAATATACTTTCAAATCCATAGTAATCCACCAGATTTGAAACGGTTTGCTATCTTATGGTAACAAATAGCACAAAATACAAACTTACCACAATTCAAAATGGCATCCACAGACCCCACTGCAGCCCTGGCCTGAACAAGAGGTTATTGATGGTTGGACAACATAAATTGTTGTCTGTTAAACCTTTAACCGAAACTCGGGGGGTGATTTTTTTCAGTCACGTATTTAGCAGTAAGTTTACTGTTGCCAGGGCAACATACATAGAAAAGTGGGAAACTTGAAACAATGACCATCCTGTCAGTCTGTCAAATACACAACAACTAACAGATGCTGCTGTGCCATAGGCGTCTCGTAGATCCTGATAGCGAGAAAAAGGAAAGAAAAGCAGCCGACGACATGGAAAATCTGCTCACATCAGCAAAAGTTCAGCGGTGTCACTTAGAGCAGGAGGTGAGCGCCATGACTGTTTTCGATGAGCTGCGACTGGAAGGGAAACTCTGTGATGCCATCATTAAGGTCAATGGTGTGGAATTCAATGTCCACAGGATTATCCTCTGTGGCTGCAGCTTCTACTTTTGGTGAGCTATGACCGACTGCACCGCAAACTACAAATGCTCAATTTGTCCACTTTCCACAGTAATGTGCATTATTGTTCTGTCCTGAGTTTGGCCCTCAGTTGTAATGTCTACTGCCAGACTGAAGACATGCAGGAATTGTACTTATAATAAGCGGAGTGGTGTGCAGGTCACACATTCTGATTTAATATTGTGAACGTTAGTGAACGTTACATCATATTGCGGTGACAGATGATATTTTTATTGGGGACGACATGCACTCACTCCAGTCTCTAGGGCTGCAGAGGAGGCACTTGTTCATAGCACCCCCCTCCCACAACAGATTGGAGAAAACTAGAAGGGAGAGAGGGTTACAACGATACGCACTTCGAACAGTTAAAACCGAACGAAAAACAACACAAAACAGCTTATCCGATGATTCCAGGCTACAGTACAGTTGGTAGCAAAGCAAACATTAACCATAATATAAGAAGATGCAAAGTAGCTGTGTGTGGCATCCCTGTTTCCACTGTTACATTGTGCCCATCCAAGGGGTCAGTCATCATAGGGGACCCCCGTGCCACCAGGGGTGGGCCCTCAGCAGGCCTGCATGCCTTTGTAAGTCTCCCACTACAAGGAGGTCCAGGATTATCTCTTGGGGTCAGATTTGATGGGAAGGCATGGAGCAAGTAAACGCTGGGAAGGGGGCACAAGGTATCCATAGCTGATGATGTCGGTGCCCTTGCAAAGCTGGGAGAATGGCCATCACCTCCCAGCTCCACTTGTTTTGTCTGGCTAACCTGGGACTGCGCACTTAAGGCGTACACATGGTGGAGCTGTGGTTGCAGGCCACTTCAGCATTACTGCCACAGTTGACTGTAATGAGCTCTGCCATGACCTGCAGCTACACATCTGTGAGAAAGTGTGGCAGCAAACCTGGAGTCAGGTGGCATTGACCTGAAGCGTGAAAACGGCAGGAAATCACACAAAAGAAAAGTCATCTCTTACACCTTGATCCCCTGCTAATTCGTTGATCCCACTTCTCACACCAGTGCGGCAACGTACAGCTCACGGTTGGAATTTGTGCTCTATATTAGGAAACAACATTGCTCACACAGTAGCCTTTTCCACTTATGAGAACAGCAGCCGTTCGAAGCACCCCCTCCCAGACAGACACGGGGCACACCAGACGAACCTGGACTATAAAAGTTTGCACGTTCACAGTTTCTACAAAAAAGCCAGCAACAGCACAAGACTACCACTCCTATAACTCCATTGCTTGGCACAGTCACATACAAACATTAACCTGACACAGATGAATCTCAAATATTGATAAAATACAAACATACACAAAGCCGCAAGCGCCGATGAGAAGGTTCCACCCAACCTTGCCACTCCACCCGCAATTATTGAAAATTTCACTTGCGAAATAAAATAGAAATCATAGGGTCTTCTTCAGTAATGCTTTTTTAATGTCTTGTGGAATCTGCTAACAATATATGTGTTAACCTTGCACGTAAATTATGATTAAACTTTGCCCTTGGCCATTATTTTAGTAGTAACAAAATAAAAACAGGTAAATAAGTAAACGCTCTGTCTGAATTGTTCTGCAGTGCTCTTTTCAGCAGCGGGTGGTCTGACACTAAGAAGCAGGTGTACAACATCCCAGGAGTGTCACCGGACATGATGAAGCTGATCATCGAGTACGCCTACACCTGCTCGGTGCCTGTAACAGAAGACAACGTGGAGCGTCTCTTGGTGGCCGCTGACCAGTTCAACGTCCTGGGCATCGTGCGGGCCTGCTGCGTCTTTCTGGAAAGCCAGCTCTGCGTGGGGAACTGCATCGGCATCTACAGGTTTGCCGACTTCTACAGTTGCTCCGGGCTGCGGCAGCAGGCCTGCCTATTCATCCTGCAGCACTTTGAGGAGGTTGTGCGCACTTCCGAGGAGTTTCTCGAGCTGGAGGTGCTGCAGTTTTGCGACATCATAGAGAAGGACAACCTGAACATCAAGCAGGAGAACGTGGTGTTTGAAGCCATCCTTCAGTGGATTGCTCACGCGCCCTCCAGCCGCAAACACCACATCTCTGTCCTGCTGCCCAAGGTGACTGCAGTTAATTCATAGCCACTGTCACTGACTTCTGAACACCGTAGTAAAATGCTGTTGAGAAACATTCACCCTTCCAGTTTTTAACAGATCACTGTTACTTCTGTGTTGTCTTGAGCTGCATGATCACTGTTATTAGCTGTCATTTAGCTGACTCCTTTTGTCCAAGGTGACTTACAGCCTTAGGTTTGTCTACTAAGCTGCTTAAATTTACCCATTTACACAGGTTGGAGCACTTTCAAGTACATACTGTATCTTACTCGAGGGTCCAACAGCAGGAACCAAAATTCAAACCTAGCTTTTGGATTACAAGACGATGGCCTTAAGCACCACACTGCCTGCTGCCCCTCTAGTTACGTTCCTTGTCTGTTTCATTCTGAACAAACGAATGAACCTTGGACAATAGGAATGACTTTAGAAAATAAGAGCCATGAATCAGAGATATTTGTAACAGGCAGCGCGAGACAAAACAAACAAATTAAATGTGCGATACTTTCACGTATCGCAGTTTATACTCTTGATCATTCATAATTCCACGGTGGACCACTTCAGTACACACCAAGGCACGGCGAACATTACATTGCATGGAAATTACGTATGCACATTCAGTAGACGCGGTCCTTTCTTCTCACAAGCTCTACTACACAGCGCTAAACCAGCAGCCCTATCCAAGGCGAGCGACACTACACTTCCTACAGTCATTCACCCATCTATATCCCAGAGCAACGAAACACACGCACGCACGCACGCACGCACGCAAATACTAATGGCGGATTTACCGTGTGCGGGTTAAGCTGAAATGCAGGGGTTTGGACTGTGGGAGGAAATCATACAAACTGCACCTGGTCCAGGTGCTTCGAGGCTCCAGTGGTGCCCGCAAGCATGGAATATGCATCAAAACAAAATGTAACACTCGGGTTTGAGATGTATTATATGAAGCAGTGGCACTGCCCGACCATAGCTAGCAAGCTCGACGAGTGGTAGACAGCGAGGGTAACGGTTAGAGCTGGACCCCTTAAAACCCTTGCCACCTGGATTTGAGTCCCCACAGTGCCTTTCAGTGGGGTACTTTCACACGAACTGTTCGGCAAAAATTACCCAGCTGTATAAATGGGTAAACACTTGCACTTGGCGCAACCCACGGGGGAAAATGTTTCATAGCAAACCTGCTGCTGTAAGCTTCCTTGCACAAGAGTGTCAGCGAGGTAATAGTTAATAATAATACAAGTGGTACTTTTGTCCAGGTGAGGCTAGCGTCGATGGACACCAACTATTTTATGAATAACGTGAAGAACAATGAGATAGTGAAGGACAGCAAGGAATGCAAGCCCATCATAATCAACACCCTGAAGGCCATGTATGACCTTAATCTCAATGATAGCCACAATTTTCAAAGCCCTCTTAGCCACCCACGGCTACCCAACGCTATCCTCCTGGCTATCGGGGGCTGGAGTGGCAGCAGCCCCACCAATGGCGTTGAAGCCTACGATGCCCGAGCGGACTGCTGGGTTAACGTGACGGTTGAGGAGGAGAGCCCCCGCGCATACCATGGCACCGCATACCTGGACGGCTTCATTTACTGCATAGGTGGCTTTGACAGCATGGAATACTTTAGCACGGTGCGCAAGTTCAACCCTGTGACACGCACCTGGCACCAAGCGGCTCCCATGCACTCGCGGCGATGTTACGTGAGCGTGACCGTGCTGGATGGCTTCATCTACGCCATGGGTGGCTACGATGGTTACGTACGTCTCAACACGGCGGAGCGCTACGAACCTGAAACCAACCTGTGGACTGTTATCTCACCCATGCATCAGCAAAGGAGTGACGCCAGTGCTACCTCCTTACACGGAAAGGTAGGTGACTGCATAGAAGCGATCGGCCTGTGTCATACGGTATTTTGCAAGATAAATAACGTAAAACTGCTTTAGCTGCATTCACCCCAACCTCCTTAAATGGTCAAAATGTAAACGGATTGCCGGGTATCCCAGCATCTTTATACAGCTCTGCGAACAATTTAAAAATGAAACGCTCGCATGAAGCTTCATCTGAATGTAGTGTTACAAACACAGTTGATTCAAGGTAACAGTGGAAAATAAACCAGTATCCTCACTAAAACCGGCTGTAGAAACCTACCTGACAAACAAGACAATGCATCTAGAGAAGATAAAAGTTCTTTTGACAATTGATACTGCAGAGCAAAAGTTACAAACCATCCTTCATATGCAGGGTACAGAAATTGTACAAAGTAAGTTGCAGGTATTTACATTTATTGATGTTTAGAAAGGTTCCCGCAACCCTTTTATGAGGGCGTATGGAAAACGCGACATGTTTATATGTACAACAAGGTGTACATCTGCGGAGGTTTTAATGGAAACGAGTGCCTCTTCACTGCTGAGTGCTACAACCCTGTGACCAACCAGTGGACCCTCATTGCCCCGATGAGGAGCCGCCGTAGTGGAGTTGGGATTATTGCATATGGAGAGCAGGTCTACGCAGTGAGTACCTTACTTTCGCACACCCCAGACCCGTCGGACACAATGGAGAGCGCTAACACGGCCAGGTTTTTTTTCTTGTTCTCTAAGCTAAAAGCATTTGACAGCATGGCTGACTGTTCGCTATGTCAACTGAGCTCGACCCTGGTTCTCTCCCAGGTTGGAGGCTTTGACGGGGTTAACCGGCTGCGGAACGCAGAAGTTTACAGCCCAGTAACCAACAGCTGGCATGTCATGTCCACGCCCATGTTCACCCCACGCAGCAACTTTGGCATAGAGGTCATGGACGGCCTCCTCTTCGTGGTAGGCGGCTTCAATGGCTTTGCCACCATCTTCAACGTGGAGTACTACAACCAGAAGACAAACAAGTGGTGCGAAGCCCACGACATGGGCATATTTCGCAGTGCCCTCAGCTGCTGCATGGTGCCAGGCCTTCCCAACATCACCGATTACGTCGCGCCACGGCACACTCTGCAAAGCCCACAGAAGGAGCTTAAGCAGTCTACTTCCAAGGAGATCCTGTCCGTGTGATCCACCTTGCTGCCCGGCCCGCCGAACCTTTTGTCTGAGAGCGGAAATAAACCATCCTTCCCCCATCTACATGGGGAGGTGGCACTAGTGCTCATCTATGTTGTGGAAAACATTTCTCAAGTAGGAGCTAAAATGTTTGTTTCATCCTCATTTTTCATGCTGATACTGAGGTGAGTGGTGTGAGTAGCGTTTACTCTGTTATGAAACTTTAAGGAAGTTTCTGAAGAAACAAATGGCAACACTTTAGTGTCAGGTGACATCTTCTGTAGTCATGGGCCATGAATGCTAGTCGCTTGCAGTTTTTGCTTAAATCGAGTCACTTTAAAAGTGCGGGAGCGGAACTGAGCTGAGAGAAGAACCGGGGCGAGACGGCATATAATCCCCACATTTCTCCAAAGCGCAGTGTTTTCAAACGACGCTGGAATTCTTGTGTTGCTGAGGAAACCTGGGTCTCAGTTAAACCTCAGTTATCTTTCGGGTGACTCTCACTCTGAAGAAAGCTCAATTTCTTTAACCCAACAACATTCACCTGGGGGGTCAATGTCACCGCTCCACATGCAATATTTATTTTACAATTTCTAATTAAAAAAAAAAAACTTTTTTGCTATTATGATTATGTTTTTTACAGAGGAATTTAAAATGCATATTTGACAAATATTTTTTCATTACATTTCGCAAAGAAATTATTGTCATTTTGAAAAGTGTATTTCATGTATTCATAGCTGTTGTGCAAAATGTGCTTTGATGTTGGCTAAGGAATGAATCAATAAAAAATTGGAATTTGTGTCAGGTAATAGATGCCAGTTACACAAATGCAATAATTTCATAAAAAAAGGTTGCAAAGCCTCTGACTCCTTAAAAATGGTACATCATGTGGAAAACGCACATATAAATACACACACGGGTGTGTCGTATGGATACACAACCATTAAGTGTCACCTCTAACAACCTGACAACCGTGGACCGGTTAACCTGGCCGAATCCAAACAGCAGACACATTGGTCACAGAAACTAGTTTGTCGTGGCAAGGAGAAGAGGACGACAAAGCTATAAAAAACGATATCGCTTATCTTGTTGAATTAAAACATTGAAATTGGTAAAAACAACCGTCATTCCGTAAGAATGTGCAAAACTGTCATTGATCACAACACACAGTGGCCGTAAACACTGTGGGAGCGAGTTGAACTGATGCAATCGCACATTGCTATTCTGTTTGTGTATTTTACTGCCCACAGCTGATTGCTTTCATCAGACAGATAGGAGAACAAAATGCAATTAAAACTAAATAAATACATATACGGGGAACCGTTTGTGTTTTCATACCAAAGCCCACATGTGAGAAAGAGTCACATATAATAACAAGAAAACTAAAGTATCTTGTATGGTTCCACACTGAGCAAATTTAACCTTGCGCATTTTTCCCAGACCTTTGCTTAACCATGATGTCAATCAGGGCGGCACAAAACTCAACGCTAAACCCTGATTGGTCTCACTGCTTGCTCATTGTGACCAATGAAATCAGCAAAAGAAACCAGCTGACAATAAAAGGCATTATTAGTGGTTCATATGACCACCGATGAACAACAGGCAATAAAATCCAAACAAAATGTCACATATGCAGTAGTAGTGACTTCAGTTATTTTGACTCCGTTTCATGGCTAGAAAGTTAAAGCATAAATGTGACCAATTCAGAAGCAGCAGGTGTAAAAGTGGAATGTAGTAGAAATGAAAGTATCCATGCCAAACACAACTCTGAAAAGACCAAATTTCTCTAGAAGTAACACATTACTACTGGTGAGTACATATTTCTTCTACCCCACAAGACTTTATTTTCATTATTCAGCTCATTATTTATAGCCTACAAACTGAGACCAACAGAAAAACATCTTAAAAATCTAATGCAAGAATCCAAAGAGTGGTGGCTGGCTGCCCATTTGAGAGGTGAGTGAAGCAAATCTCTGTTACGCTGGGCAGTGCTTTGAACTGAACTGAATCCTGTACATTTTCTATACTCATGCACGAATATTGCTGAAAAACTATATTAACTTTTGCTTTAAGATATTTAACAGATTTGAGAAAGCAAAGCATGTGAATTCCTGCCTGATGCACTGGGTTTTAAATCAGCCTCTAAGCGCACGTGCTTCTGCATCCTTTGTTTACTGCAGCAAAACACAGCATTTGAACCTTCCCATTTTGTGACACGGTGAATATGAGTTAATTGTAAATCTCGCATTTATTCATGCACAGGTGCTTTACTGTGTAAAAATAAACCAAGAATGTATTTAACTGACCTGAAAGATTGGTACTGAAATAGACAGTAGCACAGTTGGGGAGACAGGTTGTAGTTTGTATGTGTCACTGGTAGCAAAGAGCAAGATGGGTCACACCTGAGTCGGAAATACAACAAGAAAACAGATCAACTCACATTCTGTTTGCCCTCCACATACTGCCCTAATGTTTACTACGGGCTGGGTCACTTGTGGATGGCTGATAAGCAGAAATGCTCCCTGGTAGGATGATGGACTCAATTCATGTTGAACCACATAGCTGCGTATTCTTCAACCATGTCATGAACATTCTGCAAAACAATTAAGAGAATTTATTTTTCCTACTGTCAGCATGTTGGGTTGTCGTCCACTTATCCAACATTAAGAAAAAGACTATGGGAAAAATGTCTCCACTTAAATTAGGTCCTTCATTCTGCATCTGAATTAGTAAGTTAACTGAAATGGAAATCTCCCCATAAAATTGCACATATGCTTTTTTTGGAGATACAGCATCTGTTATTCATTTGCAATATCCTGGTTAATTCTAGTGTGAAATTCTCTTCAAATGTCGAAAGGTGCTGTGGGGCCAGAAACGAC
Organism: Heterotis niloticus; assembly: GCA_018136845.1. Taxonomy (NCBI): domain Eukaryota; kingdom Metazoa; phylum Chordata; class Actinopteri; order Osteoglossiformes; family Osteoglossidae; genus Heterotis; species Heterotis niloticus. The sequence continues at coordinate 2,038,500 of CM030902.1, read as the reverse complement.
CTGGAAATACATGAGCTTCATGATGGGGGAGACCTGTAGTTTCACAGTCCCCATCTACCTGGATCTTGAAGGTGAGCACAGATCTTAAATCCTATCCTTTATTTAGCCCAAACAGCGCTGTGAAGATGATAAGACAGCCAGGGATAATAACACAGCCTGACCGGACCTTGGTTATCAAGTAGTGATATTTACTATCAATATATTGTGGGTAAAACCAGGAACACACTGGTCTGAGTGGCAGGGCCTAAAAGCATGTGGCTGCGTGTGTATGTACTCTGTGTGTGTATGTATGTGTGTGTGTGTGTGTGTGTGTGTGTGTGTGTGTGTGTGTGTGTGTGCGCGCGCGTGTGCGTGTGTGCATGCGTGTATGTATGAGTGTGGCCTAAGGTTTCTGGTAGGCGTGTCTTTGCGCCTCCGTCTTCTGGCACCAGAGCAAAGGGGTCAGCCATGTATATAATCTCAAACGCACTTTTTTACTTCGAGGGGTCGGTTGCATCTTATACTTGCCTGTTGGTTAATTCTTGCAGGTAAGTGCCGAATTTCTGCTGTACTGTCATCTGAGTTTGAATTATCATAACCGGGCATTTACTGTTTCTGTACAAAGCAAGAAAAAGGGTTAAATATTTCAAGCGAAATAATCTCAAACAGCTACAGGATCAGTACAAATCATTTTCTTTACACCAAATATGAAAATATTGTCCTTAACAAGCAATTTTGACTTAATCTCAATTTGGATGTTTTGACTTATAAGTCAGAGTGCAAGTGGACAAAATTGTACAAAAACTCCAGAAGCACAATTACATGAAAGAATGATTCCTTGCTTTTTATTTTTAAATGCTGAAAAATAACATGCACTACTGTTTTTTTTTTTTTTTTAAATCTGGTGCAAAAGGTACATTTTCATAAGCAACTTTTTGCAAGAAACTGTTAGGCTGCAGGTTAGGAGGGATTAAACACCAAGCTCATTTGCATTATTTGCCCGAACAACTGAGCAAAAAGCATTTACAGTTTGCGTTATAGGGGTTTTTCAAAATACTGACATGCAAAACTTCTCTGTAGCACTGTGAATGTAGCACATTTTTCTTACTTGGAAATCTTAAACATTTGAATGTTAATAATTCAATATTATATGAACTAACTGTAATAATTATCAGTGTAAGGATTAAAAAGTGCTTTCTGACTTTATGCATTAGCAACAAAGCATGTAGTAGTTTTATTTACTGCATCTGTTGGTAAAAGAGATTTTTCCGTATTTTCCTTCTGTTTCCGTCCTGATCCCCCACGGTGGGTGAAGGACGGCAAGACTAAACTGTGTAAAGTATAACATCACTTGATGCTGGTACTTTACCTAAGGCAGAACTTAACGTGTTTATAGCCCAGGACATGGGGTGTGTTTTCAAAATACAGTCTGTTGTCAGAAACAATGGTCCATTCAAAGACATTTGCGCTGTTTGACTCATAATGAGATGAATTGCTGTCAGTGGAGTTGACTTGCGTTTCGGCCACTCTGAACGTTGAACGCAGCCTTTGCTTCTGAGGGCACTACCGAGGGGTAGGGGTCCATCATCATTCCTGCATCCACTTTAATATAAGGGTACCGTCATCACGTGTCTCTTGCAGTCAATGTACAGCGACCTCCCTCTAGGACTTCTGCTTTGTGACTTTGGCTTCCACGCTTGCAGAAGTTGCAGCCCTGCTTTACAGCCTTTGCCCTCGTGCCGTGCACACGCTGCCATGCTTACAGTCCAAACACGCTTCCCAAACGTTGTGCGCGCAAGCACGGCGCCGCTTCCTATCTGCAGGATGGCTAAGGAGTCGCTAAGCAGAACCCTTACGTTAGTCTCCTGTCTGCCACTCGTGCGCAGTACATCTGTGTGCAACTGTGTGACTTTTCCTCGTGTTCCCTGCCTTGATGCCTGCAAGGTGTACTAAAATGAACCACACTGGCTCCGAGGCTCAGGTGTTTGTCTGTGTCCTTGGTTCCTGCCCCGCAGGCTTAGGTGGGACTCAACAAACTCATGAAGGACCAGAACCAGCAGGCCTACTGGCAGGAGACAGGGCGGTGGGTGGGGTATGAAGAGAACTACGACCCTGAGGTCGGAAGATGGGGTCCTTCACACATCTCCTACCTGACCTTCAAGAGCCTGATCAATTTGCGCAGGACCATGAACACAGGTGACACCTTCACAATGGATGATTTTGTCGTTTTACAAAAAGCTCATATGCATTTCACTCTTGCAGAGTCCAGGCTAATATCTAACATTATTATTAGCATTATCATTATTTTTATTATTATTTTTTAAAATTGGCCTACATAGTCTAGAAACTAAATGACTACAGAAGATGGTTCAATTGCTGGCATGAAAAACACAAAACAGCATGGAGCTCAAATATATAAACATACAAGCAGCCAAGAGACCAGAGGCTTGAGCTGTTTCTGCTGGAAATTCCACACCTTTGTTCAGGCTACTGTTTTTTCCTCTTATATTCCGAGGGGAAAAATAGATTTTAACACAAGTCCAACCACAAGAAGTCAAAAATCTGAAATGGAGAAAGCTGAGAACCCATTTATGGATTCCACGTATACAGTAAACACATTAGAATAACCTATGCATCCCATTCCCTTCCCCACGTTTGTTTTTACAGCATTATGTACAAAGATGACAGAAGAAATACCTTTAATTTTGTTTGCACTTGCAGTCGCGTATGTGTATACATAAAAACATCATTCCAACTCCCAAGACCTGCAGAGCCAGTAAAACAATCCCAATATCTCACAATCTTTTTAAGCTCTGTGCAGCAGTAACAGCAGATTTACCTGGAGGACGGAGCCACATTATGGTAAATTAAAGTAAATATCTACATTAAGGCCATACTGCAAATAACTGCTTCCAGCAGTTTTGATGGTATGTGATGAGCACCGGCTCTGCCCCCCACCTTCACAACTGAGGCTAGGTTGTCTGCAGTTATATAAGAAGAGGCTCATTTTTGCCCACTTGTGTGTCCTTGACCTTCTTGGGATCGCTTTACCTTCTCCCTCTACTTATCCTTTCAGCTGCCCCTTACTCCCTCCCCCATTCTTTCAACCTCTTTGGATTTACCTGTCGCTATTCTGCTCAATTAACTTCATTTTTTATGGACCACTTTTCTCACCAGGATACCAGGGAGTGACACAATGCTGCGGATAAAAAGTAACTGTCATAGAGTAAAGCAGCTGAGGCGAGGACGACAAAAAAAAAAAAAAACCTCCCAACCACAGAGAGAGGGAGAAAATGAACCTCAGGAGGTTTAAATGCCAGTAGCCACCCCTTCCTCTTGGATGTTCTAACGTAGAGACAGGGAACGTGTGTGGATGTGACTGAAAAAGGCTGTATGACTGTTCGCACTGAACTACCATCTCTAGAAGATAAATTAGGTATCAAGGCCAAATGTGTTCTTCACACTGGTTTCAATTTCACATTATTCCTCTTTACCCCCCACCTTCATCCCTAATCTCCACCCCGTTCATGGTGACATGGGCTGCCCCGGGCAGGTGTGGTGATGCTGGACCGGGAGGAGAGGACCCTGGAAACCATCGCTGAGACCCTGGCAGATGAGTTAGTGAGCAAGAAGGAGATTCGCCCAAGCGACCGTGAGGGTCTGCTCAAGGCCCTGCTGCAGACTCACAGGTAACACAGATGCGCTGAACGGCTCATCTATTTGGTTAAAACAAATCTGATCAACAAAAGGAATTTCTGTTTTACCATTATATTTAATTGTGGAATTTAAGTGTGAACTTGAACACTTCACAGTCAGTCCGAACCAAAGGAGACCAACACCTTGGTGCCTAATTTGGAGAGGAAGACATTCTCGGTCACAGAAACGGTAGGCATATGTCCGCATCATCCAGAATCAGTCAGTGGCTCTGGAAAGCCTTACTGGAGACCATCCATCATGGCAGAAAACCTCAACTGTACAGAAAACTCATACAGAAGTAGAACAGATGTGGCTCTTACACAAACATATTCTATTGCAATGTGATTGTAATACAGCTGCTATATTATTTAATATATTCATTACCAGAATAAATTGTAAGATTTAATTGTTATTGCCGGTAAGTTTCCACATGCACTCTTCATATGGGACAGCATCGGTTAATACCAGACAATGATAATGCTAAGGATGTCAATGTGGAACTCTTCTTTGGCTACCCCGCTCTTAAAGGACATCTTCCTCTCTTCCAGAGAGAAGCCTCTAACACTGGAGAAGCTTCAATGGTCCTTGTAGGTATGTGAGAAATTGATTGATTTGCTGCCCCAGGGACTATAAATGCAATGAACTATAAATACCATAAAATCAAATATAGTCGGTGCTTGAAGTGGCCGGTACACAGCGATATGTGGTACATTTGTACATTTCGCTCTTTGTAGAGCTCAGATTTTTTTTGTGTACCAGTATTTCCTATAATCCCTCTGGTGCATTCGTCTACCCCCTCTTGACCAGATTCTCTGGCTGAGCCGCTCTCCCAGTAAAACACTGTAACTGTAGTGCATGGCCATCCTTCATAACAGCATCGCAGCTAGATTTCATTACCCAGGGTGCACTAAGTTACGCTGTAAGTTGGCTCAAACGCTCCTTTCCCACCATTCCTTCTAAATTTGTGCCCTCACAAAAGGTCAACATCAGCCACCTAGTATTCTCTGCAGAGTTTCTACATTTAATACTTCATGGGTTGCTTGTGCTGATATCGTTGCATGCTAGGATAAGCAAGTCATAGTGTGAGGGGGAGAAAACGAATGTATGGTGTCCCGCCTGAGGAAAGAGATTATTATGATGCTGTTGCCTGTGTCTGCCAGGGGCCCTGGACTTCCTAGAGAAGCCTACAGTAGCCTTTGTGAGGCTAAGAGAGGCTACGGTGCTGGAGTCGGCCCTCGAGACACCAGTTTCGGTCCGGTTCGTGTTTGTGCTGGTGGGACCCAGCAGCAGTGGGATGGACTACCATGAGACAGGAAGGGCCATGGCTGCATTAATGGCCGACAGGGTGAGAGATGAGTAGGAAGAACAGTGTTAAGAAGGAATAAAGAGGGACAGTCGGTAAAGTTGCAGTAAATGAAAGGATCGAGGTAGGTATGCGGAAAAAGACTGAATGAAGACACTGCAGCTTTCTAAACGCAAGCTCTCACTCTGTCCCAGGTATTTAACTTGGCAGCATTCCATGCTCAAAATGATCGAGAGCTGATGGATGCCATGACAGAATTCATGGACTGCAGCATTGTGATCCCACCAACGGAGATCCAGAATGAATCCATGCTCAATTCCATCATCAGCTTTCAGAAGAAGCTCCTGCAAGAACGCCTCCGGCCCTCCAACCCCCGGCTCTCTTTTGACTTCAAACCCTGCAGAGGTGACGATGCAGAGCTTTCAGAAACAGACACTGTTTTGTGTGTAGGAATCTTATACTTGCAAAATTTGGTTTAAAATGTGACATTGGGTTGTGCACATCCAACTTAGCTTCAAAAGTCGATGGTCCATCTCCAGAAGACCCCCTAGCACGTACGGGACACCTGTTTGGAGGAATGATTAAGGACTTCAAGAGGCGCTACCAATATTATGTCAGTGACATCACAGATGCCCTCAATGCTCAGGTTCTGGCTGCCATTATCTTCATATACTTTGCTGCTCTTTCTCCTGCCATCACCTTTGGAGGCCTCCTTGGTGAGTGTTGAACTGTGTTGTGCTACTGAGATGGAGCACTTGGTCCTTTTATCATCATGCTCGATGTTGGCATGCATGAGATGAAATGAAGGCTAAGAGCAAAACCACTAATCATTTCCGTTGCTCTTCCACTTTTCCCAGCTGACAAGACGGATAACATGATGGGCGTGTCGGAGCTGCTGCTCTCCACTGCCATCCAGGGCGTCATCTTCTGTCTCATTGCTGCACAGCCTATCCTTGTGATCGGCTTCTCTGGGCCTTTGCTGGTATTTGAGGAAGCCTTCTTTGGGGTAAGTATCTGGCAAGGAGAGGGTCCATGAAATCTTTTTGGCCTGACACCGCAGCTAAATGCCTGCAGCTTCCACCTAAACATCAGCGCTTCATTATGCCTGGGGAAGTTCAATTATCCCAGCATAAATACAACAATAAAAAACCTTTCCTCGGAGGGTTGAAGTAAAAAATTGTATAAATTTAGGAAAAGGTCCAAGGTGATAAAGAGAAACTGCAAGTCATGCATGTTTTGTGGAAAATCTCTCCACTCAGTTCTGCAAGTCCCAAGGGATTGAATACATTGTGGGCCGTGTATGGGTTGGCGTGTGGTTGGTGTTCATCGTGGTAGCAATTGTGGCTATCGAGGGAAGCTTCCTTGTGAGGTTTATCTCTCGCTTCACACAAGAGATCTTCTCCATCCTCATATCCCTCATCTTCATCTATGAGACCTTTGCCAAGCTCATCAAGGTACACCCGTCACTTCCCATTTATTCCTCCATCAACCACCACATCTTTGCTTCCTCAACATGTTGCTGTCCCTGTTCCTTAAGTCAAATTTGTTCTTAACCTGCATTTTATCAGCTTCCCTTTTGTTTTTATTCCTTTGTTGTTGGGTGCACAGCTTCTCTGCTTTGTACCTAGTTATACACTGCCCGGCCAAAAAAAAGTCACGCACTCTGATATTTCATTGGAGTACCTTTTGCTTCGATTATGGCACGCATTCGCCATGGCATCATTTTGATAAGCTTATGCAATGTCACAACATTTATTTGCATCCAGAGTTGCATTCATTTTTCGCCAAGATCTTGTATTGATGATGGGAGAGTCGGACCGCTGCGTAAAGTCTTCTCCGGCACATCCCAAAGATTCTCAATGGGGTTAAGGTCTGGACTCTGTGGTGGCCAACCCATGTGTGAAAATGATGTCTCTCTCATGCTCCTTGAAGCACTCTTTCACAATTTGAGCCCCATGAATCCTGGCATTGTCATCTTGGAATATGAAGAAAAGAATCCTGGTCATTCAGTATATTCAGGTAGTCAGGTGAGCTCATTTTTTAGGCACATAACGTTGCTAAAGCTAGACCTGACCAACTGAAGCAACCCCACATCATAACACTGCTAAATCCAGGTGGTGACTTTTTTTTGGCTGGGAAGTTTATCTTAGAGCTTATAAGTTTTCAGTAAAAATTGCTGATGATAATTTTATAATTACATCTGTTGGACTGCATCTCCTCAAGTACCTTTCTTCTGTCTGACAAACATCCCACTGTGCCATGTCAGTGTACACCTCAATATCTGGCTTAATCTGACCTCTCTGTTTAGTTCATCTCACATTTTCTCAGTTATTGTTTTCCCTTTTCCATTTTTCTTTCATACACTTTCTACTTGTCACCCTCTCTGCTCCTCTTGTTTCTGTGGTTTAAAGTATTTTTGCAGCCTATTCTTGCAGTCTGACCTCCAGCACTTTAGGTCTCACATAAAATCATTCTTTGGAAGATTAAATAACTGTGCTCAACTCCTTCTAACCTGCAGGTGTTTAAGAAACACCCGCTGAGTTTAAACTACGAGCATCTCAACATCAGCGCAGAAGACCCCTTTCACCCTGTGTTGAGGCACGAGCAAATTTTGGATAATTCTACCGGCAACGTGACCATCCTGATGGAGCTGCGTGAGAGAGCGTACCCCAACACTGCTTTGCTCTCAATGTGTCTCATGTTTGGCTGCTTCTTCATTGCATACTTCCTCAGGCAGTTCAAGAACGGACACTTCCTTCCAGGAAAGGTAAACGTGTCACCATGCCACTAGATTGCTGGTGGAGAAGTAGAAAACAATAAATAATAGAAAAAATTTAGATGTGTTGACAAACACAGGAAGAACACAGAAATTTTGGAGCTATAATCAATAAAAAAATCTACTTAGATGTACTATGTGGCCAAAAGTATAAGGACACCTGAGTATCACACCCATAAGTGCTGGTTGAACATCCCATTCCAAATCCCTGGGTATTAAGCTGGATTAATTCCCCCTTTGCTGCTATAACAGCCCCCAGTCTTTTGGGAAGGCCCTCTGCCAGTTTTTGGAGCACGGCCATGGGGATTTGTGCTCATTCAGCCACAAGAGCATTAGTGAGGTTGGGCAAGCAGGCCTGGCTCATGGTCAGCATTCCAGTTCATCCGAAAGGTGTTCTGTGAGGTTAAGGTCAGGGCTCTGTGCAGCCACTCAAGTTCTTCCACACCAACCTGAGCAAAACATGCGTTTATGGAGCTCGATGTGCATGGGTGGACACAGTCATGCTGGAGCAGAAAAAGAGCTTCCCCAAATTGTGGCCACAAAGCTGGAAGCACACAGTTGTCTAGAATGTGTCTGTATGCTGTGCGAGTGTGGCTGAGACAGCTCAGCTCAGTTATTAGAACAGGGATTCACATACTTTTGGGCATACGGTGTATTTAGAAATATTAATAAGTCACTGTATGTACTAGACTGCTTATAAACATGCCCAGTGCACATGTTAATGGCCATTATAACTTGCATAATTTGGCATTTTCTTCCTTTTAGATTCGTCGCCTACTTGGAGACTTTGGAGTCCCCATTGCCATTTTTATTATGGTTGTAGTAGACATCAATATTCAAGATGCCTACACTCAGGTGAACACACCGCTCGAACCAAGTGTCTCGTGAAGCTACGATTATCATGCAAAATGTATGTGACAATTTAAGCTGAAATTCATAAAATGGTGACCTCTTTCTGCATTGCAGAAATCACAAGTAATCAAAATATGAGCACACCTAATACAAAGTTGAGCACTAAGAAAAATGTATGTACTGTATGTCTGCTGTGACTATTTCTGATATTCGCTTTTTCATCAGCTTAATACAAGCTGCACTGACAAAACTAAAAACATCCCAAGTCAGGAAAATTTAAAAAAATAAATAAATAAAACATGTGCTCTGTTTCTTCGTGACAGAAACTTGTGGTACCCAAAGGTCTTACAGTATCCAACCCCGACGCCAGGGGCTGGTTCATCAACCCCATGGGTATAAAGAAAGCTTTCCCTGTCTGGATGATGTTTGCCTGTGTGATCCCAGCCTTGCTGGTCTTCATCCTCATATTCCTGGAGTCTCAGATCACCACGTAAGCACAAGATCAGATCATTTATCCTTAAATGTACTGACTGCTGTGAAAACCTTGTCTAATTCAGGAATGTGGTTGCCTGTACTATCAAGCAGAGGGTATAAGGTGGGCTGCATCTTAGAGGGGAGGGCAATGAAACTGCACGCACTCCTTCGCTCAGCCACACTTCAAGGGGAATTTAGGCTCACCAGTTCATGTGAAACATGTCTTTGTACTGTGGGAGGAAACACAAGGAAAAAGGTGTGGACACAAAGATGCAAACTCCAGAGTTGGATTCAAACTCACATCCTGTGAAGCATCAGCTCTACTCACAGTGAAACCAAACCACCCACAAATAATTTGGGGCCTGAACAGAATGATCTTCTTTGTCCACATGTATAAATACAACCCTGCATGCCCTATGTGAAGCTAAGTGTTATTTATATTCAGGAATTATTTAAAGCCCAGTTAACTTAAATCTCAACATCTCTTGAAAATAATATTTGAGAACTCCGGTGGTCCATGAATAAACTGGTGAAAAACTTAAAGTCAGCTTTACTGGATCTTGCAGGCTGATTGTGAGCAAACCAGAAAGGAAGATGGTTAAAGGTTCTGGGTTCCACTTGGATCTGCTGATCTTGGTGAGCATGGGTGGGCTCTTTGCCATATTTGGGATGCCCTGGCTGAGCGCCACCACGGTGCGCTCTGTGACCCATGCCAACGCCCTCACTATCATGAGTAAGGGTCCCAAGCCAGTGATAGAGAAAGTGCTGGAACAGAGAGTAAGCGGCGTTGTGGTCGCTCTGCTGGTTGGTGAGTTCTTCTCCATTTCAAGATCTGCCATGTTCATGGGCATCTTCTCTAATTTAAACTCTTGGCTGTTAATGTCACCCTGAGAGTTGCTCTTAAGTGGCCAACTATGATCTTGTTCTTTGCAGGTCTGTCTATTCTGATGGAGCCCCTTCTGAAGATGATACCTATCACAGCTCTATTTGGAATTTTCCTTTACATGGGCATCACCTCGCTCAGCGGCATCCAGCTGTGGGACCGCATACTGCTGTTGTTCATGCCTAAAAAGTACCATCCTGAGGAACCCTATGCTACCAGGGTAAGATATTTCATTTTCTGAGAGTACATTAGCATTAGATACAGTGAAAAATGTTAAGAAATCACTTGAAATTATATCCAATTTTTTTCTGAACCGGAGAGACAAACATAAAAAGCCACAAAGCACTCACATAAATGCTCAGCCTATCGGAGAAACTAAACAATCGATAAAAATCGTGATAACTTCACTCTAAACAAATGCCTTCAGAACACACAAAAACTACCCAATGCAAACACACCGGTGCCAACAGACGAAAACAAAGGTGTTCCTGAATTAGCAACCAGAAAGTTGTGCTGTGTGACAAAAATTTCTGTGCAGAGGTTTCCAGAAGCAGATCTGCACTTAAGTGCATCCACCTCAACAGTTAAGGTTGGTTGTTTATTTTACTCAGAAGTCTGAAAAATACAAATACTGCCAAACATTGCTTAGCACTTTATATTTAAATTTTCCCCTGGAATTACAGAGCTAGAAACAGAAACCACCCCCAGGACCTTTGAATCTTTTATATGATTTTCAGAAATCATTTCTTTTGTGCATGCAGCTGTTTATAAAGGAGAACTTTTGCGGATGTTTACATGAATATGTTGTGTGTTGCAGGTGAAGACCAGCAGGATGCACACGTTCACCCTCATTCAGACGGGCTGCTTGGCGGTGCTGTGGATGGTCAAGTCTAGTCCCATCTCTCTGGCCCTACCTTTTATCCTCATCCTTACCATTCCCCTGCGCATGTTTCTCACGGGCCGCCTCTTCACTGAAATGGAGATGAGATGTGTAAGTCCTGGAGAGGTGGACCACTCGCTTCCTCACCCGCTGCTCATCACCGTGCAAGACATTAAGTTAAACTCTCACGGTGACAATAAAGGGAAGCTGAACTGACAGGGTGCTGGGATCAGGTATTACAGATGGCTCTGTTGACGCTGCAGCTTTGGCAGATACAGGTTTTGCTCGAGTGTTGAAACCGCATTTAAGATTTTTTCAGACCCCCCCGAGACGCGCCAAGAAAACGTGGCTCCTCAAACAATGCAGTACACGCGTTCTGGACACCTCAGTAACATAGTGTTGTATTTCAGTTGGACGCCGACGATGCCAAGGTGACATTTGAGGAGGAGCCGGGGCAGGATGTGTACACCGAATCCCAGATGCCGCTGTAGACTCCTGCACTTCTACCCCGTCACAGCCTCGTGTTCCTGTCCAACATTCACCAGGAAAAAGATGATTATATTTTAATATGACCACAATGTTCCAAATATACTGTAGGTGGTGTGAATGTAGTGTAAATGTAGTGTCATTAATGTGCCAATAAAAATAATTTTAAGCAACACAGATTTAAATACATTCCTACTGTATAGGTATTGTTTACTAGCAGTCCCATACATGCCTTTACATTTGTACAGTAAAACCTGCAAAAATCTAATGAAATCTGAATGACATGACATAGTGGAAAGTAAATTATTGCAGTTATTTCAATGCCAAGCTTTCAGTTGAGTTATGTACGTTTTGGGTTTATTTTTTCCTCCACAGTAAAGTACCTGTACATGAATAAATGCAAGATTTATAATTAAATCATCCTCACCACAAGTCACAAAATGCAAGTACTGCATTTTACTGCGGCAAACTAAGGATGCAGAATCGTGTGCACTTGGATGCTGGTTTAAAACTCAAGACAGCATCAGACAGGAATTCATGTGCTTTACTTTCCCAAATCCATTAAATATCTTAAAGCTAAAGTTAATTTAGTTTCTCAACAATATCCGCGCATAAGCAAAGAACATTCAAAGGAAAGAAATAAGAAGTGAATTTTTATTTCGCTGCCGGTTTTGCCCACCAGCAAGATTATACATTCAACTTCACAACAGAAATTCACCCGTTATGATGGGGACTGTAAATACATCATTCCATAATAAATCACAGTTTCAACGCGGACGCAAGGGGGGGATTCGAGCCCATGTCAGCCTACAGTAACACGGCGGCCTTAAGCACCGCACACGACCAGCATGTGCTGCGAACACCCACCTCCCCGTCACTCTCCCGTATTTCATGGGCGGAAATGAAAGCGAGTAGTCGCTACGCGCGCGGACGGGAGCGAAGCCCGGTTCGGTTCGGTTCCGTTCGGTGCGGGAGCGCGCGGCGGGACGCCGCATCCTGCGGACGGGCTGCTCGCTCATTGGAATGTCAGTCACTTTGCGCGAATCGGGCGCCTCCGATTGGCCGCCTCGGGCCCCGCCCACAAACAGGCAAGGTGGAGTTGAGAAAAATTAAATTAAAAATGAAGCTGCCAAATAGAGTCTGCAGATTATCAATGAAAGTGTTTCCAAGTGCGCTTCTCGCACGGAAACAGCCGGCGCCAGAGTGCAACCGGCGGCTCCGCCACAAACGCTGTCAACATTTAAACTTTACTCCGCTTTATTTTTGTTAAACACTTGTTTTTGTTTAAAAAAATTTAAAAAAACAAAACAAACAGAAAAAAAAACAAAACCCGACTTGTAGGTGCGCTGCTAAACGTTTAATGAGCAGCGCGGCGACCGCCGGCTGAATCGACAAAAGGGGCCAAAGTTACGCAGGAAGATGTCGGCGCTGTTTTGCGGTCGGATCCCGGGCAGAAAAGCGAGGGCTCGAACCTGCCTGCCCGCGCGCGCACTCACAGGAATGGCTGCTGCGCGACCGAGGACGCGGAGAGCGAGAGAGCGAGTGAGATGGAGGCGGGGGAAGTTCCCATCTCTGCGGGGACTGGAGTGTCTCTGCCCTGGACCGGCGGCGCAGTGCTGGCTAACATTCAACCCAGCCCTTCCACAGCGAGCTCCGCACACGCACTGCCACAGGTAAGCTGCGCGCTCCCGGCCGCCGCGCACTTTTTTGCCCCCCGAAACGTTCAAAACTCGAAGGAGTAGCGAGCGGATGAAGCAGCCGCGGTCGCTGCCCGAGTCCTCACGTTTCGCCCAGCCGCAGCTGCGTACCATGTTTGCGAATAAAACACTTGTACCTGCGTAGAGAGCTGGAGGGAAGGGCGCGTTTCGAGGTCGCCATGCCGATTAACTGGTTGTGTGTGTCGGCTGGAAGGCGCGGAAAGTCCTCCTCCCGCCACCGCCGAACGTCCGCCATCGACTGCTGTACAGCGCGCCTTAAAACGGCGGCGTGAGCGCACTGCCCCCCTGTCCGCCAGCACCCGGAGAGGCGGTCACCCGGAGACCTCCACGCGGTGGCTGTAGGGATAACCCGCCGCCCGTGCACTCGGCCATCTGGGAGCGCGCTGTAATTTCTCACCGCTCCGCTCTCCGTCGGCTCCGCCAGTCCCGTCGATCCACGCTCCCGACCGCTCGCATCCACCCCAGCTCAAATTCGCCCCGGCGTGTCCCTCGCTCCGGCTCAGGTTAGTAGCGAGCGTGCTCCTCTGCTGTTTATTTCGTCTTTCACGCGGGTTTGGCTGCCTTTGGCGGCGTCCGGCGCGGCTCCGAGCATGGCGGCTCTGGCTTCGTGCTGCGTCGCCATTCTAGCGCCCCAGCACCGCTGTCTCGGACACCGAGCGTCGAAGCGGAGCCGCGTCGAAAATCTCTCACAACTGCAGGCGCTCGCCGGCGCTGTACGCACAACTGCAATTTATTTCGACGGGTTCCCTGTTTTTTTGTTCAGGACCGCAGCTCCGTACGCGCTATTTTGCGCCGTTTGTCGCGACTCCCCAGCCTTTGAAGACCGCGCTTCCACCGCCATCGAGCCCGAGCCCGCGACGCCGAGCCTCCGCTTCGCTTCCCTTAAGACGCAGCTCTTTTCCTAGTAAGTGCTTTTATGTGTATTTGCGCAGCGGTGCCGTTTCAATAAACTCCGCTCGTTTGACTAAGTTTGCCGTGGTTTTCGCCTCACTTTATCCCGAGTTGTTTGTAGAGGTCAACGCCGTCGGCACAGCGGAGCTTCAGCTCGGTTTTAGCCGATTACGCGATCACTTCTGGCGCTTTGTTGACGTTTAAACATTTAAGACGCGCGGTTGTTCGGCAAAAAAAGGCGATTTTTGAGGCGTGAAGCTCTCGGCAGCCGCACGTTAACAAGCGAAAACATGAGTTATGCTGGAAAGACCAGGTTCGTCTCCTAAACAAAAGCTTGACAGCGAGGGGTTGGGAATCAGTTGGCTTTTTATTTTAATACGTGACAGTGTTTAAAGAAATGTGTATGTTCAGCTACTATGCGTTCAGCGGCGATCCGTTCAGCTCTCTGGTTACAAGTAAACAATGTTTCGGTTAATCTGGACGAAAATGTGGAAAAACGTAATTTATTCCTATTTCGACTCGTATTTGGTTTGTATTATATTTTAAATTAAAAAATGAAGCGTAACACAGCGCTAACTATATTAGGAAAGGTTATTTTTGTAGCAGTCCGCTACTGCGACGCGACCGCCCGGAGAGGAAGCTCAGAGACTCGGGCGCCCAGGGCTTTTGTTACGGCCGCCATGTCTGTCTGAGTCGCTAGCGCAGCACTGGGAAACGCGGTCGCCGCCGTTTTCCGCCACCTTAAATCGGCGAAATGCTGATCGCGTGTGGTTCAAATTCTCAGTTTAATCGAACGAAGCGCCGTTTTGCGGCCGAAGGGTGGGAGAAAAACAGCATCGCTTTGTTTGTCTGCCTGTTTTTTCCCCCCCGCGGCGAGCGGAGCGCCATTGCGTGGCGTGGCGTGGACCGGCCCCGCTCGCTGTGGGTGTGCGCTCTGAGGCGAGTCGCGGGCATTTTGCAGTGGATCCGCGCGCCCATTTCCCCCCGTCAGCCGCTGCCGCCCAGAGCAGCGCCTCCGCGGTCAGCTGGTCCGCCCGCCCGCCCGCTGTCACGCGTCTGTGCGCGTTCGCTTCCTCCCAAAAAAGTAGCTCCGCCGGCGCCCCGATCGCAGAGAAGAGCCGGCGGACGAGCCTCGCAGGCGGTCGCTGGAGAAAGCCGGGGCGAAAAGACAAAGCCGGCGCCGTCCACGGAGCCGTGTATCCGAGGAAAAGTTGTGGCGCGCCTCCGCCGCCGAGCGCTCGCTTGTTATGAGGTGCTTCGTCACAAATCTATAAACATGTCTTCTCGTGTAGAGAGACGGGCTCCGATGGGCGGCGTGATGAAGAACATTTAAACAGCGTCCTGGGTGGATGTTTTAACCCGAGGAATGTTATAGGCTGGGAAAGTCCTATAGCGTCGTGTGTTTAAAAAAAAAAAAAAAAGGTTATTCCACATCATTTACAGGCGAATTGTTATATCAATTTTTTGTTGGAAGAATAAAGGCGATGCTGAAGTCCGGTCTCCATCTTTGCCCCCCTTCCCCCCCCCCCCCTCTTGTCGATGTTCCTTTTCAAACGCTGCATTTGTGTGTAAAGGACTGTTAATGGCACAGCACGTTCGACTAAAGGTGAATTGCAGTGACGCACATCTGTGTTCTGTAGACCATTAACGCCCGAAAATGACATGTTTCCATCAACAATGACATTAAACCTGTGTGTGTGAGAGAGAGAGAGAAAGAGAGAGAGTGAGGCGTCTGGCTTGGTTTGCAGCTGCTGTCACTTCACTGGATTGATGCCCTTTGTAAAAAAAAAAAAAAATAAATAAATAAAAAATAAATAAATAAAATTTTTTAAAAAACTGCATAAGACACTTTTAACGACAGATTAATTGTATTTATTAATTGGAATTTGTCTCAAGTTTACATGATATGCTACCTTTCCCAAATAATCCATAACCCTGTTTTCCAGATATATTTACTGACCCTCCCAGTCTGGTTGTTACAGGAAGTATTTTCATTTATATAATATGTATCAAAATGTATTCCTAGGAGGCAGAACCTGTAGGTGTACTTGTTTAACAATGCCTGCTTTATATACATTTTTTTTCTTTTTGTAGAAAAACTTGAGAGAATGAATGGAGAAATGGAATCGTCTGCTAAGGATCAAGGTAACAGATGAAGGCCCTCTGTGTGATGCCTGTTGAAGCACACATTTGATATTTTATACATGTTCTCTCTATATCCACACACACACACACACACAGTGCAGCTGCTGCAACATTCATCCAGAGTGCAGTGACAGGTTAAGGACAGCAAGTGGTGTATTGGTTAGTGCCATCCCCTTGCAACCTGAAACCTCCTCTTTGAAGTAGCAAAAAATGCTCCAGTTGGAATACCCTCATTTATGAATGTTTGCAGTACTAGGGTAATATCACAGCATCCCCTCGTGTTCAAACACAGCAGCTGACTAAAGGATAATAATAATAGTATAGCTGAAAAATAGGCAAAATGAGGATTATGGATAGCATGCTCAGTTGAAATAATATTCGGTTTAGGTGCCAGATGTAGTCATGCTTTTCCTTTGCCAAGCCAAATCAGAGGTCCTGTTCCATAAAATTTTGGTTTTACTCTGAATTCTGAGTTGTTTTT
The DNA here is from genome assembly GCA_018136845.1 of Heterotis niloticus. Taxonomy (NCBI): domain Eukaryota; kingdom Metazoa; phylum Chordata; class Actinopteri; order Osteoglossiformes; family Osteoglossidae; genus Heterotis; species Heterotis niloticus. The sequence continues at coordinate 2,021,936 of CM030902.1, read as the reverse complement.
TTTGTGTGTGTGTGTGCTGGGACTGCAGGGTGGGCTAAGGAGGATCTGCTGAAGTTGCTGGATGGCATGAAGTCCAACCTGCCCCAGAATGATATCAGCAAATATAAGACTGCAGAGTCACATCTGGACTGGGAGAAGGTGGCTTTCAACCACTACTCTGCAGAGATGTGCAAGCAGAAGTGGCTTGAGATTTCTCGCGAGGTAGACGTTGCTGTTGTTTATCTTTGTTTCAATACAAGAAATACAGATTTCAGGCAAGCTTAAATCTAGTGAGGACTTGTCCTTTGGGGCTAGTTTAATGTCATTTTTTATAATCACAGGGTGATTATGTCTTTAGTGTTAACATTTTCATTTTGAAAGCTTTTTTTCTTCCTAAAGCTAATAATCTGTTTTTGTCCAGGTGCGCAAATTTCGCACTCTTTCAGAGCTCATTGTTGATGCACAAGACTACATCAAGAACCCTTATAAGGGGAAGAATCTGAAGGTTGGTCATCACACCTAAACACTTTGAGCAAACCAGATTTATTTATTTCTCCATCTGTGCTACACTGTTCCTAATGGGACTGCTAAGCTGCCTGTTTTAGATTTAATATGTAGCTAGAAACGTAGTTATTCCTCTTAAGGTTTTTTCACCTCCTGTGTCCTGAACAGAAGCATCCAGATTTTCCCAAGAAGCCTCTGACACCATACTTCCGCTTCTTCATGGAGAAAAGGGCAAAGTATGCAAAGCTCCACCCTGAAATGAGCAACCTGGACCTCACCAAGATTCTGTCAAAAAAGTACCGGGAGCTTCCTGATAGAAAGAAAGTAAGCAGTAACAGCGGGAAGGAAAGCTACTGTTTGCAGGTGTTGCTGAGCTCTGCGGACTCAAAAGAAAGCAACGTGTAGTAACTGAGCTGGTGGACTTCTGTTTTTGAGCACATTGTGGCTCTATCCTCTGCTGCCCTCAGCAGGCACACAAAAACAAACTTTAACATCTGTTGTCCAGACTTAGGCTATAAATGCACTGCTTTTCTCAAAATGAAGTGCTGTGAATTATAGGCTTCATTAATTATTATTTTACGTCTTTATTAAAGGCAAAGTACATGCAAGATTTCCAGAAGGAGAAGGAGTTGTTTGAACACAACATGGGGAAATTTAGGTAAGAATATTTGCTTAGATCAGGAGAAAAATCAGATCTGACATGGAACAAATGTTGGAAACATGTTATATGCATGTACCTTGTATATGTTTGTATTATGTATTTTTATATTAAAGGGGGGGGGACCAAATTCATAGAAAATTTTCATTTTCTGTTGCTGTCAAAGGATTGTGAAAAGGAGGCAATGAAAATCAGCTCATGGTTTCTGAAATGCTGTTAAATTGTCTGTTTATGTAAAGCCCTAAATACATTTTCTGTTGTGATACAGAATATTTAGTCATTTCTACTGAAAGCACACAAGCAGAACATGGTATGAAATTGGTATGCCCGTGTAGGGAGGATCACCCAGACTTGATGGAGAACATGAAAAACATGAAGCGCTCTGATGTGCCAGAGAAGCCCAAAACACCCCAGCAGCTGTGGTACAACCATGAGAAGAAGGCTCTCTTGAAGGCACACCCAGAAGTGAGTGACTGCCATTGCACTAGATCTTTAACCTGGAGGTTTTACAATTATTTCTCAAAACAAATATTGCGTGCTGTCAAATATGAAATGTCTATGTCAGGCTACCACCAAAGATATCAAAGAAACCTTGGGGAAACAGTGGACACAGCTGTCAGACAAGAAGAGACTGAAGTGGATCAATAAGTCTCTGGAACAGCAAAAACAATATGAGGTGTGGTCTGGTTCCATTTCACCTTGTGTCCTTTTGGACTGACCAATGGGGGTGTCACTGTGGTCTCCTTCCTCTTTCTTCAGGAAGCAATGCGTGAGTTCATCCAGCAGCACCCAGAGCTCAACATGTCCCAAGAAGACATCAACAAATCCACCCTGACCAAGGCAGAGAGGCAGCTGAAGGATAAGTTTGACGGCAGGCCCACTAAACCCCCACCGTAAGTGTACTGCCCCGTGTGACGAGTGCCACCCATTTAAAGATGCACTACTGGAACAATGTTCTAAGGGCAGATGAGACAATTTGACTAAGTCTACAGTGTTATGCTTGGATAAAAGAAAATATTGCACACCAACCTAATTCCAGCTTTGAAGCATAGTGGAGGGAGCATACTGATGTGGGGGGCTTTACTGTCTCAAGGCCTGGACAGTTCTGGTAATCTTTGAGGGGTCAGTGAGTTTTATCAGGTAATTCTACGGTTGAATGCCAGGGTGTCTGATTTTGAACCCAAAAGAAACTTGGTGATGTTACTTCACAATCAGATCCATAACTACGCAATGCATTTGGTTGAGGTTACTGCCAGTAAGCGATTTTACTCTTGTAAGCAAATATAAGTTCATGTACTTTTTTCCTTGAATGAGCTTGACTGTTTAAACTAGTTTAATAAAGATTGGGCAATTTAAAATTTCTGTGTTTTGGTTAAAATTATATTTTTGGAGGCATTTAGATTAATATTTGCAGGATTTTCTCACAATTTGTGGGTAATGCATCGCTATTTTTCCCATCAACCCTGTGTGGTCTAGCAATGGCTACTCCATGTTCTGTGCTGAGCTGATGTCCAACATGAAGGATGTGCCGAGTACAGAGCGCATGGTCATGTGCAGCCAGCAGTGGAAGCTCCTGAAACAGGGCGAGAAGGATGGGTACCAGAAGCGCTGCGAGCAGGTTTGTATGCTGGTTCAAAATCCCGGAGATGCATGCTTGCCTATCTCAGAAAGTGAAAGTAACTTTTAGTTTTCTTTTTTGTTTTGCAGAAAAAGAAAGAATATGAAATTGAGATGAACCGGTTTCTTTGCGTAAGTTATTTTTGTAGTGCTGCATGTGCTTACTAAGATATCTTCACTGTGAAGAAATGTTTGTCATGAGCTCTATGTTCTGCCAGACTCTCTCTGAAGAGGAGCAGCAGCGTGTGCTGGGAGAGGACAAAATACTTGGTTTCAGCAAGAAGGGTGGCAGCAGCCCCTCATCCAAGAAAAGCTCTAAAACAAAGGTAAGAAAGGGGTAAGAATCACACTAGCAGGCTAATGTAGGTCAAATCATTATGAACCCCCGGGAAAGTCAACTAAAGCAGTGTTGTAACCTGCTGAGGTAGACCAAAGGGGGTGATCTTTGTCATCGGGGGGGGGGCGGGGTCAGAATCCCAGAGGTAACAATTTCAAAGGTGGAATGAAGTTATGAGAAGTATTCTGGGTTTGAAGCTGAAAATGTGTGATGGCTTTCATGCAAATTTTATGCACTCTGGCTGTTTGTGCAGCAAATTTTATTGTATCGACCATTCTTTTCAGTTTCCTTTTGTTGTACAGCAAAATTGAAAACTGAATTGGGAGAGAATAGGAGTTGGTAGATTTAAAAAAAAAAAAAAAAAAAAAAAAAAAAATTGGCTTTAGCTTTAATGTAGCTTGAAATAAAAAATATTAAGATTTTTCCAAAACAGGAATAGGTATATCAAATTTTTTTTACAGAACCTATCCTGTAAATAAATAAAAAGACATTAAGCTTATAGGGATTGTGACTTGTTAAAAGTAACTTTGGACTAGCTAACAATAGTGGTTACCATCTTCCAGTCCTGTGTTTATCAGAAACCTCATGGCAGCGCTTTATGATTTATGGGGCTCTGTTTTGCTGTTAATCCTTTATGAATGGGTGGCTTTTATTTTTTCCTGTGCAGAGTGACTCAAGTAAGCCGAAACGGCCAATATCAGCCATGTTCATCTTCTCAGAGGAGAAGCGCCCCAAGCTACAACAGGAACGACCTGAACTCTCAGAGAGCGAGTTGACGCGTATGCTAGCCCGCATGTGGAATGAACTCTCTGACAAGAAGAAGGTAACTGTACAACACACGGCCCTGCTATGCCATTACAAGGCTTTCTGGAAATAGGAATTTTTTGTTAATTTTATCTGTCAGTGTTATAGATTTTTCTGAAATTCTTTGAAACACTATTGAGGAGGTAAAGAAATTCTCTTCTGTCAGGACAACCTGCTTTGCTTAGTATTTCAGAGTCTGGGGAAATGTTGGCTGAGAATTTGTCTGAAAGTTTAAATTCAAGTGCTTGTCTTTGCCTCCATCTTGCAGGAGAAGTACAAACGTCTGGAGGCTGCTCTGAAGGCTGAGTCGGAGAAGAAGGGTCAGGAGGAGCGTAGCCGGCTGCCCGAGTCGCCCAAAACTGCTCAGGAAATATGGCAGCAAAGTGTGATCGGGGACTACCTGGCCAGGTTTAGGGTGAGTACACAGCTCTGCTACTAACCTGGGACACAACTGGCTCGAGTACTTGAGTGCCATCAGTCCCCCCCCCCCCCCAACTTGTATTGTTGTATCTTGCTTGATTCACGTGGCCTTTTGCTTTTTCACCAGAGTGATCGTGCAAAGGCCCAGAAGGCCATGGAGGCAACATGGAACACCATGGAAAAGAAGGAGAAGATTGTGTGGATTAAAAAGGCAGCAGAAGATCAAAAGAGATATGAGGTACGATGAGTGTGGATAAAATAATTAATGGCAAGCAGTTATAAGTGGCTTAGTGTAATGTAGTTAAATAAGTATTGAGAATTTTTTTTAAAAATGGTTTGGGTCTGTAAAACTCTTTTGACGGTGGGTAAGCAGTTGTCCTTAACCACCTGGTTCCTGTCTCTCCACAGAGGGACTTAAGTGAGATGCGCTCACCAGCTGCCGTCATTGCCTCAGGGAAGAAGATGAAGTTTGATGGAGAGCCGAAGAAACCTCCATCGTGAGTATCCTGAGGGTGTAAAGTGCGTGCTTGAGCATATGTTAGTCTGCGGGGGCTCTGAGGAAAATGGTCTGAATAGCATGAGGGGCGGTGTAACCTTGCCTTATTCAGTATGATTGAGTAAATGTCCTGTGGGTCCTCTGTTCTTCCTTAGGAATGGCTACCAGAAGTTCTCACAGGAACTACTTTCCAGTGGGGAGCTAAACCACTTGCCCATGAAGGAGCGCATGGGGGAGATAGGAGGGCGCTGGCAGCGGCTACCACAGAGGGAGAAGGATCGCTATAAGAGGATCGCTGAGGAAAAACAGAAACAGTACAAGGTGCAGCTAGATCAGTGGCTCAAGGTATGAAGGCCTTCAAGTACTTTCATAGTCTCTGAAGTAACTTTCTTCAGTTTCAGAATCTTCTGAGGAAAAGCTGTATCTTTAAGGTGAATAAGACCTATTGACCATAGTTGTCTGTGTTGCAGAGCTTGTCTTCGCAAGAGAGGGCCACGTACACTGAGTACAATTCAAATGTGAGTAAATGCATTCACTACACACTATCAGATTTTCTCCTTTTTAATTCTTCAAGTTAATGTTGCCCCCCCCCCCCTTTTGTCTTATGTAGAAGCGCAAAAATACAGGTAAACCTGGTGGAACAAAAGCCAAAGTTAGAGCCACAAGCTCCAAGAAATCAGTAAGTTCAAAGATTGTGGGACCTGTCTGTTTTCCACAAGTCAACTTTAATTAGGTCCTAACATGCACTTTGCCACCTCCCCTCATTTCCCTTTTACACCCGTTCTCAGGACTCGGATGAAGATGACGACGACGACGATGAGAAGGCTTCGTCTGATGACACATCAAGTGAAGAGGATAGTGATGAAGATGAGGAAGATGAGGATGAAGAGGTTGGAGAGTGTACCATTTGTTGGTGTAACTGCTGAAATATTGAGCTTCAGCACAATAGTTTCCACTATGGTGGTGCTGGTGTGGTGAGCTACCCTATGTCACCCAATGCTGCCGAATCCCTTTTGGACCCAGCTTAACTGTACTTTGAAATTTGTCCGCATTAATCGATCTTTTGCTGCTGTGAAGTTTATTCTGAGTTGTACAGCTCTAGAAAAAAGCATCTGCTTTTCCTTTCAGAATGATGACGATGATGACGATGACGATGATGACGAAGAAGAAGAGACGGAGGACAAGGAGAATAAGTCGGGGAGCAGCAGCAGTGGGTCCACATCTGAGGACACCTCAGACTCTGATTCAGACTGAGCCAAGTTGCCCCGATGGACCGTGAGCTGCGTTGCGCTGAGCCATGTGTTGGGGGGGTGGGGGGTGGTGCTGCCCTACACTCCTGTCTGGCCAGCAGAAGGAATCTGTCAGCCATTACGTCTCTCCTGTTCACTGTTCTTCCCTTCCTGTATTTCTATTTGCCCTCACTCTCCCTCTTCGACTGCGGACATTTTGATAAGCTCGGGAGAGAAGATGGCGCTAAGGCAGAATGCACAGAGGCTCTTGGAACGTCGCCTTGCTCTCCTCCCCGCCACACGGAACTCTTGGGCTCGACAGCCTCGGTGCTGATATCGCAGGGCAGGAGTCGCTCACTGGATTCTCTGTAAAGTGCGGACTTTTGTTGACAGTGTTCTTTACGTTGGGGAAGGCTTTTCATTAATTCGTGATTTGTCACTTTTGAATGGGGAAAGATGAAACTTGAACCAACACTGTTTTATGTTAGCCCCTGTATGATGTAACGCGTGTGTGTGTGTGTGTGTGTGTGTGTGTGTGTGTGTGTGTACATACATATACTGACCTGGTTAGATGGGGGCAAAAAGAATGTACCTCCTCAGCATCCTTCAGCTGGGCCTTGCTTCCCCTGCCGGGCCTCAGGCCAATGAACATTTTAGATTCTCATTCGGGAGGGTATTGGGGACCAAGTCACTGCACTCTGAGTGTGTTGTTTATTAACTTTGTTTTCTTTGCTGTCTTTTTTTTTTTTTTTTTTTTTTTTTTTTTTTTTTTAAACAATGTGGTATTTTCAGGAAGAATGAAGCCATTTTGAGTGCACTGTGTTGGTCGGCAGAATGCCAGACAAATGGTGCCTTTTTGTCTCTGGGTCTTGTTTTTGAGTAGCTTTGGAGGAAACTTTTTTTTTTTTTTTTTTTTTTTTTTTTTTTTTTTTTTTTTTTTCCCCCCCTTCTCCCTGTTCATCTCCTTGAAAGTAACTTTTTCAATTAGTAGTAGGGACCTGTGATGTAAAACAAGGATTCGATCAAATGGAGAACCATTGGGCCCTATATGAAAAGGCCTGAATTGTGAGTTATTTACAGTTCACCTTGTAGCTTTACCATTCAAATTTACTGCTAGTTTTGACAGCATCGGTTTAAAATGGTAATTGGTGGTGTTTGTGTAGTACTGTTACATGGTGCTTCATGGCATTCTTCAGTTTTGAGAAACTATTGTTAAACAACTGAGGAATATCATGGAAGTTTCTTCCTGCGCCACAATATGGACGTTAGTTTAATTCTGATACATTTGAAGTTTTAAATTGTTGGCATTTGTGCCATGAGCTGGCCTTGATATGACGAAGAAGTCTTTCTGTTAACCACTATTTTACAGCTTCATGTTGTATTGCAATCTCTGGATATTTATTATTTCTATTTTAACTGATTTATTTTTTAATTCCAAAAGTTTATCCTAAAAAGGAGTGCACTTAAACTATTCTTCTCATTTCCCAATTTCATTTTTTTTTTTTCCCTGCCCCCCCCCCAAAAAAAATGTTGCTGAGCCATTGTTTGTAAGCAATTCACAAGGTAGATGTGTTCTCATGTGAACATAAAAACTGCTTTATTTAAAAGCAATGTTGGCTTTCAGTGTTAACAGCTGAAACGATGTAGATGCCGAAGGTCCGAATCTGCTAGAGACCGGTCATTCAGCCTTCGCTATCCCATAACATCAGAACCCCTCCATCCATTATACTGTAAACAGATGAGCAGGAGTGGAGACCCACGTCAGCGTGGTCCAGCCGAGTAGAGCCGCCTCCTCGTGCCCGTGTGTGGAGCCGTGTGTCAGGGTAACAGGTTTCTCTAAATCTGGACAGGAAGGTCCCTTTGCCCTCTTCTAGCTGTGCTTTCCTACTACATTTGTTCTGGTTTAGCTGAGAGATAGAGAGCTGTTGAGTTCTTTAAAACTCTGAGGAAAAAGGTCTTGACAATGCGGATTTTTTGTAGCAGCTGCAGATCTTCAGTGTATTTATAATTCTAAAGCGATTTCTGTGTGAATTTGGTAAGGAGGGTTGTGGGGTGGGGTGGGTGGGGAGTTAAGCTGCTTTGTTTTGCATTTGATTCAGTATTGTAAGGTATTTGTATATAATGCTTTTTTTGTAATAGGTGGACATTGTTTTATTTGTATCTTTTATTTGATTGTAGATTCACTGGCATTAATAGAAGCCAGAATTGTAAGGAGACTTGGAAAGGGGCAGGATACTGTATAGTTTGGCACATTGGCGGCCCTCTGAGGGGATGAATGTTTTATTTGTCTTATTTTTTTTTTTTGTTTGTATCCCCCCCTCACTATTTTTTGTAGAAATTATAAAATGGGGAAAAAAAGCTTTGCAGATTTGTATGGCTGATTAAATATAAAATGTTTCTGATGTTTTCTATAGCTGGAAGTGTTCTGTATTTCCTGCCATTTAATATTTGGGCAAGTAAACTTTTGTTTTATCAAAAAATTCCAGTGTGTGTTTCTTTTCTTTTCACTGTATATACCGTGTAATTGTAGAACGTGTTTTCCAAATGGAATAAATACTGAGTGTACATTTTGTCACTTACAACGTCAGTTATTTCTGGGCCCTTTTCTGTTTCAAAATTCGCTTCTAACATGTGTATGTACATTGGAAGTCAATCTCGTAGCGGGGAATTTGCTACGAGAGGTTCGTAAGGTGAAATAAAAAATATATTTAAATGATTTATTTCGCTGCGGTGCAAGTCCTCAATTTTCTTCCAAAGCCTTAATTTTCAAAAATCGGTGCAAATTAAGCTGACAAACATAAAAATGGATGTATTGGAAGGGACCTTTTCTGACAAACACTGATTAAACAACATAAAATTTTTGTAACAAATAACCGCTAAAAATGGAGCAGCAGCCGCAGTTCCATTACGTGCCCTTAACAAACACCAGTCGGATGTATGGCGTCACTCACGGAACTACGTCATTGTCCTCCTGCATCTAATTGGCCAGTCACTTCGTAGCTCGCGTTTCAATTGGTTCGTGGCCGTGTCTGTCATTTTCCGCTTCTAGTCTCGCTTACTGTTCCAAGTGTTTGGCCTCATGAATGCTGACTTTCTCATGTTTTAAAGGTTAAGCGCTCGTGCGGTGAAATATATTTAACCATGTTATTAATTAAATAAAGGGCAATGTGTAAGGGGGCTTTTCAAAAACGTTCAAGCCGTTGCGGATAGCTCGGAGCTCGGTGTTTGGCTGGCTAGGCGTTCCCGAGCATGAACCGGCGTTGGCGATTGATTAGTTCTGCCTTGTCGGTGGTGCTCAAGAGGGGGAAAAAAAAAACGGGAGTTTATCCTTAAATTTTATGTCTGATCGCCTTATGGCACCGCAACTGCGTTCAGTGGGGATGTTGCCCAGTGCGGCCAAACGGGTTTAACTGCCTGTGATGTGCAGTGTGTGGGAAGGGAGCAGCAGGTATGCGCTGTGAGCGTCCGACCGGCCCGTTCAGCGTCGGCTTGCCTTCGGTGAGTCAAGTGCTGCGTGGTGACAAAAAGCACTTTTTCCCCCGCAGAACACGGGTCCGATCTGCTCTACGTCCCACCATCGGGTCCGTTTACCTCTTTAATGGCTGTGTGTGCAGCCTGACAGTCAGCAGCTGGCCGCACCTCCACTGACCCCCAGCTGATAAATATTCGCCATCCACAGAAATGTCAAACAAAAACAAAAAAACCGGAGGAACTGCTGCTGTTCGGGCTGCGCGCCTCCGCAGAAAACATAAACCGAGACGAGTTTACCGTGCTTACATGTATAAAACATCCGTTGTTGTTCTGTGACGATTGTGTGATGGTCAAAGTTGAAGTCATTTCTTTAAGGTAATGTGTTTTGGAATGTCGTGTGACGAAGTTACCTCTGATACAATGCAAATATTATATGTAGTATTAATAGTAAAATGCATTACTCATATAACATGGATCTGTATTATTTCACACTGTGTTGCCATTACATGTATGGTTAAATGCATTTTTTTCCCTGCCCACTTATTAGGTAATGCAACACTGTGTAAAAAAAAAAAAAAAAAAAAATATATATATATATATATATATATATATATATATATATATAGACATATATTTTTCTTTTTATTCATAATACTTTAACATCGATAGGTGAATATTAGTGTTGAACTGAAAGAATGTAATAATTTCCTCCTCCTATCAACAGGACACTGCGAAGGTAAATGACCTGTAAATACTAACGTTTGTAAGTACTGCTTGGCTGTACAGGTTAAGGTGTGTAAACGCATTTATAGGCACGATATTTCAATGAATAGTAATATATGTATTTGCTGTGATGCAAGAAATTTACAATTACACCCTCTGATATAAGATGGGGGTCATAAAGAATATTAATTTCAAAGAATTTGACCAGCAGTGAACTTGAGCTTGGTTACGTGTAATTTTTTCACCTTCATTCTTTGTGATATTTGTCTCTGGTCTCATTTATCCAGTGTGGTATTTGTCGATACTGCCTGTGCTACACTATGTAGACAGCAGTGCCTCAACCTTTAGTTTTTGCAAATGAAAATGGAGGAAATGTCTGTGTCGGGCCTGGACAACACCAAGCTGGAGGTAAGCGTTACTTTACAAATGAAATACATAATGTGTTTTCTCAGCACCTCAGTGCCTAGGTTAGCGCATCGGCGGATGATGGTTCCTCACCTAATGAGCACAGCTGGGACCAGAAGTCAGTTTCCTCGTATTTATCACATTCGCCATCAATAACTGTACATAATGCTCATGTCTTTTGATTTATTTATGGGGGTTAAGTCTTGTAGAACCCACAGGATGGATGGAAAACAAATACCTCCTCCCCACTACTCGGTTAATGACAAACGTAGTTCCCATGTTTGTCAGCTTCTGGCCACTTTCAGCTTTTCTGCATAACAATTCAAACATTCAGGCTACGTGAAAAGTAGAACTAATCAAAATGACCGAAATTAAAAGATAAAAACGTGCCTCCTGTTCAATTCGTACCGTGGACTGGCGCAGCACTCACGGTCTTGTTACGGTGCAGCCGAAAACCAAACACAAATTATAATCACTTTAAATTTCCTATCATCCCACATTTCTATGCCGCGTGTGTTTTGCCACTAAGCTAAAAGCTGGTCAGGTTTACGGCTCCACAGACGCTTTGGAGAAAATAGGCTGGTAAATAAAATGCACTCGTTCCTCACATAATGGGGTCATTGGGTTTTTTGGAATCACTCCGTTTTATAGATTCCCGCTGTGAGGGGGTATTACTGTACAGATTGAATTGTAAATTGTCAGGCAAAAATAGTGTTGAGCTAAATTACGAACCCCTTCGTATTGAAAAATGTTTTATATTTTCATTAGCAATTGAAGTAGAAGCAGATTTCTATTGTATGGGACCAAATTATAGGTATGTGTACAGTTAAAAATAAATAGACTGAAATGGTTTTATCTTCAGAAATTCACAACACGGTATGGTGTACCAATGTACCTGTTCAGCTATTATCAGAAACTCCTGTTTTTTTAACTTGTTCTTTACGTAAACACAGTCGCTTGCAGGAAGCTTGTAGCATTACTGTGCAGTTTTCATAAGTTGTATTTTCGATTGTAGTTTTTAGCATTTAAACATTTGTTGGACAGTATATGCATCAGAACCAGGTTATAGGGTATTTTGCAGCCCTGCACAGTGTGGTGTGTTTTATTTAAAGGCAATTGCTCACGAGGTCTACACAGATCTGGTAGAGGATGCTTGCCTGGGCCTGTGTTTTGAGGTGCATCGGGCTGTCAAACAGGGATATTTCTTCCTGGACGAGACTGACATAGAGAGTATGAAGGACTTTGGTGAGTCTGCAGCGACCTCCCCAGCTGGAGTTTGAATTTATTGTGTTAATAGACCCTGTTAGTCTCTGTCTGCCTGAGCACTTTAATGACACACTTGTCACCAACACCCTACTTTCAATAAATGTTACTGCATCAGTCACTTGTATGCTTTATTTTGTGCACTGCTTTTTCCCATTACCCATGAAGTGTTTCTTCTCACCTGATCACTAATTGTTTGATCCTAGAAATCGTGGACCAGCCAGGGGTTGACATATTTGGCCAGGTGTACAATCAGTGGAAGAATAAGGAATGCGTGTGTCCCAACTGCAGCCGCAGCATAGCCGCATCCCGCTTTGCCCCACACCTGGAGAAGTGCCTGGGCATGGGCCGCAACAGCAGCCGCATCGCCAACCGCAGGTCAGCCGACATGTTGCCACTGCAAGTTAGTCAAATTGTGAATATAAAACATTTTCTCTGTTGTCTGATTCACCTCTGCCTTTTTTTCTTTTTTTTTTTTTTTAGAGGAAGTCGCGTTTATTACTCAAACATGCAGCAGCAGTGCATTATGGGAGAGGCACAGCTCCCTCTGACTCCGCTGCAATAGTAATAATACTAATAGAAACTTTTACTCGAATTTGCGTCATCCTCAGTGGCTCCTGTACATTCATTCCTGTCAGAACATGTTGGTGATTGGAAGGGAGCAGGAGTACAAGAGTCAACTGACAATCACATTATTTCCAAATTTTTGTTATTATGGGGGACATTTTGCAGGATTTCACTGGAGTACATCTGCAGTACATCTTATTTCGTATGTTGTAGCTCAACTTTTTCCCTAATCTGTACCACTGCTCAACAGAATAGCCAGCAGCAACAATGTGAACAAATCAGAAAGCGATCAAGAGGACAATGACGACCTCAATGACAACGATTGGTCGTACGGCTCGGAGAAGAGAGGTGAGCAGAACTCTGCTCCGAGTGTGTCGCCGGACCACTTTTCAACAGTTTTGTAACCAGCGCACTTTGTCTCCGGAGTCATTGAAAATATTAAATTATGATTATGTTGTTAATTCCCTTATAAAACACACAATTTCTTAATAGTTGTTGCTAGTAAAACCCAAGATTACTTTTTATCATAATAAACATAGTTTGTGTATTTTTTCTTTCATAGCCAAGAAGAGAAAGTCAGACAAGGTATTTTTACATTTTTGGAAATGTATTGTGCAGTAAATATGTTTGTAGCACAGCTCTGTTTTATGTTTGCAGTTACTCTTCTAAGTGTGTAGTGTACGCTGTGTTGTAGAGTACAGATGGTGTACGATCCTATTTTGATAGAAAAAGTGCGACGTAGAGCGGCACTATTTTGCTCATAAAAAAATAACGGAAAATGCTGGTAATGGGAAACAGCGTGAAATACAACGGAAAGCTGTCCAGTCACCTTACGTTGTTTGGTCAACATTTAAGGCTTTTTCAGTCGTTCTGTATAAATCCACACTTGCAATGAAAGTAAGACACTAGCTGCACACACATCCAAAACAAACCATAGATGAAAAGCAAAGGGATGCTCCGGGGCAGCGGGCAATGTCACGTGCGGAGCGTAAGGAATGCTTCATTTCCTTTTTTATTCTTACCCAACTAATCTTCTCCATTTAATTTTTACCAAATTTAGTGTTAATTAAGAGTTACTGCATTTAGGTAGCCTTTTGCAAACTGTATGTACACAATCAAACACAGTAGCAGTAGAATAACAAACATTCTGGCTGCCATGGAAAACGCATCATATATTGTACTGTGAAAAATGTGTGCCTGTACCTTTTCTTCATGAAAACTGTTCATAGTAACAAAAGTCCATATTTAAATGTTGTTTTAGAAACGTTTCACTTTGAACGAATCATTTTGCCTCTCTCTGCAAGACTGCTGATGTGTTAAGTAGTTAAGGAGTTACAGCAAGACGTGGACACAAGCAATGTATAGAGGAGACAATCTGTACTATTTTTTGGATATTATATTACTATATAAAAGCATATTTTATGTTCGTAATGCACAAGATTAAATGATTTCTTTTGTCACCCAGAACCCAAATTCACCAAGAAGATCAAAGTCACTAAAGCATAAAAATGGTAAGTTGTTATTTCTGAGACGTAGGATCTATGGCTCACTATGGAGTTTGTTTTTAGTATAAATGTGGTTACGTATTGATTACCAGTTATGAGTTTTATGGAGCTGCCCTTGTTATAATGAGGGAGAAAGAGAAGTAACTGGACGTTAAAAGTTGGACAAAGTTGTCACTTGTCATTGACATCTGTAGGAGCTCAGTAGCGAGTTGTCTTTTCCATTGTTATTTGAAATGGATGATTTTTTGTTTAACTCTGCCTAAGCACATTATTTACCATAATATTTTAGTTGTTCTCTTTAAAATTATATGATAACAAGCAGATGTTATTTTTTCCACTACTGGCTGCACATTTAATTGTTTTGTATACCAAGCACATGACATACAAACAACAAAGCATGAAACATTTTTTGACTCTCAGGCCCTTTTCCTGTGCTGCTAGAATTGACAGAAAGATCTGACAAAAATCAGTGTGAAAAAAGCTGCAAAAATAGAGAAAACTAGACTTCGCAGCACTCTGTGTGTTGGCATTGTGACCCGTGGCTACTACAGTTGTGTAATGAAGAAAAATGAATTTATTGCTCATATCCTTAAGCCCAAACTATGTTAAAAAGGAGCAGAGTTTTATTTTTTATAGAACAGCGTGCTGTGTGGGTCAATCCAGATGACTTGACTGTGTGAAATTGTGTGGTACATGAACTGGAGGTGTTCAACGTATCTTCAATTTTTCTGTGTTTCCAGGGGAACTTAGCAGTAATGTAAATGCAGATTCATTTAAGGTACTGTTTCAATGTTCATATTCTCGCAGTTTCAGTTCAGTAAATATGAACACTTTTTAAATTACAGTTTTTTTTATGTATACAACATTCATTTGAGAATATATTGTTTTTTCCTGCAGTACAACTATAACTCTGGCATCTATTATGAATCTTTGGGACCAGATGAGCTTCGATCTTTGCTAACAACGGTACAATCTTTGTTTCCTGCATGTGTCAGTTTTTCCAGAATTTATTTTATTCAATATGGCATTGTGATGCTGTGTGTGTGAGGATCTGACATCCAGCTGTTTTTGTCCCATTTTAATCATCTACGCAATTGTGTTTACCGTACATGGGGCAAAATATAATCTGGATATTTGATTTATGAAGAAAATATTTCTCCATATATTTGTTTAACTGTACTGTTATTTCTCATTTTTCTCTCCCTGTTTTCTCCAGCAATGTGGAGTAATATCAGAGCACACCAAGAGGATGTGTACACGGTAAGGGCTGGAGGGATGCCGCACAGGTAGACCCAGATTACTAAAACACAGTATGTACACAAAGTTTGCAGCTCATAAACTTTTTACATTACTTTCCTTGACATAGTGGTAGATGCTAGTGCCGCTTTTGGGATGAAGTGAAAAGCCGTCGTCCGTAACAGCCAATGCTCTTGTGAACTTTATTTTTACAGAGATGCATAGGACAAATAATCAAAGTGTAAAGGTTTAGAAAAACTGAAAAAGGCAATAGGAAAGGTTGTCATGCATAAAAACAACTTTTATTATGCAATTTAAACATTTTTTAAAAAATCTGGGAGCAGGCTGATTTTTGGGGTGTGTGTCATTTCAAGCTGTGTCCCGCCAGGTCTCTGAGATGCCCACAGCACACAGATGAACAGAGGAGGACTGTGCGGGTGTTCCTCCTGGGGCCATCTGCGTGAGTAACCCCTGACATAACACATACACACGCATGTGTTTGTGCAGAACATCGCCTTGTGGATACTTGGCATCATGCAGTATGAAATACAGATGTTCCCTGACTTACAATGGGGTTATGCTCTGATAAATCCCTTTGTAAGTTGAAAATACACTGCGTGCACAATTATTAGGCAAGTGAGTATTTTGACCTTATCATAATTTCTGTTCACATTTTCCAACTCCAATCCATATAAACCTGAATGCTTATTGGATCAAATCATTTTTAGGTGATATGTATTTGTGCAACAATGGAAGGTGTGACCCAAAGTGATTAACACCTGATATAAGGTGTGCATAATTATCAAGCAGCTTCATGACCTCAGGTGAAATGGGCCAAAAAAGAGATTTAACTGACAGTGAAAAGTCAAAAATTGTAAAATGCCTTTCAAATGGATGCAACAGTCTTGAAATAGCTAAATTATTGAGGCGTGACCACCAGACAATCAAATGTTTTGTTGCGAATAGTCAGCAGGGTCGCAAAAAACGCACAGAGAAGAAGAGTCGCAAATGAACTGCACAAGCCTTGAGAAGGATTAAATGTGAAGCTACCAGGAACCCATTAGCCTCCAGTGCAACCATATTGCAGAACTGCAACCTACCTGGAGTACCAAGAAGTACAAGGTGTAAATTGCTCACAGACATGGCTAAAATAAGGAAGGCTGAAAAATGACCGCCACTGAATAAGATTCACAAGTTGAAGTGCCTACGGTGGGCCAAGAAATACTTAAGACAGATTTTTCAAAGGTTTTATGGACAGATGAAATGAGAGTGACTCTTGATGGACCAGATGGATGGACCCGAGGCTGGATCACTAATGGACAAAGGGCATCACTACAAGTCAGGTGCCAACAAGGTGGAGGAGAGGTACTGGTGTGGGCTGCTATCAATAACAACAAGCGAGTTGGACCTTTTCGAGTTGAAGATGGACTAAAAATCAACTCCCAAACATACTGCCCGTTTCTGGAAGATACTTTCACCAATCAGTGGTACAGGAAGAAGTCTGCAGCATTCAAGAAAACCATGATCTTTATGCAGGACAATGCTCCATCTCATGCATCCAAGTACTCCACTTTTCAGCAAAGGCCTCAAAAATGACCGAATAATGACCTGGCCCCCTTCTTCAACTGACTTAAATCCTATTGAGAACTTGTGGGCCCTTCTCAAACATGAGATTTGCAGTGAGTAAATGGTGGTAACACCTCTTTGAACAGCATCTAGGAGGCTGTGGTTGCTGCTTCAGTGAACGTTGATTGTGAACACATCAAGAAACTGATAGACTCCATGGATGGAAGGCTCATGGCAGTTACTGAAGAGAAGAAGAGAATGTTTTTGAAAGACCAAAAATATTATTTATTTGTCATTTTGTGTTATTTAGTCGTCACACTTACTCCAAAATATGAGAAGAAACAAGTGAGTTGGGAAAAAATCTTTTTGTTATTTAGTTGCCTAACAATTTTGCACACTAATAGTTGCCTAATAATTGTATCTATTTCTATATTCCCATGAGGAAGAGACAATGCACTCTTTCTTTTGTAAACAGATTTGAGGTGTAATAACATTTTAGATAGACTGAGAACATTGTGTTTGTTCAACAATAAAATTAATCCTGAAGAATGCAATTTGGCTAATAATTGTGCACGCAGTGTATTGCTGAAGTTGAAAATGCATTTAATTCACCCAACCTACTGTTACCCCTGTGGCTGCTTTAGCAGTGGGACGTAGGCGGTTTCTCCAGGATTTAGTTCCTACTTGGACTTCCTGTCAGTGCTCAGTTTCTGCTGCCCCTTGGGAACTCTCCTGCAACCTCTGTCTTGCTAGAACCTTATATTTTATTTATTTTGAATTGTGGCAGTTGTGTTCCATTTTTGTTTACTGCTAATTGCTCCCGGCTAACAGCAACACTCTTTTTCAGAAACAACACTCGGTAAGGAGTTTAACAAACCTTAAACCAACTTTAGGCAAACTTTAACCAAAAACTTCCACCAATCCACACCATAACACCTTCCAAACATCACAGCCTAGCCTAATGTAGCCTAGCCTACCTTAAAAGACATTAAGGGTTTTCTGCTTTCATGCTGTTTTCAGGAGACACAGACACAGATGGGTGTTTCGTCAACATGATGGATGCACAAAACACAACGTAGACATGGGGGAGTGGGTATTCAAAAAAGCGCTGGCAACACAGAACACTATGGCGTATCGGTTGTATACACTAGCAACCGCGTGGCAGACTGGGAGATGTGGACTGCCGCTGCTGCCCAGCATCACGAGAGCGTATCATACCGCATATCGCTTGCCTGGGAGAAAAATGAAAATTTGAACTACGGTTTCTACTGAATGTGCAGTGCTATTGCATCATTGTAAAGTTGAAAAATTGTAAGTCAGACCGTTGTAACTCAGGGACCATTTGTATATGATGTTGCTGTTAGCCACTGGTTTCAGACGTAAACTTTTCTTGTGTCTACAGGACCAGAAGAGTTCTCGGCACAGGGTTAAGCTAAGATGAGCTTTGTTTTTATTAGGCCAATACTTTTTCACACTTTTACACTTTGTGCATGTTGTAACAGATGTAACTTCAGGTTCATCTTTTTAGAAGGCAGAAGAATTGACATCTGAATGTCAGGGATGGAGTCCTTGAAGAAAAACGACAGCCAGATATTTTGCTCTGACCCTACCTCTCATTCGTGCGAACTGCACATCTAACTTCTCTCGCAGACTCTGTGATGAATTGTTTGGCTTGGCAGCTGCTGACCGTATGTTGCTGATCATTCGCTGCACAAGTACTGCGTTTGTAAACACATCATATCTCCTCAACTTGTGCTAAACTTGCTTGTAACTTTGTAATGCAAGCGTCTTGAGAAGTTTCTCAGCATCAGTGTGTCAGAAACTTGTATGCACTTGTGATGGTTGATATGATGTTTCAGTCAGTTCTCCAGAAGAAACACACACACACACACACACACCAGGTGATTGCTAACCAGGCTGTGCTTTGTTTCAGCTGTGTTGCGAGTGAGTCTTGCTGGTGTCCTCAGGTTGACGCTGCCAGAGGGGGACGCGGTGGTGGACAATGACAGCTACGAAACCAATGATGGGTCAGTGCTCACGAGCCACTTGCACTGGGATGGATCCTCCGATATTTCCCCTACAGACTCAGGCTCCTCCAAAGCAAGTGAGTTCACTGATGAGTTCCAGAACTTCAGTTGAATTTGATGTTAAATTGTTTACAAAATGCAGATGAAGGTCTTTGGTTATAAAAAAATAAACAAGTAGCAAACAGATGGAATAGGAAGTCCGTTGATTGTAAAGTCACTTTATTACTTAGATTCAGTAAAGGCTGCATAATGCAGATTTCCTTCCATTTATTCTCAGGCTAGACATAATATATGAGATAAATCTGTAATAAATGTGAAAAATTCTGTGGAGCACCTTCATCCATCCATCCATTATCAAAAACACCCTCCAGGGCAGGGTGGCCATGGTTAGGAATCTTTCTCTGAAGCATGCAGTAGGAGGCAAGGTACAGCTTGGATGGGACACCAGTCCATCACAGTGCAAATTCATTTTTATTAACAGTCAATAAAAGTGTAATAATGCACATATAGCTCAATTTATTTAAGAGAACAGTTATGTAAAAATCCTTGCTATAGCTATTATACAGCGCCTAGTTTATAAGACTTGTCATTTTAACATTTTTATAAACTGTGAGGTAAAGTAAAATTAATTTAAAAGAAGTGATTCCAGGATAGGCTTTGGATCACCACAACCCTGACCAGGACAGGCAGTTAAGGATAACAGAGTCTAAAAAATATAGAAAAAATGCGAATTAAATAAATGTTGCATTAGGAATACAGAGTTAGAGATGGGGAATTTCACTGAGCAGCAGCCTTGGTGCAAGACCATTTGCATCTTGACGGGTGCAAATTTGTGATGCCTCAATTCACTTTTTGGTAACTGTATGATGCCAGCAGTAAAAGAAATGAGCTCCCGTGCAAGAACACATTTTGTGATTTTTCTGGTTTCAGGCACCAACAATTCAGAGTCCAAAAAACCCAAGAAGAAGAAGTCATCACTGAGCACAGGAAGTGGGGGATATGGAGAGGGTGGCAGCAGTGGATTTAGCAACTTCCAAGGAGGGTCCCTGGGTCCCTCTAACCGTAAGAAAAAAACCAAAATGCCCACAGCTCCCCCCACCAGCATCTACAATGACATGAACTAGCATCTGTCACCCTTCTTCCACACAGTCATTGTGGCGACCGGGGAGCCGCAGCCTCGGGAGTGGAAACCAAGAAAGGTTGTGTATCAGTGTTGGATATTTGACTTATAGTGGTAACTGAAAGTACGCTCCCACTCTTCTTGCATTTCTTCTCTGCGCTCGAATTTAACCAACAGTAGCCGTACACACTCAGAGCCATGGGACTGGTCCACTGAGCCCTGGCGTATTCCAGCGTAAAAGCAAATTACTAATCCATTCAAAATCATTTCACGTCTGCACATTTGTTCAGAGTGTGAGCACGTGCCACGGTTCCCGTTTTCGAGCTCGTGTCCTTGCTTAACTTACCAATCATGTTGTGTGTATGGTGTGCCGTATGTCTGGTGTTTTTTATTTATACATTTCTGCAGGAATTCTAGCACCCTGCGGACTGGGGGGGACCAAGGCGCATCTGTTTCTTGCGTTACATCTTTTTTCTTTCTGCATGCACTCCAGTTGATCAACATGGGATCGTAAAGGGAATGAAATGGCCATTTGGGTGCTGAGATGTGAAAATTATGATTTTCTTGGTAAGAACGGGGTCATTGCAGACACGAAAATGAAGATGTTCTGTAACAAAGATTTAAAAACCTCAGTGTTTTCTATAACTATGCTTAAGGAGGAGTCCATTATAAAGGTGAACGGGTCTTATATCATTCCTCGAAAATGCAATAACCATGCTGCTTTCTTTCTCCTCCGCAGCCCTAAGTATCTGACTGATCAAAAATCTGAATACTGTTGTTGTTTGTTTGGTTCCTTTGATTTGAGCAAATTCTGGAAGGGGACTCGGTGAGGTAGTGTTTGCCGAAAGATGAGACTACCTACAGTGTTTTTTTTTTTCCGGGCGCGGTGTGGTGAGTGATTTGGGATGGCGGGGTTGCGCAGAGACGTGGTGCAGAAACTTTGCACTTTCTCTGTAGGTGGCGCTGGTGTGAGACGCACCCCATCGGGAGTGCTGCCACTGTAGATAGCTGTGGTCGTGAGCCGGCTTTGTTGCACATTGTTGTGTTGTTGCGTGACTGTACCACTGTGTGTCTGGGATGCTGCTAGCGGGATGCGTGCCAGTGTATGCGTGTGTGGGTTTGTGTGCATGCTGGTGTGCGTGCGTGCGTGCGTGCGCACGCGTGTGCACATTTGGGGTTAGCAATACTCGTCTTTGGTTGGTGCCACTGTAGTTGTGAGAGTGTGTATATTTGTTATTTACATGTACCAGTATACGTCAAGAGTGTACATGAATATGTAAAAGAATATATGTGGTTCTATTTTTGTATTGGTGAGTGTGAGTTGGTGTGTCTGTGTAGTTGCTGATGTTTGGAACTCGCATACTTGTATCTCCATGCCGTGTTTGCGGAAGTGTGTGAATGTGTGTGTAAAAAAGGGGGAAAAAAATGGAATGACTTTGTCACGTGGAGTTCCTCACCGCCGCTTTGTGCAAAATAACGAACAAGAGACAATAGAAGCTGCAACAACTGGGCCTTTGTATCGAAACTGCTTGTGTATGATGTGTTTCATAGTGCGTCAGGATTAAAACACTTACACGTGTATGTGTTGCTGGAATTTTAATGCTGTACTGTATATCTTTATACCTCATGTCTGGGAATGTTGACATTATCACTGTAGCATGAAATGTACGAGGCGATTTTCTGCTTTTTATGTGACAAAAAATAAACTTTTTCCTTTGGAAAATGATTTAAGTTCAGTTATGTCCGTGAAAGAGAGACAATGGATGTTTGCATTAAAACTCATTACATCAAACCCATCATGATTCTCAGCTCAGCTCAATCTTATTTTAAACAGAACTGCTTAAATCAGTACCCCCCCTTGAATTCTATAGCTCGCACTTCCTGTTAACCTGTTTGCAAATGAGTAGTTGCCCAAAATGTAGTGTATGTTTTTAAAATTTCATTTCTTTTACGTAATGATTTCAAGGGGAGAAAAATGAGGAGGGCATTACTGATGCACATGGTAGTTACTGTGACAGCAAGAAGGAAGCGCTTCATAATGTGATTTGTTAATCTGTACCCTTGTATTTGCAATGATGATACAAGTATGGGCACATATTTGTATATTTAATGAGTTTTGTAATATACAGTTGTCTAATGATAAGTTGGGTCGTAGGATACGATGTAAATAAAATTGTCAGACAGTTTTTTTACATTTTTTAAGAACTCTGTTCTCACAGTGATAGTGACACAGAGCACTGAGTAAACAAGACAGAAGCTGACACAAGAGATATAATTGAGCGTACCTGTAGGTAAAAGGTTAACTATACAGTGGAGCAGTAAAGTCCACTTAAGTGGATAACTTACCTAAGTGAATACTGTGTTCATTTTGGTCCCATTTGCTTCAAAGAGACACAAGGTTTGTAGAAGTGGATACCCCATAAGTAGAATTTTGTGGATAAAACATTGCAGTTCTATGCCCCATAAGTGGATATGCACTATTTGTCCCATTGCCAGTTGACTTGTTACTTTTAAGTCAGCAGATGGAGACTCTGCTGTGCTGTTTTATGAAAAATGAAGAATTTAATGCAAGAGGGAGTGGACAGCTGTTCTTGACATTTCCTACACTTTCCATCATGTCCTACGTCAGGGGCCTCATTCCAGTGGCGAGCACCTGATACCTCCCACTAAGTGCCTAGGGAGTATCCTGTTTAGATGCCTGAACCTCATCAACCAGTTCCTCTAGATCTGGGGGAGTGCAACATCTAATATGAGGGGCACCCTGGTACTTTGGGCTGCATTATGAAGTCTGGTTTCAGAGAGTTAACAACCAGCTGAATCCAGGCTAGATGCTTGTACCTTTCTGCAGTAACTGCTGGTCTTTTCCTGCTGACGTAATGGTATTCACTGTCCCAAAAGAGTGGGTCCAGAGGTCACTCCACGTACCCCCAACTTGGATGGTTTTCTACCATAATGGTCGTTTTGTTTTCGATCGGATTGTTCTTTCTCTGTGTTATGCCCAAGTTACTGTTATGTGTAATTTAATCTTTCTTCAGATATATTTACATTCCAGAGAAGCTCTGAACAATTACTTTTGCAACACCAATCACCCTCACATGTTTGCATTATGGTGAAAATGCTTGACAGATTGGAACACAGCCCCACTCAGCAGCCCAAACTTTCCCACCCGTACTTGCAAAATGAAATCGACAGGTCATTTATCGACAACTGTTGGTGCACATTTTTGTATCCTTTACTATAATGTCAGAATACACAAAATATAGAGAACTTGTGGGGTTTACCATAGTGATGGTAATGCAATACTGTGAAATATGTTTACATTTTGTAGAATTTACAAATATAGGAAAAGCAATGATTGCTGAGCCTAACAAATAACAACATTTATTATAATAACCCATCCCTTAACAGATGTGTCCTCCCATGTCGGGGGTCTGACTGCAGGTCATAGTGATGTCCTGTTGCCCGATCTTGAACAGACCTCCATTTCCTTGCAAAAGCTGTGATAATGATGTCTTCTCATCTTAAAGGATTTTCCTGGTCATCTGATGCTCCTCAGATACCAGAAGTGATCCTGATGTTCTCCTTTATTGTCACCGTGCAACCTGCCCACCTTGTTTTATTTCCATCTAATGTGTTTACAACATTTCCGATGCCTGTTTTTCTCATCATTTCTCTGTGTCTAATGTGATCCTTTGTTTAGGTTACTCTCTGGGTGATGGTGAGCCCGAGGAGTTGGATGTCTCCTGATAAGATAGGAGTGCAAACTACATGAGAACTTTAACATCCATTGATAATATGTGACACCTCAGAGAACATCCTAGAGATTTTGTATATACTGTGTGCGTTTCAAAGTCCGGTGATGTTCGCCATGGTTTTGAGTTAAATGCAGATCTACAGTTAACTAAATACATAGTAATTTATGTGGATAAGAACATTGTGAAGCAACATTTATCAGGATCTGAAGGCACAAGCAACTTATTTCCAGTAAAAAGCTGGCTGCTTGGGAAAAAAAAAAAAAAAAACATACCGTTACTTTGAATTAAAGTAGCAGACGAAAAAATGACTGAATAATCAGCTTTTGTATAATGTTATACTTTGTAAAAATACCAAGAATGAGAAATTAATAAAAATGAAAATGTGGCAGCTTGATTTACACCGAAACACCCGTGCTGAGCATAAATGCATACAGGTAACGTTTTAAATTATATAGTCCTTTATATTTTACACTCTTGGCTGTACGTTTTTTCTGTAATGCTGGTCAAAAAAGAGGCATAGTTTAATTTTAAATTGTGATAATCCTACTTTAGTGTTTTTTCACAACGTAACATTACAGTAAACCTTTTTATCATTGAAATGTGGCGGCGGACGTGGCCTTCGGTGTTCTAAAAAAATAACCTGCTATCACAGTACACTGAATGCTGATACTGCGAATATTTTGGGAACCCCACCATTCGTGACAAACGGTCGCGTCATTGAGACTCACGCACATTTTTTTTGCGCTAAATATCAGCGGGACCGCACCACGACGAGCACGTGAAGAAGTGGGCGTCCGCGGACGTGTCGCCGCGTACGCGTCGCCCGCGCGCTATCACGCACGCTGTACGTCGTCACGTACACGCTCGCCCGCTCCCTTCTTTTCGCTTTCAGTGGCGCGCGGCGCGAGAGCTACGCACACCTCGAGACGCGGTGACGGCGTTCACCTCGGAAGCGGAGGAACTGCTCGGTTTCTTTTTTTAAAAAAGAGAGAATATCTGCTTAATGTCGCTGACATTAACGAAGTAAGTTCACTTCGACGCCGGAAGCATCGAAAAGCAGAACAAGCCCTAATGAAAGGATCAAAAAGGCAGAGAAAGTGAAGAGGGTAACGAGCTAATTTGCGGGCCAGCAGCAGTTTCAGTTGGTCTGTGGATTCTCAGCTTTTATATTTTTAAGTAACGGGCTTTCAAACCTGTCGTGCTTACGTATCTCGCTTAATTTGCGAGTTAGTAGCCGTTATTAATAGCTACTGTGTGGAACTGTACCTAGGCTAGGGGGCTAGTGTCGGTAACATTTGAACTAGCTAGCTAGCGGGCGAAGGATTAGGAGATTTTGAGGGAACAGGACTCGGCCATGTTGAAGCAGCAACAGCCCGGCTCCGGCGGGCGAAAAACCTCCAATGGGATCATGGGCCAGAACAACATGTCTTCCTCGGCGTCTGGAATGAGCAACAGGACAACGAGCGGCAGGTAAGTGGAAGCCGGTTGGCATGGGTCAGGCAAGGCCGGGGATTCAGTACCTCTGTCGGGGCCTACCGGTCAATGCCGCGAGTCTAAGTGGGCGTGTCTCACGAGAGGCGGTACTTCTGGCCAGCCGTCCTGTAAGCGGCTTTAGTTTTGTGAGTGACTGGGCAGCTTAGCCAATCAGAACGCCGAATACGGCCTGGCGTAATTTATGGTAAATGGCGAAATATCGAAATGTTTCTTGAGAACTAATCGGTAAAATGATCAAGTTGTAGTTTCATAATTC
Organism: Heterotis niloticus; assembly: GCA_018136845.1. NCBI lineage: Eukaryota > Metazoa > Chordata > Actinopteri > Osteoglossiformes > Osteoglossidae > Heterotis > Heterotis niloticus. The sequence continues at coordinate 1,996,504 of CM030902.1, read as the reverse complement.
TGTTTTTCATAATTCTGTGGCTGCCCGTCAACCGCCGTATTGCTCCGTGTTGATTTAAGTGGAATACATTTAATTCCTGTGTAAATTAATCGAGTTTATTTTAATTAAACTTCTTCACTTGTATGTAAAATGACAGTAGGGCACGTAGTCCGTTCAGTATTATATATTAATTATAAATTTATGCGAGCAGCATAAGCATTCATACCACGCGGGGTGTTGCATTAAGTACTGAAAGGTCAAACTTAAGAGCAAGGTACAACGAATCATTTATTTAATTGTTAAAAAAGTAGTGTCCAACAGGCATTCGTAAATCTATATTAATCTTTATTAGTAGAGATTAATAAAATTTTGCAACAAAAATTGTGCTAAAGTTTCTAGCTGCATAAAGCTTGGTTTGGAATATTTTGACTCTGAAAATGAGCCTTGTGTGGAGAACACTCTTGTTTCAGTGTTTCCTTTTTTAATCGGTCTTTTTTTTTTTTTTTTTTCCCCCAGGAGCCGAAACTCTGCAAAGCCGCCTTCTCAGTCATCTGTAAGTTAATCTCATGAAGTACCTTTTTATGTGCAAATTTATTTTAACACTCTGCACTTATTCTGACCCTAAGAGAAATTGGATGACAGTTTTTGCTATTGATATCATTTTCTGAAAATGTAGTATTTTTCATAGCCATAGCTGGAAAGGCGTACATGGACATTCTCCCTGGGGATTCCTCAAAAAGAGCTTTTTCCTTTAGAAAATGAATGCAGTGACTTTGAGAGTGTTACAGATTTGCAAGTGTAATGCATGTATGTGTAGCAAGGAGTGTTGTGTTCCCTCAAAATATTTACACAATATTTACCCAAGCCAACGTGCCCCTCGTGTGTCAGTCCGCTGCGATCCATTGCAAATATATATATATATTAGCACTTCACAGGTCTCACATTTACAAGCAAGACTAAGGATAGTCAAGGACTGAGGTCATAGACAATGTTACACAAAGTGGTTGCATTTTGCATACCAAAAAGAAATTGCTCTTCTTTTCAAGGTTCACAAATGCATTACAGCAGGGGTGCGAGATCTTGTCAGACATTCAAGAGGAACTATATATATATGCTAAAGGTTACACCAGGCTGGCCTCTTATCATATGCCATTGTATGACAATTGCTTGGTCAGAAGCCTTCCTCCCCCCCCCCTGTTGCTTTCCATTAGAGTAGAGGACACCCGCTGTCAAGGCTGCATTCCTTCCCTTTGAACTTTTGCTAACGGCTTTTGGTAGCAAGTAGTTGGCCGTGTTTACTTTACAATAAGTAAATCAGTGTATTGTTTGCTAAAAGATTCATTTAAAAGCTATAATTAGTCTTGTAATGGTGAGGCAATGCAGGTCAGCAAAAACAGCATGAAATCAGTACAGATTTCAAAATGGTTTATGGAATGGGTATTTTTAAAAAAAAACGTAGAAAACTGCTTTTTTTAAGTTCTTGTGTAGCCTACACATTTGCTTATCTACTGATTGAGATGTTTGTTCACTTTGGTTTTTATGTGTCAGTAAAATAAAATTTTTCATTCTGATATCTGTACGTGTAATTTAGAAACTGTACAAACCATTTAGTTTTGGTAAGGGAGCAAATTGGGCAGAATATAACATTTTTTGTGACATTAAATTTGAATTAACTAATTTTTGTACATTTTTATGTCTTATTTTTGTCATGTACTAGGACATAAATTAAGCCCTTGAAGTTGCTTACTTGCTTCTATTTTTTTAAGTAAACGTATTTTGTTCTATCAGAATTTTTTACTCTTGCTCCTAACTCTTTTTGCCCTAAGGTATATGAAGGAGTGTACAATAATGCTAGAATGCTGCACTATCTAACAGCTGTAGTGGTGAGTTGCTCTCCTACCTTCAGTAACTACTTGTGATTTAATGTTTTCTTCTGTATAGGTATAGTTTCTAATTTATTATGAAGAACTTATTGTATTTTTTTGGTTTTCTAACCGATGTCTATATCCATGGTAACTTGGTGAGTAGTTGCCATGGATATATTGGGTGCATTAACACAGGAATCTGTGCTGTAGATACCACAGGCTTCAGTGGGTGAAAACCATCTTGTATCCTGACATATAGCTACTCAAAAGATGCCAGCATCCACAGAGAATTGTTAAATTCGAACATATGACCTGTTGTTGCCTCCTGTATTTTAATCGAAATGGCAGTAGGTGTAAACCGTTTAATTGGAGCTCAGTTTGTACATGTCTGGTGATGTTTTATTTCCCAGTTGGATTTCACAGTAGTGGAACAGACTTGGACAAGGTCAGAGTTATTTTGTATGTATTCTTGAAGAAGGCAGTACACCATAAGTTGTTTTCAGCTAACATTGATTTTTGTCTAGCTAACAGATGCAGTGAACACGTAGCATTGCTAGTGTAACTTCTTGAATAAATAATAGCTATCAGTATGTTTTCAAACCGTGCTTCAAAAAAAAAGAAAAAAAAAGAACCTTTGTTATGGCAAAGGATGCTGAACAGGACTCACGTTCTCATTTCTGCTATACAAGTAAATGCCTTTTCTGTCAACAATATGGCTTTATTAAATTGTGTTTCTGCAGTTTATAAAATTAGTAAACTTAAAGCACTTGTAAATCTTCTGTTTTGTGTTAGCATATTTATTGGACAGAACAGGCATTTTGAGCCCCCGTGTTTGTAAATGTCTCTACACTTAAGCTGTTTTGACACAAATAGAAGTTATAGTGATTTTAAAAAAAATTGTATGAATTTTTGACAGTGCCATTTCCAGAAGTGATGTTGCACTTATGTTTAAAGAAATTAATTCTAATAATGAGCGTAAGTAGATAGTGGTGTATATAATACATTTAAAAATGTATATATTTATAAGTGTATTTACCACCTTTTTTTTGTAGGGCTCAACCTGTGACGTCAGGGTGAAGAATGGCAATGTATACGAAGGCATCTTCAAGACCTTAAGCTCACGGGTGATTTACATTTCACTGTTCCAGGCTTTAATTTTCTTACATGTGCTTCATATCACATTATTTTTTCTCAGGCATAGCCTTCATGTGGCTGTTTATTTGCTATTCTCAACAGTGTGAGCTGGCTGTGGATGCAGTGCACCGCCACAGCGAGGAGGGTGGTGGCCCCTCTGCTCCTCCCAGGAGAGAAGAGATCACAGACACCATGATCTTCAGCCCTTCGGACCTGGTTACGATGACCTGCAGGGACGTGGACCTCAATTATGCCACTCGAGGTACCTGGGCCTGGACCTTCTGTTTGGCCATTGCATTTTGGTTTTTGAGTGTCTGTACAGGACGTCTGTGCAAATTGCATTTGTGAACAGTTGCACGTTAGAAGCTTAGATGTCAATAGAAATTGTGTTATTAGAGGCATGTCCAAACTGAACACTAAGGGGCAGCTCAGAGGGCTTTCGCCACAGAGGAGTCTCTAGCATTGTTTCAGCAAATGTGCTGTCGTGCCTGCTGTTTTCATTTCGTACTGCCCGTCATTTGTATGACATGGCTGGAATTAAAATTGAAAATTTCAGAACACGAGCTATCATTTGTTATTTAAATTTGTGATGTCACAAGCAAAATAGGGAAATGGGGACAGCCCAAACTCTTAACAGGCTTTCTTGAAAAAGAATATTGGTGCTGAGTTCCAAGTATCTCAGCAAGTCATGTTTTTATAAGCTCATAGTGACATCTTCTTCTTCTTCTTTCGGCTGCTCCCATTAGGGGTCCCCACAGCGGATCAATTGTTTTCACTTCTTCCTGTCCTCTGCATCTTTCTCCGTCACACCCACCATCTGCATGTCCTCCTTCACCACATCCATAAATCTCCTCTTAGGTCTTCCTCTCCTCCTCTTGCCCGGCAGCTCCATCCCTAACATCCTTCTCCTGATATATCCAGAATCTCTCCTCTGCACATATCCAAACCAACGCAATCTCGCCTCTCTGACTTTGTCTCCAAACCGTCTAACCTGGGCTGACCCTCTAATATACTCATTTCTAATCCTGTCCATCCTCGTCACACCCATTGCAAATCTTAACATCTTTAACCCTGCCACCTCTAGCTAGTGGTTAGTGCCACCGTCTCCAACCCATAAAACATAGCTGGTCTCACTACCATCTTATAGACCTTCCATTTCACTCTTGCTGGCACCCCTCTATCACAAATCACTCCTGACACTTCTCCACCCACTCCACCCTGCCTGCACTCTCTTCTTCGCCTCTCTTCCACACTCCCTGTTACTCTGAACTGTTGATCCCAAGTATTTAAATTCATTCACCTTTGCCAACTCTATTCCTTGCATCCTCACCATTCCTCTGTCCTCTCATTTATGCACATGTATTCTGTCTTAGTCCTACTGACCTTCATTCCTCTTCTCTCTAGAATAAGCTCATAGTGACATAATAACCCTTTAATGTCGAACTTTAGCTTTTCTGGATTTAAATCACTTGCTTGTGTGTCTGTGAAAGTGTGTGCTTTGCTTCACTAGCAAGTGAGTTTGTATGGCACAGCTGAAGATGAATTTGAGTGCGCTTTGATGATTAGAGTTCCTGTCCTGTCAGACAACTTCACAGACTCGGCCATCAGTTCGTCTCGGGTGAACGGGGAACATAAAGAAAAGGTGCTGCAGAGATGGGAGGGAGGAGACAGCAATGGTGAAAACTATGACCTCGATACAGACGCGGTCAGTCTTATGCTGTCTTAATGCCGGCATTCTTTTCCCATTTGGCTTTTTTGAATGTTGAATATGTAAAAAGTGTAACATCTGTCAAGAATAATTAAGGTTAATATCAAAAACTCAGTTTTATTCATCCAATTTTCAGTTTCTTAGGGAGGCAGCATTGTTCTCATTCTTGTTTCTTGCTCACAGTCCAATGGTTGGGATGCCAATGAGATGTTTAGGTACAATGAAGAGAACTATGGTGTCAAATCAACGTACGACTCCAGCCTCTCATTATATACGTAAGTTTTTCATGTTGATTGTTCTTTGCCCTGCAACAAGTCAAATTTGCATTCCCGTCATCACAATGTTGCAAACCTTTTTTTTTTTTTTTGTAATGATGTAGCAGTGTCAGCCGTATGCCTTGGATCTTGTTAAATAGTTTTGTAAAATTTTTACAAAATTTTGATTTGAAAGGGGGAAAAAAAAGATTATCTGCCCCACTAGCTGAATTCACCTTGTAACTGAAACGGTTCAAAGCAACAAACCTTTGCCTATGTTGAATATTCCCTTATCCTCTAGTATGCCGCTGGAAAGGGGCAGCTCAGAGGGCTTTCGTCAGAGAGAGGCACGAGCAGCCCGCTTGGCCAGCGAGATCGAGTCCAGCCCACAGTACCGGCACCGTGTTGCCCTGGAAAATGATGAAGGGAAAACAGAGGAAGAGCGTTTCAGTGCTGTTGTCCGAGACCGAGATGGGGGCGATCGGGAGAGGGGCACAGAGAGTCCCCGGGAGAGGGGTAGAGACAGCCCTAACTGCGGAAACAGGTGAACATCCACAATGGGAATCTATGGTGAACAGCATGTAGAAATACAGTGGCTGCCTTTGTCACACTTTTTTCCCCACCTTCTTTTTTAGAGAGGGAAGATACATTCCTTTACCACAGAGAGCCAGAGATATGGGGGTGTCAGGCAGCAACATGAGAGGAGAAAGGGGAGAAAGAGGAGAACGAGGGGGCGCCGGGTCTGGCGCAACATCTCACCCCAACAGAATGGGGGGCTACCATTCCAACAGACCCGCCCCTTCAGGTTCATCCCCTAGACAGGCCCTCTCCTCCTCTTCCTCCGGCAGCCAGTCGACGTCCACATCTGAAAGGAGCAGCCCTCTTTCCAATAGAGGAGGGTACTCTCCTCACCACCCCCAGAACAGCCCTGGTGGAAGTGCGGCATACACTCCCACTGCATCTCTTAGTAGTAGTAGCAGCAGTGGCAATTTTGGGGGAGCTTTAAGTCGCCCAAATGAACCTCCTGTAGCTGCTACAGCCCCTTCAGCAGCCTCTCCCAGCAGCCCCCCTGCCCCTCATCAGCCTGTGCCGCATTCACTGTCCCACCCTCATGCTCCCTCTGAAGCAGCTCGGCCTGTCAATGGAGGTAAGTGTATGTTCAGGCTCTGCACACGTTGCTTTACTGAAGCTGTAATGCGAATTAGTTCTGCCCACTGATGTCAACCTCTTGGTTTTTCAGTGTCATCTAGAACATCTCCTAAATCTCAGAGGTCTACACAGAACAACAGACCCACCCGAACATCCAATTTGCACAGCAACCCAGCTGGTAATTTATTTCCATCCAATATCTCCACATGTTTTGTTGCACTATTGGTAAAGTTATTTCTGCTTCAAAGCAAGCTATTGTAAGTGCAGGGTTTAAAATAAAATAGCCTAGTAAACTGGTAATTTATTTTGTTTTAATATATTTTCAGACCTTCGCTATATTGTGTGTTTTAAATAAAAGCTAATAGGGTGAAAGGGTATTTTACAAAACTTGACTGAAATAAATGAACAACACGCATTCTCTTCCTCGAAGTATCCCGTTCACCAAAATCGGGAGTGTCCTCAGCGGATGCCCTTCCTGCAGCTTCTCAGTATCAAGACACTGTTCCAGTCTCCATGGCAACACAGAAACCAGCTGGCCCAGCTCCTCTTTTCCCTGTAGATGGTGAGACCTCATCGCTTCTCATGCTTCCTCATTATCTTTGTTCTCTTGGCTGCTCAGTGTACTGCTCAGCTCTCAGGTAGTGGCAGATGTAAATGCATGTTTTGCCATGAAGGGTCAACAGTAGTAGCCTTTCGCTTGTAAAGGTTTAATATGTGAAGTAATGTACACATTTTCATTTGGAAGACTCTTCTCCAACTTGTCATACAACTAGTAAACAAGTAAACCAAAGTACATTTTACCAGCAGACTGAAAGATACATACAAGCAGTTTTCAATGCTGATTAAAAACTGAGTCCATTAATATAATTTTTGCCACCACTCATTGCACCAGTAGCAATGTACAAAATTAATTCCAGGACTGGAGGTTATGGAACCCTTAGTATCACATTTCCTGATAAATTGTATGTCCAGTGTTATCATGCTTTCAGATTGTACAAATGTAAGCTTAAAAAGATTTAGACATTTTAGTGCAATGTATTGCGCACCACTTTTTTGTGGTGCTAAAGATACAGCTTTGTAGTATGACTTTTGTGTTACTTATTTCTCTGTGGAACTTAACTCTGGCTGTCTTGCAGTGAACGAGATCCTTAGCTCGGCAGGCAAGGAGAGACCAGCCGAGAGCCTGGTGACTTCACAAGATGGGAAAAGCTGCAAAGGTTTGTTTTGCTTTTGGCAACTTCTGCCTGGATGTGCACAAAAGTGTAGATATTTAACTCAGATTTTCCATCTCTTCTCAGTTCCCTCAGTTCAGCAGCGATCACAAATTGAAGAGCTACGGAAGTTTGGCAAGGAATTTAGGGTAAGAATTTCGTTTCGAACGCATCATTTTGCGACAGGTGTTGTGCTGCCAGAATGAGGCATGATCACCTTAAACCCATTATTAATTTACGTGTACAATATACTGAATTATTTTCATCCTCTGAGTAGTCATGCTGCTTTCACATTTTTTTTTTTTTTTTTTGGCATTACATCTGAAACTGTAATGCCTCTGGTGAAGGGCAGACTTGCAATGACTTTGTGTAAAAGTCATATTTACAAGTTATAGATGCTTGTAAATATATGATGCTACACAGTACCAGCTCTTGTTGTGGTGAACACAGCTGAGTCCCAGTTATCAGGCTGCAGGTACTTGTCTTTCATGACACATTGTGAATTATGTGGAGCATCAAGCAGTGTTGTGTGTTAAATGACTTTAATTTTGTTTCTCTTTAGGTTTCATTTTGAAAACACTAAATACAGATGTTTGCATAGGGTTGAAAATGTATAAATGGTGTATTATAGTGTGTTTGGGAATACTCGTATTGCATGGTTTGGCGTTATCTGAGCTTTTGTTTTGTGCTCCAATACTGTTTGCGTTTAAAATGAATAATCAAGTCCCTACTGTGTGCATTTTGGAGATCTTGCATTTATAAACCAGTCATGGTTCAGTGTTAGTGCCTCGTAAATGGGTTAAATGTTAACCTTAAGACTATGGTTAAAAAATAACCACATAGAAATGCACTATACAAAAGGGTGTATGAAAACTGAAAGGTACTACAGATGTAAGAGCCACAGGAGCTGCGAGGATGCACTTTGTTGTACATCACTTGAGAAGACTGTTGACTAAATGGATAAACGTGAATATAAACAGATCCCCACCATACACCTACACAACAAAGTGCTATTATAAAAAATAAAAAAAAAACAACGGGGCAAAACTAGAGGGTATAAAGCGCACCTTGGCAGCAGTAGCCGAAGTATTCACGTGCTAATACGGCCCAGGCAATTTCCCCAGCTCGGTATTCTCCTACACTCAGTTCCTCTCCATGGAAATACAGCAAGTGGTTCATCTGTACCCAGTAGTTCCGAGCCTTCATGTGCCCTGTGTGTCTACACTAGCTTCAGTCCAGTGGAAGCAACTCCAGCAACACCAGCACTGCAGTGGCTGCACCTGCAGAATCTCCGCAGCCTGGTCCCACCAAGCCTTCTCCAGTCGAACCTGCATCTGCAGCTGAACCCAAACATACTGCAGCTCAGGATCCCTCTCAGTCTCCAGCACTGTCCTCCCCTCCTGAGGAGCGGCCAAGAGAGAAGGATCTAGAGGGTGCAGCTAACAGTACTGTGCCACCAGTTCAAGCACCAGTTTCAGATAGGCAGTCTCCAGGAGCACCTCAGCCGGCAAGGACCCCCGGCAGTGAAGAACCCAAGCAGGATGCTGTGGACAGAGGGGAGGGTGTGACTGAGTGAGTATGGAGAGGTGAACATGAAAGAATTTCACCACAGCAGTCAAATATTATGTATTTGACTATGAGTAACATGCTATTTCCTCCTCAAGCCAAGTGAAGAAATCTACTCTGAACCCCAATGCCAAGGAGTTCAACCCCAACAAGCCCCCACTGACCCTGGTGAGCTTTTTAACTGTTAATCTCACACTGCGAAACAACTAACTAAATGGCACCGTGTTAAGGTGAATGATAAACTTTTTGGATTTTTTTTTTAATATACATGGTCTTTCTCAACATTGCCTTGTTCTACTGAATCACCCAATTTAACCTTTTGTGGTTGAAACCATGCGGCTCCTTTTCTGAGCTGGTGTGGGGAGACCGGGGAGACCTATTGGACTTGGAACTCGATCATAGTTGAACATCTCTGATTGAAACTATACTGTATCAAAAATGTTGCGCGCTTGTTTTGCTAAATGTCTTCTGTATATTAGAGCGTTTGAACGATTTGCTTACCTTTTGTCTTGGCAGTCAAAACCTACCTCAGCCCCGACTCCCCCTCGGCCCACCCCTCAGAGCCCTTCGGTTGTCTTTCCACAACCTCCAGGACAAGGACCTATCTGCAACTCGACTACCTATGTTTCCTACGTTCCCCAGATGCATCCAGTACAGGTACTGAACATTTTGACTCAGTTTATATCGTTAGCATAAGTCTGTTCTTTGCATTTTTACTCTGCTCCCACAGTATGGCTTGGATGCTTCAGTCGATTAGCTTCATGTCGTATTTTGTCCTTTTTTTTTTCTTTTTTTTCCCCCTTCTTCCTCCAAGGCCCCTCCAATGTACCAGTACACCATGTCTGCAGTTAATCAGGGCAAATACTCTAGAGCAAAGGGTAAGATGTGAGCGTACCTCCTTTCCAGCCCCAGCTCATGTTGCCTGCGGTGTTCTGTGCTCACTATGCTGCTGTGTCTGGCAGGATCAGTGGTGGCCCCGCGGTCAGACCACAGCTCCTCTGCACCCCCTATGCTTCAGGCAGCTGCCTCTGCAGCTGGCCCTCCCTTGGTTGCCTCTCCTTACCCACAATCCTACCTTCAGTACAACCCTCAGCAATACGGCCAGCAGGTCCTGCAGCCCATGACGCACTACCCTGGACAGGTGAGCCAGTGAAGTGAGAAGTCAGCGGCTTGATTCCCCGTTTCCAGTGAGCTGTGTGCGACATGCTGACTCTCCTCTTTCCCTTGTAGCCGATGTACTCTGTACTCCAGGCTGGAGCTCGGATGCTGGGGTCAGGCAGCGCGCATCCCCAGGCCTTGGGGCCTCCTGCTGGCCCCCAGTTTCCTGGGCAAGCAGAGGGACCTCAGGGTCCACAACAAGGACTGTATGGTATGCCAGATGGAGAAATTCTTTATACTAAAATATAAAGGGGATATTTTAGAAATGTGTTTAACAGATTTGTTTAGAGAGATGAATTACTCGATTTAACCTTTAAATAAATAACTTGAATTATGGATATTAAAATAAGTCTTATGTACCAATAGTGGACACAGGACACTAACCTGCTTTCAATCTGCTTCCCTCAGCTCCTCAGACATTCCCACATCATTCCGGTGCAATGCACCCTCCCCAGCCCTCAAGCACCCCTACAGGCAGTCAGCCACCCCCCCAGCACACAGCCCCCAGCCCTGGCCAGGTACAGCATTTGTTTGCAGTTGGCTTACTGTGTTTTGAAAAGAGACTTTTTGTTATTGGTGTTGATTTTCTTTCCATTTTGTTTGCAGTCTGCACAGTCGGGCCCCCAGACTCAGTCACTTTACCACTCTGGGCAGCTGTCAGCCACTACCCCACCAACCATGCCTCCTGGACATACCTCACCCCAGGGTTCCTACTCCCTTCAGGGCTATAGCCTGCATGGGCCACAGCCGATTCCACACACCTACCCATCAATTGGGCAACTGGCACAGGTATGCTTCCTCGTCTGCTCTGTGCAGGACACCATGGGTCTGTCTTTTAGCAGAGTCGTGGTGTTAAGTGTTTTCTTCCTTTTTCCTTAGCCCCACGTACCAGGCACCCTGTCAGCCCCCCACCACACAGGTACACATGCTCCCCCTCCAGTGATGCTGCTGCATGCACCACCACCCCAGCAGGGACCCGGATCTGGCCCTCAGCATCCTCAGCACGGGCCTCCCCCTCAGCAGGGCACCCATCAGCACTATGCCTATACTATTTCCCACCCTCAAGGTGAGGACCATTCTGGAAAAACTACTGCTAATGTTGTTTAGCGAATAGAAGCATTGTGCTCGGACACTGATGTTGATCTGTTCTCCCTCCACCACAGTTCCAGTCCAGGCACACCCACCCCAGCAGCTCCCCTTCCACCCCACTGGCAACTGAGTTTCACCATGGAGGGAAAAAGGAAAGTGCTGGACCCCACATCTTCCAAACTGTGTTTTTTAAAACTGCAGTAGTGATTTTAGTAGAAAGAAAGATGCAAAGTTAATGACAATTGAAGATTTTAGCAGGCGGAAGAGACTTCTTTTAAACTTATCTGGAAGGAGATCTGGCAAATGACAGATACATACATGCTCTCCTCTCATTGAGAGGGAACAGATATCTCCGTCAGAGAGAAACCAGTTATGCTGGAGTGTGGTAGAGGGAGGAACACGGAGATAGAAGGGAAGAATCTATAGCAAGAATAAAGAATGTCTTTTTTTGCTTCCTTTTTCATCCCCCATTTCCTCTCTCTTGTTGTAGGTATAAATAAAATTGTTTAAAAAACACAAAAAAAAATTTAAAACAAATTAAACCAAAAAAAATAAAAGTTTTAACAAAACTAATATGCGGTGTAGTTATAATTGGTGTTCATGCAAGTTTCTTCAGCATGTTGGCATTCACTTCAGCTTTAAAATGGTTTTCCTTTTAAAAATCTTTAAAGGTTCCACACAGTTCTGAACAGCTCCCTTGTGCTAAGCTCAGTTTTTCTGCAGCTGCTGAAAAAGAAATGTTAACACAGGTGTAACATGGGCTTCCTAAGAAGGTTGGTCAGTTGAGGTTTATTTCTATGTAGGAAATGGTAATTTGCAGTATGAAGCCCACAGCTGTGGCGGGTTGCTGTTGTCTGCATGGCCTCTTCTGCGTTCCAAGCCCAGTCGATTGATGGCATGGCTCAGGGTAGAGGCGAGCGCCCTCAGTCTGTTGGCAGTGGGGAGGGCATGGGAGTGGTGTACTGTGACCTTGTGGGACAAAATCCACAAGAACATACACATGCAACAGTGGAAGGGATCACAGCCCAGGAGCTGAGGCTGCAGTGTGGCCTGTTGTGCTGGTGGTGTTAGAGTGCAGCACATTTGTGTTGGGTGCGTTGGCTCTGCGGTGGAGTAGTACAGCACCTGCCTTCAGCTTCCTCAGGCAATGGCACAGATTTCAGTGTTTGAAGATGCGCCAAATTTTTTTGCGTGAAACACATGAAAGGATGCCTTAGTGGTTACGTGATTATCTGACTGCAGATTTAAACTGAGCGCTATATGTGGTCATTATATGCCTTTTTGTGTGTTTTGTCTGGTTGCTGTAGTCCCCTCCCCCTCCTTTTTCTGCATGTCCACATGCTGCAGGGTGACACTGCATAAAGCCCAGATCACAGCCTTACTAGATAAGTGGTTGCTCATGGTGCATGGATGAAGGATGTAATTTTAGCCATCATATAGCTGGTGCCAGTGAGACTGGACTCATGCAGAAAAGAATGGGAAGAGTTCATTATGACACTCTGTCTCTTTCAAACCAAGTGTGGAGGTGACCTAGTAAATGGAGCTCGGATGACAAAAAGGTGGATACTTAACTTCAGTGGCTCAAAGACTCATTAAACAGGGTTATTCAAGCGTTTGGCCTCAGCGGGGAGATGGACAACATCAGACCGCCACATACGAAGAAACCTCACTTAGCCTGTTGCTGTATACATGTGTATTTGATCCATGGGGTACAGTGCTGGCTGCTGTTTAAGATCAAAACTAATACCAGTACTTGTCTTTCGCTAACAAATTCAGGCACTGGACAAGTTTGGTGGAGTCTCCAATGTCACCAGAAACCTTGTCAAATAATTAATGTTAGAAAACCTTGTTGCTATGAGTGCAGTTAACATTAACATTTCCCACAATTCTCATCAGCAAGATCTCACTTTCTCAATCTGCTGGAATTATTGCTATGTTAGCATAGGTGCCCACTTCAGAATTGAAATACAGAAGTTAGCTGAAATCAGATGTGACCGTAACCCATTTCTGTGTAACCCATTTGTTCTTAGTGAGACAGTGTGTAAAGCTTTTCTGCACAGCTCTCCAGTCTGTCTTTGTACTCCAGCTTGGAGTAGTTGCACTCGGGGACACCTTCCATGCCGTGGAGCAGACCCCAGCAGCAGCATGCGATGACGGCAGTGCTGTCACTGTCACCTGCGGAAAGATGACAACGGCAGTGGGCAACAGTAAGACCGTTTATTTGTTAGCCAGACTGCTTAACAGCTTTTACCTGTAAGCAACTGGTGCACAAATAATAAACCGCCACTGTGCAGCATAATAATGCATTTTTCTCGAGCATCACCACAGTTCTTGGCAAAAGGACTTTGCCGTCACCGACGATCCTACTCGCTCTGGTCCTGCATCTCCTGGTATAGATGTCATGTAGGGACGGTAGATCAGATCTGGTGCAGCGTTTCGCTGCCCGGATCACTCTCTGCAGTGCCTTGATGTCCCGAGCACAGCTGTTCCCAAACCAGGAGATGATGTTCTGAGTCAGCACAGTTTGTACAGCACCAGAGTAAAAGGTCTTAAGGATAGCTGGAGAGACCTGTAGCTTCCTCAGCTGCCGGAGGTGGTAGAGCCGCTGCTTTGCTCTACTGGCTTGAGCTCGGATGTGTACAGTCCATGTCAAGTCCTCAGTGACATGAACGCCCAGGTATTTGTAACTGCTCACCCTCTCCACTGCAGTCCCGTTGATTTTAAGGGGGGTGTAGGACCGCTGCTGGCGCCTACCAAAGTCCACCACCATCTCTTTCGTTTTGCCGACATTCAGTTGGAGGCAGTTCTCCTGGCACCATGATGCCAGGTTATCCACCTCCTCCAAGTATGCTGTCTCATCGTTGTTGGAGATGAGGCCCAGCACCACCGTGTCGTCAGCAAATTTGATGATGGAGTTGGAGGCGTGTGTGGCCACACAGTCGTGAGTGTAGAGGGCGACATCTATACCAGGAGATGCAGGACCAGAGCGAGTAGGATCGTCGGTGACCCGTCTCATCCCAGCAACCATCTATTCATCTTGATGAAATCAGGCAAACGCTACAGAAGCATTATGGCCAGAACGGAGAGGCTAAGGAGGAGCTTCTACCCACAGGCCATAAGACTTCTGAACCCGGACATGACATGACTACCCTCACGTAATCTCTGACCACTCCGCTCCAACCCCCCCCCCCCCACTGTCACTGCCCTTCCAGGGCACCTTAACTGTTCCGTACCATTTTCCCTATTTATTTACTTATTTATTTACTTATTTACTTACTTATTTATCTATTTACTGCTTGTTTCTGTCTCTATTCTTCTTAGTGTTTGGATATGTGTTTGCTTCATTTTCCATTATAGATTGTTCGCACAGTCATCCTGGTTCAGATCGGTGCACATTTCAACACATGGTACACAACCATGTGCTTGACAAATAAACTCTTTTGACTCTTTTGACTCTAATGTCACCGTTGTACTAGTATTTGTTTATGAGAATTCCAGGTTACAAATTGTTTTATTTGATATTGTTCAATTTGCAAAACATTCGTATTTATGGGGAAAAAATTTGGATTTTGCGCACCTCCCAACCACAATCCTATCTTCAGTTACATTTTGGATCTTGATGTTTTATGTTCTCGGCCTCCGTCACCCCATTTGCTAGTTTTACCCGCTGCGACCTCCGTAACCACGGCTGCACAATTTGGAGTATCAAATGACAGCAACTTGTTCAGTGAGTATGAACTGCATTGCAAGAAATCAATGAAAACAATGCAAATTCATACTTACTGAACAGGTAAGAATGAATGAATCACACACAGTTGGTCCAATTTACGTATAAACATTTGAGTATTGAGAGTACAGTACATGAAAGCTATAGAAGAGCTGAGTGAGCGCAGACCTTGTGTCCATTTAATGGCATCCGGTGATATTTTGACATAAGTGGGTGTTAATGTTTGTGGCTGAGGAGCCACAGAATTTTGAAACTAATAATAGTCTGATTTATGAACTTCCGAAATGTCTTTCAAAAATGAATTGCCTTTGTAAGGCAGAAGAAAGCATTCATTTAGCAGCCATTTTTTCCCTCCAGACTGACAACTGTTAACAATTATTTAGCTAATATCTTAAATTTATTTACCAACTCGCCAGAAACATGTCTTTGGGCTGTGGGAGGAAACCCATGTGAACAGGGAGTTGGACTGTCCACACATCAAGGCAACATTTCTACCTGCTGCACCTTTGTGCTGCCATCCTCGCTGAAATATCAACCTTCAAGGGTAGTCAAAGAAAACAGTTTTGTTTCTCTAACCTCCATGGAAAGCTGCGCGGCTCATCAGCTCAGCCCAGTCTGACCCCGCCCCCAGCAGGGAGTCCAGCGCTATCATGGGGGCGTCGTGTCCGCTGCGGCCTGCCCATCCAGCCAGGCTGAAGCTCTTATAGGCCACATCCCTCTCAGCTGGCCCATAGGGCTGTGGCCACTGCACAGGCCCCTCGCCTGTGGACAGCTCCCTCTCCGTCAGGTACCTGGGAGGAAGGAAATCGACGTAATGGACCGATGAGAGAGGGACCACTTTACTGATGCGAAAGGTGGGTTTGGATCGTATGCGCCACAGCGCTTTTCTCACCATTCCCACTTGTCAACGAAGTACCCCCAGTCTCTCTCTGTCTCCTCAACAGCGTAGCTTTGTGACTTGACATAACTGAGCACGACTGGACAGACCTCCCTCACAAGCCCCAGCCCCCAGGTCAAAAGCGGCCTGCGCTGCACGGCATATGCCGCAAACAGCGCGGAGGCCACGGCACCCAGGAAGCCCGTCGGATGAGGGTGGGTCATCCTTCCGGTTTCCACAGCTACGCTCACCAAAGTGTCTAGCTGATCTGGCTTTGGGTACCTGTGCTCACAGACGAAATGGGGGGATTAACACCGCACATGAAAATGTGTGCAGCCTAATACAGTCTTGGCCTTGTTTCACCGCCAACATCTAACAGAATCCTATTGCCTACTGCAACCAAAGCGATCACCAAACAATTGTGAGTTTTCTTGCTGTGTTTCTGAAGGGTTACTGCTGTACACAGATACACACAGATGCCTCTCTTCTGCTCGGCACTTGGACAAAACAGCTTTCATTTGCCTGACGTTTTCCTGCAAAATCGTAAGAAGTCAGGCAGACTAGGGACTGCATTTCACATAGCGGACTGAGTGAGTAGCAGTGTGTGGAGGTGGATTTACAGGGAGACAGTAGCTACGGCTGAGAGTTGTCGGGGCATCGCTGGTCACTGTTAGCTGCAAGTGGTGCCACAATGGGGTAGAATTGCAAAAGCGGTGACACATTCCATGCATGGTGAGTGTGAGAGGCGAAATTGTTGACTTTTGGGGGGAGACGACGTGGTGAAATAATAGGGCCAAGGTAACGGGGTAAGACTGTACTTGACCTATCCGACTCCTTGAATGAGCTCTGAAAGATTAAATAGAGCTGCATCGGTAGCCACGGTGAATACTGCAATGCTTTGCCTTCCGAATTGCTCTATGCATCTACGTACGTGCATGTTCTCAGGATACTGACACGGTCTTCATGCTGTGACCCAGTCCTGTTCTGCTCCCAAGCAAAAAACTAAGTCAGGCGACTGCTTCCTCTTACCTCAATCCAATACACATGGACCTCATGGCTGCCCCACAGCCTGTCCCCTCTGGGTTGTAGGGCACCCTGTACCCCCCCTCAACACCCGGCCTTAGCTGAGACACTCCTGGAGGACATGAGAAGACAGCCATAAAAACCATTTGCAATGGTCATAAAGAAACTAGAAGGCACACCGAGGAGGTGTGTTTACTGTGTACGCTGTTGCCGCAGAGTTTGTTGCCATACAGTGCTGAAAGGACTCAGCAGAGGGTGGAACACGCAGACACACACATTTTACTGTTGCGCTGCTTCTTTTTCTGCCTTTCCTTACCCCAGATGCTTGAAGGACCTGGCTTCCTGCCCTCCATGTCCTTCATCCCTTCCACATACCGGAATGCCACTTCGTGCAGAAGTTCTTCTCCTTCTTTTCCTGAAGATGAACACAAGTGAACAGATGCACGTAACGACAGTTTATCTGCTGCAACTCATGGCTTTGTTTGTGCAATATCATTGCAAGGACGGACTGATGCACAGAAGGAACTTTACTCCTCTTAAACTGCAGTTACATTTGAAAACATGCTGCTTTATAAGGACGTGAGCAAACCGGGGTGCCTGTGGTGTTTTGCTCACCAGTGGCGAGCGCCTCGGCCGTGGCCAGATGCAGGATGGTGTCGTCGCTGACCGGCCAATTGGGAAGCTCAGCTGAGATGTTCTCGATGCCACCGAGCTCCTGCAGCTCCTGAGGACATCACCACAAGCACTCCATGCAGATGGTACAGCCACCAAGAAAAGTTGATTTTCCTAAGTTTATGAGTGTTAAGATGGCTGAACACAGTCCGCTGTGGCCAGGTGTATCTAAACCATCTCAGTGTCCAGAATTTGATACTCTAGGTGTTCATCACCAAAAACCAAATCACAGCTGCTGATATCGGTGTCTATAAAGCTGGCAAGAAAGCAGTGGGTGGGCTTTTAAACTGTACAGTGAATGGCAGGTGGACCTGAAGAAGACACACGGCTGTGAAGAACACCTTCCCTGGTGGACAGACCTTGTGGATAGCGGGTCCAGACTCGTTGTACTCCCACAGCTGGTTTCTGTAGCCAAGGGCGTCTCCCACTCCACTCAGCACCATGGCGGCTCTGTAATGCTGCAGGGAGGTGCTTCTGGAACACAGGCAGTTTTCTGTCACACCTCAGCTGACTTACGGTGTTAGATGGGCTCAGATCCTTGTAAGGATGTGTAGGTTGATGCGAGGCTGCCTGTGTTGCACAGGTATACAAGCCAAGGCTGGATGGATGAATGGTTGAATGGAAGGGATTACCGCATCTGCCCGGGGCACTGCTTTGATCAAAGAAACCACCGCAGGAGTGGGATCCAAGCCCACAACCTTCATGTTGTGATAAACCTGCTGTAAAAAGTGCACCACCTGGTTTTTAGCACCCAAATACTGAAGACACAGACGTGGAGTTAAAGAAAAATAAATCGTAAAGTTATTTACCAGTAGCCCCAGTAACACGGATCCAGACAGACAGATAAAACAGATTAGACAAATATATATATATTTTGTATTATATATATTACTGCATTATATATATATGTATATATATATATATATATATAATACAGTAATATATATATATATATATAATACAGTGTGGCATGGCGTCATAAATGTACAGTAAAGTTGACGTCAAAGAAGTAAATCAGTGTAAAAGGAGCTCAGTGAGCAGCAGTCCCACGGAACCAAAATTCAACCGTAAGAGTTTTACAAAGTTGGTACGCCCCACGCCCTCCTCCTCCGCTTTTTCACCCGTGTTTTATACCACGTTTTTTACTATGCTCTACCGCATTCTACTGTGCTGCAGGGCCGATCGGCCCATGAGCTTTAAACGCCATTCGACGCGATCTGGACCTACGGCTCCATGGCGGCCGTTCCACCGCGCTGCGTCACCCCGGGACTGGACAGCGGCGCCACTCCACACCGCGGATCTCCGCCGAGAGTCGCGGACAACTGCAGCTGTCACCCGTTGTCACCGATCGCCGAGTGTGACTCTGACGGCGCAGTCACCCCGCTGCCACCGTGAGCGCAGCGGTCGGGTGTCGCTGGCGTCACTTAACGTATTATTATTGTTAGTAGTATTAGTAGTATTAATATTAGTAGTTTGTACGTGTTGCTATAGTTACAGCCGCCCGAAATTAGGGTGCAACTGAATACTGGGGTAAAAAATCAGCAAGTTTGCTCCCGACGCAAAGCGGTTCCAGTGCCTGCAGTTGCAGTACTCACGTCTTACCACAGGGTGGCAGTTTGGACAGCATGGTACCATAGCGCGCTGAGGGATTTTTAAAAAAATATATCAAAATAGTACTTTATGTCTCAGGTTTTTTTTTTCTTTTTACCTGACAAATCAGGTAATCCCCAGCTATTTCGATAAAGCACGGCTGTAGATGCGGGGGCATCGAGAACATCGCGGTGGAGTAAGTAAGTCACGCAGTCGAAATAACCAATAACCCACATGGAGCGCTCGACCCAAAGCAGCACTGGTGTTAAACCTTGTGATGAATATTCGACACCGGCGGGGGTGTTGTGGCTTCGTGGGTGGGTCGGCCCATTATATAAAACAGCGTTATATAAACAATTAGCATGCGTGATCGGACTTTATTATGCGTTCTACCTTCACACATTATTCATAGAAAACGTAATACTTTTAAAATAGTAAAATGAACATAGTATAGTCTTAAATTTCCACTTTCACTTCTGAACCCGATTTCTTCAAACGCCGTTTCGCTCGCCGGCCGCTGCAAATAAAAGTGAACTCAAACGCAACCACACGGAAAACGGGCCCGAGTGCCGCGAGGGGGAGCTGTTGCGCAGGTCTGCGGCAGCCTTCCCAGCATGCTTTGCCACAAGGTAAAACCTGTGTTTGTCGCTTTGTCGTTCGGTTGAGTCGACGTCCAGTTTTCTGTGTCTTTTCATGTCAGATGGTCATATTTGGTTGCCTTGCTCTCTCTGATTCTGATTTTGAATATTCGTGAGTTGCAAAAGGGGAGATTTTCAGTTGTTTCGTGACTCAATGTCCAGATTCAAAAGGGCCCACAGACGCTTCTCGTGGATGCGCGTCCCAAAACGCCCCGCTCTCTCAAAGTAATGCTTTTACACCACATCTCTGACTTATGAGAGTTACGAGCCGGTTTCCAGGAGCAAATTGCAATTGTAAGTGGCGGGGGGGCACCTGTATGGAATAATTCACTGCCCGGCCAAATAAAAAAAGTCACCACCTGGGCTCAACTTAGTGTTATGATCTGAGGTTGCTTCAGCTGGTCAGGCCTAGGCTCGGCAACGTCATGTGCCCAAAAAATGAGCTCAGCCGACTACCCAAATATACCGAATGAGCAGGTTTTTCCGTCAATGTATTTTTTCTTCATATTCCAAGATGACAATGCCAGGATTCACGGGGCTCAAATTGTGAAAGAGTGCTTCGGGGAGCATGAGAGAGACATCATTTTCGCACATGGATCGGCCACCGCAGAGTCCAGACCTTAACCCCACTGAGAATCTTTGGGATTTTGTGCTGGAGAAGACTTTACGCGGCGGTCCGACTCTCCCGTCATCGATACGAGATCTTGGCGAAAAATGAATGCGACTCTGGACGGAAATAAATTTTGTGACGTCGCATGAGCTTATCGAAACGATACCACGGTAAATGCGTGCCAGAGTCAAAGCTAAAGGTGGTCCAACAAAAATATTAAGAGTGTGGGACTTTTTTTTGGCCAGGCAGTGTAATTACAGACACACATAAACATGAACTGAGGCTCAGATTGTGAGAAAAATTGTTAAAAAACTGAAACAGGAGCACAGATTTAAGAAACAGCATCTAATTCTCGATCATTAAGTGCATCTCATGGCCGTCACTGTGCACAGCCTTGCCAACCTGGGCCGCAGCCAGCAGCAGGGACAGCGTAGGTATCTGCAGCTACGGGGGTCTACAGCAATTGAGTCGTTGGAGACGCACTGGGCTTCCTGTCGGCATGGCGCTAGCTGTCCTCATCCTGCGCTGCGCTACGGGCTGCAAACTGGCATGGAGGTATTTTACAGAGCACCATCTTGGGCCCAAGACCTGGACATTCTCATCATTATCATGGATCATCTAGGCGTACAAAGCAGTCAAGCAGTCAAAACAATTGGCTAATAAATATTTCAAAACAACCTCGGAGAAACAAAATGTTCTCCATTTGCAGGGCCCTGTTTTATTTAAATTTTACGTCAGGCACAGCCTGTGTACCTCATATCCCCCTCATTCACCATCTGCGCTCCCAATCCGTCTCCTGCATTTTGAGTGCGGCACTGACTAACAGCGCAGACATTGTGCAAAACTGACGGTCACTGCTGCCGAAATGAGCAGTTAAACGTGAAAATGGGGTTAAAACATATAAGCAAATTTTTAAGTGATTTCCATATTTAACAGCAAACTGCTGGCACTTTAAGCCATTAGAAGTGATGGCTTCTTTAAGCTCCATTTCAAGAGGCTCACTTAAAAAGTTGAAACTAGCCAACGGTTCACAGCTACGTTCTGTGGTTGTGCTGCTACCGTGTTTCAGCTCTTCTTCTCCCACATATTCCTGGGTCCCCAGTGGGGAATAGAGAGCTAGATAGGAGGTCTCCTCAAACAGCAGCTAATACTGCTCAGAATGACCGTGGTGCCAACAGAATGATCACCACCATCTTCTACGACATTAGTGTTACAACTCGAGGGGTGGATGGATGGATGGATGCTCTGAGGAAGCAGGTGGTCCTTGCTCAGCAGATCCTAGGGGGTGATTCTGGGGCCCAAACAACACCTGGGAGCCCTGCACAGTGCACACTCAACTGGGAAGAAGTCCCGTTTGAAGCTCGAACCCACGTCCAGTTTACTGACCGGAGCCCAACACCCCAGATCAGTGAGCGCATTTCAACCCCAGCTGCAGATGCGATCAGTCAAGCATGGAAAGGAGCTCCTGAGTTCCTTGATGAAAAGGGAAATATTTGCTTGAATGGGTTTGTTTGAGACAGCCGGGCAGCGCAGCAGGTGGCACTGCAGCCACATTGCACCTTAGTACGACTGTGGTTCACGCTGCGTGGGTTTGCTTCCTACCGTGTGTTTCAGGTGAGCCAGTCACCCTGAGTTGCCTGTAATGTGTACCTGAAAGAATGAATTTGTGTGGTCACCCTGGCATCCAGTGCAGGGTCACTGGAGACCCTCCGCTACCCTGGGCTCCTTGATTTCAGGACTGACGCTGAACCACCGCAACCCTGAGCGGGAAAAGCGGTTAATGAACACGTTCGACTATTTACACTCGGCCCTGACTACTGCAGGTCTTCCCAGCGCCCCCTACGTAGCACTGCCATTTTCTTTTTCTAGCATAATCATTCTATAGGAGCAAATGCCGCATTAAAGAATAATGCCATAACGTGACAGCATGAAATATAAATTAAAAAAGGATGGCATAAAAAAAAAAAAAAAATCAAGAGTTTTCATTGGGCGTTATTAAATCTAAAAAATCCAACCGGCTGGGTGTCCGACCATTCGCTGCATGTGGTGGCCATGGGACGCAAAGCCGAAAAAATCCAGGAGTGTTAAGAGCAAACTGTGAGGCAGAAATACTAATTCAAAGCAACCGAGAGGGGACATTCGCTCTTTGCCCCTTCACTTAAGTCCTCGACTTGTTAGCTAAGAGCAGAGATGCACAGAAGGAAAGTGCTTGATGCCGGGCTGATGAATAATTCATTTGGGCGACTGGGACTTCATTATCTTCCTCTTTTCTTTGACCCTGGTGATCAAGTTGTTTATTTAAATAAACCCATTTTATTTACCCCTCGCGTGGAGATGGCAGCCAATACATCTGCCTGCCGCCCCTGCTGGTACATTGTCCCCCACCGTGGAGTTTCTGCTCAGTTCATTTCTGCAAAGGTCGTGGCAGAAGCTGAAGTGGGTAAATTACCCAAAGTCATAAAAATACAGCACCGTTTCTAAATTTCTTCCCTTTTCTGTTGATTTCCCTTGTTAACAACATCTTCCTTGCACAGAGTTCCTTCTTAGACTCCTTTACCTTTTCCCGCCACCGCAGGATGACTTGTCGCTCTGCTAAAGAACCTTCTGGATGGCGGGAGTGGCTTGAAGTGGGTCGGCGCCTGGTAGCACTTCCCATAATCCCCCCCGGTGCTCTTTTCTGCCACCTGTTGACCAGACTCTCTGTCTGAGCTGCTTTCCCAGTAAAACACAGCAACTGTAGATCATGACAGCCCTCCGAATCAGCCTCAGAGGTACCACACCCATTACCCAGGGTTCATCGAGTTACGCTGCGGGTTGGCTCGTGCCGCTTTCCTATAATTCATTTAAAATTAACATCCCTCTTGTTAAGGAAAGCTACAGTGAGCATCAACACCATCTGCTTCTCTCTTTTATCCACAGAATTCAACACTTGATGCTTGATAGTTTGCTGCTACCAACAGTTATTCCACCCACACGGTAATAAGGCCATGCACAGCCCATCTCCATCCACCTCGATGCCATGCTTTGCCATGTAGTCACTCCTTGCTGGTTTGGCTCCGTACTGGGGCCGATGGGGACGAGGGGACGTCCGCTGTGTGAGTGCAGCAATGCGTCAGACATCAGCAGGGTCCCTGCAGTGCACGAGTTTCAGCAGCAGTGCGATGAGGTTTTAGCAAAATTACATACGTGGTTAGAGAGCAGGAGAGGGCCAGCTCACGGCAGATGCTGAAGCGGAGTCATCGGAACGCTTCTCTGCATGGTCTTCTTGCGTGGGTCACCGGCGCCGTACACCCCTGCCACGTCTGCTGCCGAGAAGCAGGAAGCGAGAGGAGCGAAGCATTCTGGTGATGTTTTATAAATACATCCAATTATCTCCTTCCAGAATCTTCCTGAGTGATGAATGTGGAGGGAGAGCTGAGATGCAAAGTACCGCTGCTCAGCACTTTCAGGTTCACCATGAACAAGATGGCAAAAAACGATTCGATTTTGGCATTTGGGCTCGATAAAGAGCAAACTTTTAAGATAAACAGTAATATCTTAATTTTTGATTTATTAATAGGGCAATGTTGTGTCAATAAACCGCTTATCCTACATAATGCACCAGTTTCTTCATTTACTAATTGAATCCAATTCAAAAAAAGGTTCAGATACTGAAATTTCGGATAGCGAAAGCGCATTTTTCATTATTTCGAACGGACAAAAAAATAATGAGTTCCGAGCCCGTTCAAAAACCCCAAACCTATATTTTTTTGGAAATGTGCTTTGGACAAATTTTGTTGTTTCTATGCCAAAATTTGCACCATGAATCTGAATCAAGTAGTGCCTGAGCTGTGGAATTGCTGCAGTACAAAAATCAGGGAGACGTACGGTTATTTTGTTAAGCGACTGGTAATGAATCGGCTGTATTTTCCGGAAAGTGACAGTAACTAAAAGCACCCAAGACACCGTGTTGCCAGCCCCGAGGAGAAGGTCTGTGGGCCTTTGGCTGGGGGGAAGTTCCGGTGGTGTTGGGTGACTGAGCAGTGACAGGTGCACCCGCTTTTACTGCGGTGTTCAGGCCCCTTGGCTTCGTTCGCTGATGATGAGGTGGCGAGAGACGGAAAAGAAGATGCATTTCTACGATACCTGAGACACCCTCGCCCAGGTGGTGCGACCCAGGTTGCTGCGGCTCACCGCTCCCGGTCCTCTCCTGCTTATTCACTAGGTTGCATGATAATGACATCATTATAATGCATATCCATTTATCATTAAAATGTATTTTAATCCTTTTTTATGACAGGCTGAGTTGTCATTTGTTAAAGATACGCTTTAATGCAATGCCTACATATGGGATTTATGCCGTCGACAAAAATAAAAAGAAATTCCGACACCCTGGAAGACAGGAGAGGTTTGCTCTGTTATTTATAAAAATCCTTCCTTTTCACACATCCTTCAGTAATTCACTGGAAAGGTCCAATGAAATGGTTTAGACATCTTGTGAAATTATTTACAGGGGCTTAAACTGGTAGGAGGCAAGAGTGTAGCTTTAAAATACGCAGCACTTTGCATGTTTTATTTGCTGCCATCACTTAAGCCTTTTTAACAAGTTCCACCCAGAAGCAAAATGTACCCTAAGTTTAGACTGATACAGTAAATGAGGAAAACCTGGGGTTAAATCACAATAATTAACAATGTACACTTCAGCATTCAGGTCAGCTGCAGTCAAAGAAGATTTAAACAATGCTCACCGTTCTCAAAATAAAACAGCTAGCACTATTTCCAAAAGGTGACTTAAGATTAATGCATTTTTTTTTATTTTGCTTAGTTTCATCCTTAGCGCAGAAAATCATAGCACGGTTAAGTGTTGTTTAATAAAATGTATTCCAAATATGACCAAGTTGTAGGGTAATTTTACAAATATTAAAATATTATGTTGTATTTTATTTATTAACTTATAGTCTATCCATCCATTCATTATCCGGGTCTGCAAGCCTATTAAGATATAATGCATAAATAAATTATATACTCATTTAATTTTAAAACGTTCTGATTTACATAACTTAAATGGGTCTTATCACAAATATTTGTAAAAAAATATATACACGACAGCACAAGTTGTATTCGCGTCCTAGATTCTGTGTCTAGATGCTTTAATCCTGTTGTTTATCTCGTTCACTATTTATTTACTACAATTATGTTCATTCATGGTATTCGGGTTACAAATTCCGTTAAAAGTTTACTCTTGTTGTTTGCCGCTCAGCCGAGCCTGTAAGTGCAGAACAACAGCAGGTGTGTGTGGAATGAACCAGAATGAAGAATAAATCGCAAACTTCTGAAATAGAAATAGAAAGCAAAGGAATTTTATCTTGAGGTCTTCAATCTGAAGCTGACATTGAAAGTGAGGGGAAGGGGAGCCGAGGTTAATGTTCGACAGAGTCGGTTGCAAACATAATCATAAATAAATAAACAGCTGGGCCCAAGCGGTTATGTGCATGCGTACTGGGTCAGAGGTCCGGCATGAGTGTATTTATATAGGTTAAGCTTTTAACTGGAGTGAAAACGGTAAGATAAGAAATTGTTTGGCGCCACTTCAAAGCATCGGCATGTTCCAGTCTCAGCAGGTGGAACCGCCAGGCGGAGAAAAGTGTGCTAGTGTTGTTTACGATAGCGTATGACCCGAAAGCAGGTGCCTCTTCCCAGAGTCCAAACTGAGCTCATTTTGTTTACAGCGCCTTGCAAAAGTGTTCAGAATCAAAAGTACAGCTCATAGTCACAAAGGCGTCTGTCCTACAGTCCAGTCCAGGTCCTCACCACAGTCCCACCGATACCCTGAGGTCCACAAGCATCACCCAACCAACCTGAACAACCTGCAGCAGATCTGCCAATGTGAATGGGGTAAAATACCTCATAAATGGTGCACAAAGCTGGCACATATTCACCCCAAAAGCTATTTTTGCAGCCAATGGTGGCTCAGCCAAATGTTAATGTGCGGGTTGGAATACACACACAAGCAGCATATTTCAGTTCTTAGTTGTCTTGAAACTACTTGCAAACAAATAGATTATTTTGAATCGAGCAACTTCACGTTGGAACAGATGAGTTCACACCAAAAATAAAGACTGGAAAAATATGTATATATTTCATTTGTTGATAGCAGTCAAGGGGTTTGAACATTTTTGCAAGGTGCTCTGTCTGGTACTTTTTGCTAAAGCAAATCATAATGGCATTTGGAAGCAGGGTTGGCCTGCAAGAACTTCTGTGCTTCTAGAACTTCTGTAAATATATGTGGACCAGAACTGAACAGTTGAGGACCACAATTTAAAACTACGCAGTGTGCACAAAGATATAACAGCGCTTGTTCACAGCAACGAGTGAAACCTTGAGAAGGCCGCATGAAAAACACTGGTTATATTTATCTTATTGCGACTCACCTGGCACCGTAGGCTGAGGTGAAACAGATAAGAAACCAAAATATAGGGCACTTACTACTATGGTCATCTATATACAGGGTTAAAGCAATTTTTTTTGTAGCTTTTCAAGCATGGCAGAGGTAGACATGGCTGTATTTGCAGCGTAAAGGAACTGTTCTAATGGAAATGAGAAAAGTAATGATAATGAAGCATTAAAAAAAGAGACGTTTTATCTCTGAACTGAACACCTGTCTGTTTAAATATGAACCCGAAATGGGAGCTGTGAGTCACGTGAGGAATGGGAGTGATAAGTGGGACAGAGTATAAAAACGCAGTTGAGAAAGTCATAAACAAGACAAAGCACATAAGTTTGGCTTTAGTCTGCACTAAAAGTTTGGGTTTCTGGGCTGAAAAAATCAGTTCTGTTCTGGAAAACTGCAGAATTAAAACAGGCCCAGGTGGAAAGGATGAGCTTTGTGGAAGTGAAGAACATAGAGCCCACCGTGTTTGAAGAGCACTATTATGACGAATATGAATATTACAACCTGACGGACAAGTTTTTTGGTAAGAACAAAATTTTATGTAAAATTTTAAGCGTACATGAACACGGAATTTGAATGAAAATGATTTATAAATGAGTATGTTGAGGTGTTCCAGCAGTTGCACAGTATTGCAGGGAAACTTATGCATCCTTGGAGGGTGGCAACTTGATTTTGTCTTTGAATCGCATTGAGTCACATTGGAAGATGTCGCGGCCTCAGGTGGTGCCAGTCGGAAGGGGAGGACGAAGCGTGAGTCGAACAGCAACACGAACCGGCCGAACCCAGGAGGTCATGAGCGAAAGATCACCAACAAGCTGCAGAACGCTGAGAAGAAAGCCCAGGTGTGAGGGACAGGTTGTGTGGCAACATCTATACACCCATCTTCTGCCTCCCATCTTGACTTGAGCTGCTTTAAATTGCATTTCAGTGGGTAACTCCTATTCCAGTGAATAATGTTTGTCAGTTTTTGGTCACTCTCAACTTTCTATGTTGCAACTTAAAGAAACGGTTAATAAAGATTTAATTTTGTTTATTACAGATTATGTTCTATAAAACTTGTAAAAATGTATATGTGGCAAAAACTTTTTTATTTCAACATTTTTATTAACTTTACCCCACATTAAAATTCAAACAAATTTAAAAGGACTGAAAGTAAAAATACACTCTTCAGTCCTGTGTAACGCAAATTTTTGACCGATTCATCCCATAAACAAGTGCACCGTTCCTCACCTTGTTATTTATCACAGATACCAACAAACACCAGGAAAGAGCTGTAAACACCGTAGAAACAAGTGTAATAAAGGTGGTCCCACACTTATTCTCCCTGAGTGCATTTTTGCTGCCAGCTAACTACTAGGTGCCAAAACGTGGGCTGCTTTCTCTTTGCTATAAGGAAAAATTGTTTTAAAACAGACCAGGGAAGAAAACACAATTACAGACGAATAAAGAAATGTGAAAAACGTTCTTGTGTTTGAAAAGTCCGTTGAGAAATCCATAATGTGACTGTTTTGCAACAGGACTGAGCGTAAATGGAAAACGGAGGCGAAGATGAACATTGCTTCACATAAAAAGATTTTGAAATGCTCAGTTAAGAGTTGTACATTGCATTAAGCATTTCGCTTTCAGTCAGTAAGAAGAATGCTGGTATTGTTTTTTGTATCACATGAATTTCAACATGTAACCTGTAAACATGCTTTACATGCTAACAGGTCAAAGTCAAAGTCAAAGTTTATTTGTCACTTACATGGTTACTGGGTATAACATATAGCGA
This sequence comes from Heterotis niloticus, assembly GCA_018136845.1. Taxonomy (NCBI): domain Eukaryota; kingdom Metazoa; phylum Chordata; class Actinopteri; order Osteoglossiformes; family Osteoglossidae; genus Heterotis; species Heterotis niloticus. The sequence continues at coordinate 1,968,053 of CM030902.1, read as the reverse complement.
AATGTATTCCGAATCGACAGGAGACTGTGCGTGGTTACATTTAAAGGAAATTTAAGTCACATAGCAACTAGATAAGTAAATAAATGAAACAGTAAATAAAATTAATAGAATTGAATAAAATTAAATAATAAACAGACATTAACAGTGACGGGAAGGAGGGGGCAGTTAGAGGATGTTGTAGACCGTGGTTTTGAGGATTGTGATAGGTTCAAAAGCCTTATGGCCTGTGGATAGAAGCTCCTCCTAAGTCTCTCCGTTCTGGCCATAATGCTTCTGAAGCGTTTGCCTGATTTCAGCAGGATGAACAGATGGTTGCTGGGATGAGACAGGTCACCAATGATCCTAGTCGCTCTGGTCCTGCATCTCCTGGTGTAGATGTCTTGTAGGGACGGCAGATCAGATCTGGTGCTCAGATGTGTACGGTCCATGTCAAGTCCTCAGTGACATGAACGCCCAGCTATTTGTAACTGCTCACCCTCTCCACTGCAGTCCCGTTGAGTGTAATGGGGGTGTAGGACCGCTGCTGTCGTCTACCAAAGTCCACCACCATCTCTTTAGTTTTGCCGACATTCAGTTGGAGGCAGTTCTCCTGGCACCATGATGCCAAGTTCTCCACCTCCTCCATGAATGCTGTCTCATCATTTTTGGAGATGAGGCCCAACACCACCGCGTCATCAGCAAATTTGATGATGGAGTTGGAGGCGTGCGTGGCCACACAGTCGTGAGCGTAGAGGGCATAGAGCAGAAGGCTAAGTACACAACCTTGTGGAGCTCCTGTGTTGAGTGTGATGATGCTGGAGGTGCAACCACCGACTCTCACCACCTGTGATCTGCCCATGAGAGTCGGTGGTTGCACCTCCAGCATATACACTGGTCCGCCAAAAAAAAGTCACACAATCTAACGTTTAGTTGGACCGCCTTTAGCTTTGCTTACGGCACACATTCGCCGTGGCATCGTTTCGATAAGCTTATGCAACGTCACAACATTTATTTCCATCCAGAGTTGCATTCATTCTTCGCCAAGATCTCGTATCGATGATGGGAGAGTCGGAGCGCTGCGTTAAGTCTTCTCCTGCACAAGATCCCAAAGATTCTTAGTGGGGTTAAGGTCTGGACTCTCTTCTGTAAGATGTGACAATGTACTAAGTCCTCAGCTTAATAAATAAATAAATAAAATAAGAAATAAATATTATATACTTATATGTTATAGCTTGTAATTTTGAGTCTTCCTCCTAAGAATATATTTCTGCCGACACATGAACCTCGGTTTTGATTGGTCCAAATGCGTCCAATAGCAACCAATCGCTTTCCATCATCTACATTGCGCGATAAAAGGCGCCAATTTTGCTCGCTGCGTTTCTGTCCAGAAGGTCTAACGACACAGCGTCATGTCGAATAAATGTTTGCGTTGCACATTATTCAGTTCCTCAAAGAGGAAAACCACAAGGAGTTCGTCTGCAGAAAACACAGAAAAGTCGTACTGCAGAGTTTAAATGTTGCAAAGCATCGACGACTGAGACCCAGGCGACGACTTCCGACTTTTACCTAAGACCTGACCAACTGAAGCAACCCGAAGGGGCGAGGACAGGTAAAAGCTGTTCATTTTGCGATATTTGGCCATATTCTCTGCCGAGGAATGCGCGCATCTACGTGTTCGCCGAGTAGGAAAACCACGAAACTGCACAATTCTGATAGCCATCGCAAAACACGGCGCACCCTAGCGTTTCAGTCGTCGCGATCCGCAGCTGGCGCCCCCTACTGGCCGCCGCTGGAGGACAGAGGACAAGCCCGGTTACAGCAGCCCTGGTTTTCATAGGGTTCTGTTCTGTCCTGTTCTGTCTTAATAAAGTCAAAGGATTATCTGCTTTTCACTGTCCTGTTAACTAACCAAACACTTTCTTCCCTTGCTTTTTACTCCTTGTCTGTCATCTCATTCTGTTGTCCCATGACCAAACACCACCTCCTTTGGTCCATAACGTTAACACATGTATCGGTTCTAGATGAACACCTAGGACTCTCAGTCAATCTATAACAAGGGTCGAATTGTCACAGTAAGGGGTCTCTGGCTTCAGCTGAAGTCCTCTTGCTGTGGGCAGAAGGGAATGAAATGGGGCAAGAATGGCAGCTTGGTGTGTGTGCACAGCATGGTATCCACTGGTATCCAGTACAGTAAAAGTTGTAGGTGTGTGATGTTTGCTCACAATCTTCAGCTGCTTATTGGTGATGGATTGAAAGAAGCCAAATCCACGTTCCTGTCCGCACTCTGGTGTTGAAATTGCTGTCAGGTGGTTTGACCGTGGCACCACGCTGTGCCCGTCTGCCTAACACAATGGTCTCTGCCCACTCATTTCTGAAAAGTAGTAGTGATGCTCTGCTTGTACACACTGAGAGGTGTGTGGGAACACCAAGCCTGGTATGACCACACTGTGATAATAACGGTAATAAAATCATACAGTGATAAATGTGACCTTTTCCTCTAAGTGGTTAACCTAATGGTTTAAGCACAGTATAAAACTGTAAACAACTGGTTTTGTGTTTAGGGTATGTTTTATTTTATCCAATATTGTTTGGCTCAAGTGGCTAAAATTCCAACTTGGTATATAGTAAATGACAGAAGCTAGTAGTTTGTATGGTCATGCTGACAAAAAATCAAATACTTCTGGATTTGCACCGACACACTGATAATATTGGTACATCTTACTTCTAATAAAACCGCACGCACGTAAGTCAAGATGCTCAGCTGATTGTATTGCTTGAACCAACATGAGCTCAGCCAAATAACTTCTAGGTCCATAAGTATTTGGACAATGGCACAATTTTCAGTATTTTGCCTCTGTACACCACCGCAGTGGATCTGAAACCAAGCGATCGAGATGCGATTGGAGTGTAGGCTTCCGGCTTTAATTCAAGGGTTTTAACAAAAATATCGCATTAACCATTTAGGAATTACAGCCGTTCATATACGTTGTCCCCCATTTTCAGAGGCTCAAAAGGAATTGGACAATTGACTGACAAGCAGTTTTATGGCCAGAAGTGATGACTTTCAAAGGGTTTGAATACTTCTGTAAAGCGCTACATTTATGGATTTTGTTCAATTATGCATTTGGTGGGCCAGTCATGTTTAAATTATTTACACAACAGTTTCAGCTAGAAATGGATTCTCTCTGTTTACCGTACTTGTGCTAGCCCACAGGGGGCAATGCTCCCTTATGAGTAATAGGCCTAATGTTATGTAGTTAAAGAACGAAAACAATTTTGCTGTGTTCAAATGTATGTATAAAGCAAGTCTGTTTGCCATCGTCGCAGTGCTCAGCAACAGATATGTGAGAATAAATGCACCCGTACGTACACTTCATGCAGTCTGTCTGAAATTATCTTAGCCATCCCTTAACTTGTTTTGGCTGTCCCCGCCTTGAGACATAGCACTAACAGACCAGATTAAAATTAATATGGCAGTGCGCATGTTTTAATGAAGGAAAGAAGGGAAGTCTGAAACTTAACCTCGGACCTCCCCCCAGGCACCCGTTTCACAGCACAGTCATGCGAACTGCACTAGTTGCACAACAGGGTCAGTAGGTTGGAGGATAAATACTGCTGCCGAAATACGTCAGTCAGTTTGCTCGGTTATAAGCAGCAGGAGGCTATGTCACTATTCCCTTCCTACGGGCCACAAGAAGAGTTACGAAGAGCCAAAACAATTCTGTCACCCTGCTGCCCCCCCCCATCGGTCTTTCTCCTTTGGTTTCTACTTTGCTTTGCTCTCTTCCTCTGTCTTACTGACATACCATAGCATAAGATAATGGATTTAAATAAATTACTTCTGTACCCTCCCCTCCTTTCCCATACACACGCTCATACACAAACAGATTATCTGTACTGGGAATTTATTTTTTTCCTCATGCATGTATTTAGAAAGAAAAAATGCACATAGTAATGCCTGTTATTTATTACAGATTTTTTAAATTAAAAAATATTTAGCAATCACAATGTAATATGTGAAACAGGTGTGATATACAGTATTTTGCAACCTGTGCAGAGAATTACTGTATTTTGTCTTCATCTATAGTTACAAGGTCTACATCCTTAATTTTTATAACTTCCGGAATTATGAGACGTTGAGTAGGACTTGTGTAGCTCAGTTAAAGGAAAATTTCAATCTTCAGTCATCATCAGCATGATGGAATTTGTACAGATAAAACAAGGATCTCATTCTTACTGTCACTGGAAGTAATGCACTCACATCTCTGCGGTTATGTTGCCGCTGCTGTGTTGCCTAGCAACCAGCGATGAGAATTCCAACAGATGCCATACTGCACTGATACTTTTTCGTGCTTATCCTCTATTTCTGCATATGTCTCTCTGTATGTCTGTCGGTTACGGGTGCCAGTGACGTGATGTCCACAATGTCAGTTTATATTTGCTGTTTAAAGTCTAAAACCTTTATCCATTCAAAGTTACAAGGGGATACTGTAAAAAGATTTGCCTTGAAAACTACTAAGGACAAAGCAAATGCAATGGGTAACAAAAATTATTTGTAGAATGTGATTTGTTTTTTTTTTATAATTCTTACCCCTCTTGTGTCAGGTCAATTTGTATTGTGATGGCTTGAGTTTCTCGCTGTTTGAACAAGAACAAAATAATCAATTATATGGAATTAAGAAATTATTATGGTGTTATGTTAGTCATCATCCTTGTTAACTGAGTTTACAAGGTGGCTTTTATAACATTCTTAGTCATCTGCCCCACTTCTTCCTCATTTCAGTCCCATTTTTGTTCATTTGTTGCTTGTTGCCAACTCGCGAGCATCAGGCTAACTTCACCGTACATCCGCTCTCCTTTTAGATGGTTTCTACATGCATTATTGACTTTCACCATCTCTTCACGCTCCTCTCTCTCATTGACTTTCCTGGACACAACTAATGTTCCTTGTTCCATTAAATTACAGCAAATAATGAAAATCTGCAGTAACGCTAAATCGAAAGAGCAAACCGTTTTGGTTTTACAAGGATAGATTTAAATTTGTACGCAGCCACAAACCCTTATGCGAGCAGAACTTCCGCAAATCACGGTTGCTTGTGTTCAGCTATACACATCATTCACGCAGGCACATTAGCTGGTACAGAGCCCTGGACACTAATGGGGAATTTTATAACAATCATATGTGACAACAATGTCATTACGAAAAAATGCGATGTGGCCATTTCCTTGTCTGTTTAGGTCAGTGTCACTGTCTTTCTCAGTAGCGTGATGCCCCCTCTTTCACCCCTTCTTTCTGTAAATGTTTTTTTCTATTCGGCGAGTTAAAGTGTCCACAATTTGACTCGAGCACATGTCAGTAAATTGCCCTGCAAACTACAGGCACATCGAAATAAATCTGTCTTAGCAGCAGTGATTTCTGCAAAAAAAAAAAATCCCAAGTCGGAAGGGAGATCAGTTTGTTGAATAAATACTCCCAGAAACAAGTGTTCGCAAATAAAATATAATGCAATGTATGCTTGCAAGTTATTGCTTTTGTAGTGACAGTGGAATCTGTGACAGTAAAATGACTTACAAGGAAGTGTTTTACTACACAATGGATTATTTCTGAACACATGGGCAGAGGGCTGGAGGAGTGCAGTGCATATTTCACCGTATATGCAGTCTTCAGCTGAAAAGTGTTAGTTATTAACAGAAAAACCCTGCAACTTTTTTTTTTTTTTTTTACTGCCGTGAGATGCTGGGTAATGCAGAATTCTGAAGCAACAACGTGCGCGGCGCGCTTTAGTTCAGGCCTCGAGTGAGTAGCTGAGATCGTGCAGATACCAAATTCTGGTTGAATTCCAGAGTCAGGTGTACCGTGTTATACCAGAACACATCTAAATCCTGTGTTTTGAAGTTATTCCAAAGAGCTGAGCTAGACAAAGAAAGCTAATCTCACGTTAAGTGCAACTTTTAAGAAAGAATTAGAAGACGGTAAAGACAACGTGTCTTACAGAGATCACACTGAAGGTATTACTTCATAGCGAGTTTAGAAGAGCGCCTTTGTTTTCTTTGTTGTTTGGCTCGATTTTGTGCCCTGCAGCCAAAGAGCGCCTTCGCTGCAAATAGTTTGAATAAATACACTACTGTACCCACATGAGGTTCAACTGCGTTATATTTGTTTGTAATGGCTATTGGGCTCCGGACAGAGAACGACTGTGAGCAGAGCCGATCCTCAATGTCTGAAATGCCAAGACATATCCAAACAAAATTTGTCATCTGTGAGCCGCAAGAGAAAAGGTCTTCTGTCACAGCGGTGCTGGGATGTGGCAGCAGGTCACATCCTTGGGGACCACCAGCGCTAGACAAAGTAATAATGCTCAGATGATATTCTGTTGCAGTTGTTTTGTATTGTTGCAATTACTGGGATGCTGTTGTTTCTTCCTTGCAGAATGTCAGTAGTCTCTAACTTAACTGTTGTATGAGCATTACATACGTTGCAGACACGAAAAGGTCCGTTGCTGAGCGATGATGCACAAGGGCTGCCCTAATGGAAAGTGGCAAATGTGGCATCAAAACAATGTGAAATTTTTGGCAGGGAGAGAGAGAAGGAATGAGGGGTGGTGGTGCTGGGGCGGACTGGGTGGGAGGGGGTGGAGTGGCAGAGAAAGAACAAGGATAAAACCCCTTGGTACAAAAAGAGAGTGTGTGTGTGTGTGTGTGGGTGGTTGGGATAAGAGGCAAGCAAAACAGCAGCAATTCAGCGATACTGAAATTCTCCAGGAGCTGGAAGATTCACATTAGAAGCAACACTTGTGTGTGTGTGTGTGTGTTTTGGGGAAAGAGCTAAGGGGAAAAAGCAAAGCGGGATGGATGGAATACAATAGTGAGGCACAGACCAATTATTTCCCCGGGAGAGAAAGGCTGTGTTGCTTCTGTCTGTCACTGGGAGAGGTGTCATTAAACTAATTATACAGAGACAGCGAGAGACAGAGCAGGACGCCAATACCGGCTCCCGGTATGTTAAATTTCACGTGTGTGTGTGTGTGTGTGTGTGTGTGTGTGTGTGTGTGTGTGTGCGTGCGTGCGCTTTACTACAACATAAACACACCGCAAGGACAAGGCAGTTCATTAACACTGTCGAGCGATGACTGTAAGCAGACCAATAGGAGGTGGCAGAAATTAAAATGCTGCATTGGGAAGAGAGGGAGAGATGGGGGGACGGGGGGCGGGAGGGAGTTGGGGAGGGGGCGAGGAGAGAGAGAGAGAGAGAGAGAGAGAGAGAGTCACAGCCACAGAACAGACTCTCAAGGAATGATCTCCATCACTCTCCTGTTTTATATCATTCTTTCCAGGCTCCCGGTCTCGGCCCATCTCTGTCCTTCCTCTTTCCTTTGCCTGTTTCCCTGTCTCAACTGAACTTTATGTTTGGATTACTAAAGATTTTTCCGATGAATATTTAATGTGGACCCCCTTCCCCCTCTTTCCCTCTGTCCCTGTCTCTCTGCCTCTCTCTCTCTCCCTCACCACCTGTTAGTGCAGACCCCCCCCCCTGCGCTCCGAATCACTTGTTTATGAGCGAGTTGTACACTCAAGCAACCGCCAAGGTAAGAACAAGAAATTATACAGTATACTCTTTATTCTTCATTCGCATGCTCTTCTGTGCCTGTTTTGCTCTTGTATCCATTCTGCATTTTTATTATCATCCTCACTCTTTCACTGAATATTTCCTGCATCTTCTTCTCTCTTTTTGTATTTGTCCCCTCCCTCGCTCCATGTCCCCACATGTGTAGCATCCCCACCATGTGCGAATGCTGTATTAGCCGCTACATGTCCCCTGGTGATGCTGTCTGCGCGTCCAACTGGTTCTTTGACACGCTGCACAAGTGCCGTTCCTCCACTTATTTTTTTTGAAAACTCAGCTTTTTTTAATATGCCAAAAGAACATAGGAAAATATAGAGAATGCAAAGGAAAAGAAATTCTTGTGTCGTGTGGTTTGCTGTGGTGCATTTGCGCATCCTCACAAGTGCTGAGCATTCGACAAAGTAAGTAAAGCAGAGATGGATGAAGACCCAGAGAGGAGGGAACGGGAGGAAGAGATAAGGTGGGGTTAGAAAGAGGACTGCAGCAGACTGATGAGGTGGACCAGGCCGTGGCGAGAAGGGAGAAGGAAACCGATGAAGCAACAGAGTGCTAGACGGTCTGACACAGAATGGGAGCGCGAGCAGCATAGGAGACAGCAAAATGGGGCGAGAGCTAATAAAAGTTCCCCCAATACATAAAATACTGTCCAGCCAGGGGCCAGACTCCTCTATACCGACTGGCTCACTGATAATTTTGGATGATTTAACCGGGGACGAAAGTGTCTTCCCACATGTTGCAAAGAAAAAATAAAAATACTTTTGCAGGATCACCTAATGTTTTGCAGTTTTAATGTGATTCTTTTCTAATTTTTTATTAGAATTCATCAGCTGTGAAACTGAATGCTGGTTAGTTGTAGTTATTTATGCCGTTGTTCTGTGCTTTTAATATTTCATTCATAGTCAGCAAGTAACCAGTTGAAAAATACAAACATGAAAAGCAGCAGTCCAGTCTTCAGTTTGGATGGCTAGAATACAAATTTGAAAACCTTAATGTGACTGCTCCCTTTTTCTCCTTTTTTCTGTTTTCCCCACCCTCTTCTTTTTCTTTCGGTGCTTACTATGCCTCGTGGCCTTGAATTTGAAAAAGATTAACAATTTTGTCTTCTGCTTCTTCCCAATGTGACAACCACGTTGTGTTGGTTTTTCAAGGACTGTCACACCTAACGTAACGCTTGTTTCAAATGATTTCCAGCACTATTTCACGTAAACAAGATACAGTGATATTTTCCAGATCTGCACACAGCAGAGCAGAGCAACTTGAGCTGACCTTAGCCTGAAATTTAAAATGAATGTAAAAGTAAATGCCAATCTTTAGAAAATACTGATCTCCCAGTTAAAACTATTTATTTTTGCGAAAATTAAAGGCGACTTAAAGGTGAGTTTCAAATTGTGATAAAACTGAAGATGAAGAAACATGCAAAAAAAGCTGAATTCTGTAGTTTCACTAGCTTGATGACTGGACTTGTAAAAATCTTTCTTATCGGGTGTAGCCTGGTAAAAGAAAACCTTCCTTCAAGGATCACGCAGTGTGGAAAAAGCTGTTAGATCCCAAACGCTTTATGATTTACTGTGACGTTTAAATCAAAGTCAGAGTCCACGTTCTTAGCCCTGCTCTACCACTGCACTGCCAGGCTCTCTGTACAAAGCACCGATCTACTAAACAAAGCGCTTTTTTCTCATTTTTTATTGTTGCACCAGCTGAGGCCACACTGTCGCATTCCTCCACTTTTAAGGTGGAAGCTGGAGTTTGGGGTTTCTGTGCAACAGTGCACGCTCAGACTTATGGTGTTATTGCTTTCCCATTTATACAGCAGGGTAATTTTTACCAGAGCAATTCAGAGTGAGTGCTTTGCTCACGGGCACTACAGCAGGAGATGGGAGTCACACCTGGGCTCATGAAGCCCAAAGGCAGCTCTGCTGCCCCAGAGCACCTAATCCAAGTCGTAACGGTAAAAGGCTTGAAATGGGTTAAACTTGCATGGAGCTTGTTTGCAAGATGTTTCAAAGAGTCATTTAAAACATTGATGTAATCTTTAATAGGATTGGATTATATAATCTGATAAGCACTTTATAGGCAGCAGTGTGCGGGGGTTGTGTTTAGCTTTCTCATGAGGAGGTTTATGGAGGATGTTTGGAAGGCTGTCATGGTCCACGGTGTTAGAATGTGTGCCTATAGAAATGTCCCTTCCTTCTTTTGTACTCCAGTGTTCATCTTGAACATCATTTTTTAAAATTGATTGACACTTTATCTTCCATGCTTTTCTACATGTCTTGTCATTTATGATTCATAATTTGATGCTATTTTAGCTCAAAACTTAATTTCTCTCTTCCTGCCAGCTCTATGACGGTGCGCAAGGGAAAGAAACTGACCATCTCCATCCAGGAACACATGGCCATCGACGTGTGTCCCGGCCCCATCCGTCCTATCAGACAGATCTCTGCGTACTTCCCACGCCTCTCCCCTACCTCTTCCATCTCTGAACCCCTGTCCCCGAACCCAGCTGGCTTTCCATCGGCTCTGAGCCCCGGCAGTGGAGCTTCAGGGGGAGGAACTGGGGGCTTGTTGTCTCCTGTGCTCCCAGGGGCTGCAGGAGGCAGCAGCGGAGGAGGAGGTGGAGGGTCCCTGTCTGCAATGAGTAGTATGGACACATCCATTGAGATCGACAGCTGTGACAGCGATGACAGCAGTAAGTTTCTCATCGATAGCTTCAGATCACCGGCATCTGGCAAAACTGGAAAAGAGCACCGAATTATTTTCCAATAACCCACAAGGCAGTTTTTGTACTTTGCGAAAAACAAACTCAAATTCATTCTCATTCATACATGTCCTAGGTTTGTTGATCTTTGTCTCAAATATTTATATTTCTTTACTAAAATGGCAAAAATGCTGCATTTTTCTACATTAGGGCAAATTATCCAGCTTTCGTTACACACGATACACTTGTTTATGCTTTAATAACCACGAAGAGCAAACCGAGATAATCTGTGTCCGTCGAAACAATCTTTGGAGCCACCTGTTTATAGTAATTTATATAAATGTGTTTCTACTTGGGTATTTATTGAAGCAGTCAAGGTTAAATACATCATCTGATTATAGCAGCAGATCTGAATGCCACTTCTACTGTTTCATCTTTTGGAAACCCTAATACACAGTAATACCTGGATTATCGCTCTAGATATGTTGTGGAGAAATGGACATTGAATGGCACTGTTAGAGGTCATTGATACAGTGAATTGTATAAATGGAGATTGAAAACTACTCAAAATAATACAAAATAGATCACTTATATCTTCAATAGCAACAAATAAAAAGATAAAACTGTGTTTTACGGATAACAAATGCAGAATCCCAGAAAAATGCATTTTAAAATATTTTTGGAAGTTTTCAAAAAATTGACCGCTTGCTGTAATGAATTAGCAAAAGGACTACAGCAAAAGAGCACCCCAACTTAGTGAAATTGTGCTCTAGGAAGTAGTTACTGTAATTCTGATAATAAAATCCCTTTCAGTTGTTTCTTGTCTATTAAATTTGTCACATTTAAATCAAGTACATGACGAAAAATGCAGAATACGACATCCAGACTAAGCATCAACCCAAGCCAACAGGGTTCGCTAGCAACAGCCTTGCGAGAGGAGGTCAGATGCGGCACATTCATAGCAGGCAGCTGCACGGCTGCGCGCGTGTGGACCGACGGTGAATGATATTTGCGTTCTTCTGTTTTAGCGTCTCTGGGCACCCTGGAGTTCGACCTGCTGTACGAGAGAGCCACCAGCTCGCTGCACTGCACTATGCTCAAAGCCAAGGTATGCGTCAGTCCCTGCCAGCACGGCAGCCCTGCCCAGCCCTTGGTTCGCTCTTTCTATTTTTGCTGTCTGGTCGCTCTGTTTATTCCTAGTTCCTGGTATCTACTCTGTCCCATTACTACTGTGATTGTCTAACCCATGCAGAACATCTCTGAACACCACACTCATGTGCGCTCACAGTATTTCATCGTCCCTCATTCACTCTTTCCTCAGCCAGTAGCCCCAAACAGCTCTCCGTATTGCAGATATGTGTGAAAGTAATGCAATGCTTTACGGTATTGCTTGTTTCATGGCATTGCCTCATAGTTCTGCTCAGATGTGTCAAAAACCAAACACAAAGCCACTGTATATACATTATATATATCTACGTGTCTGTGTTAACAACCATGTTTGAGCAGAGTGAACGCGGCATTTTCAGACCATCTCTAAAAGAGATGAACCTGCTCTCTGGCTAGGATAGATTTACTTGAAAACAGCAGTTAGTTGCTAAGGTATTCTGTATGGTGTACATTTTAGTCAGTTTTACCTGTGAAACCATACATGGATGTAATTTATGTTATTTTCTGCTGTTTCCAATTCTGACCCAAAAGATAGTGGTTAACAGACCAGTGGAGATACAGATGCCCTCACAATGTGCTGTTATAGGGGTGGACAGTACAGGTGTGCACCGCATAACGGCGTGCCGGTCAACGATGGACTGCATAGACGATGTGCATCGACAAAATTGCCTAGCAATGCATTTGTGAAGAACCCCGTGGTTTAGTGATGCATACCTATGTATTTATTATTATTCATTAATAGCCATTGTCTAATAACACTATCTCTGTTGAAATGTCTGTCACAGGGTCTTAAGCCAATGGACTTCAATGGCTTAGCAGACCCTTATGTGAAGCTGCACCTGCTTCCTGGGGCCTGCAAGGTGAACATCTCGCAAGCACACACGCACGCACACACACACACACACACACACACACACACACAGCAGCACTGTGAGGAGCACCTTTGCGAGACCTCACTGTGTATGTCCTGCTGTAACTGTAATCCAGGCAAACAAGCTGAAAACCAGAACCGTGCGAAACACTCTGAACCCTGTGTGGAACGAGACCCTGACCTACTGTGGGATCACCGAGGAGGACATGTACCGGAAAACGCTGAGGTTTATAACGTGACTGTCATGGCACCGTCCCCGTCTTGTCAGCTCTGTCTGCACGTTCCTTGCTCTGCCACCCCCCATGGTCCCCCTCTTTCTCTCCCTCTCCTCCTCTCTTTCTCTCTCCCAGCTGGAGTGACAGATTGAGGTCAGAGTCACTTCCAGGGGGTATTTAATTCTATTGACCCCCAGAGGTAAAATATCACCATCTATTTGTATGCGTGTGGGTGAAACGCTTCCCAAATGTGTGGGAGTGACAGAATAGAAGGGAATGAAAGAGAATTGGTGATGCCCAGGAGGACACCAGTTTAGCCACCAGCAGCAAATATAAATTCCCAAAAACACTCAAAAACAACACAACTGCATGCAAGGTGACCTATAAATTCTGTAATGCAAAGAGTACCGTGACAAAAATATTAATTTCTCAGTTGTTTAAATAATGAATAAGTGCGAGCAGTTCCGTGAGCACTTTGCTTAAATAGTTAGTAAAGTTGGTAAAAAACTACGGGCCATTTAGGAGAATATCTGCACATCATCTCCTGCGGTCTATTACGAACGCATTAATGTTCCTTTTGCCGTCACGCGGTGCTCCGGTGTTAAATTCAAATAGGCCTTATCGGCTTTGAAGACACAGGGTTAAGAGAACTCTTACACTTCCCCTTTAGCGGTTATCATGTATTCAGCAATAACTATTTTTGTAAGAGGTCTGCACCGTCTCCCAGCTCACTCCCAGCCTAGTCACTGCATGTGCACTGCAGATTTGTTTGCTCGCAGTAGCAATTGCATTGCCACGCTTCGGGTTAATACGGCTACACAAGGTAAATGATGTCGGCCCCTAAACAACTGCCCCGTGGTTTCCCAGGGCAACTGCACTACTGGACTCCCCGTGCTTTATCTTGATTTGGAGACATGCAAAGGACAGCAGACAGGATGTAATTTGGTCATTCAGATCCTCGCTCAGGCGTTCAGACTCAGACTTGGCACGGAGGGAGGCGGCGCCCCCAGAAGACAAGCTGCTCATCCTGCAGTAAAGCCAGCACAGCAGAACAGAGTGAGCCAAAAGCTTCAGTCTGGGAGTTCATCATCGTGCTGTACTTTCCAACCATAATTTGCCTTCCGACTTTCTCCTTTGGCAAATCCATTGCCGGGGTACTGATATTTATGGTGATGGTCAGGGTACCTCTGTTGTCTTTTAACAATATGCTTGTCCTGCAGGGCTAGTTTTTAGTACTCACACCCAGATTGTCCTGTGGCTGCACACAGCTAAAATATTTACATTTATTTTTCAGCTCCTGCTTTTCTCCAAAGTAATGTATATCTCAGTGTAAACAAAAGCGCATTTCACTAACACGTGGGGACGAATACGTAGAATATGCTGCATTTCGTGTATGTAGAATTTATAGCTGTGATTTTTAAATTTTTTTTAAACAGATGATGTAGTGAAAGCTTTTTGGAGCAGATAGGTCAGGAAAGAAGCGTGTTCAGCGGGGATGTTATCTTGTGACTTTTCTTGATTGTTGAGAAGGATTCAGGAGCTACGAGGGACAAAGGGAGATCAATCCACTGGAGGGAGAACTGAGAAGCTCCAGGCTTCTTACTTTGGGCACCTTATGTCTGGGGTCACTAAACGGCCAGCAGAGCAGTCTGGCTCGAGTGTGGTGAGAGATCCATGTCCTGACGGTCCTGGGGTTCAGATTCATCATTGGCCTTGTAGGCCGTAACCAGAGTGTTGAAACTGATAACAGGCAGCCACTGGGAGAGAGACAAAGGGCACAACTACATGGGAGCACTTTGGCAGGCTAAACCCAACTCATACCACGGTATTCTGTACAAGCTGGAGAGGCTCGATGGTGGAGTCTGGAGGACCCAGTCAGGTGGAGTTGAAGTAGTGCAGACAGCATGTCACCATGGCCTGGACTAGAAGCTTAAGACAATTTGGGAGCTGGGTCATTTTGATGCACAAGATGGTTTATTAGAATTGTAGAAAATTATAAAAAATTTCAAAGGTAAAAAAAAAAAATTATTAATATTGTCTTAGCAAAATTTTCATGCATTGCTTCCAGACAGAAATTCTCACTACAGCACAGTTTCTGTCAGTGTCAGAATTTGTATCGTGCAGTTAACCGATAATAGTAACGCTTAATCACTTTTATAACACCACAGTGGCACTGAGAAAACAACAAGAGTTCATGTCAGCTGGGCGTCCAGCGGTGGCCAGCCGTGTCACTGCAGGATGGGAGCTGCTTTAACATCTGTCACCTCTCTGGGTCTTCTAGGGTGTCAGTGTGTGACGAGGACAAACTGAGCCACAACGAGTTCATAGGGGAGTCGAGGGTGGCACTCCGGCGGCTGAAGCCAGACCAGACCAAACACTACAACATCTGCCTGGAGCACCCTCCTCCGGTGAGGACACAGGACAGACTTGAGGAGGGAGGAAGGTGCCCGCCTCTGCGCGCATCTGTGAACAGCTGGTCAGGAAAACCTCACGCTCTCTTATCTGGTCACATGTGCTGATGTCAGTGCAATGACATTGCTTTATGACTATTCATATATTGCTTTCTCCCGTGATTAAAAATAGAATTGTCTTCCAAAGTGAAAAGTGTTAAGGTTAAAAGTAGTGTCTGCAGCAACTGTAACGCAGTAACAGTTTTGTTAAAGAATCGTTTTTGATCAACATTTATTCATCATAGTGATTTATGTAGTATTTGTCAAGTTACAAATTAACATTGAATTCATTTGTGGCGAAGCATGGAAAGGGGACCTGTCTGTGTAATAATTATTGTATGGTTCCATAGCGGAAGCTGTAGCTAGCGCTTCCTAAATCTCTCCTTGGGACGCCCCACATTTTCCACAGCTTTGTTCCACCGAGGCAGAGGCCATTGTGTTAGTCGAGACTTCAGTGATTTCTCCATTATGGTGGAATACAGCAAACAAGTGGAGTATATGGATGAACAGATATTAAAAGCAAGTGTGTGGAACAGCTGGAGATTTGGGAACCACCATCTCAACGTATTAGCTGCAATATTACTGCTAGTACGAATGCATAGGCAGATTGCTGCCGCAGCACTTGAACGTTGAGCTGGAATGGCTGCTTTCCAGAACAGTGGGCACTGTATGAGGTATGAATGTTGTTCTGTTCCAGGCCTAAACTACATCCTCTTCTGACCCTGCACGTATCAGGCATAATAGCGGAAGGCGAAAGACAGCAATGGGTCACGTATTTAATGCTGGGTTTTCATTGTAAATGAAGATAAATGTTTTCTCTCAAACTGTTAAAATTTAAAATTGCCATCCCTTAGGAGTAGTCAGAGACTCATCTTCTGTCATTAGCAATTTGTCTGTCAGTCAGCCGTGTCAGAACCGTACGCCTGCAGGGTTGTTCTCAGCATAAACAGTTGCATCTTCCTGTTGGTTATTATTTCCCACACACCTGTATGGGTGCTTATTTAATGACAGTGTGCATTAATTTGACGAAAAAAGACATTTTAAACAGTGACATGGTGATACGCTGGGTGTAGCTAAGGTTTTAATCCAGTTCAGTGTTTGTGAAGTTTCCACGTTCTCTCTGTTTTCTCCATGGGTCCCCCCCCCACCCCCACAGTCCAAACAGATGTGTTTCAGCTGTATTGGTCACTTTGCCTTAACGTGTAAATGTGTGCGAACGCTTGCATGTGTGGCTGCCATGTTAATGCACCGAGGTGCCATCCTGGATGTGTCCCGACCACGCTGGTGGCCTGTGCTTCTGGGATAGGCTCTGGACCACTGAGACCCTGAACTTGACAAGCAGTTAACAATAGCGAGTGATTGAGAAACATGGATCTTTCCAGACAGAATAATGCTGAAAAGCTCACCTTGTGTCACCTCTCCTCTTGTCTCAGCTTCCCTCGCCCACTGCCATGAGTGTGGCCCTCAGAGGCATTTCCTGTTACCTGAGAGAGGTACGCTGCCTGTCTTTCTGTCTACACAAATTCAAACCTCACAACTGTTAGGCGAACCCCGGACAAATGGTATATATACAGAATTAAGAAGTAATTGTAAAAAAGTGCAAGTATATCAGTGTAGTTAGAATAAACATCAAAAGTAACAGTAAGAGAGGCTGCATAAAGTCAGTGTTTATGCCGTGCTTCCCCTCAGAGCTGCTGTTGTCAGTTTTACTTTGCTGGAACAACAGCAACAGTTACCATGATATAAAACCTACATTTGTTTCGGAGCAGACGGAACATGTGGCCTGCTGTTTCTCTCCATCTCTGCGTCTGTTTGCTTCTTGTCAGTACACGTCTCTATCCTCATTCATCCTTCTGCAGCCACCCGTCTGTCTGAATGTTTTCTTGTCTGTTTGTTTATGCCTTCTGGTCTAATTTTTCTTTGTCCCCAGTCTGCCTCTCCTTCTCAGGCCGTTTTTTTTGTTCTGCCGATACGTTTGAATCATTGCGCGTGCTTGCCATTTTTGTACCTGTCATCAGTTTCTTTGGGGAAAATGACACATCGTAATGCTGGAAAAAAAACACTTGCAAATAAGAGGGAAATGCCATAAATTAGAGAGCAGAATGACAACAAATAGCTAGATGTTAGCAAAGCTAAAGAATAAATTGTGTATAAGAAGACACGCTAAAGGGATAAATATTTAGCAAAATCATTATATCACATGCACAGTAACTGCCATAGCCAACCCAGAACAACAAGACTTTGCAAAAAGTTTCATACGGGGGGTAATCAGTTGTGTGGGATTGCATATATGGTGAGGATATAAAGGACCATCTGGCAAAAAAAGGAAGGGAAGGCTTCACAGAATCCTGAAAACTGAAGGAGAAGCAGGTAAGGATTAGCATATTTGTCGGTACCAGAGCTCCCATTCCATACAGCGTTTCTGGTTGACTGAAGATAAGAAAGAATAAGAGTTGCAGAAGTAAACAAGGAGATCTGGAAAGGTTGAAATGACACATTAATAATAATAGTCTTGCATTATGATCTATTGAAGCCCATAAACCATAACTTACTGGAAATGAGAAATTTTCCTTTCTCTCGATTGACTCAACTTGCAAACAAAAGGGAATTATAAATTGTTTCTCCTGCACAGTTTTCTCCAGCAAACAGGAGCCTTGACATTTTTTTTCAATAGCAATGTAACCTTAGCACAATTTCTCCTTGGCATCATTGACAACTTAACCTTAGAGATGAAGAGCTCTCAGGTGCACACGCCTCTACAACCTTGTCCTTCCCCATCTCTTACAGTGGGAGAGTGAGCAGCAGAGGAGCTTGGAGGAGCGAGGCCGCATTCTATTGTCCCTCCAGTTTGTATCGCCAGCCAGCGAAGGAGAGCGGGACACGCAGCCGAAAGAGAAGGCCCGCAGCGGACTGTGTGTTGGGGTGCGGCGCTGTGCTCATTTGGCTGCCATGGACGTCAACGGCTTCTCTGACCCTTATGTCAAGACGTGAGTGAGGGGTCTCTCAAAGACAGACACTGCAGTTACAGCATTATGGCAGGTGAAAGATGAAGAAGATTTTGCCGTGCATAAGAACCTAGTTGTGAAGTAAATTATCAAAAGGTTCTTATTAGTAAAGTCCACGTGAATAATGAGGAGCTCCTGAAATGCACCTCCATGCCTGTGGAGTGAAAATGAAGACACCGGGGCCATAACGCAGCATTTGTTAGAATACACTAAATCCCATTAAAATGGAAGCTGTTACTTCAATAGTGAGCATGACAGAAGGTACTAAGGCGGTTTCCCATCACGAATTGCTTTATAGTACTGTATGGCTGTCAACCTGCACTCATTCAGCATTTTTCTAGCTACAAATATGTGCTGTGCACTTAACAAATGATCGCAAACATGCGTACATCTGATAGTCAGTATTTCTGTATTAATAATAATTCAATGCAAAACAGTAAAGACAAAAATCAGTTCATGCAGATGAATTCACAAAGACTGGATTGTCCAAATGAAGGTCACGATGGTCAAGATTATAAAAGGTGAAACTGGCAAACAAGGGGTGATTTAGGTAGAAGTTAATGCCGCACGAGTCAAATTATAACTGTGGCGACCCTCACAGTGGAGCTCTGGTCTCCCATTGCTCAGCTGTCAGGGGCTGTGTGAAATCCAGCTTTGGTCCTTGTTAACCGCGAAGTCAAATTCTACATTTTCATACTAAAGGGAATGGTCACGTCCCGTAACGTGTACATTTTTTTAAAAAATCTGCAGTTTGTCAGAGCTAAAGTTAGCGGAATTGCTCCTTAAGTTTCAGATTGGGTGGCCCTGTCCTTACTTTATTTATATTTGTGATCTGCGGATAGTTTGTTCCTAAACTCCGAAACAAGAACAAAATTTCTGAAGAGGGTTCTCTGTGCATGCAATGCGTGGTGTTTGTTTGTAACATGGATATTTATTCCGAGTTTATTTATTTCTCTGATGTGGTGAAAACAACAACCGCTGGTCCACAGCGATGCCGCTGCACATCAGCTATTCCTCAAACAGCTCTCCTAGGCTATTTTAAAACTGTCTTCTTGCCATGCAATTCACGTTGCTCCAAAACACATAAATAACCACGGGCATTTTTCACAGCCGAAAGGAAAGTTAGCTCCTGAAATGGTGAATGCAAATGCGGCCGTTTTAGATCATTCCTTCGTACGTGGGTCTCATGCTGCTTGCGTCAGCCATTGACCGGTGAATATAGAAATGAGCCACATAAGCCAAACATGAGTCAGCTGGCAACCTGTCTGTCAGTACTGTGCTCTCAAAATATCACCAGGGTGGGTGAGGTGAAGTATGAAGAATTTAATGAACAATGACACAACAGCAACAAGCAAGGCATAGCTCATGGTGCCTCCCAGCGTAGGTAAAAGAAGCATACAAAATGGCAAATGCAGTGTCAACTGCAGAAAGCCAGATTACTTTTCTCCCCTACATTGGAAATAATGCTGTCATAAAACACTCCTTTTAAAGACGCTCTCCTCTACCCCCATGCAGTGAAGCTTTGTCCTCTTCATAAGCCATAAATTCCTAGCTTTAAGTGCCAAAAATAGAGGGATGGATCGATTGTAGTAGGTTATAAAATACAGAGTGAGCAGTAAGGACTGAGTGTTTGAAGAATGTAGAGGGAAGAGGAGTAATAAGAAGTGTGACTCGGGGACAAACAGAAGGGAGGAATCCGGGTGAACGCTACCAGTTTTCTGCGATGACCGGTTTTGAAACAGCGAGAGGGAGTCACCGTGAAGGTTGGGGGTGGGGACTCAGGGTGCCAGAGTGATATGTAGTGACAGAAATCGGACAGAGGACCCGAAAACGGTATTTCCGTTTGTTTGTTTAAACAGTCAGTGTCCTAGAGGTGTCCCCGAGATGGGTTAAAGCAACAGCAATGTACATCACACGTTTACCCCTCCCCCCTCCTGTCATTTCTTTAGATAAATGTTCCAAATCTGTTATTTCCGCCCTAGGCTATAAAAAAGCCAAGACGGTATACAAATAGACAGCGCCACCCCCACCCCTCCAACTCCCACATGCATGACTGTCTTTTTCTCTCTGTCCTCTTTCACACTGAGCTCTTGATCAAAGCTACGTCTCTCTCTCTGAGCTGCATGAGAGCACACGTGTGTGTGTGTGTGTGTGTGTGTGTGTGAGGGAGAGAGAGAGGGAGAGAGTGCTTTATGTGTACATACTAACTGCAGTGAAATAAGCAATTCATTGAAGTCAGTGGGATGTCACCACAAAGACAACAAAGCCAGATCTCTCTTTGTGCGAGTTCAAGTGTGTGTGTGTCATTCCGCTGATGACAGCAACCTAATTCTCTTTGTCCCCACCCCCCACCCTGCCCCCTTTCTGCATCTCAGGTACCTAAAACCAGACCTCCACAAGAAGTCCAAACACAAAACAGCTGTTATAAAGAAGACACTGAACCCAGAATTTAATGAGGTAAAAAGGATATCGATTTACTGAAGACTAAAGGGCTCCTTGCCTTTGGGGTCTGTTTATCTACGGCTTCTGGTCTTATGCTTCCCCATTTATTTTTTCTGCTGATTTGTTTCCGTCTTTCTGGCTGTTCCCCTTATTCTACACACCAGCAAGGCTTCTTGGGCGAGTATCATAACACATGACACATCACATGGCGACACATTGTAATTCAACAGGTGGAATAGAATAATTTTCATGGATGTACAAATGGGACTAAAAGAAATCGACGAGGAGCTGAAACAGGTGGTCTTTAACAAGATAAACTAAAAAAAATACGAAACATAAGGTGCACTGGTTAGTGTGCATTTTTTAACAAGTCTCCTGCTGAAATATCGTACATCATAATGTAAACCTTGTCACCGTCTTTTGTTATCTCTCTAAACAGCATTAAAATGTTGACAGCATGATTTAAAACCGGGGAAATAAGCACACATCAGTGATCGTGTGCCTGGATGTTGATGTTCACGCATACATCCTCATCCTCCCTGTCTTGTTTTCATGATCCCCGTACTTTTTTCCTCCTCCCCCACAGGAATTCTTCTATGAGATTTCTTTCTCCGAGCTTTCCGGTAAGACGCTTGAAGTCACCGTCTGGGACTACGATCTTGGCAAGTCCAATGACTTTATCGGTGAGTTGCTCTGCTGTTGCCATTCATTTTGTTTTGTACTTATTATAGCTGTTGTTTATTTGTATACCGTTGTGGCAAAACACCTTATGCAGGTATCCCCCTACTTACGTGTGCTTACGAGTGCATTGCTTTCCTGGAAATCGGCTCTTAAGGCGAAATCTCGTAAAGTTAGAGATGTATTTTGCAATTTGTTTACGATTCATTTGAAAGGGAAATGTTTTTAACTACCATTTGGCCCACAAAGTTACACCGTTTGCACATCAAAACTCAGAATAGACTCAAATATTAATATTAATATTAAAATTGATATTTTATTTCATTAATAATATACAGAAATATAATAATAATAATAACAAGAAGAATACCCTAATTCTACTTATTTATATGGGCATACATATGCCACGTACTACTCCGCAGTCCGGCAACCTGTAAGGAGCACGCTTTGCCAATACCCTTCCATTAAACTGTGGAAAAGAACGGGTGGACTTGAAAAATTCTTCCAGTCATTGGTCGTAAATGGGAACAATGAGTCTTGGAATGTAGTGAAGAGTATTAAATAGTTTCACTCCTGTGCCTGAAAACTCGTAAGTCAAAGACTCGTACGTCAGTGGTTACCTGTATAAAAGGTTCTGATGTAATGGAAGCTACATTATTTGAAATTTTCTTAAGCTTCTTCCTGTAAAGTTTACCAAAAGCATAAAACTTAAGATCTGGTTGATTGTCTTCACATTTAAATCTTTAGAAGGAATTGGATTACTACTATCATGGCTGTAACAGAACTGCGTTGTGTGTGTGGTAGGGGGCGTTTCCCTTGGCTGTCACTCACAGGGAGATGCGCTCCGTCACTGGGTGGACTGTCTGAAGAATAAAGGCAAGAAAATAGAGCGATGGCACACGTTAACCAATGAACTGCCGGGATCGACATACCATGACTGAGATGGCACCATTTAGCTGTTGTACACTTAGGGAGACCGAGTACAGGAAATACACACTTTGGAGGTGTAACCGTTTGGGTTATTTTACAATTACATCATTTATTTATACTTACTATATAGGCAATTGCTTTACAGCTCGTCTTCATTTCATCCATATTTTCTTCTCTGCGATTTGCATCATATTCATTTTTATTTCTTTTTTTTTTTTTTTTTAATTTGAAACCTTTCCAGTTTCTTTAAGTCTTTGCAATAACATGAACTACTGAGCAATGCTTCCGATCAAAATTCCAAGTGGTCTTAAAAGCATTATTAATAAAGGCGTTTACCGCTGCTGCCAGAAATGGTAAAGTTTTTATTAATAACAGTTCTGGCACCTGGATCTTCCACATGGACTGTTTTTGTGTACAATATTGAATTTTGAATTAACTTTGCATATTTAAAGAAAGTGCTGCAACCCACGAGCTCCCTGCCCGGTTGTTCATTGTCATCCTGGAACGAATGCACATCCTTTATGCCTCGTGTGTTATCTCAGTCGACTGGAAATGTCATCGGCTGCTAAATTATTGTGAAGGCAGTTTATTTTTGAGATGAAGACAACAAAATAATTACCAGCGTGGGAAATGATTTACTTGTCAGCTGCGCTAACTAACATAAGGAATAATATTCTGCGTGCACAAACTATTGTGCTTCTTTCATCGCCTCTCTCTCTCTGTCTCTCTGTTCTAACTGCTTGCACTATTGTTTAATGGGTTCGTGTAAATACGTAATTGACCTGACTCATTTTAAGCGATATTTCAGTGCAGACAGCTTTCGAGCTATTTACTGATTTCGATGTAGTTGCTACAAATCGATGTGAATCTACGGAAATAAAATGACAGCTATTATATTTCTGTACCTGAATTTATTATGATGAGAATGAATAATAACAGCAGCGGTTTTATCTGACTTGAGCCTAAATTCTCCCGCTGTGCCTGCTTAGAGTGAGGGAGCACTCATGTGTCAGTAGGGCATGCTGGTCCACAGTGATGGTGTTTTATATGTGTGTGTGTGTGTGTGCGAGTGTGCGTGTGTGCGTGCGAGTGTGTGTGTGTGTGTGTGTGTGTGTGTGTATGTGAGTGTGTGTGTTGTTTCTCACTCTTGGCCCTGTGTCACTATGCCAGTATCAATGCATGCCTGCCCGTATGAATGTGAATTTATAATGTTTTATAATTGCTACTTTTGCTGTGGATTTGTTCTGTTATTGCGGGGAATGTCTATATTTATACAAGGTGTTTGTGAACAAATAAATACCCTGAGAATGCAATGAGTTGCAGCTTTCACTTATTTCATGTGCTGTTTTTCTTGAGCAGGGGTGTCGATGACTCACGCACTGTTACACTCCCCGTGCCACTCAGGGAGCAAAACCAGTCAGGAATCAAGGAACCAGGATGGCCTTTTCAACGTGACCCCGTAGGTGGCAGATTCAGCTCACTATTTTCTGTAGAAAAGTATACCTGTTTATTCTCACAGCCTCCTCTTGTCCTTTTGCTACATGTCAGTATTTTACAGTTCTCATCTCGCAGAAGAAACTGTTATATAATACAAAACATGTTCGTACAGCAATAAGATACCCATTGTTGTGTTTGTGAGAGGTCCTTATGCAACATTTCTAGAAGAGAAGACATTAAATACTTGATCTCACAAAGACATTTCATGATGACTTAAAATTGTTTTTCAGTTCAATTAGATTAACTGCTGTTTAAACATACAAATATTTACAGTATTGCTCATATTAAGAAGTTGTTGTTTTACTTCACAGATGTATGTCTCTATGATGTAAGTATGACGGAGTTCTAAAGCCCAAAAGGTCGACAGCCTTCACAGTGGGTTTTACCTATCAGATGCATCCTGCTTTGACTGATGCGCACCTGCTCCTCCTTCACTGTCTTGGCACTGAGCGATCAATCACGCTGACCAGTCCATCTTTTGCTTTGGCTCCTCCCTTTTCACATGTCAACCTGAGTGGAAGTGAAAAGGCTGATTTCAGCATGCTGTCAAGCTGGGCGTGTACCTGGCATGCTGAAACATCCCCAGCCCCCTCTACAGAGACCTGTCCATCCTTTCTGTGAAGCTCATATGCTCAAGAGGGGCTTCCACGCTCTCATCTCCGAGCTTCTTCAGAAACCGGCTGCAGCAGCCCTGTAGTCAGTATTCTGTACTGCATTTCTGCAGGTTTATCAGTAAAGTAGTTGAGGAATTGTTGCTCCTTGGGGACACTGTGTATCTCTGTCTCAGCAAAACAAGACATAAAACCACACGCATGCAGGCAGAAGGTGCCAGATTCAAAGCCCTGCTCCTGCCGTACGGCGTTTAACAAGCTACTCATCCTGAATCTCTGTGGTTACACTACCCTGCTGTATAAGTGGGAAAATCATTGAAAAACTGTTTTTATAACATTGGAAGTCATCTGGAGCAAAGCTGTTTGTTCAGTCCAATTAACAATGCACAGTCTCTACAGGTCGAGCAGTTAAATTTCATTCTTGTTTATACCCCCCATGACTTCCAGAGTTTTGTTGAAACATCTTGGATCTTCGGCCCACATTCACATCCACATGTAAGCAGCTTCCTGGGAAGCCCCTTACTCTTCTTTTACATTCCTCCACTGTATAGACTGAGGCCTCATAAATCGACAGAGCCTCAAGATTCTGAAGTGCTCCTTATTATACAGAAGCCTTAAGTTTCCCCAGCAAAATAAACTAATCCAACCTTAAATTAATCCCAGCAGTACAAACGTGATGTCACTTGCACTTGAACGCTTTTCCCTTGCTTTGTGTCATGGGTAAGATAGCTGGGATTAAAGCTGAAATTTGCTTTCCTGTTCCACAGGGCCAAGTGCTGTGACAAAATATCTTGTCTGCCAGGGCAAACAGGATTATGGAAATGAAGTAGCCAGCAATGATACCCATTTATAGCTGTGTCTCTTGCTATGCTTACCATAAATTCAGTTCTAGATGCATCTTGAATGTACACTACAGTAATACTTCGATTTGTACTCCCGTCTGTAGTGCTATTTCACAATAGCACTCTTTTATTGTGATCCTTTGAGTAATTAATTCTAATAACTTGTCATAGTTTTGTAAAAATTAAAAAATACTGTATATGTTGAAATTTTATATTTGTTATACATAAAATATAATGTTCTCTGTGTTTACTTGGTATTACAAAAGATATTACTAATCCCCAGCTGCGTTTATGAAGTTTACTTTATAAATGGAGCCTCTTATGGCGTTGTTTCATTGTTTCATCAAACTCTGTTTCTCAACAACACATCTAGAGCAACAATCCAGGTATTACTGTGCATGGGGTCTCCTCCAGCAGCATTATGCTTCAGACAAGGAGAACATCTAGAAAATGAGTCTAATAAGAATTCAAATATGAAGTCTGAGCTCAGAACAAAAGCAGTTTAAGCAGCTCCTGGGTTACAATGTGTGGTAATAGTGAGGAAACTCCACATGAGCTGCATAAGGGAGGAATACATAGGAAGGCATCGCGCATCTTTCAGGAATAAGAGACACGAGCAGTGTGCTTTGTATCTAGCGCATTCTAGCTTCAGGCTGGAAGTGTGATGGGGGTGGGGGATGGCTGGCCGATCAGGTGACGGTGCCTTAATCGCACTCTCTAGGGCACCAGCATTAGAACTGTCTGGCACTGAACCATGGAGACAACCCCAAGCAGCCAGCACTTCCCTCAGCTCGTGTGTGTGTATTACAGGGACTTGCTGCTGTGCTACACTTGAACCGTCCCTTCCAGAGCGAGCATATTGTAAAACCTCATTTTGTCAGTTCTAGAAGAAGATATGAGTGGTGCAGTCATGCAGCCCTGGGTCTGCTGTCAGTTAGCACCCACGTCTCCTGTGCTGACTGTAATAACACTCAATGAGTTACAGATCTTGAGAACCTTAACCGGAGAATGAAAGCCTTGCAGCACTTTTCAATCTGCTTTCAGAGTCCACAAATTTTCGTTGTGGTCTTTGCTGCTTTTCTGATTCCGTATGTCTAGGGCTCCAGCCTGGACTGCACAGAATAAGGTTTTAATGATCTGGATTATATAACAGATATTTATTGTTTCATTACTGAAAGACAGGATGATGGTGGTTCAGCACCATGGTGAGGCAGGGTACACAAGGGAGGGACCCCAATTCATTGCAGCTGAATTATCACATGGAGCGATAATTCAGTACATCCAACAAAAATGTAATAAATTCATAATGATGAAGATAGTCGGTCCCCGACTTATGATGGGGTTACGTTACGGTAAACCCGTTGTTAGTTGAAAATGCGTTTAATTCACCCAACCTACTTTCACATCTGTGGCTGTTTCAGCAATGGAGCGTAGGCGGTCTCTCTGCCCCCATCTTCAGACTGAGCACTAATTGGTGAAGGATTGACGTAGGAACCAATCGTGGAACGGATTTACTTCCCACCTGGACTTCCTGTCGGTGCTCAGTTTCCGCTGCCCCTTGTGAACTCTCTTGCAACCTTTGTCTTCCCAAGACCTCGAATTTTGTTTATTTGAATTGTGGCAATTGTGTTCTGTTTTTGTTTGCTGCCAATCGCTAATGTTTAGCGCTACCTCCCGGCTAACGGCAACACTCTTTGTCGGAAACGGTGCTCGGTAAAGAGTTTAACGCAACTTAAACGTATTACTGCGGTGTCTCGCGATTGCTTCCACCAGCCCATGTCATAACACCTAGCAAACATCATTGCCTAGCCTAGGCTACCTTAAAAGTCATTATGGGCTTTTCACTTTCATGTTTCTCCTCAAGAGTAATTGCCTTCCTCTTCTTCTCACCAGTAGGAGGAGACACAGACAAGCATTTCGTAGACATAATGGATGCGTAAAACACAGTGTAGATATGGGGGGGGGGGTATCCAAAAAAAACGTTGACAACACAAAACACTGTGGAGTTTTGGGTGTAAATACTAGCAACCGCGGGGCAGACTGGGAGTTGCGGATCACTGCTGCTGCTCAGCATCATGAGAGAGTTTGGTACTGCATATCGCTTGCCTGGGAAAAAATTTAAATTCAAAATTTGAAGTATAGTTTCCACTGAATGCACATTGCTATCGCACCATTGTAAAGTTGAAAAATCGTAAGTCGGACCATCTGTACTATATTTTCACCGGCCGTTACAGGGATTTTTCATTGTACAGGATTCCATTATGTCTGGGATAGGTGAACATTTCAATTTTTGCCCATTGTGCTGCCATTCTCTTTCTACGCGGATGTTTTGGACAGTCCTGAAGGACAATGGAGAAGTACTGTGAATACAGATTATGTGTGTCATTCTGCAATTGCAGTTTCCTCGGCACAAGGATCTTTCTCCCTTTCAAAGTGCCTTCCTTTCTTCACTTTCTACTTTTCATAGAGCACTCCAGAAGCTTCTCCTAGACTTACTGCTGCAAATGTTTTAACATTATCTGCACGACAGCAACTTTAGCTTCCTCCACCTCTTTATCAGATTATGAAGAGCAGTGCAAGGGCTCCCAGATGAAAAGTTATCGCTCCCTCTGGTGTTACCGTCTTTGAAACGCTTCCGCTGCCTGAAAAATGTTCCCCTTGGCGGCACTTTTCTAGCATAGAAAGAAATGCCTCCTTGCAGGAATCGTGACTTGATCTTTCAAGCCACAAGGCGATGTTCTGTCATGCAGTATCACAAAGACGCAGATAATGCCTGCGAAAGTGTGACTGGTTTAACACTTTGTTTTGGTTGAGAGCAGCAAAAGCAGCTGTGTGACTGTGTGAACTCATGGACGCCTGAATGAACGTACATCTTGACATCATGCACGTCTTGGCAGGAGAACGGCAGTGTGTACGATCGCAAATCTCAGGGAAATTCCTAGCTTCCAAAATGACTGTTGCAAGCAAAGTGTAAATATACATCTCATACTCCCAGGTTGCACTCTTTTTTTCTGTATTTAAAACATTTCTTTCAAAATGATCATCCCTTTTAAAGTGCTGCAGTAAAATGGAAAGTTTGTAAGTGAAAAAGCGCTTATGTAACTGTTTAGAAATGTATATCTTGTACAGTTGTGACAGAATAATCTTAATTTGTAGTCTTTGTCAGGTGTCTGTTGAACTGAGCTCATATTAACTTTGATCCTTTTCTCCGTGCCTTGCTGGAGTTTCCTCAGCACAGTATTTTCCTCTTATCTCGAACGCTTACATTGCACATGCTGTATATTACACTTGAGAGGCCGACACCCTTGTAAGTGTTTTAAAGGTCATCCAAATTGGACGTGTTTTTGGTACAGGAGCCACTCCGCTTATAGCCAGATGTGTTGGTTTGATGCTCCCGAGCAGATGTTTGTCCTTTGATGCCTGCTGTTTATTCAGACCCTGTTCACCATGCAAAAATTTAGATTAATATCTGCACAGTGTTAACAGTCCAATTTTGAGCCTCACCCAGGAGCACAGCTCCATGAGAGGAGGTTTAAATTGAGTAACCATGCTGTCAGCTCACAGATGAAGGTCATTTAAGTCATATTTCTCCTCATGTACAGTAAGTCAAGCAGGTGGCAACCCAACCCCTTACCTCCCACCCACTCTCATCTCTTTGACTGACGGCTGCCCATGGGGGCTGGGGGTTACCGAGCAAAAACATTAGCTTCAAAATTAAGGTTATACTTTTGCTAAATTTGCTTAGAAAAGCCTTGGTGTGACATGTGTTTTGTGCCTCCTTGTTTTCCAACTGGAGCAGCTGTTTCCTTCCCCCTAGATTTTATGCCATTATCATTAAAAACTGGTGGGTAGGAGGAAAAGACGAAGCTAAAGAGCAAAACCCAGCCAGTAACATTTCTGTGCAAGAAATGGGGAACATGAAGGGAGGAATTCTATTTGGTGAAAGTGCTGAAAAATATTTTAAAAAACTGCTTTTTAAGGAACATTTATTGCAAATTTTGCAGTAATTACCTTACAGCCAACAGCTATAAACTAAGAAAAGGTGAAGCAATTGTTACTTTTTAGATGACACAAAAGAGCATCTCTGTTGGAATGTGGCAGCACTAAGAGAATCAGACTAATAAAAGTAAATGTGGTGCTTTAATGAGACAATGCGCTGAGGCCCTCTTAGCAGCAGCATACAGAAGGGGTGCAGTTCCCGCTCCTTCGGTGTACTGTACATGTACTGGTACACACTGCCACCTACTGCGAAAGCGGTCGCGTCTTCCCTTTCCTCACTCTTCTGCCACTTTCCTTACAGTGACGTCGGGGGCGTCGCAGGAGGATATTGCAGAATGTGACATTAGAGGTTTCGCAGTGCCATGCCTTGCAGCTTCCACGGGTGACACACCAGGGCGGCGCTGGGGCCAAACCCCACGCTGTATTGCGGATGCAGCTTCTGTGCAAGTCTTCAAGAGGCAGCCATTCTGTTTCTAGTGAACATTTGAATTGCCATTTTTATGCCGCGAGAAGCTCCGCACAGCACCTGAGCTGTTTAGGTGTGGGTTTGCCCCCATAGTCCAAAGACATGTGTTTCAGGCAGATTGGTCACTCTGAATTCTCCATTGTGTGTGTGCGTGTGTAGATTTGTGTCCCTTCAAAGGTGTGCTTTCATAACCTCGGGTCCAGTAATTCCAGGATAGGCTTCAGACCACCACAACCCCATATTTTTATGTTATTTTAACATTGTTGCTCTATCTTTTTTATACTATTTTAATGCTACTTGTTTTCTTGAAATTTATGTATCCTTTTTTAACATTATTGTCTAATCTTCTTTGTAAAATCTTTGAGCTGCGAAGCGTCTATGCTCTGAAATTCGCTGGGCAAAATGAAGCAAAATGTCAACATTAGCGCGTGCACGAGGCACCGAATTTTAGCGATATTTAAATTAAGGGAAAGTGGGTGGGGTTTGGATTTTGATTGGATGAGAGATGCCATCAAACATCAAAAAGCCAATCCGACCAGCGGCTGGAACAGTCGGCGAGCCAATGGTTCGGCTTAATCTCGGCGGTGACGCGGATCGTACCGGACCGAACTTTGGACAGAGCAGACCTGAGGTGGACTTCATCTACCAGGTAACTAATGTCATGAGGCAGGAGACTGGAGTTCATTCACTTAGTAGTTTATGCACTTGTAAACGGGACACATGCCACAGTGGGTATCTTCTCTCCAGGTTTAGTTCCACCTCAGGCTAGTAATTTCACAGTTGGACCTGTACTAAAACCATGCCCTAGGCCAGTTTTGACCGCTCTTGTATGATGTTAATCGCATCAGACCGGTTTAGGCCGGTTCTGAAGTGGTTTATCATACCGATACCAGTTTTTGACTTTAAAAACTCAGACCGGTTTGAACTGGTGTTAGACTGAAGTCCTTTGTCCCCATTTCCCTGCCCAGTTGCTACCCAGTTCTGCACAGTCATTGGCCAGTCTTACTTTCTCACCTGTCCAGCCCAGGCAGCCTGCTATGTCATTCATGGTCTCCTAAAACCACACCCACACCTGTCTTCCTGTAGCCCCCTTCACAAAGTACTCACCCTGAATTACCAAGTAAAAATTACCCCACTGTATAAATGGGTAAATCACTGTGAATAGTTTAGGACTGTAATGATTTTAAAGTATCAGTTTTCAAGTTAAAGTGATGCTGATTTCTTGAACAAAAGCATTTGTAAAATCAAATCAAGTCGGTTCTTTAGATAAAAACAATTTCCAGTCAATGCAGGCGAAGCTCAACTGGAGCTGTGATGGGTTGAGTCTGATTTCTGGTTGTTCCCACTGCTGGTGAACTTGAGCAATGAAATGAACAAAAGCAGTCGGCTGACAGCGAAGACATCTTAATGTTTCCCCCATAAACATGACTGTGGCTGAGAGTGAACGCAGATGTGGTTCCACTTTTGCTGCAGTTCCATTAAATGAGATGCTTACTCTAAATGGAAATGGGTTGATGACTGTAAAGAACTCAGTGTGTACAAACCCAACATTTGGAATAGAATGCAGATAAATAATATTTTGTAATGTTGCTGTGAGGGACTTAAAGGGAACTGTAGTGCTGTTCCCCCATCCTGTCCACTAGGGGGCGCAGTGACTACTGGCTGTTTTCTGGACTTTGGAGGGCTGAGACTTCATTCCCCTCCAGACTGTGATGTACAGGAGCTGGGCAGATCTGTATAGAAGAGGATCAGTGTCCTATTATGAAGCTTCTTTGCAGAGCTGTGTGGCAGTCTTGTGGTTAAAGTATAAGGCTGTGACTCAGTACATGTTTGGTTCAAAGCCCATCTAAGCAATGTTCCCCCTGAGCCCCATTTATACACCTATGAGCCACACAGCAGTTGTGGCACTGCAGTACTTTGTGGTGGTGCTGCTGATACATGCTGAACCCTGACAAGGAGGGTTTGAACCCCATAAGGATGGTTCATTTTTCAGTAATGTGGCTCACAGATTTGTTAGTACACAAGTTATAGTACTTTAGTTCATCTGTTAAACTTTATTAATTGTTGCTCTGTAAGTCTTCTTCTTCTTCTTCTTTCGGCCGCTCCCGTTAGGGGTCGCCACAGCGGATCAAAAGCTTCCACTTCCTCCTGTCCTCTGCATCTCTCTCCGTCACCCCCACCACTTGCATGTCCTCCTTCACCACATCCTTAAATTTCTTCTTAGGCCTTCCTCTCTTCCTCTTGCCTGGCAGCTCCATCCCTAGCATCCTTCTCCCGATATATCCAGAATCTCTCCTCTGCACATGTCCAAACCAATGCAATCTCGCCTCTCTGACTTTGTCTCCAAACCGTCCAACCTGTGCTGACCCTTTAATATACTCATTCCTAATCCTGTCCATCCTCGTCACACCCAATGCAAACCTTAACATCTTTAACTCTGCCACCTCCAGCTCTGCCTCCTGTCTTTTGGTCAGTGCCACCGTCTCCAACCCATAAAGCATAGCTGGTCTCACTACCATCTTATAGACCTTCCCTTTCACTCTTGCTGGTACCCTTCTGTCACAAATCACTCCTGACACTCTTCTCCACCCACTCCACCCTGCCTGCACTCTCTTCTTCACCTCTCTTCCACACTCCCCGTTACTCTGAACTGTTGATCCCAAGTATTTAAATTCACCCACCTTCGCCAACTCTATTCCCTGCATCCTCACCATTCCTCTGTCCTCTCATTTATGCACATGTACTCTGTCTTAGTCCTACTGACCTTCATTCCTCTTCTCTCTAGAGCATATCGCCACCTCTCCAGGGTCTCTTCAACCTGCTCCCTACTCTCACTACAGATCACAATGTCATCTGCAAACATCATAGTCCATGGTGACTCCTGTCTGATCTCATCTGTCAACCTGTCCATTACCATTGCAAACAAGAAAGGACTCAAAGCTGATCCTTGATGTAATCCTACCCCCACCCTGAAAGCATCCGTCACTCCTACCGCAGACCTCACCACTGTCACACTGTCCTTGTACATATCCTGTACCACTCTTACATACTTTTCTGGCACCCCCGACTTCCTCATACAATACCACAGCTCCTCTCTAGGTACCCTGTCATATGCTTTCTCCAAGTCCACGAAGACACAATGCAACTCCTTCTTACCTTCTCGGTACTTCTCCATCAACACCCTCAGAGCAAACAACGCATCTGTAGTACTCCTTCTCGGCATGAAGCCATACTGCTGCTCACTAATTGTCACCTCCCTTCTTAACCTAGCTTCCACTACTCTTTCCCATAACTTCATGCTGTGGCTGATCAGTTTTATCCCTCTGTAGTTACTACAGCTCTGCACATCACCTTTATTCTTAAAAATAGGTACCAGTACACTTCTTCTCCACTCCTCAGGCATCGTCTCACTTTCCAAGATTCCATTAAACAATCTGGTTAAAAACTCCACTGCCATCTCTCCTAAACACTTCCATGCTTCCACCACCAGGTTTCCTTGTCCTCCTTCCTCTGTCCCGATGCCACACCAAGCACCTTTCTAGCTGTCTCCCTTACCACTTCTGCTGTAGATGTCCAGCTCACTGGTAACTTTTCACTGCCACCCAGTGCCTGTCTTAATTCCTCCCTGAACTCCACCTTATAGTTTTCCTTTTACAACTTTCACCATTTGATCCTTGGTTCTGCCCTCACTCTCCTCTTTTTGATCTCCAGTGTCATCCTACATACCACCATCCTATGCTGCCTAACTACGCTTTCCCCTGCCACCACTTTGCAGTCTACAATCTCCTTCAGCCTGGCCCTTCTGCATAGGATATAATCCACCTGTGTGCATCTTCCTCCACTCTTGTACGTCACCCTGTGTTCCTCCCTCTTCTTAAAATGTGTTTACCACAGCCATGTCCATCCTTTTTGCAAAATCCACTATCATCTGACCTTCTGCGTTCCTCTCCTTGACACCATACCTACCCATCACCTCTGTTTCCTTCCCCAACATGTCCATTGAAATCCGCTCCAATCACCACTCTCTCTCCCTCAGGTACACTCCTCGCCACTTCATCCATAATTGTAGCTCTGTAAGTGCTTCAGTTAATCCAGTCTTATTAATTCCCCTTCCACTTTGTCAGGCCACATATTCTAAATACATACACTTCACTTGCAGTCCTAACACTATAACTTACCTGAGACTTGAACGCTAAACCACCTCTTCCAGAGAACAGCACCTTGACCACTGTACTACCCTACAAATCATCTGTGAGGATATTGTGCTCATCTTTTGTATGTAAAAAGACCTCTGTGGGAGAGATGGTCCAACAAAGAGACCCAGCACCACACCTTTGGCTCAAAACCCAGCTGTGAGAAAAAGGAGTAAAACTGCTTAAGAAGTAACCCAGGCCGTTGTTGAGGCACAACCCGCTCCTGCGCTGAGGGCTCAAGCTGTTTTGCTGACCTCACCTTCTTGTCAATCACCAAACGCCACATACAGTGAGCAGCGGTTTAACATGTGCCGCCTTCCCCGATACGAAACATTTACTTTACAGCAGCTGTTTCCAAGGCTTTCACACAAGAATGACACATTTATTGTTATGCGTTCATTTATTTTGACTAAGGGCTGAACATCACTTGGAGCCACAGAAACCACACAGGCTTATGGTGCCAGCTGTGTTCGTAGACTGAGAAGTCACTTCTGGGGCTGAAGATGCTACCCAGCACTTATGGTTCCCTCTTCAGACCCAGCACATTTTTAATCTCCCCCAAAGCATCTCAGCTCTAAGGAACACCTGCAGGGGGAGTCTGTTATTTAACCTACTCACACCCTGTGAAGGGCCACCCGACTGCTGTCACTTAACTGACAGGTGACATTTTTTCACAGATGGTGCAGTGACTTGCATCTAAATCAGTGACAAATCTGAGTTAATTATCCTCAAGAAAATTGAAAATGATTGAGAGTTCATGCCAGGGTTTAAAGACTGAGCACCTTTCACACAGAGGCACAGCACAATGTACAGAAGTTATTAAAATGGTGTAAAACACAAATGACAAAAACAAAGGAAGACATCAGAGCAACTTTCAGGGCAGCGGTGAAAAAAAAAAAACACAAAGTATATGAAGATTATTCTGTTGATCAGAACAGCACATAAAAATGGTGAGGACTCCCATGTTTTCTTTCTACACATCTGCATATCCTTTTCTCAGCTGCTACACTGGCAAGGAAACAAAAAGTGGGTCCAAGATGAAGTTTTACTCCAACTCTGTAGTACATGAGAGCCTTAACCATGATTATTACACTGTAAATAGAGCTGCATCGCCAGGTGCTCCTAAAGAACCCAATATTACAGCGGTGTGTTGACATCCTGTGTGCGAATACACACACATTTTGGACATGAAGCCACCACCAAGCTGTGCTCCCTTTGATGAAAGACATTTTTGGAGCCCATAATGTAAAAATAAAGCAAAAAAAAAAAAAAAAAAAAAAAAAACATCATGACAAAAACTCTTTGTGAGCAGCTGAGCATCCAGCATCTCTCACCTTTTCCCAGCTGTGCTCCAGCTGCTAGGGGCGTGAGGGCAGGTTGCTCATGCTGCAACTGCAAATGTTTGGGCTACAGCAATCATGAAAGACCTCACGCCCTGGGGGAGCCCAGCAGGAAGGTGCAGAGAAGCCTCAACAACAACACACACATGCACCCAAAGCAGCAGGTGACCCCCTTCAGGCCAAACGATGACCGCCGCTGTTACAGGATGACGCACGGTGGACGACTCTTGGTGATCTTCTCCACCGGCTGTCCATCGTGAGCTCTCTGGATGGCGTCCAAGATCTGGGGAGGGCAAAAGCACCAACATCTCGCACACAGGGCCACACCTCAAAACAAGACCCGATGCTGAAGTTCGGCCCCCCGGCGTCTCCTGCGGAGGAGATACTCACGTCATCCTCGTACGGGAAGCCACTGGTTTCCAGCTTGGAGAAGATGAGCTGCCCATTGAGCTCAATCTCAAAGCTGCCTGTTGAGGTGCACAATGATCGACACATTAAATTTCGGCCCTCAGGTTGAAGGGTCCCCCGAACCCAAACGCTGCCAAAGGCTCCGAGCGGCGCTCACCTTGGCGTCCGACGAAGCCGGAGACTTCCGCATCAGCGAACTCGGCGGTGACGACGCGCGCCAGCTCCTGATAGCGGGGCTCGTAGCCTCATCCGCCGCTGAAGCACCGTCAACAAACAAACAAATTATCAACAGTATTTAATAACACAAATAATAACTAAATAAACCACAAGAACTTAAAAAATAAAAATAAAAAACGCACCAATATTCCACTCGAATCCGCACTCCCATCGCACTCCGCTGCCGTCGACGACTGCCGGCTGCACTTCCGGGTTTTGTGACCTGCGCATGCGCACAGCTGAAATCGCCTGCGCCCCCTGGCCAGCTGCAGCGCATTTGCAATAAACACTCGCGATCAGGCCAAAAAAACCACGTTTTGACTTTACCATATGATAGTATTAAACCATTTCTTCGTTTTCGACTTTTAACTAATTATTTCTGGCGTTTAGCAGCCGCTGTTTTTTCCCCTCTGTTTTACGAGAAGGTTCTCAGATGCTGCTGCGTCCACGAGAACCAAGATGAGCCGTCGACATTTTACGCAGGCAAACGGTAGGGGGCAGCAGACGCTCGTGTTTTTCCTCCGCACTTTAACCTAAAACAACCTAAAACCTACAACCCCACCCGGAAACCTGATGAAAAAGTGAATGATGCGTTGCACGGAAGTCACTGTTACATCCAGGATCCGGATGACTTAAAAATGTGCAAGAGTCAGATGAATGTTTGATCCCACCTCTCCTTTGGTCTGCGGATCTGAGTCTCATTCCTAAGCGCAGTTTGTAAAGGAGTGAACGTTCCCGAACGCT
Organism: Heterotis niloticus; assembly: GCA_018136845.1. Taxonomy (NCBI): domain Eukaryota; kingdom Metazoa; phylum Chordata; class Actinopteri; order Osteoglossiformes; family Osteoglossidae; genus Heterotis; species Heterotis niloticus. Next base: position 1,931,681 of record CM030902.1, on the reverse strand, counting down.
GGGAGCTGGAGGCCCAGGAGCAAAGCCGCTGATGTCGCCACTGGCATGCTGGGATGGAGGGATGCTGGGTCTGGAAGCTGCTGGGGGTACCTGTTTCCGTCCCCATTTTGTCTCTTTGTCCTCCTTCGTGTCGTATCTCCTTCAGCCTCCTTTAGGCCTCCCCTCTAAACACAGAGCAATGTAAGTCAGTGTACAGGTGCAGTGATTTCTTTTTAAAAAATACAAATGCAAAAGCTAAACGTGACAACCGTTAGTCACTTGGACATTAATGTAATGCACTAAAACCATTTTAAATTTATTTCTTAAAACTGGGGACAAAGATGATGCAAAAATAGCAAGAATGAGGGAGATGCTCTTCCTCACAGGTGCTGGCTTCATAGCAGCAGCAGCACTTGAGAGGAACACTTGGAAGATTTACTATGATTTACCATGAAATGAGCTGTTGAAGTGCAGCCTTTATGCAGGAGCTTAGCTGAAGGACCGTAAGTGTGTATTCGTGTTTTCGGTTTACAATGCAAAATGATTACTGCACATCGTACTGAAATACAGTGCTGAGTTGCGTTTGGGGAGACACCAGGGCCCAGTTGTTCAAAAGGTTTAATCTGGATCAAAATGATCCGGATTTTGAAATCCCTTTATTTGTCATCCAGGATCGTGTAATCCATCTTACTTTTGTCTTGGTTTTTCACAGTAAAATTGGATTGAATCACTCTGATCCAGATAGAAACTTTTCAAGATTACCAAATCTGTATTACCAGTGCTCTAAATGGGACTGCATATCACACGGAAGGCTACTGGGTATGTAAAAAACAGGTAGAATAGCCAGCATGGGGTCACTCAAAGTGTATTTGTTTGAAGAAATAAAAAACAGCACAGAAAACAATATAAACACCCCTTCCCATTTTCAATCTCTTTTTATACAGTCATACATCATCTGACCCACAAATAAATTAAAAAAAATAAAACAGCCAATATATATTACCCAAATACATTGTGGTTATTTTGACCATGTGTTTCAAATTCAAAATTTAAATTTCCAGTAGTTAAAAATAAAACAAAAACATTCAAGAGTTCTTTATTTGGGGAATGACCAGAAGTTTAAAGCTGTGCTTTTAGGACGAGGATCTGAAGTTTGGCTTTGGTTCGCTGTAGTTGGATCAAAGTAATTTGTTCCTCTGCCAGATAAATCCGTGCTTCTGCTTTTTCTGTTTCTCATTTAAGAAGTGCCCTATAGGCATCATCATCTTTGTTTGGCAAAGAGCGCTTCAAGCCTCTTTTCTGAGCTCCTTTGGCAGTAGCTACTGTCTCTACCAGTGAGGATCTGCCTTCTTCCACACGATTGTTTCCTCTGCAAAATATGAACACATAAATGTATATGTAATACATGATATAAATGTTGTTTATTTGACTGATTTAAATTTAATTTAAATTACATTTTTGTTCCTGAAATCCACCCTATCAGAATAATCCAGATTTTTTTGGATCAAAGTTATCACAAAGTTTTGAACAACGCAAACTGAGGGTTTGATCCAGATTAAAACCAAGATTGGATTACGTGATCTAATCTGATATCAGAATCCGTTTTTAGTTTTGAACAACCCATTTTCAAGATTTGATCCAGTCTGTGATCCAAAAACCGATCAGATTACTTTTGAACAACTTGGCCCGGGTGTGTGTCCGTAAGGATCTTTTTTTCAATGCATCAAACAAATGAGTGAATGAACGCATAAAAAACCCCAACCTGGAGCTGTGGGCAATGATCGCATTGACAGAAGCCTGAGCTCCAGTCTGCAGAGGCTCCTGGCTTCGGCCATTTTCCTAAATACTGACCTCCTCCATCGGCTATTTAAGCAAAATGGTGCCCCCCAATTGCGTGGTTACCGGTAGGATATGGGTGCCAACCTCTGTTGCTAAGTGGACTATAACTGCCTTGTATGTACAAAACTGAGCAGCGCTGGGATTAGAACCACTGCCTGCTGTGCAGAGGATCCACCCTGAAGCCCCACCTCCTGCTGCAGTTCCCTTGATCCCAAATTGCGGGAATAAAAATTCCCCTCCCTCATAAATGGATAAATAATCAGAAGCAGCTTAACACTGTAAGTGACTCTGGAGAAAAGTGTGAGCAAAATGAATAAATATTAAGTGAACTTGCAGGGCCGCCCCCTCATGCTGGATCCCGACCATATTTGCCCCTCCCCACAGAGCTGTGGCACAAAGTGCTCCGTCAGTGCTGTGCTTAATGTTAGTGGAAATAATTAATAATACATTGGGACAAATCGTTTTATTTTTTACGCCACGTTGCCGGCAGTTCACGTTCCTGGTACGCCTGTGGAAACAAGCAGTGGTCCTGCGAGAGCCACGAACCTCCAGGTGCCCCAGCAGTATGACGGTGTGCGTGCGTGTTTAAGTGTTACACTGACCCAGCCCAGTCGAGGAGGAGGCAGAGTCCAGGATGAGGAGGAAGATGTGGTCCACCGTGGGCATTGGTTCACATCCCCTACATGAAAATGATTGCCATCAGCTCCTTCAGCCAGCAGGGTATTAAACTCAGGTCCGGTAAGAAACACGGCTGGGGTCCTACCTCCCACCCGCATCTATAATAAGGTACAAGTGCTGAAGAATAAAGTCTTCTACTATTTATTGCTCCTATTTATAGGCTGCTTATTGATTTTTGCTGTTATTTGTTTATTGCTTTGTACATCTTGAGTGTCTTCCTTGTGTCCTTTGTGTCCAGCTGCTGCATGGGGATCAATGAAGTCCCAACCTGTCGTCCTGCTCCATTTTTTAAAACCAGAATTGCTTTTAAAGGCAACATTGTCATGTTGTGGATGACGTTGGCGTTTCACAGCACTCTGCCCATAAATTCCAAGTGGGATTGGAGCCAGCTCAGCCTGTAGGAGCTTCCATGTTCTCCCCTTGTTCACATTTGTTCTTATCACAGTCCAACAATGTGTTTCAGGTGCGTTGGGGACTGTAAATCACTCCCCGTATGTGTGTGTGTGTGCGCATGTATGAACTGCTGCCGCATCCAGAGTGGTTCACGCCCCGTGTTTCCTGGATGCGGTCCAGACCACAGCAGTCCTGCTTTAAAGTAAAAAAGTGTTTTTCTGAGAATTGCTCTCGAAAGTTGCATTAAAACAATAATTTGTTTGTGTGTGCTTTTATGGGGAGGATGTAGAGTGCAGACTTGTTTCTGCTGCACCCTCCATGTTGAACTCCATCTGGTCAATGACCGCAATTGTTCTCCATCTGCTGTAAATATGGGTTCATCAGCGCCAAGGCTGGACTCAAGCTTGGACCTCATAAAGTTCTCAGTGTGTCGAGGTCAGAGGTGCAAACACAGCGCCTGCTGGGCATGGGGGACAGGGTGCCGCCTCATGGCTGAGCACAGGTGCATGGGTTAGGCTTCTTGTTAACAGGAGCCAAATGACAAAGCAGAGCACAACCGCGCCATTCACTGGATGGTCTGTGCAGCTCTCCAGCGCTTGCATCTGCCCGCCTTTGGAGAACAACCATAGCGTTTTGTTTCTATTGGGAAATAAACACGTAACTGGCGACCGCCCCTTCAGGTGAGTCACCTGCGTGTCACTGGGCTCCTCCACATGGCTTAGAAGGGTGCACCGTGACCACACTGTGTGCTGTCCCAGCCCTCATCTTACGGTTGCACGATCATGGGTTCAAATCCCTGCTCGTGCTGCGGTAGCCTGAGGCAAAGCGTGGTGTTTACCTGGAGTTCCTGCAGTAAAATGCCACACATGTAAATCGTGATGCAGATTACTGTACAAACCAGGACAAAGGTGTAGGGTAAATAAACAAATATGAACCTAACAACCACAGCCCTCACTGTGGAACTTCCTGTTTTTACAGTTTAGCTGTGGCCGTATTTGGACACGGGTGTTTATATTTACACACCTGCCTGTGAAACATCGTCGGTGTTAGACTGCAGGGTCGAATGGAAGTACAGGTAAACAGGACAGGTAAACAGCTCAGTGCAGGTAAATATGGTACAGTGCCGACGTTAAGCCCTCGGTCGGGGGCGAAGGGGACAACCGAGGACGAACACTGCACCTTGCCGTTTAAAAGGGCTTTGGACACGTGCGCGTCTACGACTTTACGCAGGCCCGGGGGTTAAATGTGCGCACTGCGTCGGCATGACCCCACCTTCCCGGTGGCTTCGTTCCGGAAACATCTGGGGTCACGCACATCTGTGGTTTCACAGGAAATAAGAAAGAAATTGATCTGTTTCATCTCTGGCTGTAGGAGCTGCTGCCATGCTGCATTTCTGCTCCATCTGCTACTAATATGCCTTATTGACCCGCCATGATCTGCAAGGACGTTTCCGGGTGGTCTGCAGAGGGATGAAATGAGGGTGGATAGCAGGAAGGCAGTGGGAGGAAAGCATGACCGTTTGGTGTCACGAGACTTGGCTAGGAGGGAGAGCTTTGCCTGATGGTTCATAAAGCTGGATTTATTTAAATGTTTCACTGAATTTTTGTGGAGACCAACAGAGGTGATGTGTGGTCATGAAGAAATGGATGTCAGCTTCGCCTCAGTCAAGAGTGTTATGATGAGCAGCAGCTGCACACCAAGGTGGGTTGAGACCAGTTGTTCATGGCCGGAGGAGCATAGGTGGATGAGAATGAGAAGGTGAGAGGTTGAGTGAGGATCCTCACCTGATCAAAGGAGTGCAGAAGATCTAGATCTACTCCATCTCTTATTGGAGCACAACTCCACCCCTAACAACTGCGCGACTGACCGTGTTTTTTGCTATGAGTCAGTTGAAATCCTGGCATGTTGAATACATTTGTTCAGGAAGCCATTAAGACAATAAAAGGCTGATAAATTAGATCAGCATAGTTTTTTCTTTTGGGACATTCTGTCCCGAGTCAGCAGATTTACCATAAACAGAGTTTCCCAAAATACACACAATAATGGCAATCGTAATGCGTGCAGGTCCACAGCAACTCTTCCCGTCCTGTCAGAAGTGGGTTCATTCATATCCTCCCATAAGTGTCAAGAGATTCCAACGAGACATATGGGAAGGGCTGGTGGTTCCCCACAGTTGCTCACTATCTGTCAGGCAGATCATTCCAGATGTGTGATGTGGTTGCCTGCATCCTCCTCCGCATCAGAGATCAGTCCAGGTCTACTACCCCATGGGTGGCACGTTTGCGTCACTCAGGGGTTCATCAGTTACAGTCACAGAACCTTGTCTGCAGCACATCTTCACTCCACTCTCATGTGAGGAGATGTTGCCTGAAGCTGATGAAAGTTTACTTTTATGTGGCTGCTGATAGTGGATGAACCTAGGAGCTCATGGTCACCCAACTGCTTGGGCAGAATCAGAGCTCCACGTAGGCCAAAGTTCAGTCTCGCGTTCTTTTGTCATCCCGCACACAGAGCCTCAGTAAGATGTTCAGCAATGTAGGAAACAATGAAAGGAGCTCACGCCATCCTGGAGGTTCAGGTTCAGACCTTTCTCTTCTACCTTTCAAGCGGTTTTATGGATTTGCTCTTCTTTGAATGCAGTGGTTTGATGCTGTGGACATTATTTTGTGCCACTTGGAACCCACAGGATCAGCACAGAGGGGAGGAGATGTGTCCATGGAAACTACCTGACAACAGTTAGTGGCACCAGCCGTGGCGACCCATTACCTACTGGGTCCTGTCTGTGGTGACAGTGAGGAGTCCCAGCACCAAGAGAAATCCAGGCCCTTCGGTTTGGTGCAGGTGATTCCCTTTAACACGAAGACTCCAGAATGAAACCTTTCCTTCTTTTCCCGCCTTGACTGCATCTGGACCTTCACACTGCCCACATCCCTAGGGTCCATCAGATGGAAAGAGAAGCTTCCCAACTGTCCTTGCTCCTGCTGATGTTTACCTGGGTTTACATTTCAGCTATTTTTTTATCCTTCTCATCCTATCCATATTCACCCATCTCACAAATACCGAAGCAAATAGTTCTCATTTACGCTGGGGGCAAGAGCTGAGCAGATTACCTTGTTTGTGGCTGTAATACTTGAGAGGACCGCAGTAATCCAATTGTGTTGATCAAATCGTAGACGTTGAGCTCCGCAAAAATAATTCTGCAAACAGAAACGGGCAATAAAAACACATGCAATGCGAGTGCTGCACATGGCAGCGATTTCTGTGCCATTAACCGCTGACTCTATGTGTGGTAGAGAACATGGGCTGAATCTGAACAGGAAATGCACACAACACTCACACACGCGCGCACACACTCGCATCCTACACAGCTTTGGCAGCCTAAATGCAAACACTTTTTAAATTAATTTACAAATTCTTCCCATGTATTACAGGCAAAACTGACACTGATCTGAGCACGCAGTCCCGGCAAGCATGCAGTTAAACCAGCGGTGGCTGAAAATGATCTGTCCGATAGAGGAAAAATACATATTGATTGTAAGATGCTGTAAACTGGTTTGGAGAGGCCTGGCTGGGTAATGGGAAGATCAGGTTTGTCCTGACTGCTTCTCAGGTCGCATCTGCTGCCCCCAATCTCTGCTTCAGTCAGTGCTGGTCGATATTTATCTGTTGCCTCCATGCCCCTCTTCTCCATCCACCTTTTCCACAATGCTTCATCTACGAAGCTTCCCGAAGGTCTTGAAGGATGAGGACTCACGAGCTTGGTACTGTGCGCGTGCCGGTCTGTTCCAGATCACACGGTTTAAAGAGACCCCCGCAGGTTGCCGCTCTCGGCTAAGCTGGGGAAAGAGGGACTTGCGCCGATCGCAAGGTTTTGTGGAAAAATGTGGCGTAAGACGACAATCGAACTCGTGACAAACCAAGTTCTGAGATCTCTTGCTGACAATAACGTGAAAGAATGAAATAAAATGTATGACCGAATAAATAAATAAATATAATAATGAAACTAATTGCAATGTATGAATAGTTTATATACAACTGCACAAGAAACAAACACCTGGCTAAAGTCCTCCCGTGCACACACACAAAAAAGGACAAAAAAATAAGATTAAACAGTAACAGGAATTTCTGCAACAGACCAAAGCAAAGAAATTTAACCTGATTTCCAGAGCAATGATCTTGTCTGCAAAGTCCTGCAAAAAACAAGATGGGTGGGGATGACAATAAACCACTGCTGTTTCACAGAAGAAACCGCGCAGAAGAGATGGCTGAGATGGCACTTTAGGCCTCAGAACGATACCGCGGTAAATTGTTGGTCAGAGCCATTAGCCCGAGCGGCGGTAATTAACAAAATGCAATAAATCCCTGCCGGCCCACCATGTAGCCAAGGCAACAACTTCAGCAAAATCATCCGACTGCCGACGCAATTCTGTCACACTGTGTTATTTTTTGGACTTTCTGACAAATGAAACCAATAATACAGCAGCACTTTCAGCTGTGACTCCCTTTAAGGTTGATTTGATAAAAAAAATAATAAAAAATCTTAAAAATCTTAAATATTAACTTATTTACTTCTTACTTTGAGGAAAAGCCGTTCTTGTTAGTGTTGGCAGCAGACTTGAAAATGCAAACGAAATAAACGTCCACGTCTCCCGCTCACTTGACAGCCTCCCCAGGAGGCCGTGAGAAGGATGTAGGAGTAAATGTGGCGTCGCCGATCGAGTTACGATCAATCATTTGCCCCCATCCGGAGGATTTCATCTGGAGTTACATGGTTTTGTGGTCAAAAGGAAGCGCAGCCCTCTTGTTAAACCTTTCTTTATGTTGGCAGTTACTGCGTTCGACTGAGCCGTCCGTCAGAAGACAAACGTGACAGCAAATGTGCCATAGCCAGGAAAGGAAGGGGGCGTTTTCAGGTGTATGTGGCTATGCACTACACTTATGGCGGGCGTGATGGCGTGCTGTACTGTATGAGGAGGGGCACTGACTTTCATCGCTGCCACCTGAAACACACAGAAGTGTGTGGATGCTCTCAGTCCAGAGCTCCCTGCTGACCAGAGAAGATCCCTGCCAGCAGCTGTTACTTTGTTTTTGAGACAGGCTGAAATAAAGCAATATTATTGCAACACTGCTCAGGAAAATTCTTCCTGTTTCAGTAAAGAATTTGCAATTTCATGGTGGAATACGACTGCACGGACAGAAGAATATAAGCCACACGACAGACTTTCCTGCCCTAAGCCATGAGTGCGCTTGCTTGCTGTTTGTAGGTCTCATGAAGCCAATGGCGATGCCGCCCTTCCTGTCCTTGGGTCTCAGGCTGATGCAAAGTTTCTATTAAGTGCTTGCAGGGGAGCCTCGGTTTCAGAGTTGGCAAAGGCAGAACACGGCTTTGAAAGGCCTGGAAGGCGGGACCACGCTCGTGTCAACAGCTGTATCAGCTTTTATCAGTTATTTATTTATAAATGCAGTCGTACCCGAGTTACGCCCATTTGGGTTACTGAGCCGGTTCTACTGCGGCCCACAGTGCATTGCTTCACACTTAGAAGGCCTGAATTTAGCACACAGACAGCAGAGCAGAGCTACCCTGCAGTCTTCCTTGGCTTTGCAGTTTATGGTATGTTAACCTCCATCACCCCTTGTTTGCTGGCTCCACCGGCTGTAATACAGATGGTTCCTGACTTACGATGGAGTTACGTTTCTATAAACCCATCATACGTCGAAAATGCATTTAATTCACCAATCCTACCATCAGGCCTGTGACCGCTTCAGCAATGGAATGTAGGCGATCTCTCTGTCCCTGTCACGAGGGCTCTGGAGCTGAGGGCACGGAGGAAGCAATTACGGGACACAAACAGCTTGGCAGACAAACAGGGAGTGCTTTACTTGCAGGAGATTCAAAAAAGGTGCCAACGAAACATGGGTGAGCGTAGTGCGAAAACGGAAAAAAATTGGAAGCTTCGCCGCCGAGCGGCTGGGCTGGAGACACAGGAGAAACTCAAGAAACCATGAGTACAAAACAAGGAACAAGCGCCGCATCGAGCGAGCTGAAAACCACGGGGGAAACACAAGGATTAACTCACAAACTTGGGTAGAAATGGCCGGTGAAATCAACAGTGAAAACAGTAAACTAACAGTAGACTGAGCCGCAGGCAAGGGTCCGAGCTGCGCTTTTAAAGCGTCCATAATTAAGTTCGCCGCCTGCAGGCACTCAGTCCGGGGCAGGGCGGAGAGACCGTGCGCGTGGCGGTCTTGCCGAAGCCGCGGGTGTGACAGCCCTCTCTTCAGACTGACTGGCATAGGAACCAGTTGTGGACAGGATTTAGTTCCCACCCGAACTTCCTGTCAGTGCTCAGTTTCCGCTGCTTCTTGTGAACTCTCTTGCAACCGCTGTCTTGGTAAGACCTCCTGTTTTATTTATTTTGAATTGTGGCAGTTGTATTCCATTTTTGTGTTCTGCCAATCACTCATGTTTAGCGCTAACTCCTGGCTAATGGCAACACTCTTTGTTGGAAACAGCACTCAGTAAAGAGTTTAATGGAACTTAAACGTACCATGGTGTCTCACAATTGCTTCCACCAACCCATGCCATAACACCTGCTGAGCATCATAGCCTAGCCCAGCGTAGCCTACCTTAAAAGTCATTGTGGGTTTTCCGTTTTCATGCCACTTTCAAGAGACACAAACACAGATGGGCATTTTGTAGACATGATGGATGCACAAAACACAACCTAGATACGGAGGGAGGTGAGAATAGGGTGGCATGCAGTATTTTAGAGGAACAAATGAAAGAAAACTACCTGGCAGGTAAAGTTCACTATTAAAGTAACTCTGCCCATTTGAGTGGGACTTGATGATACTTTAACACAAATGGGTGTCCATTTTGAGGCTTGGGAACGCATAAGAGACCTGGTGTTAATACCTTTGATTTATGCAAATTCACATTGCTGAAGGTTTTCCAGGAACAAATGACCTTTTAAAGACAGGGAAGACTAAATCTTATTTCATTGCTTACTTGACACTGAATAATTTCAATGCTTATTCATATTTTCAGTTTGATGGAAAAATTCAGACATTAAATCTTGGATCTACACCCAGCAGCATGAGAATTCCAGGGCTGTGTATCACTGTACTTCTCCATCATCTTCCCAACACTCACCAAGCAGTGGACCATCAATTAAAGCTCAGAGGCCTTCAGAAGCTAACAAACGCCAAGTGCTCTCTACTGGAAGATCACGATGGAGGATCGCTGCCAGACCTCCATATATACAGTACAGTAGGTAAAGCTGTCTAAGCCTCCTATCTGCTCACTATTGAGCAAATGCAAAGCCTGGGTCAAGCAGGTGTACAGTTTGGCTTTGTGTCCTAGCGAAAGTGTTAGAGCGAAAGATAAAGTGGTCAGAAGCCATGGTGGAGCCACAGTGAAGGGAAACCATGGTCTTTAAAGTGCAGAGTGGAGGGGTTTCCGGTTGGTGCACCTCAGGCTAATCTACCTCAGATTTACAGCTGGTCTTCTTATAACAATGCATTTATAATGGTGGACCCTTCTGGAGGATCTACAGTGCAGGAAAATTGACTGAGCTGGAGATCAATACAGGATACCATCTGAACATTTACATTAGCGTCACTCGATGAAACCCAAGCCCTATGATAAAGGGAAGTTGTCCCTGCTTCTGGAAGAAGCCTTTTGTTGATGTGCTCTCCATCTCTCTCACTCGCACACACACACACACACACACACACACACACACACACACACACACACACACACACACACACACACACAGGCTGGGTTTGCCTGGCTGCGTGGAAGGCAGGTGGTCTAAGTAGAAAGGGCTCCTGTGTGAGGGGATTGGATCTCCTGCCAGCTGTCAATGATCAATTTTCTCAGCCTTATTTCTTTAACCGAGGAGGGAATTACTGCTGTGAGGGGTGGGGTTGGGTGGTGTGGAGTGGGGGGGGCTTTCATATTTACTTTATGAGCATCAGTACATTCCACTATCCATTGTGGCTTTCTTCCTTACACCAGTTATACATCACACATGAGCTGAGATAACCAGGAAAAAGTCATCGGCTGGTGCAAATAAGGGCTGAAACAGAACAGAGCGGCAGAAAAGTGCTTACAATAAATAGGCTGCTCGAAATTATTGCATTAATGCCAGTTTGCAAGCAGGAAAATGGCAAGCAAGCCAAATTGTGCAAAGGTCCGGCTGTCTTCTACTGCGTGAAGCGTCGTTGCGAAGGAACAGATGTGCCGTACATCGGAATCGAGTTAAGCCAACATTTATGATAAGCATGAAGAAATGAATCTGTTACAAGAGACGCAGTACAGTTCGCTGCGGCCCTCGGTGTCGCCCTCTAGCGGTACAGCATGCCGGGCTTTTGCGCTCACGTCGTTCAGCGCAGCCTGAAGTTTCTCCAATTTTACCCAAATTTTCCGCGGGATTTCTCTCAGCGCCGTCGACAGTATTTTTTGCCCACGTCGTCGGATTATTCTTAATGTTTTTGAATTTCTTTCGCACCGAAGTCAAAATTCGCAGATGTTGTTGAACCGTAGAAAATAAGAAGTTATTTCACGTGTTTAAGTTATGCTTGTGTGCGCTGAACCTAGAATGCACAGCCAGTGCGGACGCAGTGGCTCACCTACAATGATAGCAATTACTATTATTCAGTTATACATATTTTATTCTTATTGAGAGTGACAACAAATAGTAATAAATATTAATAAATAATATACATATATTCATACTAATGAAATAACGAATGACTGTAACGAGAAAGCATTGCGCGGAGTAAAAGTGCAGCAGCATCAGAGCGGGGCGGAGGTGGAGAGAAAGGGTCGCTGACACTCGTGTGCGGGAGGCGTGCGTGACACGAAAGGGGAGTGGCGCCCTGCCTTCTTCCACGACGCGTGTGCGTGTGCGCGCATCCTCATCCCGACTGCCGCCCCGATCCTCGGACGGGACGCACGCGTGGAGGAGACCCCACGGAGAGCCCCCCCCCCCCGCATGAAGGACCCCGTTGCTGCTGCTGCTGCTGCTGTTCCGCGGACAACATCGCACGCACAGGGCGCCGGGGGCGGCGGGCGACGGAGCGCAGGATGGGGACCGCGGCTTTGCTGCTCTTGCTCACGGCGGTGAGTTCGGCGGTTCCGCCACTCAGCACCCAGCACCCTGCCTGCTGCCCGTTATTATTATTATTATTATTATTATTATTATTATTATTATTATTATTATTATTATTATTATTATTATCCCAAAGGTGTGCCTAAATTGGAGTATTCGTGTAAGTTGCGCATTTCGAAAGGTTTGCACACCTTGGTTTGAGTCGAGCTGCGGTCATTTCACAGAGCCGTGAGGGTGAGCGCCGTACACCTGAGTTTTACTTCGTTTTTACTCGTGCCGAAGTGCCGTGTGACTCCCACGCTTCGAGGAGCCCGGGTCGCCGTTCAGAGCCCCACGTGTGCCGACCTTCGGCATCCGAGCCCTCACGATGGAAAGCCTTCGGGTGCGCAGGCATTTGGGCTTCGCAGGCCGACAGCATCTGCACCAGAAGTTGAGGAAATCCAGCGCTGAAGCAGCCAGGCTGATGCTTAGTTAAACCTGGAAGGATCATCTTGTTGTTTCATGAGCAGTTTATTTCCATCATTTGACAAGGATGTGGGCACCTCACACACACACACACACACACACACACACACACACACACACACACACACACACAGAGCTGCAGTTTGTTGCGTCCTACAATTTTCCAGCAAAGCAATATTTGTAAAAGGGGCAGCAGTCTGAGCAACAGGTTCACTTCGTGTCTGTAGTCCGGCAACTGGCTAAACTGGTTATAACCGGTTGAAATAACAGAAGTGATTCAGTTAACGTCTGGAGCTCGATAACTGCATCACTTTTCCTTTGGCTGCGTTCGCCGTGTTACCGAGGGCAGATTCCTGGGTTCGGACCATTTCTTGATGGTTCCGTAGCGTTGCTAGGGTGAGTGCGACTCCCTCCCCTGCTGAGATGCTGCGGGCCCAGGGATGGAGTGAAGAAGCCCTGACCGAAATCTCTCAAGGTGTGGGAGTCCATTAAGGGATTAAGCAGTGATGTAAACAAATAGTGGCCAACTATACACAAAAAGCACCTTTTCGAGGGAATGCGTAGAAGCAAAAACCCAAGATAACCAGCAAATTGTTGTGGAATACAAACACTTAGGTGAAGAGACAATGGGCGCAAGTTTACATGACAGAGCACTAAAGAGGCTTGTAAAAGGAATCCTTGGGATTCCAGCCAGGTGGGACCATATCGTATAAAAAAAATCTACGGAGGGAAGACAGATTACTTATAAATGAGCCATGAAAATGTTTAATTTTATCACAAATTTGATTTGAAAGTTTAGTTGTTGAATGTGAAACAATTTATTGCCAAATAGCGTAAGGTTTTGCCATAGATTCTCACTTGATTTTTGTGAAATGAACTTGATATTGAACATTGCATTTAACCCAGTCAGCATTTAGCACTGTTTTTTTCTAAATGTCCATCAGCCAGGAAATAAAATACAAAAATTAATAAATGAATTATAATAACAGATTGTAAATTATTACCAGTATTTTCTGTGTGCAACCATAGCTTGAAAATGCTGTGTATTTGTGTGTGATACAAAAGTTTGACTGTAGAATTACTCATATTTCACATCAAGTATTTCACTGACCGCCTTAAAATTATCAGTCAAACATACCTTTCTTACCCTGTTTAGCCAAGTTTAACGCATTTTCCGTTGGTGCTAAACGCTGAGATCTAGTAGCCTTAACAGGACTTTTTAAGAAAGTTGATCCATGGAGTCAGATGCCCTGGAGCGAGTCTAAAAATGAACCTTGGTAATAATCAACGGCACCATCTTCAGGAGCTTGAAGCGGGAGTCGAACCACATGCACGCTGACACCCGTGTGATCCCACTGTGCTTCAGCACACAGTTTTCGGGCCAAATGGTTCTTTCTAATCAAAGACCAACCGAATCAAAGGGGAATTTTAACTCCTCCTTGAGGCGGACATTCAAAGAGAAAATAAAGCCGTGTTTGAACCTTCTGCAAAAATATTATTTATTAATAAACAAGTTATAGAGCGGTGAGTGTGTCAGCGGGGTTTTGTGAAACACCGGAAAATGCAGTGTGGCTGCAGGTAACTCCCTCTGTGACAAGTACAACTACACAGCTAGCGGTACCTGCTGAGAATCAGGCCGCATCGTAGCAGACGAACCGCATCCTCGCTGTGCTGATGGTGAACATTTGGGACGTTTTCGAGCAGATATAGGAGGTGCACGAGTGAAGAGGAATTGAAAACACGCCACTCTCTGTCACATTTTATTTTTTGAAGGTTCCGTTTTCTTATTTTTCTATTTCTGGTGTAGATCTGAATTCAAAGATTTGATATTTATATATGTTGTATTTTATATGAAAAAACACAGCCTTCCTGGCCAGAGCTGAAAAGAGCTGATGGGATGAAAGTGGACCTTGTACACCGGCTCACTAAGACCATCATTACTTGTCCAGGCAGTGGCATTACACTGGTAAAAGGAATAACCTTAGTAGGTAGATGTCTTCCAGATTCTCAACCAGGATTTTTGTTCCTGCTACGTATTGAAAAAGCAGGATAATTGTGACAGACCCCATTATATTGTACATACAGTAACTCCCTCATTATAGCGGCAGAACTTATCAGAACTGAAGCCTTTCAGTCAAGTCCGGCTCCAGCACCCAAGCACGTGTCTCCCGAAAGTTGGCATGGTTGATTCTAAAATGGGATGTTAAGGCCCTGGGAAAGGGACCGAACTGATTAAATGGAGAAAACCAGCATCAGATTGTAGGAATCGTAAACAAATTTAACAGGAATCGGTTCCCCATTAAAGAAAACCGCTGGCATAGAAACCTCAGACGTGTTCAGATGGGGTTCAACCCCCGGTGACTCTACTTTTGTGTGCGTGACTAAAAATGGCCTACCTGAGGGACTCTCAAAGCCGCGATTCATTTTATTAGGAAAGAGTCACGGGAGTTACATCACCGCGAAACGCCTGTACGGTTCCAGCCCAGCAGTTATTCAACGTCACCGAGACGAATGTGATACTGCAAAAAAGTTTATTATAACGCATTCATGCTATGTTAATGATTGCGATGAGCTCACTCGGGCAGGCAGGACACGGTCTTGGGGACTCGGCTAGCGTAAGTCCAAAAATCCACTCGGAGCAGTTACATCCCTGTCGAGGGGGCGAGCTCTGCCGGCTGACGCCAACCTCTCGATTGCCCTTGAGGTGCTGTGCCTTTGTGAAACTTCAGAGGAGCTGAAGCTGGAGATCCCCTGTGTAAAAACGGAGGCATTTTCATAGGACCCCCCCCAGTCACGGATATCATCATTTATCATGGAGATTTGCACCATTTTAGCACACGGTGTCTTTTGTTGCTTTCCTGTTGGTGTCATTTCGTCGAGCAATGCGCGGTCTCTCCCTCTGAGCTGGGATTGCTCTCTTCTGGTCTTCCCGGGAGGCCGGTCAGGCCTTGTCACAAGCCTCTCTGTTCCTCTGGTTTGAAGGTCATCGGTCACTGCAGGCTCACCGGACCCTTTGTTCTCGCTCTTGAGACGGTTTCCTTGCGTGCATTCCACAACAACCTGAAACTGTCAGATGACAGCTGATGATCAACGACTACTAGGACCTTGTGGGAACATTCTTGGAATTTGTGAAATATCACGTGATGCTCAGAGACCCCTGCTCCAGAGAGGCGTGGTCAGGTGGAGCTTACCTGACCGGGAGCCACGGCTGCGGAATGCTGGCTATGTTAATTGGGGGGGGGGCGAGGAGCAGAGGTACGGCTGCTTTCACCTGACTGCCGACTCGATGGAGCCCCGGGGGGACAGCGGCTGTCTTGGAGGCGGAGGCACCTTCTCGGGTGCCACATTCCGAGGATCTGAAATATACGAAGGGGCGGGTCGCTTGCATCCGGCAGTGCTTCGCTCTGCGTCACGTCGACTGTCAGGGTGCTCTGCCAAACCGTGGTCCAAAATACAACGATGAGCTTCCAGGTTCCGAATCGCATTGTCCCAGGAGGGGGCGTCCGTAAGGCGGAGATGCAAGACACTTCGGTGGAAAAAAATTATGGATAACCTGGTGCCACCAGCACTGCTTTAGACTACATGTTCATATGAGCAAGTAAAGCATTTATGAAAGCGTTCAGTTGTTTTTGGATCACCCTGTATATTTACTTAAAGATATTTTTTCATTGTGACTTGGGAAGTCATATATTTTCAGCTTTTTATGTGCCGTCTATTTAGAAACGGGAGTTTTTTTTAACCGAAAAACTCTGTTTTTATTACATGTACACTACATTTATTCTTTTGCCAGACAGTTTTCTTCAAAGTGAAATGTAACCCAATTTTTGCCAGAACACATTAGACAAGCAGCTGTTTGCCGTTTTAATAAGAGATAAAAGACAGGCTGGGGCAGAATGTGTCCAAATTTAAGCTGTTAGGAGGTCAGCAAGGAAGTGGGTCCGAAGCAGAACCTCAGCAGCTCTGAGGAACAGAGGAGGCTCATTCTACCCCAAAAGAGAGAACCTTACATTATTTATATATGCTGCTCCTTTATAAAGGGTCTGACACAGTGTGATGCCGTGACTGCTGCTAACATTGAAGTGAGTTTGGTCCCGAACACAGAAGAAGGACAGGAGTGGTACGGTTATGAACCTCTTCTTAATATTTGCTCCCCTATGCTGCTCATCGCATGCAGCATGGTGGTGAAAATCTAGGTATGTCAGCATGAACGAGGTCCCGAGTTTCACGTATCCTCAGCCTGCACACATTTCCTCACAAGGTTCTCGCAGCTTCACGTGTGATGCGCTGCGATGGAATGAGAAGGAACAAGGAGCGGCTCGAGCATTTCTACCCCGTTTCCCATTGAGGTTGCTGCAGGTGGTTGTTGCTCAGGCACTCAACTGTGTTGTGACCCTGTCTCTCTCTCTCTCTCTTTCTCTTTGTCTGTGGCAGACGGGGGCTCTGGGGGCCAATAGGGACTGTAAGTCAGGTGAGCACACCTCCTATGGGGAGTGCTGCAAGCAGTGCCACCCGGGGGAGGGCGTTGTGAAGAAGTGTGGATCTTCACAGACTGTCTGCGCCCCATGTCTGGACAGTAAGTACCATGCCGTGTACCGCGTTGCTTCACCACACTGCAAGCAGAGGTGACCAACTCTGTGCATCGCAAGTGCTTTGTCAGCATGAGAAATTATGAACTTGAATGAGATGGTTTTTTAAAGGACTGATACTACAAACTTCATCCATGTTTCTATGAAAAAGTTAGAGGGGTGGGGGGGGGCTGAGCCTCGCATGACTGAGTGATTAGTTTTCGGGTTAGCACCAGATGGTGGTGTTAGGCCACATGTCATGTAGACTCCACTTTGCTCAGCCGTTTGGTTTTGTTTTACAGCTGTCAGCGGTGCAGTTACTGCCTGAAAATGAGGTACACGGCTAACAAAAACTGAGCCTAACTTGCGTCATTGCCAGAAAAGTGCAGTAGCTCCCAAACTCCAGCTGATCTACACATCTTCCCTCCCTCTCTTTGGCATCCTCACATTTGTAGCCTCTCGTGTTTGAAGACAAAGTTGAGCATCTGCATTACCGGCCAACAGAAATTTATTGCGCCAGAAAAAAGTCATCCGTCCATACTTCGGCGCTGAATCCCGGCTGAGGCCGCAGCAGTCAAAATCACGAGCTATCAAAACTAACAGTGCCGTCTGCTATGAGGCTACAGTAAATTCTGATGAATAAACGTATGGCAGAACGATGAACTGGATGGCAAAGATGGACAGGAAGCTCTACGTGTTGTTTGGGAGCAAAACTGTGCAAGAAATAAGAGTGATGACGCAAATGCGGTGCTAAGCAGAGAACAGCAATCGCTCTGTTGCCACTTACGGGTCTTCAATAATGAAACGGGCTGCATTGAGTGCCTGCGCACAGGGTTCGGGCGGTCAGCAGGCGGATAAGACGCCGTATGCCGTACGCCGGCCTACACGGAGCACCCGGCGCGTGCTGGAACTTGCTAGTGCCCTAAGCCACATTTGGGCATTTCATTTATTCACATGCGTGTGTGTCACTTGTACAGAGCATGCAATACAGCTCATTCACAAATTTGATCTAAACATTTTAGCAAAGGAAATACGTGGTAAAGTCAAAAGGGCATCAGCAAGAAATATTATTTTTGGCAACAGCCGTGGTTGAAGATATTTTTTGATGTATCCTCGTATTTAAGTTTGGTCTATCAGATGAAAACACTCGCAGAGTCGTGTCAACACGATCGGTTAGGAGTCACGACATTTAGGTAAGAGAAAAGCACAGAAACGCACACACACACACACACACACACACACACACACATTACAAAAGCGTTGGGTGCTAGCACTAGTGAAGAGCATTAAAGTGTGGGACGCGCTTGAACATACAAAAGGCTGCAGATACGTGAGTGCCTCATTCGTTCAGCAAAAAGGAAAACTGGATTAATTCAATGGCTGCTCACATACTATGCAGAGGACATGGAAATGGAAATTAAAAGATGATCTGAAATGCTCTGTAGTGACATCCAGCAAATGGTTAGAGCTCTGGGCAAGGGTGAAATGCTTCAAAATGAGGATGTAAAAGCAGGTGCTGGATAGCATCTCACTAGTGAAACTACAGAGATAAATACATTTAAAGGCTGAACAATACGAGTCCTCTTGCAATACTTTGTTGCATTGCAGGCTGTCGAAGGCTGGGATTATTTTCATGATGAAATTACAGAATGTTTGCAGCAGAAGTTTACCATAAACTGTATTAATGTGGGGTGGCGACTTTAAAATGAACCACAGATGGGTTTAAGCCCAGGTGGAGCTTTAAAAAAGCACCCAGTTAAAATAAACTATATTCACAATGAGACCTGGCAACAGCTAGCAGACGCATTCCTTTGCCGTAAGGCATGAATACACGTGACGTTTTGCGACCGTTCGAGGTGAAAAGAGAACACCTTCAGAAGAATTAGCATTCGAACGCCTGTCTCGCCCGATTTTCCTGGATTAGGGCTTAACAGTGCGTGCGGTCAACAAGGGTTCATACCATGAGGGTGGAGAGCAAACACACTTTGCACCAACAGAACCTTCTGTGGCAGAATGGAGCAGCAAAAACCAACACCTAGGAGCCACACATATTCCTGTGTTTGGTGAAGGAGCCTGAACATCACAGTCTATTCTGTTTCAACTCAATACCCTTAACAATGTGTAATATTCGAAGAGCACAGCCTCCATTCATCTGTTAATCCACATATTCACACAGTCTGTGTGCTGTGTTCCTTAATCTTTTTAACCTTTCAACCCATGACTAAAAACTGGTTCAAAGACTTCCAATAATTGTAAACATTGAGGTGGTCCTTGTGTGTTCTACCCTGCGTTTGTCGCACCAGGTACACAAATGGGTTACAGAATGCCTATCCAAAATCCATTTTCTCCTGCTCAATGTTTGGAAAAGGTTTACTGCAGCAAAGCACATGGTTTAAAACAAGTGATTCCATGTGGGAAGGACTTTAGAACAGAGACATAAGAGAAGGAGATGATAAATCCCAGCGCAGGCCACCTAATCTTGTGGGGTAAATCTAGCAGATATACGATTCTCACCAGGAGCTCATTGTGGGAGATTATCATTACTACGACAATTTTCTTTGCAGATGTCTCGTGAATGTAGAGAAATACTGCACTGAACAAAAACACAAAAGTGACAAAAACAAATGCAAATGTTTCACATAACCCTGCGAGAACTACTTTAATACTCCGACGGTGTTAACACGGTTGCATGCAGAGAGCTAAAACAACACTTGTGGGATTCTGCTGTTACAAAGAACGCGTGCATTTGAACTGAGATTTATTCCAAATACCAACTGGTGCAGCTGCTGCACAATTATTAAACGTGTAATGATTTCAAGACACTTGAGAACATAATAAGAAAATCCCCGAGTTTTCAATAACATCTAATTGAGACCTGAACGTTGCCAAGTCAAGCCTGGCCAGTGAACTCCTGAACCCAAACTGTACCGATGCATCTTCGGCTCGATGTTGATCCTTATGCTGCAGGCCAGATGCTGGTAGAGTCCGAACCTGATCGAGCTCATGGAGCATCATCAGACCACCCTCAGCAGACCATAGGGACCCGAGGTTCAGCTGAATCACTTTGGTGGAAAGCAGTGGACACACTGAAAGGCGGCATTACAAGTGATCGGCTCTCTCCAGTGCCGCAGACAGTGATGGAGAATTAATTAAGGTGCATGTTAAATATTAATAACCATCGGCAGTGGATCCGGCTTCGGAGCTGCACCGTTGGAATAAAATGTCTTTAAGTTCCAACATTGGAGGCACAGCATTAAAACAGCACCAAAAAAAGAGATACAAAGTAACATGGATTTTTCATATTTTCAGTATGTAAAGAAAGACTAAACTCGATGTCTTTACCACAATGTTAAGCAAAAAACCTGTTGCAACTGTCACTCCACAAGATTTGTAGGAATTAAGAGAAAGTCGCGGTGTAATATTAGCAAGGGAAGTGCAACAAATTCTACAGACGCTCAAGAGGAGAAGTAAAACCTTCACTATAGACCTGGGAGTGAAGTAGCCTAACTCTTTGTGTTAGGACATCTGAGGGTGGACCTTAGTCTCATCTAAAGCACTCTGTGGTACAGTGATGATCATAAAAAAGACCAAGTGCTCCATGTGGACTTTTTAATGTATTGACATGCATTATTAATGCATGAAATTATGGTAATGGCCTTACAAAGATATGCTGCAGGTTGGACTGTAAAGAGTGGGAGGTTGAGATAGGGCCCGATTCAACAGCAACAAATGCTCTCTGGCCTTGAGTTTGCTCTGCTTGGAGTCTGACTTCACCACACTTTGGATCCACCAAGCCTTTTGCATGGCCCCAGTCTGATCCGTTGCCAGATCTGCTCCTGACACTACCACAGTCTTACCAGGTTAGTTTTACTAGGCAAGTCAAGTTGGATGAACTCAAATGGAAAAGAAATTTTAAAAAAATGGCTGTCAAAAAATGTTGGTTTGATTTTCTGCCTTGATAAATAGAACATGTCATACATGACGGAACTTCAGAAGAAAAAGTCACCCCAAAGTACTCCCGTGTGAGAATCGGCTTTCCAGTAATTAACTTGTGAAACAACAACGCAAATATTTCATGCTTGCATGAAGTGGCAGCAATTCCTACATAGTCCAAAACACTAAGTGCAACTGTAAAATAAAGGGAAAAAAAGCAGTTCTTGAATACAGATGGTCTCCAAATTACGATGGGGTTACGTTCCGACAAACCCATCCTAAGTTGAAAATGCATTTCATACACCTAACCTACCGTCATGCCTGTGGCCGCTTCAGTAATGGACCGTAGGCAACCTCTCTGCCCCCATCTTCAGACTGAGCACTGATTGGTGTAGGAACCAATTGTGGATGGAACTTAGTTCCCACCCAGACTTCCTGTCAGTGCTCAGTTTCTGCTGCCCTTTGTGAACTCTCCTGCGATTGCTGTCTTGCTAAGACCTTGAATTTTTGTATTTTGTTTATTTTGAATCTTCCATTTTTGTTTACTGCCGATTGCTAACGTTTTGCACTAACTCCCAACTAATGGCAGCGCTCTTTGTTGGAAGAAACACTCAAGAAAGAGTTTCACGGAACCTAAACTTCCACCAACCCACACCATAACACCTGTCAAACTTCATAGCCCAGCCTAGCCTAGCCTACCTTAAAAGTCATTACGAGCTTTCCGCTTTCATGCCACCTTCAAAACACACAGACACAGATGGGTGTTTTGTAGACATGCTGGATGCGCAAAACACAATGTAGATTTGGGAATTTCCCAGAAGAACGCTGGCAACACAGAACACTGACAGTGCCCTTGGTGTCCCTCTTGCAGGTGAGACCTTCTCAGAGAACTTCAGTCACACGGAGCCCTGCCAGCGCTGCACAAAGTGCACCGGCCTCATGCGCATGCTGACACCGTGCACCGACACCAACGACGCCATCTGCGCCTGCGACTACGGCTACTTCATGAACGAGTTGACGGGGAGTTGCGAGCGCTGCACTCAGTGCCCGGTGGGCCACGGCGTGCTGCTGCGCTGCGATTTACATCGCGACACCGTCTGTGAGGTGTGCGAGGAAGACACCTTCTCAGACCAGGAGAGCATGCTGGACCCCTGTCTTCCCTGCACCATCTGCGATGATGAGCTGGACGAACTGCTGGAGCCCTGCTCCTCCACCCGCGACACCGTCTGCCGAGGTGAGTGCTCAGCCTGCACGTGACCGTCGACGGTCAGGCTGGTGTGTAGGTAACGGTCCTCTTTCCCACGATCCAAGGGAAATTGAGAAGCATGCAATTTTTGCAGTTAATTTTGATCCCACACTTTTATCAGCACCCTACCCCCTTTCCCACATGAGAGAAATGCTGACTTCCGGTTGCTGATGTACCATCTAATCTAGAGAAGATGTGGGTGTCACTGAAGGGGCCATGTGAGGTCATCAAAGTAACCCTCCCAAACCATGTGTTCATGTCACATCAGTTCTTTCAGGGTGCAGAGTATATATGACCCACCGTGACCTAACGGGGAAGTGGGCCTATTGAAATGCATGAACCCAGCACAAGACCCATTCTTGCACAAGTTAGAAGAAAAGGGGTCATGAAGTAAAAGAGCCTCTTGTGTTTCTCCATGAGCCGTCAGTGCCTCGCGCCCTAGGGCTGGCAGGGCTGCACAGTTATTAGAGGGCTTGGATCATTTTGGCACAAAGGGGAATGTTCCGGACCCTTTTTTTCTACAGTGCCATTAATCCACATGATAGAGCAGGTTTTGTTCTTGTCGATGCAAGTGTCCGCATGTTGGTTTGCGCGGGCGCACCAGTGCACTGCACAATGGCTGGGGATCAGGGGAGCTTGGTGAGCAGCACCGCCTGTGGGCAGCGCAGGGAATGGCTTTTGTACTATGTGGGCACGGTGGAGAAAGCCGGGGCACCCGCCTCCAGTCTGCTGCCATTGTTAATGAAATTTTAGTGGTTGAAACCTTGGATTGTCTTGGCCATGAAAGTACTTTTTGACAAGGTTTGCCTTCGGGAGGCAGTGGTCAATTTTGGGCTATGAATTTCCTTTCATTAATAAGTTTGAAAGCCACATGGGGCCAGCCAGTATGAGCAGTTTTTGCAGTTACGTCTTTAGCTGCTGCTTTTCTCGCAAGTGGCTTACAAATTTAAGCCAATGACAGCATTGATAATACAGCTACATTATTTTTACTGCAACAGTTCAAGGTACTACAGCAGGAACTGGGATGCAAACCTGGAACCTTGACGTCCAAAGGTTGTGGCTCTAACTACCAGCCCACACACAGCTCCTCAGGTTTCCAGTTCGGAGTTGTTTCTAACAGTAGAGCAGTGGGTGATGGGTTTCTTACGTCCCTACTATAAACAGGTCCTATCACTTTATTACATAAAAGGAAATTAGCATTACTTTCTTCTTATTTTTGAAATCTGATTTGTTCCTATAAAATGGGTTTACTTGGGTCTGGTAGCTGGTACCAGTCGTATTTTACCACTCCCTGACCCTCAGGCGGAAATGCTGTCAAGTATGATTCACACAAAACGCAAGACCCAGTAGCTGTGATACAACAATCCCTTTCTTATTAAATCAGACACTAATATGCACCATGATATATTATTATTATTATTATTATTATTATTATTATTATTATTATTATTATTATTATTATTTACACTATGGCAATATCGGATTATAAAATGTTGAGCAAATACA
The DNA here is from genome assembly GCA_018136845.1 of Heterotis niloticus. Taxonomy (NCBI): domain Eukaryota; kingdom Metazoa; phylum Chordata; class Actinopteri; order Osteoglossiformes; family Osteoglossidae; genus Heterotis; species Heterotis niloticus. The sequence goes on along the minus strand of CM030902.1, from coordinate 1,907,958 downwards.
ACTTTTAGGCATCAGGCTTCACTACAGTGGTTTGTAAAAAAGACCTTTGGTTTTACCCGTTGTCTATCAAACACGGGTGTAAACAAACATGCTTAGGTTATTATGAACTAATTGTTTATAAAGTATTAACCTTATGTATTATTTTGTCCAGACAGTAGCATCTTCGAAACATCCCTGCACCTCAGACTGTTTACATGCAGCTGAAGTGTGTAGGCTAGACCTTTCTACTAGATGTAGCGTTGGATGTTGAAGCAGATTTCAAAATTTTGCATATTTTAGCGGTGTGACAATCCTACCCAAACAACTCTTAATGCTGTCGGCAGGGAAAAGTTCAGTTCTGCGCAAATGCACGAAAGACAAGCTTTTGCTGTTAGAAAGGGAAAATGAAATGTAGATGTTGCCGTCCCCAGGCAGTGTGTAACAAGTGTACAATGACAAATGACGCGCTTTATGAAGTTTGGCATGAGGGTCACAGGGTCACGGTAGTTTCTCTAATTTGACTCTGAAAGCTTAAGGTGCCGGACCCCTGTACTCATGTGGCCCACTAACAGGGATCGGGACCCAGATGAGAGGTTAACAGAGGCAAAGCATAGACAGATTTTTGGCAAGCAGAGTTTTTGTAGATTATAGGTAAGACAAATAACCCCCCACCAAACCCCGATGTTTTTAGAGATGCTCCTGTCAATGGTTGAGCCCTAAAAGCTTAGACCTTGACCGAATAATGTCAAACAGCCACCAGTCGAAGAACTCCTTACGCAAATACCGTCTTTCCTATTTATGGAGAGAAGTGAATTCTGCAGGGAGCAAGTTTGACTCAATCACAGTGAAAAATCTGCCTCATATTTTAAAAACAGACCAGCATACCTGGCTCTTATGTGCACATTTTACACCTCATGAGCATTTTATTGAAACTGACCGAAGCTATCGTTCAACCGTGTGGCCATTCCTCCAGATTCACAAATTCACGTAAAAACACTTTCCGGGCTTTGCTCCGCTGCACTGCTCTCCATTCAGACTTCCGAAGCTCCAGGTTCATTGACTGATCGTGCTGCTAGCAGGTTCAGCCTGGTCTGCTGACTTATGAGACTCGGCGGATGACCTTTGTCAAGAGACTCCGCATCTTTCGGCTGTAATGGAGAGGCCAAGGGGTTCAGCAGGGATTCGAACACAGCACCCTTGCCAGGTCAAGGAATGCAGAGATGAACATTCTCTTCCCATGTGTAGCCGAGTTAATGAGGCTCTGCTTCTTCTAAGTGAACCACAGACAGGCAACAGCGCCGCACGAAGTGCTCAAGAGCTCAGCACAAGCGCTTACACGGCCTTTAATAAGCATTCCCCTCCCACAGACTTTTTCCCAAATGCTGTTTGTATTTTTCCTGGCACTTTGGATCATCTCTTCTGGAAATGTAATAGGATATAAGCTAAGTGGAAGGGAGTTCACACAACCATTCAAAAGACCTTTAATACAAAGTTTGATTTATTCGCTCTTAAATCACAGCTGAAATTCACTTTTTCAGGAAGTCATGAAGCGTAGATTGTTTACGCTAATATATTTGGCAAAGAAACGTATTTTAGTGCCTTGGTCGACTTCTACGGTTCCCTCTGTAAATATGTGGATGTTTGAAGTTTTTAAATTCCCAGACTCAGAAACTTAACATCTGACCATCGCAATAATTCAACCGTCTGACCCGCATCGCTGCTCTACTTACATGGACTTGGAATCTCTCCCTGGCCGTATGTCGCCGTTACCCAATGCTGCTCGTAATTTGGAGAAACACTGAAGCACAATGGATTTGACTATGATGTTTCGAAACCGATCGACGCAAGTGAAAGCGTGCATACAGATCAATTTTGGATGAACTACATGTATAAATGACAAAATGAGCGCACAAGTGTTCACCCCGACATTCCATTGACGCAGTTTTTGAGGACAGCCTGCTGTAGGGAGATTTGCTTCTTTACAATCTCCTAGGAAACTGCCACTCAGTCTTGCCAGAGATTTGCAGATTTTCTTTGTCTTCATGGCATAGTTCTAGTTGGGAATTCAACCAACCAACCAACCAACCAACCATGGAACCCTCCAGAAACGGATATATTTATTGTAAAATAGCACAGAACTACCATTTTTGCGCACGGGTGATCGCCATCCATCTTAAATGACCTCTGAAGCCATTTAGCATCAGCACAGTTGACTTAGTTGTTGTGAACAGGGGGAATAACTGTGCACGTTTTTTGTGTTTTATATTTGCAGTTATACAAAACTGATTTTCAGAAATGTGTTTTCACTGACATTCACGAGCATCCTTCTATTGATCAATATCAAAACAGCGCAACTGCATCCATTTCGATTCTATGTTGTAAAACTTACAAAAGCCATAGTGGTGTGTGAATAGTTTTTATAGCCACTGTGAAGGCCATGGTGCACCAGTTGATGTGTGGATAAACTGAGACATTTATGCATTAAACTTCAGATCTCTACACCAGCAAGGACAGTTTAACAGCTGGCCAGCAGCCCCAACTGCTGCTGTGTTTGATCAGCAGTTTGGTTGCATTACGCCAGACCACACTCTCTGTATGCGCCACTCATTGTACTGCTGTGTTCATGAAGACCTCTCTTACGCAAAGTCTTCAGCCCACTGCTGCCAGCTTGAACCCCTGGCTCCTTGTGACACAATGTGAGTCTTGTGGTCTGTTGTTCCACAGAGCAAGAGTTTGGATGTGAGAAGTTATGGAGGGCATTTTGTTGTACCGCTTACTGCCTTTTTCTGGATTCCCCAGTCAGTCAACATATTGTGTCCTTGTTCTGGCCAACCAGAGTATTTAACAGTCTGCAGTTTTGTGGAATTTGCTCTCTTTTGTCCCCGGCTTTCAAAGGGAATTCCAGGCATATTATTCCATAACATAACCATACTGTAAGACTCAAGGGTGACAGTAGCACTCGGTTCTCCAATTTACTCGGTTCTCCAATTCACTCTCAATTTTCCAGTTGCAAATCCCTTAAAGTCATTCTGTAGTATAAGAGGACTTTTGTGGACATGGACTGTGGGCCTCCTCAGTGCAACCTGCATGTCCTTACTGTAGGCTACAGTTGGAAAGAAGCCAGTGACCCTGCGCTGTCCCAAAACCCAAATTTTCGACAAGAAATCTAATGTCTTCTGCAGGCATTCATTTGTTCTTATCTTCATCTATATCAATACACAGTCAAATGATTTCACATCATAAATGTCTTAGCCATTTTGGAATTCCATGAAATGAGGTCCCCGACTTACGAGCACACAGCACTCATTCTTGTCCATCGAGGCAACGGGGTTAAACTCTGCTGCTGTACGTTTCTGCGATGTAGATGCCTGGCAATGACTTTTTGCTAAAGCGGCTTACACTGGTCTTTTATTTTCAGCAAAATTGCGCAGGCTAGATCGATTCACCCCAGCAGATCAGTGTAAATATCTTACCGCTGTAAAAAATACTATAGCAAACCCCTTTTCAGGATTCTTGCTTCTGTTTCCATTTAACGCCCGTTGTTTTGGGAAAATTTAATGGAATTAAAGCCTGGTCCTTTCAAAATAGCTAATAATAAGTTGGAACCATTTTGCAAGAATTCTTATAAAAACATTATATCAAACTTTTCCACATGTTTTTATTTTTCCAAAAAGCAGCCTACAACTATACAACAGAAACAGTTTACGCTGCACTTGGTGCATGGTCTGTGCTACATATCAAAGCGCTTAGCCGGAATGATCGCCATCATTTGCGTTGTATTTAGCCTCCCAAAAGGGATCAGCATGTCTTAATCCTAAAAAGTATTATACACATTATGAGGATCTGTTACAAGCACAATTTTGAACGGGGAGCAGAAGTCTATCTGATTGGTTTCATGGTCTTTCTCAGAGAGAATAATGGTGGGATAGAAGCATGGGCAACAAGGGCGGGACTAGCATGAGCGACCGCAGCTGCCGAGTCTTTCCGATCAATACTGGCGATGAAGTTTCTCATCTTGAGCTCGGGTTTCTTTGGGTGACCTCTGTGGGGGGCGACTATATTTTGCCGCAGAGCTCAAGTCCACCCCCTCCACCTCAACCCCAGCCTCATCCTGTTCTTTCCATCTTCACCCGCACCCATCCGTCCCGGCTGCCCACAGCTGCTCACTCAACCTATTAAACGTTTGGCTGAGTTTATTTTCTCAGTACTAAGTGAGTTCAGCCATCGTAAACCCCAAATTCTGCTCAAGTGCAGCATAGCCGTTTACTTTAATGCTGATAATAAGTGCACTGCTGAGGTTGTAGATGCATGACTGTACGAGACAGGTTACCAAGTAGCTGAGCAAATTCATTTCACTGCATCCTTTCCTTCGATTAAAGTGCTATACCGAAAACCTCCAATATCTTTTTTGCACCACTGCATCTATCGAAACCCTTTTTTGACCTACAGCTACGCTTTTGTTTTGGGGTTTAGGCCACACTGCCTAAGCAGCTATCCTAATCTTAGAGAATTAGCGCCGCTATCTGATTTTCAAAGCAAGAAAAAATAGTAACCTGGGCTGTTCTATCTTTTCTGCCCACGAAGATGGATACGTGGTGCATTACAAGAATAAATCATTTATCCTATAAACATGAAATAGTTGTAGCAATTGCTCTGCGGTGTAAAAATGCTGTTAGAATGAGGAAAACCAGCTCTGACGCACACATAGGAGCAATTTTGTATCTAACCAGGGTGTACACACAGCATGGGAGCAGCCTGCAGGCATCAAAGATAGTAAAGATAATGCCTATCTTTGTGTTCTTAGCACAAACTTGAAATACATTCGGCAAAGGAACGTACCAGTGTATCGGGGCAATTTTTTAAAAACAATTATACATGTAAGCACTTGAAGGCAGGAGGTGTGCGTGCATACGTGTGTGTGTGTGTGTGCGCGCGCGCGCGTGTGGGAGTGTGTGTGTGTCTGTAATTGCAGACGTGAAAACCAGCACAGAATTTGTGAGTTTATGTGTCTGTGTTTATGGAATTCAAGTTCTGAGGCCTTTTTCTTCACAGCATATCTAATACTGGGCCCTCAGATATTTTTTATTTAACCTTTAACTATAAAAAAAAGTCACTTCAAGCAAAACCAGCAACTACACTGTGGTGAACCTCCAAAATGTCCTTATAGCATTAATTTGTATATGGTGTGCAGGGGTCAATCTATGCACACAGGATATTCACATCTTTCTCCTGCAAAGGACAAAGGTCATGAAATACTACAACAGAAAGCCGTAGACGTTTCTGACCAGGGTCGGTACGAGCAGCTTGACTCGTGCTCAGTCCGTCCACAACAGCATGAGGACTCCTGCTGCTCTGAGCACTTTGCCCCTTAGCTTTTGCATCCACTTCCTGTCTTTCTCTGGAATGCTGACCAGCAGCCTCCGCTTTGCTCAAATATTAATGCCAACGGAGAAAGAGCAAAAGCAAGAGACAAAGACAGTGAAGCACGGACAGACAGTCACACTGACTCACTAAGGACACAAAGAGAGAAGTCTGTGTGACATATGGCCCAGAAGGCCAGAGAGTCTTTACTGAGGACAGCAACACTGGAAGGAAGCTTGATGGAGGGAGCGATAACCGTAATGGTGGAGGGCGGCTGAAAGGAAGACGTAATAATGAGATGCACACTGACGCGGCCGACAGGGAGCGAGCAACACCGGGAGACAAAGGAAGTCTCTGTCAGGGCTGGGCATCTGGCATTGAAATTCCACCCCGTAATCTTTTGTTAGAGGGGCAGAAAGGGCCTGAGGGATATTGGCTACTTTGAAGAAGGGTGTGGGCTGCGGTCATTTAGCTGCGCAGCTAAGCGGAGGGACCGCTTCAAGTAGGTGAGAGAGTGATCCAAAGTATGTTGTAAGGTTAAGTATAAAGTCACAGGCAGGATTTCTGCAGGCGGAAAAAGACAGAAGGAAACCCTCTCGGTTAATCTGATTCGGAGTAAAAAGGTGCAACGGACGTGCAAAGCAAACAGAAAACAGGCAGAAAAAGTTACCCGCAGTCGCTGGTGCTTTAATTTTATTTTATTACAAAGGGTTATGAGTCTTAAAGCTGCACTATTACTCAGTAGTAATGCTAGCATTTTCTTTCGGTTGTGACACGGACGCCGTTGCCATCCCTGCAGCCGGTACTGTCGAGGGTGCACCGAGCTCAAACGCATGTTCTGTTACCAGATGAAAAAGATAAGACGGTTTAATGCATTGCCGTCCCTTCTTCCTCGCCGAACGACAGATAATTCGAGAACATCAGCTTGCTGTGGTTACCGTGGACTGCCGTCCATCTAAACTTCTCTTACGTGATGGAACAGGAACGGTGATAGAACAGGTTTTGCTCGCTCTGGGGCTGCTTTCAGTTTTTCAGTAAAGGCAAAACATATTTTTGGTGAAGAACTTAAAAGGAGAACATTCTTCTTGAAAAATAAATTGTAAACAGACAAATAAGAAGCATGTGTCCGTGGTGACCAAAAATACTTTCTCATCATATACAGCAATTTTGTAATGTGCCTCCCTAGCAGAGGGACTCCTCCTGCATATTTAAATGTATGCACATATCCTCTTTGGAACAGTTTGCCAGATTCGGACTTTCACTGTAGAAACCCACCTTTGGCCAGAACATCACGCGCAGTGCGTAGAGCTTTGTTTGTGCCAACAAACATGATCTGAAAAAAGGAAACTACCGCAGGAAGGTGGAAGGAACGGGAAGGTGGAGGCAGTCGACTGAAGCAAAGCCGTGTTTTGCTGACTAGGCGCACATGCAAGAAAGGCAGTTGACTCGAGCACACGAAACCCGAGGCAGGAATAGATGCGTTGCTGCTTCAGCTCCCAGCCCAGTCGAGCATAACATGTAGCCGTGTGCTGAAAATACTGCTGCCGCACCGCACGAAAAATACATGGAACGAGGGCAAGGTGGTACCATAGCAGTTAGCACTGTCAAAAGAAGTCTGGACCCCACTTCCTACTGTAATGGCCCCAAGCAAGATGTCTCCCTGGGATAGCCCTAGCAAAGTTATCTCGTCTGTAAATATTTTTATTGTAAACCTTTGGAGAAAAGTGAAGCTTATGCACTATAGATACAGATCATTTTATTCATGTGTAATATTTGGTATGTTGCTCTGATGTAGACAGTGCATCCTGGAGAAACAGCCAGACCCTTACGTAAGCGAAGTAACTTTCTAGCTGTGAAATAGCTAACTAGTTACGAAGCTAAACAAAATGTGGAATAAAGAACTATCAGGCTTGGCAGAATTAAAAAAACTTCGCCAACTATTTCAGTGAAAAAATTTCTCAGATGGTGAGCTCAGTCAGCTACAACAGTGCAGACTAGTGCTTGTCCTTCCTTCCCTGAGTTGAGCACAGTTAGGTTCTGCAACTTTGGGGTAAGGGATTAAGTCCAGATCCCCCAGGCATCTTTCGAGGATAAGACAGAAGCAGACGAAACACAATGTGTTCCTCCATCTGCCCATTTCCCTGAGGCTGCCGCAATGCCATCTCGGGTTCCTCTGATCCACGCCTGTGCACCACTACACATGGATGGGCGTTTTTTTTTGGCTTGTGGGGCTTCGAATGTCCTTGTGCGCAAAATTCAGACTCGGAGAAAATGTTGTTGAGCTTCTATGAACTCATTAGTTTTGTTGCGCAAGCATTTAAGGTGTGCCAGAAACCAGCGCCAGAAGCCTTTTGCTGATAAAGGCTAACCAGTCCTGGTTTCACAACTGAAAAATGTTTATGAGCAGCTATGTGGCCCCACGTGGCAGAGAGCTCTGAGATGTCATGCTCATGGGTGCTACAAAGTGTGAACATTTTAATTTAAAGGGAGCCCGATGCCAGCGCTTACTGACATGTTGCTGGTCATATCAGAAAGCTCAAGTATTACATTTTGAATTTCTGCAGTGAATAGATACTTAGGGGTACTGCTGGCAAACTGTAGGAAAGCAGTGCTTTTGCTGGGAGAACAGTTGAGCCAGAAAATTTGGTCAGTGGGTGGCAAAATAGAGTACTGGGGGTTTATGGGAAGTGTTAATATGCAAGGAGATGTCCCTGTGCTTGAAAGACTCAAACACAGAAGTGGTGGTATTTTGTACCAGCCAACTTAAAGCACCATGTGATGTATGAGGAAACACACAATATGAGGTCTACTTTCTTAGGTTAACCTTTTTCCCTGTCCGTCTTTCAACAGCCTTAAACCCACTGTACTCGTCGGTCTCACCTCTGCCGTCGCTGGATACCCCATCGCCGTTCTTCACCGATGAACCCGTGTCCGTGTCCCTGCCCGATGCCACCACTATGACCAACCACAGCCAAGGACTCAACGAGAAGCTCATCCCCATCTACTGCTCCATCTTGGCCACTGTGGCATTGGGCCTGGTGGCCTTCATCATCTTTAAGAAGTAAGTAAATGGTCAAGAACATACAGAATAATGCAATTTGAATGTGCAGTTAGAAGATGCACCGTGTTGAGAACTAGCAGCCTGATCTAGGGATTATGTAGAGCTCTGGACATTGAGATCTGTACCAGCACACACAAAACAGACACGATGTCTGTTTTTCACTAAAATGGCAACATGTAAGCTGGTACTGGCACAACAAAGATGTCCTGACCTCAGGCTTCTGCATGTTTTATAGTTTTATTTTTAATCAAGTCATCTGTCCTTCGTCCAGCTGGAGCCCTCTGGCATTGCTGTGTGGCCCATTTGGAAACTACGCTAACTTGTCCAGTCTTGCGACAAGATGCAAAATACTGGCAATACTGCCTTGTTTCAGTCTGTCTATTGTTAACCAACTTGAAGCCTGCATTTACTAATAAAGATTACAGAGAAGCAAACCTGCAGACGTCTGCACGGTCACATAAATCTGCAGTGACGGGCAAAGCAAGTGGGGCTATGAAATATTCAGCCACGAAAAGTTCTGGGGTTGACCCACTTTCACAGTGAATCGAGAGCAGAAATCACAGTCTGAAATGTGCTGAAAAGACGACCTGCTTTGTCCTACATGGAGTTCCGCCAGTTTCCCATTTGACCCAACGGCCGAGACACAGAAATAAACCCTGGGAGAAGGTCCATTTTTTCATAAAAATTACATGTGTGCGCATGTGACTAATAAGCGAAGGACATAATGAAGCGGTTCATAACCACAGTGGTTTGGGTCATTTCAACAAATAATGGTGTTTTTGAGGTGGAGAGGGATGGCTGTGATTTTCAGGCCCTGCAGCCAGCGGTGGCAGCAGAGACGGATGTTAGAAGTTTGCTAACAGGTGACAAACTCCTTGTAGGTGGAACAGCTGCAAGCAGAACAAGCAGGCGGCAAACAGCAGCACGGTGAACCAGACGCCGTCCCCCGAAGGAGAGAAGCTGCACAGTGACAGTGGTATCTCTGTGGACAGCACGAGCCTGCAGGAGCAGCAGCAGCAGCAGCAGCAGCAGCAGATGCAGGCACATACAGGTGTGTATCCACCTGGACCGCAGAAAGTGCTGCTCATTTCGGCGGTGCAGCAATAGCCGCTGCCCAGTTCTCTACACTGTCATTGCAAGAGTGGAGTCTGTGGTATTTATTCCTATAGTTTCACATGGTGCTTCTTCGTGACCTGACCGTAGATGTCTCTGAGTAAAAAGTGTGAAAGCTGTGGACTAGTGTGTGTTTTTAGGAAATAGGCTATTTAGGCTGTTTTTTCCCCATGTTTGTCATTGTTTCACAGTAGCACATCTAGTTTTTATGTTATTGGCTCAGTATACAGGTTGCAACCCATGTCAAGCTCTGGTAAGTGTTAACCTGTTGCCGACAGGAGAAATTTGAAGAGAAATTAATGTCTTAAAGCCACCACTCAGCATTTACTGCCCAACACAAAAATCATTAAGTTCAGCACCGCTCGAACTGATCGGTTTTGGCATTTTTCTCTAAAAAGTGTTGCATCTTTACTTTTCCTCCCTGGAATGAGACAAAAAGTCCATAAAACACTTTTTGGCTGCTTTTACTTAATGGATGCCCAAAGGAATTATAGCACTTTAATAGAAGGAAAGTATGCAGTGAAATGAACTAAAATTGCACGTTTCCAGGCTCTTTTGCAGATTGATAATGGAACTTAAATCTGTTTACCAGAACGCACGTGAGGTGAAATTTCGGATCCTTGCTCAGCCCAGAAAAACAACAACTCAAACTCATTTCATAGCGTTTTCTTTGAAAGCTGATGATGCGCCTTGACCTTTAGATGTTTTTTGAGTGCGCCTGCCATGCACAGAATTGAATATTTATGTTAAACCGGTCAATTAATATTTAACACTCGAGATGCAGTCCACTCACGCTGGTGAGACTACAAGACCAGGTTCAGCAGAGCATATATAAAGCTTACAGCATTACCGTGCACCGCTGGAGTACCCATTGGAATAAGCGACGCACCATTTCAAACACCTTGTCTATGCTCGACTGATATTTACAGTAACTCCAGTTCGATTGGGGTTTTTATTTCAAGGGTTGCTCTACTACACAGTGAACATTAACCTCTTTGGGGAAAAGGAAAAGGAGAACCCCAGAAGGCCTTTAACTGTCCTGTAAGGAATGATGGAGAGAGACCACAGTTGCAGGACCTTAAAAGGAGAAAGTATGCTGACTGAACGGAGAAGCACTTGATGGCTCTGTCAAGTCAGCTCAGAGCACGACCCTGAAAACTGCACAAAGCAACACAGGACATGGAAGCTGCACTCATAGCATCTGACTGCATTGCCGGTGCACAGTAATGCGATTGCGATTTATTCTTTGGCTGTAAAGTCTGTGTCAGTCAGAATAAGGATGTCCACTTCTTAAATGCAAAAACACAAGCAGCACCTCAAACGGAACAATTCTCAGCCCTGGGAAGAGGATATCAAAACCAGAAACCAACGCAGAATATTAGCTACACGCAAGAGCACCATAGAAATCCACATGCAATTACACATATGCCGGTGTAGTTCATTTTCCAAGAAACCAAGTAAAATGTGCAGCCGGGGAGTGTAAATATTTGCAAAATCTCTGTGCACTGGAAATAATCGTACCGCCCTTGCCTTCGCCGTCATACGGATGTTGAAAGGTGCCAAGACATTTCATTCTGTTCATAAATCGAGCAGCAGGTTCGAATGTGCACCGCAGCATTGCTTAAAGAGCGTCAGTAAAGGAGATGCAGTGATCTGAGACCTTACGCTACGGTTGCTCAACTGTGCAGCGTAACAGAGATGCAGCGTGGAATTACAGTAGAGACAACGCGTGCGTGCCAGTGCTTCATCAGCTCTGAACTCACAGAGGAGCATACCAAAGAGCTGCCAGCAAATGTGCATGGCTCTGAAATATAACCTTCATAGTCTAAAGCCATGCAGGTTAGACAGGCTACCCGGTGAGCATCCTGCATTTGTTCTGACCCCCGTGATGAAATTTATGAATTAATTATATATTTGGTAGTATGGGTTCATAATAAAATATAAGTATTAGAAGGTTGAGAGGGGAAAGCATGAAGACAGTTAGCTGTCTTGTTGTTTGCAGGACTCCCTATGTCAGGAAGCTCAGCGTTACAAATGGCCGGAGCCAATTCAAAAAAACCACCGTTGCAGTTATTTGCTGTGGGTGCCTTCGCTGCATCTCTCAGCACCCTGCTTCGCTCCCATGAACTTGGAAGCGCACGCACCACAGTTAAAAAGCTGCGGACTGTGAAATTTTACAAGAATCGGTCTGGCAAATTTCTGGCCGACTCCTCCGCTTTTCCCACTCCCCTGTAACTGGCGGAGCGGAAGCTCGCGCATCTAAGCGGTGCGTCTGTGAAAGACTGCGGCGGTCGTGTGCTCGTCTCTAACACAAGGCCAGAAAAATTCGCAAACAACAGAGCTCCATGCTAAATCGGGATCTTTGCGGTGTGTTTTGAGCCACGATGATCAGCATCCTAAGTCTTTTCAGTGAGCTGAATTGCTTGGCTTCCGTTTCAAAGAAGAGGTGGATCACTGGCATCCCAGATTCAGTCATTTCCAATGTACAGAAGGAAAAATCTAAATGCCGAATTAGCTCTAGTGAACATTAAGCGGGTTTCCAGGTGACACAGTGTCTGATTCTTACCATTTTCTGTAGCTGGAGTCAGCTGGGGAGAATGGCATCAACAGAGTAAATTTCCTCTACAGACCGTATGTAATTTCAGAAACCATGCATGTTTTGGAAATAAAACCATGAGCGTAATAGTAGCTGCGACGATCCGTATTTGCATGAGATACAGCCGTAAAGCGATCTGACACGAACATTTTCTGAGCGTAAATTTTACCGACAAATGAAAAACATCAGGAATTTGCCTTTATGTAAAGTCTTGTGTTTGTAACAGGAAAAAATTCACAAAAATATTCAGTGTAAGGAACCATAGGACAGGTATCTACTGTGGTCAGTACAGTAATTTAAGTCCAAGTCAGTCTTAAACTCACTTGGATTCCATGAATTTAATTCAAACAAACAGGTCACAAATTATAATTAATTTGGCTAATTATATTATTATTAGACTAATTATTAACGAATCAGTAATCGGCAGACAGAACCGGACAGCAAGAAGAGGAGCTGCTGCGCTGAAGGGCAAAATCAAACACGCGTATTTGACTTCATGACTTTCTGCTTCCTTTTTCAGTATTTTCGAAAGGTCAGTCTAACAAACGAATTGATAGACAAATGCAGAGAACTAAATCTGTAAAAATGGCCGCCCCTTCATTTGTGTCGTCAGCTTCTTACGTTCAACATGAAGAGCAGCTGAAAAAGATCTACTGGTTCCCAACAAGCAATCGCTTCCGAAAAAACTCACATCCCAAGGGGATCGGTTCTGCTGTTTTTCAGCGCTGCGGCCTTTTGGCTAGACGTGACTGAGAAGCAACCTTCCCTTTGCCGACTTAACAATGGGCACTGCTGGACGGCAACGGCATTGCTTTACCCACACAGCTTTTGTCATCTGCTCTCCAAAGCAACATAAAAATTAAAAGATGATGGCAGTTGCCAGCCAAGCCCAACATTTGCTCTCTATTAATGCTCCTTACGCTTCTCTGCCCTTCTCTCTCTCTCTACAGCTGTGAAGATGGACGGGGATTGCAACCTTGCATTACCGCCTCACAAGTGCGAGGAGGTGGAGAAGTTGCTAAACCAGGGCTGTGGAGGAGAGGGGACGGAAGAGGACACAGACTGGTGCAACCTGGCAGGGCTGCTGGGCTACGGGGACGAGCACATCGATTCCTTCCGCCAGGAGGAGCGCCCGATTCGGGCCTTGCTGTCCGACTGGGTCAGCAAGGACTGTGCCAGCATGGACACGCTCTGCACGGCCCTGCGCAAGATCAACCGTGATGACATCGCTCAGAGCCTTGTCACTGCCACCTCAGCAGTGTGACAGCTTGTCCAGTGAACCGGAAACACTTTCCCTCCCCAACTCTTCCAACCCCTTCCCTTAACCTTTGCCACCCATGCAGCCTCCTTAGGTGCCCAGAGGAATTTTGGAGTAGGGGAATGACAAGAAGGCAACATTATCCTGTGAATGGAATTTCAAATTGGAAAGGGCGCGTCTCCTACTAATACAGCAAACCTTTTCCCCACAGCTCATTCCAAGAAAGCACTCATGAGGAAGTTACCGTTCAGACTCTCTTCATTGCCTTTCCGTGTGTCGCAGTCTCCTGCGGTCTTAATTCAGGTCTCTTGCTTTCCATCTCACATCCTCCTGATGTCCAGTTTCACATCTCTCTCATCCATCTAATGTGTCTTCTTCATGTATGTTCTTGCACCTATAGCAGAAAAGAACTTTATCTGTGTTCATACAGCAAGGTCCTAAGACATAACCGTACACATACTGCATTTCCATCGTCTATTAATGCCACACTTCAACATTACTGACACCCCTTTTCTTGCAAATGATTCCAATCCATACACCCGTTGCTACTCTTTCCAATCCTCTTCCCTTTGCGTCGCACAAACTGACGTCCTTCTGTAGGAAGAAAAGCCATATTCCTGCCTGGCAGTCGATGTAGCTGTAGACCTAAAAAACCCCCCCCCCCCCCTGTTTTATTTGTCTTGTTTCCCTGTTTCTTCAGTAGCTCCTTTCAAAGTCTGCTCAGGAAATTTGCTTGTGGTATTTCATGGAAACGCTGATTATCCTCTTTTACGTCTCTTTTTAGCGCTCCCCTTCAAATCTATACAGATGGTCCCCGTCTTACATTGGGGTTACGTTTCAACAAACCCATCCTAAATTGAAAATGCATTTAATTCACCCAACCTACTGTCACGCCTTTGGCCACTTCGGCAACGGAACATAGGCGGTGTCTCCACCTCCATCTCCAGACTGAGCACTGATTGGGGTAGGAATCAACTGTGGATGGCATTTAGCACTGTCTTGCTAAGACCTTGTATTTTGGCTTCTTCCATTTTTCTTTACTCCTAGTCGCTAATGTTTAGCGCTAGCTTCCGGCTAACGGCAACGCTCTTTGTTGGAAACAACTTTTTAAAGATTTTAATGGAACTTAAACTTTTTACCTCACCATTACTTCCACCCACCCCTGCCATAACACCTACTGAACATCATAGGCTAGCTCAGCTTAGTCTACCTTATGGGCTTTGCGCTTTCAGGAGACACAGACAGGCATTTTGTGGACATAATGGATGCACAAAACACAATGTAGATACAAGGGTGGTGTGGTATCCAAAAAAATTCTGGAAACACAGAACACTGTACAGAATTGACTGTATACACTAGCGACTGCGCGGCAGACTGGGTGATGCGGATTGCTGCCCAGGCCCAGCATCATGAGAGAGTATCTACTGCATACTGTTTGCCTGGGAAAAAATCTAAATTTGAAGTATGGTTTCTACTGAATATGCATTGCTATCACACCATTGTGACCCTTGGACCATCAGTCGGGCCATTGTAACTCGGGGACCACCTGCACATAGACACTGTATATTCTGTAAAGTACCATATGCCAGTGTTTGTGGTTATATACTCGGTGTTCATTGCTTCATCTGAAGTCTGCTTTCTCATTAACAAGGACAATGATGATTAACCGGACATGAAGAACCAGCAGAAAAGCAAGGGGTCAGGAGACAGATTCACAAGGTTAAAGCAACCATTCACAGACACTGAAACAAGACAGGACAAACCAAGCTCTCCAACTGAGAGAAAAAGTGTACAAACAAGAAGTTTAACTCTTTTCGATATCTTTTAAAGGCCAAGTTTATTTTTTAGAATGTCTTTTTTTTATTTGAAGTTTATCTGTAATTTAAGGGGCAATTATACTTGTCTGCGCGACACAAAGTATTTCATGTCTTTGTGTGGAAACTAGCATAGAACAGGGAGAAGGTTTAGAAATGCCTCATTTCAGGACACATACACACACACCTACTTACCCAAGTTTTCACAGGTATTTTGACATAGTAAAGACAGTAACTTATGGCTACACAATATTGTCTTTACAAGACACCTAGAGTCACACAGTTACTGCTTATGAAACATATTTGAAAGATCAGGCCTGAGCAAAGCATCGTTCCCCAGGATCCTGCGCACGTGGTCATATTTGTTCCACTTTTCTGTTATACCGATAACATTATGAGTAACTTGCATTATACAAAAAAGAGCGAGCTGGAGGGACTGATAAAGGGTAAGGGACAACTGTTCTCTTACACAGCTGTCCCAAAATACGGGACTGAATCTAGGTCAGAAGGAAAACAAGAAGTGTTATGAAATTATTTGAGGAAGTTGGAACAGCATCTAAAATCAAATTGAAATCATGAAAGGCAGCAGAAAGGCCCGGCATTGTGTGTGCAATTTGGCTGCACCTTAAACATTGCCTGGAAACTGGGTAGGTGGGAAGCCCTGGCGCTCAGAGTGGTACCAACACAGCACTGAAGCAGGAGGGCAGAGGGCGCAAACCTCAGCACACCAGCAGCAGCGCTGTGTGCAGGAGGAGAGCCCCACCGTGTTCTGAACTTTATGACACATTTTTATTACTAACTTTGAACCGGGACTTGACACACAGCCAGAGTCGCGCCATTCTGAAATACAGAAGAATAAGATCATGCGTGGAGGTGCAGTCTGTGAAGTGTGTGCAGTGGGTTTCCTCGGGATACTCAGGCCCTCTCACGCAGTCCCAAGATATGTGTTCCACGTGGACTGATGAATCTAAACTGTTCTCCACAGTGTGCAGTTGGCTTATGAGGGACCGGTGACCGACCCAGGGTCCACCCCACCTCATGCTCCAAGCTTCCCCGGTTAGTCTCTGCTACCTTAAATTATATAATCGGTTAATGGAAATGGATGAAGGATTATGAACAACAAGCCTAAACCCCACTGGAAAATTGAGATCACATTCAGGGTTTAGACATTTGTAGTAAAAACCATCTTCTGCAACAGGTCGGCGTTAAAGAGCGCATCTAAAACAGCTTTGTTTGCTGCCATTCACCGGTGCCAAAGACTACTTTGCGTACAGGACAAAAATCACGCAAAATGATATCGGACACAAGTATTCAGAAAGAAGTTATTTTTAAAGTCAGCAGACTGACTCGGTGACATTTCTCTCCCTTTCATGACAGAATGGTGTAGTTCACTGTTACTGTGAGGCTGTCCATCTCTCAGTTTGTAAGTACAGGCTCTCCTAACATCACGTAGTACGTTCATACTTGCGTGCGGTGCAGTACAGTTCAGCTCCTGCAACCAAAAGAAGAACTTTTTTTTTTTAAAACTTTTAGAAGTTAATATTTTATTGTTCATTACTGGACCATGCTAGCAGTATGTTCTGGTTCTGGTATGTTAATCTGTGGCCTTTTTAACTGCAAAACTCAAACCAACATGTAAACACAAATAGCAACAAGTACCGTGCCATTCTGAAAGGCATTTGTGGGCTACATCTACTGTACATTGTTTTTTTTTTTTGTTTTCTGCAAATAATGACTTTCTTAAACAAATACTTCTTATTATATCCTTTTAAGTGTTAAATGAATTACAACCTTTGACTGTTTTGTAGCTCTTACAATTGTAAATATGTATTCTGCATCGCAAGTGCCTGGGAATTTGAACAGGTGTTATGTGATTTTTTTTGTTTTGTTTAAATAATATGTTTGTTAATGACTTTTACTTGCTGTATAGGCCTACAGTGTAGCCCCAGTGAGGGAAAACATGAGGGTTAATGAAAATGCACTTAGCCCAGTTATTCTTTGCTATTTCTCAGGAGTTTATTATGACCAATAACGCCATCAGACTGTGTCAGTGCCCCTGCACCACGGAAACCACACTGCTTGCTACTGCACTCAGATATCACGCAGTTAACCAAATGGTTGCTTTAGATTTTACAAAAAAAATTAATGTGACAATTTTCTCTGTATCAGTTTGTCTGCAAACACACATATAGAGGACATCTTTTTCAAAAATGAACCAAACAACCAATATAGAGAAGCAGTAAAGGGTAGAAACACCGTTTTTTTCTTATCTCTGAGCCACCGGGCATACTTAAAAATCATTTAAAATAAAACTCCTTCTCAAGGACAAATTAATAAATAGTTCAAAAATGAAAGAAAGCAAGAACCGTGCTTGAACAACTGACAAGTTCACTGCTGGTTCTGAGCAACCAAGGAGTGAGGGAGTTTTGCAGGGATTGTGTTGCATTGACCTGATCCTGGACTTATAGGAAAGCAGTAGAAAGCGGTGTGATTACATTTCCCAGAGGTTTTTGGAGAATCAAACAGTCTGGGACTCTTAAAAAAAATCTCAGAAACTCAAAAGTAGTGAATGTTCTCTGTACCAAATAATAATGTACACTCTATAATGTAAATGTGAATTTGCTAGAATTCTTACAACCGATGTTCTCCAACTCTATTCTCTCAAAATAGACAAATAAATAAACAAATGAAACAATAAAAAGCATATGTACTGCACTGAAGTCTCACGGTATTTATTTGAGGACGGATTTTAGAACTGTGGCATTACAAATGGAAGGTAGGACTACGATACTTTCTCGTTTTGAGACTTACCGTACTTAGCACGTACCACAGTCGAAGCAGAAGAAAACAAATACAGCACGAACCTGGTACGAAACTGCATGAAGTGCTTAACAACCCCCACGTTCGGTGGGCCGAAGCCTCTGAAGCAGTGACTGAAGCATGACTGCAGAATTACATCATTTGCAATAACAGCCAAAGGAGGCTCAGCTCATACTTTTATCCATTATCAGTTCCCGCATATGCAGCCAAGTTCACATAAGTACATGCTGCCAGTTTTGTGAAATGCACCTCCAAACTGTCCTCGTTTCAACTATCGACCTGCTGCTCGGCCATAATTTATGCATCAAAGCAGAGCAACGGGAAAACTATATCACGGTTGGTGCGGAAGAGGTGAATGTTGGGGAAAAAAGACGGAATGTGACTGAAGACTGGCTGGCATATCCCAGGCTGAAAAGCCTCAGATTTAAAATGTAAACAGACTGCTGGCATTCAGACAGTTATTTACTGCAAGTGATTTCTTTTTATTCTTGTCCTTCCATTTCATCTGGGACCTGGGACTTGTGGGAAAGACAAACTCAGAGTCTGCATTTGGTAAAAATGCACCACGACGGCGGTCTCTACTTCAGCGCACGCAGATCCCGTGACGCTCGGCGATCCTCCCTTTTGTATCAAGAACCAAATAGAAATACGAGAGACTTATTTCAATGGCGTAGAGCCGTTGTGGAGAAGAGTGGAACTTGCAGCTGGGGGGGTGTGATGCTGCTGGTGGACGCGCAGAAATGCACCCATCAGATTGAGACTGTTGAGACTGAGCGAGCTTTGAGGGACGCCGGCTTGGAAAGCGTCCTTTCGCTCGCGGGCCTGCCGAACGGCAGCCGGTTTCTCCATCAGCGCCACGGCCATTAACCGATCTCTGTACATGGCTCCTTGGAGACGCACAGACATCAGCAGTCGGGTTGGCTTGGGTAACTACTGCAAATACAGGGCTTCCCTTCAGGGGGGAGGCACATTTACTCTGGGCAACGTCCTGCAGAGCTTCTCTAAGTCACCCTGACTCGCGGGCAACTCGATCCACGTCACGCAGATTGATTGCCGATCGCTGAAAATGCAAACTCCCAGGGAGGCCAAGGAGTGGTAGGTGTACAACTGAGACTGGATGGGTTGCTCTCGACCTGTGCAAAATACCATGTTTTGCAGTAATGTTTATAAAGAAGTGCCAGAGTGCCATGTTTACAAGCAGAGGCCGCAACCACGGAGAGAAACTGTTTTAAACAGCAGGCGACTCATCTCAGCCACGGCCATGGGGTGGGGCTTTCCAGCTTCTGCGAGATCTTTTAGCCCTGCTTCTATGCCTTGGCTAAATGAAGCCACCGTGCTGGTCCTGACCGCAGGTGTCACCTTCTTCCTCTTCTCCTCAACATTAATACTACAGCATGTGTGTGAAGTCAACACTGCACTGAGAAGAGGTGCTGCCCCTTGTCTAACAAATCATGAACTGAGCTTTTGAACAGTGCCATAACCTGGATTACGTCCTCCCGAGATGAGAACGTCTCATTTTTCATACCAGCAATTTGGTTAAACTTCCCCATTTATCAAACATGTTTCAAGCTGAAGAGGTGTTGGAAATACGGCAGTAGTGGCGAAAGAGAGCAACAGAAAGTCTCACTAAAGGGGGCAAACAAACTGAAGGGTTAGAGGAAGAAGAGTGTCTAAAGGTTGAAGCTTGTGTCTTCAGCATAGCGATGACAACACTGTGGTACCATTTTCATTGTAGTCAATGTTTGTTTATTTTAAATTGTGGTCTGCATTTTTATTTAGAAATGTCATTGCAAAATGTCTGCTGCACAAGCAGGAGCGAGAGGAGTGCGTGATGATGGTTTGTTATGAAGGACTTTTCCAGGGTTTTAGTGGTATTTGGGGAAACTGATTGAAGTTTTTTGGGGGGCTAGAACAAATGACATTTTTCGCCCATTTATATTAATGGGAAATAGGCTCTCTACTTATGTTTCCCCAATTTAAGTCTGGTTTTCAGGAACAGATTAGGGACGCTGAGGGGGGTACGCTTGGACCAGCGATGATTTTCTTTGTCCACAAGGCGAGTATTTGTGGAGTGGAAGAGAAACTCACTAAAGTAGCTATGCAGAACACAACTGAGGTTAATAACTGTAAAATGCTTATTGTAAAAACCTTAACATTGTTCGTGTCCCTCAAAATGCCAAATTATTAGTATTGTTTGTCCTACAGTGTCTTCTTAGTAACTCAACACATCGCTCATTGCAGTTATTACTAACAAACACAACTACTGCTTGCATTCATTTGCTCAGCATTGCAAATGGAAGTTTTTGTGTTTTCTTTACTTCTTTTTAGTACTTGGACTACATGAGCAGGTTCTCTAGCCTATTTGCACTGGATGCCCTCCTTCATTTCACCGTGGTGACAGCAGCTACAGCGTCTTTCCAGCCGGGATACACTGGCTCACAGCCAGACATTCATATGCAGCTCCCACGTTTTGCAAGTCTGCTTTCCTGAGAGACAAAATGATAATCAAACCTAAAATGCACTTGGGCATTTTTCCAGCACAGCATCCAGAAGGCAGACACCAAAAACTAATGCATGTTTTACAAACTATAGGTTTTGAATCTCTGAAATCCTTCAAACAAGACAAACTTTTTTCTCATTCAGGCCTGGTCATGGTATGATAATATGGGATATTTTGTCAAACACAGTTATACACTGCCCAGCCAAAAAAAAAGTCACCGCCTGGATTTAACTTAGTGTTATGATCTGGCATTACTTCAGTTGGTCAGGTCTAGATTCAACAACGTTATGTGCCCAAAAAATGAGCTCAGCTGACTATCTCAAAATACTGAATGAACAGGTTTTTCCATGAATGGATTTTTTTCTTCCAAGATGACAATGCCGGGATTCATCGGGCTCAAACTGCGAAGGAGTGCTTCAGGAAGCATGAGAGAAAGACATCATTTTCACACATGGATTGGCCACCACAGACCTTAACCCCATTAAGAATCTTTGGGATGTGCTGGAGAAGACTTTACGCAGCCGTCCGACTCTCCCGTCATCAATACAAGATCTTGGCGAAAAATTAATGCGACTCTGGACGGAAACAAATGTTGTGACATCGCATGAGCTTATCGAAATGATGCCACGGCGAATGCGTGCCGTAAGCAAAGCTAAAGGCGGTCCAACAAAATATTATTTTTTTTGGCCGGGCTGTGTATTTGCACAGCACAATAATTAATGAAAACTATTTTTTATTTGTTATAACTAATACTATAAAGGTCCAGAGGTGATGGCACATGCGTAGAGAGAAGCGTTTGATCTTTCCCCTACAACTGATATTACTCTTCAATTCACAAAGCTTCTTCAATGATAAAGATGGATTCTTCAACAATAGCAGCTGCGAGATTACAGTTTAGAGCCAAACTAAATTTCTGTACAGCCAGCAACACATGGGAAAAACAGTGAAGTTCACTCTCTAATAACTCGCACGTTAAATTTGAGCGGCTTTTGAGATAGGATGCAGTGAAAAATTGCTAGCTTTGTCCTGTGTGTGAACTTTCCAGTTTTCTGCAGAATATTCTCAAAAGACACACATGGGAGCCAGGAGCTTGCAAATGCTGCTGAAGTTCTGGCAGGTGGAAAGCTGCAGAGCAAAATGCCGAACTTGTAAGATATACTGAACAGGAGCCAAGGAAAACAGTGCAAATGCAATACGCTGAGGGCAGCGAGATTTGCACTGGGCGACTGGGTCAAATCAGAAGGGTTTGTTTTCCGAATGCAGTCATCAGCTCTCGCATTCTTTCAGGGGAAAACAAACAAAGTGCAGACAAACATAAATCCTCAAAAACACAGTTAGGCCAAATATATAAATACAAAAGCATGTTTGAAGCTGAGTTGCTAAATATAGCTGGACTATAAGGTGTAAAAAGTTAAACCAACTGAGTGCAATGAATAAATAAAATTACAGATTTCCCTGAGACAAATACCACCTAGTCCTTAAATCTCAGAGAGTTCCTTAGACTAGCTGGGAAAAAACCTTCCTCTAACTGTTATTATGTGTTTTAGGCACTCTAAATTTCCCACTGAATACCTCAGGTGAATACACCTTCATCTGCCTGTCACAGTCTGTGCAAATGGAATTCTGAATACCTCAGGTGAATACACCTTCATCTGCCTGTCACAGTCTGTGCAAATGGAATTCTTCCCACATATGTTGCTACTGCTGACCTTATGAACAGCGAGAGGTTATGTCACAGTTTTCATCTAAAACTCTCATGTGCACTGTATCCATTATGATTTTTCTTGTCACATCTACTTAGGGGATTACAGATGGTGCCTGGAGTATGCTGCTCTGACTTTTTGTGATGTGGATTCAGCAGAAACCATATGTGGAATTTTGAATTTTGATTCTTTCCCAACAAGTGATATGCGCTACTAAACTCTCTCATGATGCTGGGCAGCGACAGTGATTCTCATTTCCCGGTCTGCCACACGGTCGCTAGTGTTTACAACCGATACTCTACAGTGTTCTGTGTTGAAGTTTTTGGATACCCCCCATATTTACGTTACATTTTCTGCAAACATCATGTCTATGAAATACCCATCTGTGTCTTCTGCTGCTGTTGGGAAAAAGAAGAGGAAGACAATTACTCTTGAGGAGAAACATGAAAGCAAAAAGCCCGTAATGACTTTTAAGATAGGCTAGGCCAGGCTAGGCTATTATGTTCGGTAGGTGTTATGGTGTGGGTTGGTGGAATCACAAGCCACCATGGTAATAATTTTAAGTTCTGTTAAACTCTTTACTGAGTATTATTTCCGACAAAGATTGCTGCCATTAGCCGGGTGCTAAACATTAGTGACTGGCGGTAAACGAAAACAGAACACAATTGCCACAATTCAAAATAAAGAAAATACGAGGTCTTAGCAAGACAGAGGTTGCAGGAAGAGTTCACAAAGGGCAGTGGAAACTGAGCACTGACAGGAAGTCTGGGTTGGAACTAAATGCTGTCCACGACTAGTTTGTACACCAGTCAGTCAGCCAATTAGTGCTCAGTCTGAAGATGGGGTGGAGTGACCGCCTACCTAGGTTGGGTGAATTAAATGCATTTTTGACTTAGGATGGGTTTATCGAAACATAACCCCATCGTAAGTTGGGGACCATCTGTATTGCATACCTTGGATTTAATTGTGGGAATGTATGTTTGCATAAATAACAGCAAAGAACACATCGCATACAAAGCACGTGACGCACAATAACTGCAGCATCGCACAACAGAACTCAACAAGGCTCTCAGTTTTCCTCTTCTTTTAAACACTGAGGTGCTCAGGTATTAAAAGTGTAACTTCCTCAGGTGTGGTGTTCCTTAGAAAACCGAGGACTTTTTACACAACTAAACTGCACCAGAAATTGTAGTCAAATTGCCAGGAGTATGAAAAAGTTTGTGTGTGTTTATTAGTACAATTAAAAGAAAGCAAGTTAATTGTTCTTGTGAGTTAGGAAAGCACTTCATATTCTGATACTTCACGACACGAAAATGTTTAAAAACTTACAGCCAGAGGCCATAAGAAGAACTTTGGCAACTTGTGTACCCATCATTGTGATTTTTTTAAAAAAGTTGCTCAGCTGCAGCTTCTGCTTACACTTGAAAAAATGTGAAAAGAAACCTCAGAGTTCTGACAAGAGGCCAGCGTTGTGGTAACAGAAGGCTGGAAAAACATGTGGGACAGGAAGAAACCTACACTCAGTGATTCACAGAGGGAGAGATATAAGTTTTTCCCACCCAATCGTTGAGTTACCCTTACACTAACCAGGTCCCATAACTGCGGTGATGTGACATTACGACAACATTTTGTAATGGATACGGTTCTGCAACACTTTCGTCTCTAGACAAAGACAAATTTCCCACAGTAGCCCAAAAGTGATTTGATCCGCTTTCCCCAAAATCATTCCCTTCAGTCGCTCTGTGATTTCACTCAGTTTTCTACTTATAATTCTATTCTGTTTGTTTCTGCACAACATATTCTCAGTGTGTACACGAACGTACCTATTTGGTGAGGTAATCTGGGGAAAGGTTTCACAAATTCAGTTGCTCTGCTAACTCATTTCAGCAAAATTGACTACTTGGTGAAAAAAGGGGTGCTTTACACCCCCTCCACAAATTATAATCGGTGTAACGGGGGGGCTTTACTGAGCTTTTCAGCACCTCAGCGTTTATGTGTTTATTTCTCCCAAACTCTCAACTTCAAAAATATATTGAAGAATCATGGACTCCACATGTTAGCAGGAACAGGTAAAGAAAGAAACAAGAAGGTAATGATGGATTATGCCAATGTAGGTGGATAAGAAGCTGTGGAGCCCCCCTCCATGTGTTTTCTGTACTCCCCCATGGGGCGCTTCATTTCACTGTTTTGGATGTTCTGACAACCTCTGATTTAGGAGGCACGAGAGAAGGGGTGGTTTCCATTAGTGTAGATTTGGCTGCGGTGCACCTGAGAACAAAAGTCAGCCTCACTTTGCCTTCTCCCACTGGCTGGAGTTCCTGCTCTCTGGGGTTTCCCTGTTCACACTAAAAACAAATTATGAAAGACTGGCCGTGTTGGGCTTGTCAGACCGTCTGTCACAAGCAGTAGAAATTTCCATTCATTCCAAAGAGGCATTTCCATTTATAGTTACCAGCTCCAAATATGACATCAGTACATTTTAAATATCCAGACTTTACAACTTACCTTGTTATTCTTGCTACCCAGAAACAAAGGGTATTGCATAAACAATGAAAATATTATCACGCAAAATTTTACATTTCATTGAAGGTCTTCTTTCTCACATTTAGCATTTATTTTTATAAGCAAGTCAATGATTACAATACCCTTGATTCTGCTTTTAATATATTTTACTTTTCCGCATTTAGGACCAAGTTAAAAAAAAGGTTAAATCCCCACTAGAGACATATATCTGCTCTGTCTTCAGTACTAAAACATCTCTCAGGGAAATGACAGATACGGGTCATGCCGTAATTAGATTTACCATCACTGCGTGGATTTGAAATGTGTCACTGTCATCACAAGTTATTGCATTATCTGCCATATACATGCATACAGAATGAAAACATTTGCCATGGTATCATGCGCAGAATATAACTGCAAAACTAATTTTTAATCTTTCAGAAGTAGTGTGCAAGAAGCCAAAAACCTTGAACAAGCAGCAGTTGTTGCCACATACATCTGCTTTCTGGACAGAAGAGTCTCACTGCAAGATATGACTGAAACAGAGGAATTGGATATTTAAGTAGTAAAGACAAGAAGAAGAGCTTCAAATTGTGTATGGGGAAAAATACTCCAAGGTGGAACGGGTACTGACTCGATCAGAGCTGCTAATCCTTGAATCTTTTATTTACATTCCTTACTTCTCTATGAATGACATGTAAATAAGCAGCACATTTGCAGTTAAACAGGCTCTATCTAACTGATCTCAACTGACTGAAAATCCTATGGATTTCACCCAGAAGAAGAAAACTTTTTTGAGACACGAAGCCACTCATTTACTAGCTAAGCCAGCTCTATAATAGGAACTGAAGGGATAGTCTCACCAAACTCCATGCCTGTTGAAATGTTTTTAAATGTTTCTGTCCTGCTATCCTGCAAGCTGGGTTCATGTTAGCAACACACACTTCTCAAGGCTTTTGGCTGCTAGGGGACAGCTAGGAGAAAGGGTTAAAGAGATGATCTATGAGCAAAGACAGCTGGTGCAACCCTTTCTCTCTTAACCTGGACATATTTCACGTTAATCCAAATGCATATGATGACAAATAGAGTTTCTCTCATACCCTGTGACCCTCTGAACCATCTTTGCTCAGCTGCCCTATAACAGTTACTAAACCTCTTTGTTGGGTCAAGGCCTTGACCTTCAGTGGACCGGTGGTCATCGCTGCTCCCCGATCACTTCCACTCCTGTTATTAGAGCTTTTTTAGGTATGGATTTCTGGAATTAAACTATCGCACACTTTGGCACAGATATTCAGTTTCAGGAACCCCTTTTAGCTTAATCAGATCTTCATCTAAAGAGGTTCTGGGTTTTATTGAGGAGGTGGTAATTAAGACCTTTGGATCCTGCAAATTCAAACCACCTTTTAGGGTTTTTTCAGCTAAGCTGTCACAATCAAGATTCTGGATTTCCCTTTGGAAACAGAAGTAGGAACTGTGGGATTTATTACTAAATGGGGTCGCCCCTGGGTCCCTGCAGTATTGGTCTGGGCTGGAAGCTTGACATCCCTCTAACATGGTATATCGTAGAGTAATGTATTCTATTATACCAGTAAACTTTTCAGTCTTGGTTGCCACGGGTATTTCAATTAGAAATGAACTTAAAACGAAAACCCTTTGTGGTGGTCACTCTTATAAATGGTGGCATCATATGTGACAGCAACTGACTGCAGTTCTGTATGACAATGATGTCGGACCCTCTGTCACTTAGGCAACTGGTTGCTTACCAGTGATGGGGGAGCTGATTCTGGTCCAAATGTGCTGTGGGGTTCAATATGGAAAACGCATTACATTCCAGCTTGTGGACTGAAGGAGACAGTAGGGGGAACTCACCCTAGAGACAGTGGCCCAGAAGGCAGAGACGGCTCTGGCTGATGATTAGCTTGAACTTTGCATGAACTCATTTCCAGCTTTGCATCTTCAATTGCAAAATATGACTGATTTTTAAACAAAATGAGAAACAGCCTTTGACAATCTCATCATTGTTCATAAAGATGCTATCAGGCATCCTCCAGCGGCACCTAAATGCAAAGCTGACCTTTCGCCCCAAGAAATCTGGGAATGTATTTATGGCTTTTACAGTCAATTAACAAGGTGCTAACCCAGACACCTTCCACACAGCTTAAAGTGGCTTCATACAGACATATAAAGCTGTCTGACTTTGGCATATTTACTGTGCTCCGGTGTCTCTGGAGGCCAGCTGGGAGGCCTCATGAGGAGGTCAGTTCTATCAAGAATGTGGGGGCATAGCTCTGCGAGCACAGTGGTTCCACATGGCCCACAATGGGAAAGCATGGTGGTCTTCATCTGTACCACAGCAAGGTTTTGCTAGGGTTCACCTGGGGCCAACTGGTAACGGCACAACTGCTTGCACTTGTTCTGGTTTGCCAGTTCACGTGATTAAGAGTCATGGCTCCGGTGCAGACTGACTTAAAGCGGGAAGCAAGATGCAAGAGGGAAACCGCGTGGGAGCTCGTGAGCGTGGGAAACAGTGACAGTGCCAAATCTACCCAAGCAGTCAGTCCAGCTATCATGAACATCTTCAGAACCTGAAGATTCAGTTTCCTTCCCATAGTAAGTCAGTCAACACCAGACTTTTGTGATCGTAAAACACCTTTCATGGCTGCAGCTTGGGTTGGGTTATCCCACACAAAGTTACAGACAGCAGAAACATCCAGCAAGGTGTTTCATTTCGTTGAATGACTTTATTGTCCAAGTCCTCAACTGAACCTTGGCAAAAATTACTATGAGGCTGGGACTGTTAGAGAAACCCCAGGCATCATAAGTTCATCACTTTTAGTTACTCAGTCAAAAAATAAGTTAATAAGTCATCATGTGATGGAAACCCCTTCAATAAGTTGCTTCGAAAATCAGAAACACTTTCTTTACGCTGCAAAACCCAAATGTTTACAACTGAGAAGCATCGCACCTATAATTTGAAGCTTGGCTAAGTACGATCCAACGCGCCATCGATTTAAATTGCAGCAATCGACCGTGTGCGATTCGCGTCAACACCATAAAAATTCAAAATGTCACACTTTTATCCCGACTCCCCTACTGTTTTTAGAAGCAAGTTCGGAGCTTAGATGGTTTTTAAAGCAAAGTTTCCATTTCAAAGGTGCGTTTGCTTCTGGCAAAGCAGAAAGATGGGGTCCTACTTTCAAAGCCTTGCAAAGTGCGCTTGTTTGAAGAAGAGCTTTTAACAGCCAGCAAGTAAAAGCCTTGGCATTTTCTCTCTCTCCCCTTCGTCCCCCATCGTCTTTCTCTCGTGTTTTGTGAAAGCGGCTCTGGATGCTATGGGCACAATTAAGCACTGAGTGATGAAATTATATCTCCAGCACCAGTAAATGGAAAAGTGAGTGGAAGGGGGTGGGTAGGGAGTCCATTCTACCTCCCTCTGGGACCATGGAAAATTGTATTAGACCCAGACTCAGACACATTTTTTACATCTCTGTCCCTCTGGCAATCTTCCCTCTCTTGTCCCTTTCTCTGTGCTTCACACCTGGTGACAGTGGTAACGTGGAATGGTGAGCAGGTACATCCACCCTCCCAGACACACAGATCAGTGGACATGTGACCGGCACAAAGGTTAAGCCATTGCTAGATCCACATCTGGTCACATTATGGAGCTATATGCTAAGCGTGTGAATAACAGGAAGAAATTGATGTGGTGACCTTCATCTGGTTTAATGACTGCATCCAGCTTCTTTCTTTGAGGTTTCGACCCGCAGCAGATCCAGGGGGGATCAAGTCTCAGGTGTCTCCCAGCAGACTCTCATGCAAGCAAACCTGTACGTGAGATTTCCGGCACCATTGCCGTGAGTTCATAGCATCCCTGTTCCTGACTTCTGTAAATTCTTTGTCAGTGCAAAGCTGGGGCTAAAGTATGGATTTATGGCTTCTGTTACCACAGTGGTAGCACTGAAACTGAACTGAGAGAAAGAGAGGGCTGTGCCGTAATGCAGTCTCTCATGCACGTACAAAGTGTGAGCTGCATCTCAGCTCGTGTCCCCCTGGGAAACATCCTATCCTCCCTGCAGCTGCTCGGGGATGGGACTTTGTGTCTCTCGGGGGCTCTTTTTCTTCTCTTAGACAGGATTGTTGGTAGATCCTGTCTTTTATACTAATGACTGAAAGAGATACTCAGGCTCCCTGAACCTGGAGTGGGAGGAAGGAAGGGAGAGAGCAACTGCACACAGTGAAGACCTAGAGCTGGGACTGTGTGAAAATGAGCAATGAGAAAGGAAGGAAAAAATATTTCCTTTCCCTTTACCACAGACTTATCAATTAATACTACACAGAAAAAAGGAATCTGCTGTGGCTTTGAGTTTAAATGTCATTGTTGTACAAGAATAAGAAAAAGAGAGAGCATGGTGATGTTGTATGGGTTAGTATAAGTATTTTACTGTGTTTTAGTGATATTTGGCAAAATAGGTTGGAGTTTTCTGAGGGGCTGAAACAGACTGTTTTTTTTTCCATTTAACATCAAATATGGTTACATTCTGACAAACCCACCCTTAGCTGAAAATGTATTTAATTCACCCAACCTACTGTCACGCCTTTGGCAGCTTCAGCAACAGAACCTAGGTGGTCTCTTCACCCCCATCTGATTGATTGATTGGCATAGGAACCAGTTGAGGGTGGGATTTAGTTCCCACCTGGACTTCCTGTCAGTGCTCAGTTTCTCCTGTGTTCAGCTGCTCCTTGGGAACTCTTCCTGTAATCTCTGTCTTGCTAAGACCTTGTATTTTGTTTATTTTGAATTGTGGTATCTTCTGTTTTTGTTTACTGGCAATTGCTACTGTTTAGCGCTAGCTCCTGGCTAATGGCAACACTCTTTGTCAGACACAGCACTCTGTAAAGAGTTTAACGGAACTTAAACTTATTATAGTGGTGTCTTGTGATTCCACCAACCCACGCCATAACACCTACCAAACTTCATAGCCCAGCCTAGCCTAGGCTACGTTAAAAGTCATTACAGGCTTTCTGCTTTCATGCCTTTTTCAGGAGACACAAACACAAATGGCAGCGCTCAGTAAAGGGTTTAACAGAACTTGAAGTTATTACTGCGGTGTCTTGCGATTGCTTCCACCAACCCCTGCCATAACACCTAGCAAACATCTTAGTCTAGCCTAGCCTACCCCAGGCTACCTTAAAGTCATTATGGGCTTTCTGGTTTCATGCCATTTTCAGAAGACACAGATGGGCATTTTGCAGACACGATAAATACACAAAACACAATGTAGATATGAGGAGGGGTATCCAAATAAATGCTGGCAACACAGAACACTGTAGAGTATTGGTTGTGTATACTAGCAACTTTGTGGCACACTGGTTGATGCAGATCGTTACCCAGGCCCAGCATCATGAGAGAATTTTGTACTGCATATCGCTTGCCTGAGAAAAGTACGGTTCCTATGAAATGCATATTGCTATTGCACCATCATAAAGTTGAAAAATCGTAAGTTGGACCATTGTTTATGATGCTATATGTTTTCCTAGGTTAAGTTTGGATTTCAAAAATGGATTACAAAATATGAGGGAAATAAACTGTGAGAAGTCAAACAAATGCCTTTAACGCCTGTCTCGGTACAGCAGGTGTCTGGGAGAAATCTGAACAGCAGTTTTCTCTCCAAAAAAGGGGCTATCCCAACTGATCTAGGGCAAGGCTTGGGGTGAGGAAATGCCCATAAAAGAAACTTACAGAGAACCTATAGAAGCTGGGGGTTTGCATGTAAATCAGGTTTCAGGAAATGGTCATGGATGCATAGCAGTGGGTTAAGCACAGTACAAGTATAATTTTTTTCTTCCACAGAAAGAAAAGGGAATAGGTATACTAATGAAAGTTCTCAATTGATGTATTTGTAAAAGTGTAACTGAAATGGCACTTTTCTCCAAAGTAACATAGCATTAAACTGCTTAAAGTGATTTATCCATTTGTATAGCTGGGAATCGGTGTGTATACATAATATCAATGGCTATGACTGCTCATGTCTCTCAGCTGGGAATCAGGCTGAAGTCTGTTGTCTGCTTCTACTGCTTTGCATCTCTGCACCAATGACTGGGGGGGGGGGGGGGTCAACTGCTGGAGTTGTATTATGCAGAGTCAAAAAGCCAGGAAAACACCACAGCAGGTCCTCATTTCAGCAGTTACGCTTTCACACTACACACTGAGGGCACTGACACCCCAGTCAGCCTACAAGAAGAATTCAAGGTGTCCGTTACAATGCACCATGTGTCATTTTGTACAAAAAAGTAAACAGACATATCCAAAATCTCAGAGCAGTTTCAGGTATCAGTACTTTTAGCAAGATATGGGGTTGCTCTTTATTAAAGACAGTTTTCTCCGCTGCCGTCATTCCGTTAATTGAGTCTTGAGAGAGTGTCCCGCCATCTGTATCTGTTAGACAAGGTCATGTTTGGAAGACCCGGTCTTAAAAATGACAGAGGATCAGAGCTGGTTGCTGCAGCTCACGGCACGCTCAAATCTCAGAGGAACAAAGAAGGAGCAGCTAGTTGGCTGCAAAAGCACGACTGCATATTGTTCCGTTTCCTGAACGGTTCTGTTCGTTCCATCTGTGGAGAAGCTGTCGTTCCAAACAAACTCTTCCACAAAAAAAAACAGCCCACAAGCACAAACTGCTGTTGCTTAATAGCACAATTTCATGAATATCTACATATGCTAGTAATACGCATGTGATTGTTACAACTTCCCCATTCGCCATTTCACAAACCACATATTATTAGATTTTTTGAAGGAAAGAATCAAAGACAGATTCTGCATTTTCAACAGGAATTATGGCTTCATGTTGGAAAAGAACACATAAATAAGTGAGCGGACGGAGGCCAGCAAGACACTCTGGGAGGCCAGTCTCTTATAGTAACTGATGATGAAGGTTTATGCTGTCTAACTGATGAGAATTAAATTTATAGTAACACATTTGGTTAAACAATACTTTTAGCAAGGCAGGAAGAGAACGTAGGCATTACATTAGTCAGAAATGCTGTGAGACATTTCTTTATCCCAACAGGTAGACCAAAGGTGGTGCTTTGTGGGGAATTTAAAAACATGGGCGTGACAGACTAAGCTGTCCCATAAGAAAGAGTTGTATCATAAACTTCACTACCACTTCACAGCACTGTGTTTGTGGATGCACACACAAACACAGGGTTAACATAGCTCACCATCATAAATCACTGTGGGAAACATCTCACTTTATCTTTACATATTTGTTTGTTTGTTGTGTACTGCAGTATGTTTGGTTTCTGGAGCAGATTCTTGCCTGCTCTTCTTTGTAACTTCCTTCTTCCATACTGCCACAGGGAGGCAGTGCTTTTGACTCAACTTTATTGGGTGCAGGGGAGGTGCTCACTCCATCTTTGGAAATTACAATTCACAGGAATACAGTTTATTGCATCTTAGTTTGTACTATGATAATGATTCATTTTGTATTTAAAAATCTCTGTGATCTGTTTGTAAGCATGGCCACAACGAAGCGTAACATTGGTATCACCTATGGGGTGGGATTTCCATATAAAAAGGCTCTGGAAACAGAGAGATGGAAGGTGTGGTATAAAAGCTTTGCACTGGAAGGCAGTTCTGGCCTCCCTTGTAAGTGACACTGTAAATATTGTAAATTATTGCACAATTGCACTGGACCATTAAAGTCGGTACCTGTGGCCTTCTTCAGTGTGCACTTGAGGGGTGTGAAGATGAGGAGAACATGCAAACTCCACATTCCCTCAGCTAGACTGGAACCCCACCCCTTGGAAGTAGCCAGGGGGGTGCTACTAAGAGGCAACCTTGCTGCAGTTGTACACACCTACAGTATCCAAAAATATTCATATGCAGAATGAAGACCACTAGCTGAGTTACCGGTGCTGCCAGGTAGGAAAGTGGAATATAATAATAATAATAATAATAATAATAATAATAATAATAATAATAATAATAATAATAATAATAATAATTTATATATCACCAGAAAGTGGAACAGTGAATAGTAATAATACATTATGCATCTCTGAAGTGTATTATTCTTAAAGTGGTTTCATGTAGTATATAAGAATTGTTAATGCTGCATTTTGCTAAATTTAAAGTCTGTGGTATGAAAAACAAAGCTGTGCATAAAGTCCAGACAGATAGACAGAGACCGAGCTTCACAGATGTATTAATAATATGTATTAATGATAAGGGACTTTTATAATTTAAGCATTGGTTTTAGACGGAATGGCAATTTATGGGAATTTTTCTGAATATTATTTTACTTTTGCTTTTAATTATCTACCAATAGAAGAAGGAAGATGCAACATTAATTTATTCTATGAATAAATTATTGCCCTAGGATTAAATCAGTCTTCCAGTTATTTGTTTGTCTCATTAGAATACTCTCACTCCACTTTGCTAGTTCATATTTAGCTGCAATCTCTCTTCTGTTTTAACACTTTATGAGGGAATGTAAAGACTGTCAAATGTACTGTTATTTTAACTCCAGTTCTATCTACCCACCATGTCCAAATGTGCATGCTACAGTTTCTTTTACAATTTATGCTTCTAATTCTGATCCCATATTTCCCGAATTTCCCGGTTTACAATGTGAAACCAAGGCCAACACTATAAACATTAAGGAGAAAAAGACTAAGGTAGCTTCATCAGCTTTTAGTGGTTATAAATGGACGTTGGTTCTAACACAAAGAGTCTGGTTTTAATTATGATCACAATGTCAAATGCACAGAACATAATTTTAATGTAAAACTACTTCTAACAGCACAGGGCCTCTTAAAAACTCATCTTGGGTTATCTGCTAAGCTTGTTGGTCTAGAGATAAAATGCAAGGACTTTTGGACAACAAATCTATAGAAAATGTAGAACTAACCATTTGGGTACCAGTACTCTTCCTAAAAAATCAGTGTCTTGAATAAGGCTCATTATCTGGAAATCGATAAGACAGTTGCTTGACTGATGGTGACACCTCCACAATGCAGAAGCGCTTGGCTTGGCCACCAGACTATTCAGCGTGAAGAACGTCGATGTCTAGGAGCCAAATCTGCGCTTGTTGGCTAGGCTAAGAAGTTCTTAGGTTTCCTAAAATGTGTGACTAATCTAATAGGGATTACCTGATCGTGCCTTTCTTATCTGTAGCACCGAGGGCTCATCCTGGTGACTGAGTGTGTTATGGTTTCGGAGAGTGTTTACAGTCTTCAGTCAGACTGCTGAAGACAGACTCGAGCCAATTCATCACACGGAGACACCAAATTAAACATGCTGTCCCGGAGACCCCAAAGGCCAGAGCTCTCTAAGTCGGAGATGCTTTGGAAAGGCTGACAATGGGTACCTTGAAGCCACCTGTAAGGCCTCAGTAACAAGTGATAAAATCAGTAACACTGTCGCTTTTGACACATTCCCAACATTTAAACAGATAAAAAAAAAAGATTTAAATGGTTTTTACTGATTTGGTCTGTAGCTGGAAAAGTAAAACTTCTCCTGCAACATAATTCAGATTCAGAATTGTGGAGTGTGTGGACACCGTTTGGAATTTATTGCACAGTGCTTCATGGTGACACTTGTGGAATATTATAGTATTCATGTACTGAGTTTTCTCACCTTCACACTGTTTTACTAGACGCCTGCGATCACTGTATTAGTCAACATAATCATGAATATTAATTAGCTAATATTTCCCTATACTTTAGAAATTACTGATAAAATAATACTGTATGTTCATTCATAAGTTCATCCTTCACTCTTTATAAGCAAAGTAAAATGCTTCAGATCAGTACTACCTAAACTACTGAAACCAACATTAATTTTTAACAAATGATCATTACGCTGTTACAAAAGAATTTGATCTTAAGGTTTTGGATAATAAATACCTGCATTTTCGTGGAATACAGCAATGAGTCACTCACATAATAAATTATTACAAATGTAATTATATCATGTTTAACTCTTAGACAACTCTAACAATACAGAAAAAAAAAAAACTTTTTTAAAAGTCTTCAACACATTTAAAACAGATTTTTTGAATGTCCTAGGATGCTACTGGAGTTCTTCCTACCTTTTGTTCATCAAGGCGAGATGAAACTCAACTCTGACTTTGATTGGTCCACAGTGAAGTCAAACTTTTTCCCTGCTGGAAAAAAATCGGACAATGAAATCACCCAGAAATGTCACCTGACCCTAAAGGAGCCATTTTCACTGTTCATTGTAAATGTGAGTTGTAACTGAGAGCCACCAATGGTCAATTAAATCCACAGATACGTCATATATGCGCTAATGTGGATTATCACAGTTATTAATCATATATAATATATAATATTATTATAGCAACTAATTAATTAAGGGAAGAAAGTTAAAATTTTAAGTTACGAATCTGAATCACAGTCCTGCTCTTCTTACCTGCACTGGACTGGTTTGAATACACTTCTGTATTGGTAACCAAATTTTAAGTAGTTTAATGTTAAAAAAAAAATAATAAACCTTTGCAAGCTGTTTTGGGAAAAAGGAGTTCACCTATTATTATTATTATTATTATTATTATTATTATTATTATTATTATTATTATTATTATTATTATTAAGCCAGGATTTCTGCTTGAAGCTGATGTAAATGTAATGACACAGAATGTCTTCACAATCTCATAATAAATGTCCATAGCACTTTTCTGATCTTGAACACTAGTCATCTTGTTGTAGATACTCAGCCTTCTTTAAACAGCAGCCAATACAAGCAGATTTAAATTTCTGGCAGAGACAAAAGCTGTTTGTTTCTTCTTTTCAACCCATCTGTGTCCGCTTGGATCCTTCCGGCCTTGATGAATCGGCTTACTAAAAATATGTGCAGTAACCAGACCAACCAGACCATACAAGGTACGCAGTAACCCTTCAGTCGCACAAACACCTGGACACAAGAAGCAAACGGCAAGCACAACCCCATTACACAAACAAAAAACTGGGTGATTCACCTTGTTTAGTTATGTCAGAAAGTTTAGGTTCCCAAGTGATATTAGAACACCAACGCTTTTAATCTTTAGCCTATAAAGCAGCAGCACAGACATTACGGACTCTAAAGTAACCCTAAACAAGTAACTGACAGATAAACCTTTCTGGGAAAAAACAAAGTTGTTTTTACTCACAGTTTAGGGAAATAAAGCCTACTATATTAATCTGAAATGCCCCCATGGTACAGAGACTCCTAACTTTCACTCATGGCTTAGAGGCCATTTAGCTCCTATATTTTTCTTCCACTTAAACAGAAACATAGATTTGTATTGTAAAAAGCAGGTGTAATGGTAGGTGGACCAATAGGGAGATACTGTGCAATTCCGTCAGCGAAAAGGCCGCGGTTCCGGCTTCACTTTGATGTATTGTCTGCGTTCATCTGAAGTCTCAAGTAAGTCAGCATTAGGGCAGCAAGTGTCACGGTGCACAGGAATGACATGTGACCCGATGCTGTGTGACCTGATGGTATCAGGTTGAAGTCCCCGGAGAGCAGGGTTTTGCTTTGAAGGGGTCAGACCCCTTTGGTGGCTCCCAAGCAGCACAGTGGAGTGAAAAATGGTATTTTACTTCCACATCAACCCATGTACAAAAGGCCACGAATAAATAACAGCTTTTAAAGTGACAGTTACAAATGTAGTCTGGACATTGTTTATACAGTAGGGCTGAGGGGATGCGATAAAAAAGAATTAGTACTGTTATACTATTAGTAATGGTAATCATGATTTATCTGAGCGATACTCCTATACAAATAATTTCCAAGCTTTACAAAAGTATAACGTAACATTCCCATAGTCCTAAAAACCATATTTTTCTAAAGTCCCATTATTCTAAGGCAGTTCTATACAGGTTAAAGGCAGTGCAAAGAATAACACATCCTGCGGTTGTCTTGCAGTAACAAAAAAGTGTCCGAAATAAAGTATATAACCATTTTTATGTTCTGTATCTACAGTACAATAACTACCACTGTAGGAAATGGAGGGAAATGTCAAGTGGCTGGAAGATTCAGTTAAATTAAAAATAGTTTTACATGTACAAGATAATAGTTCAAATTTTAGTTTTTTTAGAGTGGAACAGATAAATATTTCCCCGCATTTATTTCTTTCCACATGAAAAACGGAAGCGGCAAAGCATATGGTGTGAAAGAGGCGGGGATCGGTTTCACTCTCCCATTTGTTTGTTTGTTCCTCGACATCCCGCAGAGTGTTGTTTGCACAGGAACCAGCACATTGGCTTACAGGAATGTTCTGACTGTTGTCTCAACAAAACAGTTGTAAAAGCAGAGAGACCTTGGCTCTTGAACGCTGAACAACGACCTTTGTTCGAACGCTAATGTTAAATAAACTGACGCTGATGTTAAATAAACCGTGACTGAAATGAATCACTGCAGCCTTTCTGAAACCCATACTGGCATGCAAAATCTAAGACTGAGTGGATAAAAAATATGACCCATGAACTGCATTCCAAACAAAAGATGAATCCCTTGTTTATTTCGCAGCTGGCAGTGAATTTTGAAATAAAACCTGTTTTGTGTGGGTGTGCCTCCCATCATTATTATCTTTTACAAGGATGTCCTTTTCATTTTGACACAGCCGCTACCTTTATTAGGTGGGTTGGCAGGACTGAATTAAGCAATCCCCAGACAGTGGGATGAGGTGCAAAGAATTGAAAAGAGGCTTGCGGAATAAGACGGCTTAAAAAGCAGCTTCCTGCCCCCCCTGGCTTTAATGAAATCCCAAACATGGCCACGCTCACCTGTTGGCTGCATTCTTTGTTACACCGCTTCGGTCACCTGAGTCCAGTGGGCTTAAGCTCACACGCCTTAAGGAATTCATCTGAGCCTTAACTTGAGTGTGTAGCTTGACGTCTCCCTCGGCCTAGAGGAACAAGTCTTGAAACAGATGTATGCGGCTCCTCCGTGCTGAAACGGTTGAAGTAAGCAAAGATTCATTTTAACTTTCAGTTCAGATATTCTGCAGCTTTTTCATCCAAATGCAGGAGTAATTTTTGAGATAATGCCTTCCTGTGCTCAGTAGTTACAGCAGCCATGTACTTGTGAGTCCAACCTGCATTTCTACACTGCTATGAAACTACATCTGACTTCTGGGCATCAAATAACCTGACATTCAGTTGCATTTGTTTTTAAACTTCTGCTCTCTCACAGCTGCGTTGATAGTGTGAGATATTATCAATTACTTTTGCTTGGGGCTTAAGGCTGTCATGAGAAGGAGCCTTCAGAAGTGAGGAAAGTCAGTACAGGTCACCCACAACCACACCCCAAGAGTCCTTTAGGGCTTCATTCTAAGAGGCCAAAGAGTGAAACACTGATGGCTCCTCAGTTTGTCCGCCAAAACAAATCATGGTTTGTGCAAACTTCCCCATTACTCTGTATGATGGTCTGAGCCAAAGTCTTTGCTTAATCGCAAATAAATTGACACAGAGGAATATCTTATGAAATCTTGGCAGACGTACGCATCCCTGAAACAAAATTTTCTAGCATTTGAGCAATAAACAATATTAGCAAAAGGATGCAACATGGAACTTGTGGCCAGTTTTATTGCTGGTTAATAGCAGAGAAAGGTCTGGGGTGGGTCATGTTTGTAGAAAGTGTAAGAGTTTAAACTTGATATTTTGTTGGCTGTGAAGTGGGTCTATTTTGCCTAAGGTTGAATGCGGAGGGAGTGTGAGTTAGTGGTGTGGCAGTGAGGGGTGAGATTGAAAAGGAGAAGAGAGAGGATTGGATTGAGAAACGCATGCATTCGGCAGCTGTGTGTGGTGCTAGTCCTGGAATTACATATTTGATTTTCTTTTAATGACAGTCGAGTGTTCCAGTGACACGCCTGTCTGGAAAGAGTTTCATTTACACCATCGAACCCACAATGGAACCCAAAACTTATTAACAAAAAAAGGAACGATACAAAAGTGTTGGTGGGGGGGGGGTCATGCGAAGAAAACTCAAAACACTGACTGAAGTGTCTGTGAAATTCAGCCATGTACAGGGGGTCCAGGCTGTGGAATCATTAAGAAACGTATCACAGTGGTCCATATTAACGCTTCCTGTGGGTTATTACGTATTACAGCTTTTTTGCCGTTTGTCCATAAATGCCGTCTTGGTCTTAGCTACTTTCTGCCTGCAAAAACAAGAACTTTGCACAGTTGGAAACAGGGCAGCTTAAATGTACAGGCTTCCACCAAATATTGAGGAGTAACAAAAAGCATTGTGTAGCAGGCTGCTAGATGTATGTCTTGTAGCTGAGAGGACAGCCTGCAGACCTCTGTGTTGGCGGCTAATTGACACAGAAAAAATATCTGGATCAATAACTCTAAGTGAACAGCGTTTCCAGCACTGTGCAATTTTCCATGCACTGGCCCATCACTGGAGCAGGCAATGAAAGACGTATTAGGGATACAGGAGCACAGAGGGGACATGTACATCTTAATATCTCCTTGCCATTACAGGAAAGGCTGGTATTTCACCCTTTGCTCGACCCCAAGCCCTCGCCGGACATAAGAAATACAACAGCCTTCTCTGGAAAGCTTTCTGCTTATTTTAAATTAATGAGTTTACTGCCATTGCCAGCTATGTTTCAAAGGCCCCTTCAGATGGTAAAAGCCAGGCCATGCACTGATGGGCTGTACCTTGAGGATGAGTGAGCACCCGCCCCTCACACAACCTCACGCAATGCTCAGATACAGTGCCTCAGCGGGTGCAGGAAGTGCTGTGGAGAAGCAAGGGAAAGAATGAATATGAGGCAGCAAGAGCAGGACAAGGAATAGAAGGATAAGAAAGCATCCTGTGGTGACATGAAGAAGAACCAAAGTAAAGGTGGGAACAGCCATCCTCCAAACCCAACCCCAGTGTCCACTCACATCCTTCCTGCTTTTTGTTGGCGTAACATGAAGATGAGCCAAAATATGAGGTTACCATCAGAGTGTGAGTCCAACACCCCCTGAGTAACCAGCAGGGCTGGTCCATCTTGTTAGATCAGAATTGTTCCTCGAGGATGTTGTCCCGTGAGACAAGACATTCAAAACAAAGACCTACTGGAACTGCAGATCAGAGTGTAAACATGTGCTCGCAAACACTGTGCCCAGCACTCCGTCTTCAGCCCAAATGGAGACAGCGCCTTCCTTGTTAATGCATTTGCCGAGGTTTTGATTTCTGCTGTTGCCTCTGTGACAATCTCATCACATCATATGTGCTACAAAGGCAAGAATGATGTCACGCTGAAGAATATGTTACACGGAAAGATAAAAGGATTAATAGAAAACAAAAAAGCTAAGTAGACAGTAACCCAATCCCACTCCCCTACTTTTAAGTTTCTCTCTATCTGCATGTTTTTTTCTTATGATCACCTGAAACTCACATCACCTGAGCACCTGCAAAAATACAAATTGAATATTGCAGAACGTTGTCACAGTTTGTGTCTCACAGGAAAAGCCACCTTAGTTAAGTGCTGTTTCGAAAATCCATCGGTTCCACCGGCAATAGTAGCGGAGATGCTACCCAAAGGTAAACGTAAGGGTTGATGTTTGGGCTGTGAACTGCTCTGTTGTCATGAGATCCTTTGCTGCTGTCCACCATAATTACCGGCTTATTATCTTATTGTTGCCAAGTATCCAAGATTAGGGATGTTTTTGATTTCTAAGCAACCAGGATTTACAGAAAGGCACCTTCAGCCTCTGTTGTTGCATGACATGATTATGGAACCAAGATGGTGTTTGCTTCCTTTAACCAGCACCAAAGGTATTGTGCACATTTCTTTGCCCTGGGGATCCAGGAGCCTGTGAAAGCATCCCTCTCACATTCACCCAACACCTTGTATTTCCATCCAAACAATGTCTGCTGCTCAGCGACTCATCACACAGATCTGACTCCACAGATCTGACCTGCAGTGTAGAGCAAGCGGGCCACCATCTGCACCACCGTACTGCTGTGTGTCTTCCCCTCGGCATGTCCCTGGGGTGGGATCCTTCCTCAGCAGTGATGCAATGTTTTCAAACTTTGGGAAACGAGAGGGGTCTTGTGTTGTGTTCCTTCCACATCTTGAATATAAGCAGATTCTGCTCTTGGTGCTAAAGGGTTAGTACAGCCATGAACACATTGATGTAACCATCCATTCTCAGGCACCAGTCATCAAATGTGGGGACCTGCGTATCCTAGGTTGACCCCAAAATCATCCAAGATTCAAGGTTCACTTTGATTTTATTCTGCAAGCAGACAGATGAATAATAAACAACAAATAAATAAAGGGATAAGAAAATACAGATGGCTCCTGAATTAACAGAACTTAAACTTATTATAGTGGTGTCTTGTGATTCCACCAACCCAGAATGTAGCCATATTTGACGTTAAATGGAAAAAAAAATTGGTTCCTACATCCATCAGTCATCCAATCAGTACTCAGTCTGAAGATGGGGGCGGAGAGACCACCTTTGTGGGTGTGACAGCAAGTTAGGTGTTTTAAATGCAATTTCGACTTATGATGGGTTTATCAAAACATAACTCCATTGTAAGATCGGGATGTCTGTAAATAATGGGTAAAAAAAAGTGGAAACACTCAAAAGGTCAGTAAGTGGTAATGAAAATGGTACAAGAGGTGGGTGGTTGGTGGTGGGGGTGGTGTTGATCAGTCCTTATGGTGTCTAGAATTCATGGTCTCCCAGCCTGAATTTCACTCAGTCATGTACAGATGCACCAATAGCAGCAACTAACAGTGGAAAATTCACTGGAAAAGCACATCTCTGGACTGTGGGATGGCCTAGAGAAAACCAAGCAAGAGAAAATAATAAAGATAAACGATGAATTGAAAAGTGGATGAAAAAGGGGGATGTAAATGTATGTCATGTTGAATATGTGTGGTTTGGGTTTGGGTCATGGGGGGGGCACAATAATAGCAGTGCTGATTTATTCTGTCATGTGTAACATGGACAAAAGTAATCAGTAAGATTAGCGCTGGGTTAACAGACAAGCACAGCTAGAGGCAGAGGCCCACCCAAGGGCCAGAAGTGCTCTTCACTCAAGCCAGGCCAAAAATGTGGCGCCCAACATTTTCCTCAAATTCTCAACTGGACAAATAAATCATGTGGTCCCCTTAAAGGGCAGTGGGATTCATTTTTGACAGCTGGGTTTAAAGAAAATATTGTGGAGAGACCCAATAAAAGCAGAAGGGATTCAACAGAAAGGGCTTTCCACACCCAGAAGCAGAAGGCAATATGAGATGCTGCTCATCAGTGCCGTACGCCGCCCGTTGAACCCTAAAAAGGAGCTTCCGGATCTTTCGCCAATTAACCCTTCTGGCTGGCCAGCGTAAACCAGGCAGTTTCTGCCTGACCTGGTCAGGGTCTCCAGAGCCCTCCTGCCTGAAGCAAAGTAAACAGGAGCCGCCGAAAGCTCCACACTTCCTCCAAGGGCAGGAGGATTGGACCCCAGGCCGACACAATCACTCCTGTGCTCACGATGACCGATGGCATCGCAAATCGTCTCTCGCTCTTGCTTTGTCCTCACGGTTTTCTTCCATCTTCTGTGTCAAAGCTAAATTTGAGTATAAGAATGGGGCACATGGTTTATGTGCTTAGTTGTAGTTGGCATTGCAGTGGTAGCAGTTTACTTAACAGATGCCTTTGTTCAAAGCGGGTTAAAATTTGGGTGTTTAGATAAAATTAACTTACAGTGGCAGAAAAGCAGCTGAAATTAGTGCTTTGGGTTAACAGTTTAGTTCCAGTTTGAACCCTGAGAATCCCAACCACTTGACAAGACCACAAAGGACAGTGCTGATCGAGTGCCAGCATGACTAAGGGAAAAGTCATGGTCAGTAACAGTTTCTTAACTCCTACAAAAACCGTGTCCTGGTACAGGAACAGAGAAACAAACCATCTTTAATTTTTCCGTTCTTCTCCTGCATAAACTTAGGGGTCCGACCTTGAGGGTCCTCACTTTTAGCAGCTCCAGCAAAGCTTCAACTGCACTGCAAGCCAGTTGAAG
The DNA here is from genome assembly GCA_018136845.1 of Heterotis niloticus. Classification (NCBI taxonomy): domain Eukaryota; kingdom Metazoa; phylum Chordata; class Actinopteri; order Osteoglossiformes; family Osteoglossidae; genus Heterotis; species Heterotis niloticus. The sequence goes on along the minus strand of CM030902.1, from coordinate 1,865,232 downwards.
AATGGACACTGCTGGGTCTCCAGGCTGGGACAGGTGAGCAGGAGTGAAACCTTCTGAGTCTCACTAGCATGCTGTATTTTCCCTTATAAATGACAGACAGGAGCCGTAACAGTTAAAGGAGCTTCTGCAGACTCATTATTTATTTTGCATCTATCTGTCCGATCATCTAAGTATTTATTTATTGTCAATGACAAATATGTGCGCTTCATGGAAAATTGATCACTTGGCAAATTGGAAATTGGAAACCATTCCAGTAAAGCTTGACTCAGACCACTGAGAGAGATTTAAAATGCTTTTTTTTCTACATTTGTTTATCAATCCAGGACCCATTTGGAAAAATGGTCTCGGCAGGCATTTTTTCAGCAATTTCACTTTTCTCATCATTTGAAGGACTTCCTGGCCAGCCGTCAATGACGGAGATAGAAATCGGCATTTGGAAAAGAAAATAAATGAACTTTGCCCTCGAGGAATAATGTTTACCACCTGTTCTTTCCAAAATGGCTGTTGCACATCCTTTCTAATTTTCACACATATATTTGCATTTTTAAGCCTTACATAAAAAAATACCGTAACCCCACGTGGCTCACACTAGCCAGCCTTTCAAAAAGGTGTACTTCAACACAATATTTCTTCTTGAGCAGTTTTTTTCATTTCGTCATCGTTCCTTTGAACATTGAGCTGAAAAGGAACTCACGAAGGTAAGGAAAACGCAGAAATCACCGTGCTTTCATTTTCATGAATTATGTTTGTATCATAAATATATTGATAACAACAACAAAGTTGTACCAGTGATATGTAAGCACATTAAATGTAAGCAATAGCTTGCAACTAAACACTTATATTTGCAAGTGCTTAGCCCATGAAGAAGAACAAAAGGTTAGTAAAGGCTTACATGTGTGCTTTTGCTAGTAAATGTGCTGGTGCTGGGGGATCTGGAGGGTTACTGGGCGCAGCAGAAGAGCGATCACCACGGCACATTCATTTATCGCCTTCATTTCTCAACATCAGACCGGGGCCTGTGCGCCACATGCCACACAAATATCCCGTGCAAATAAATCTTTCTGCTTCGCAGGCCTGCGCAAGCAAATAATCCCTGTTGAAATGTCAGCGTTGGCTGTGACTCTTCGCCCTCTTAGGGAAAGACGTGACGTCTGGCGTTAGGCCAGCTGATATGTTACAAAGCAGGGACACGGTTATTGACTACACGGCAGTTACGGTAAAGTCACGATTCCTCTGGCAGACACCCGAGTGCTGGGTTTGGACAGGGGTGTTAAAATCTGCTCTCATCGTAGTGATCAGATCCAAACCTCGGAGGAAAAAATGTGAACGTATCTCGTCGGAAAGGCTGGCATAGCAGCAGAAACCCCCACAAGGACTCAGACAGGTGTTGTTTTCTCTGTAGTTGTCATAAAGCGCCTTGGGGTGAACAAGGTACACGTGCATCCCTCAAACCCCTAAATGAGCACGTGGCGCCCGTGTCCTCTGAGCAGCAGGCAGCCTCACTCCCGCTACAGTTGCACACGTAATAAATCTTCCGTGCTACAATTTTCTTTCACCTGTTTTCAGGCGTCAGCTACGCGCATGTGCAGACAAGCCTGTAAGCGCTTATCCACCTGGTACCACAAACACGGACATCGTCCGCCCGTCACAAGGTGATGTATGCTTTAGGAGGGCAAACCATTGCCGCCGCCCAGGTACAGCAAATGTGTCCTGCGTGTCCGTGTTTGCACAGCGTTGGCTCGTGTAGCCGTGAAGTCTACTCTGCTCGCCAGCAAGCCGGCCTTGTTTTTACCACATCTCTCCTTTTTAAAATGTTTTTACGAAGGACTCAAGCCGCCCATGCTTTTCACCCAACACGGTACTCTAGCTCCATCGCGTTCAATGTTAAATTAGCTGGGGGTAAAATCCGGGCCAGGAGGCATTGCTTTCTGTTTGATGGAGTTGCGATTTGGGGCTTTTTCACACCGCACTGGAGCAAAAATTAAATAAGCAAATTTGCACAGCTTACAATTTATGCGTTCCGCCATTTTTTCATGAATTTACTCTGTGACTTGGAGGTTGATGTACAACATATCAATTTGACTAAACACATTCAGCCCGTTTCATTCAGGCGGGGCCACGATGCACCCATTATGCAGCTGCTAGCAAGGACGCCAGCAATAAAATGTGAGCAGGTAACAGGTAGGTAGGTGACAGCTCCAAACTCCCACAGACCCGCATGTGACATTCGGGTCTCCAGCCCGGGAGTGGGAGCGCCACTCTAGGGGAAGACAAACACAGTCTAGAGTCAGATTTAAAAAAGTCACAAGACACCTTTTCCCAATGTGAGAAAATGTATTACTTTCCTGCCTTCCTCCAAAAGGACACGACCCCTTTGGATATTACCTGGCCCGAGTTGCCTGTTTCCCTGATAAGACATGGAATGGATACATCTAAGATTCCAGGACCCCCCTGTGTCCTCCTCCGCTCTATTCTTCCACTCGAGACTGTAGGCAGACCCGAGAGTGGAGTGTCGGGTGGAGCCAGGGTATCGGTTGTCAGGTATGGACGCAGATCAAAGAGCGAGAGAGAAAAGAGGGATCCGCACCCACCCTGTGTTATTAGCCTTACAAAAGACTGGAGCCCCCTTTCCCTCGGGGGCTGTAATGAGAGCAATTACCCCGCTGACCAGAGCCGGTGGCATCCCCAGCCCAGCCTGTGCGGCGGTCCTCCTGGGTGTCGCGCAAAAACTCGAGAGAAGCTTCCCAACAAGCAGGGCATCCGCAAGGTGGAACCTGGATCAAGGCAGGGGTTGCTCAGGTTGTCGCACTCCATGTGCCAGCTGGAGTAAACAGTGCACCACAAGCATGTGAGGAACCCGAAACAGGCGAGCGGCCTGTGACTCGCAGTCGAGTAAGATTTCACCACGGAGTTTTTATCATTGTCCTGCCCTTCCGGCGGACAGCAAGACATGTACACTTGGGCTGTGGAGCAGTTGCTGGCCTGCGGCAATATGGGTTCCGCACAGCGTGACACATGCAGATCTGAGCCCGATTTACAACATTATTTGGCCCGTGCCAGTGAGGTGGGGGCGTCTCACTCCACCTTTCCGCCATCACCTGTCACACGTGTGTAAATAACAGCTGCTTTTAAAACCAATTCATTCTGCTTTATAAATTCATAGGAATAAGAATCCAAAACTTCGGGCTTTTTGATTGGCAACAGAGGGTCTACGTACAGAAGTCGTAGCTGAAAGCTGTGCTACTCGAATTCGACTGACTGCTAAATATTGAATTGCGCATGAAAAATTCACCAAGGAGTTTCTGTGTCATTTTTCATTTGTATTTGGTGAGACTGTAGGTTTGCTGTTTCTGTCCTGTTTCATACAGACTGCTATAATGCTGTAGCCTCTTAGCAGGCAACTCTTCACCACTAACTCATTCATTCACTTGCTCACTTTTGCGTCTTCGAGCCACCCCAGCACTGCGCTGGCCCTGTGTTTGGGGCCATGGTCCTGCTGAAGAGTAAACTTTCTCAAAGGCTTCAATTTCTCAGCAGACTGAAGCAGGAGCTCCTGCAGAACTTCCCTGTGTTTTAAAGGTGTGTTTTAGTTGCACATTTGAGAAATTAACCACAGACAGGCCTCGGGGTGACAGATTCAGCATGTGGATGAAGGTGTGTGTGTTGTGTGGCAGCCAGAGCAACTACAAGCCTGGGGAGCCTCTGACAGCAGTGCCTTTTACATGCTTTCCCATGGCAAACGTTTCAGAAATGAGCTGTTGCTTTGTGAGAAAACCGCTTTTATTACCGGACCACATCAAAGCTTCATTACAGCACGAAGGAGGGCTTTGCATGCCCACAAAGGCTGTTGCTATGTTTATTATGCCGATCGCATGTGAACCGCGTTGCTCCTCGTGTTCCCCTGTGCAGCCACAATCGCAGCACAGCCCCGCAATACTTTTGGCTGTTTTTCCTTCAGCACAAAATAAAGGCAAAATCTAGTTTAAAACAATACCCTAATTCATCTCAGCCACAATGATTCCGATCTAATTTGATCTTAAAGTCTCTTAAGAGAAGAGAGGAAAGGGTGGGGCACCAGTTAAACAGCCTCATTCGTCCTGCTGCTAAGACAGAGGGATGAGCTTTTGGGAGCTAATTTGGTTACGCAGGCCGCAGAGATGACAGGGGCCACATGTCTCTCAGCCAGACGCTCTATTACTCCTTCCCCTGCCTCCCACCGTCATCTCCTCAGCTTTCAGAGAACAATAGATGGATGATACGGCCGAGTAATAGAGGCCGAATGTGTGTGGCACGAGCTGACGCGTTGCACTTGCCAGTTGTGTGTTCATTCGTAGACACGCGGAACTTTTACCGTGGTCTCAGGGAAACGTGATGGAAAGTCCTGTCAGTTCCTTGGGGGGGGCTGTTACTGTGCCGATATCTCAGCACCCTTGGCTACCACACACTGTACCTGAGGGAAATAACTGTCTGAACCTAAACTCCTCCACTTGTTTCCACGCCGATGGGGATGATGCTGAGTCAGCAACACAGCCGTAAGAACCGCTGGCAGTCCGAGTGGGAACCTTTTCTTGGGTGCTCTGCAATAATCTGAGCATGTTAGCAGGGCATGGAGAGGCTAATGCATGAATGTCTCCCCGATCTGGGGGAGGGGGGGCAGCTCCTTGTGGGAGACACTCGGTGGGGATCCCTCTTTCCCACTGTCAGATAGTGTGATGGGAAGCAGAAGGTGATGACTCTATGGAGAGCTTGAATAAAGCTTGGTGTGCGTGTGTGTGTCCTTTAGGGCTGTTAGAATGTGCGCAACTGCAGCATGAAAACAGAATCACAGGCACTCGGGGAGGTGCACTTGTACCTCAACTTCCGAAAGCAGTTGGGACTGGAAGTCTGTTCTTAGCTTGAATTATTAATAAATCCACCCACTAAGTGACATTCTATAAAAGATTAATAATACAGCTGAATTGCTCGGTTTGTTCATCGGCCAGGTTGAGTTAAAATATCACTTACGGTATTGAAAATTTGCTTACTGTGTTTTACCCGTAGTCCTCACACAGCTCACGCAGTGTAGGGCCGTAGTGTTCTGAGCTGCTGGAAACACAGGGTGAGGCCTGAATGCGAGTTTAACCAATTCTGTTCACATCGAAAAAAAGGATCAACAACCGTTCATGGTCAGACGCAGTTACACAAGCAAAAATTCTCATCAAATTCTCATCTCTGTTCTCACAGAGGGACCCGAAATGAAGATCCTCTGGTCCATGGTGCGCAGAACAGGGGAGAGAAATGTGCAAAATAAATAATTGAAAAGGATACAAATATGGCTACATAAAGATAAAATCAACTTATCAAAGAAAGTAGAGATAAGTAAATAAATTTAAAAAAGGAACCGGTAAGCATACATGCACACATACTGTACATGTGTACACATACACACACAAATAAACATAAACCAAACATAAAAAAGCATACAGATACACAAACATATGGTGGCTGTAAAGGGTTACAGTTAGTGGTGGTGGTGGTGACCGGGTCTGAAATGACACTCTCTTGACACACTGCTGGGTGTGAGTGGTCATGAGCCAGCATTAAAATTAAGCATGCCAATAAGAAGAAATATTTCACGTCCACGGGCTCCTGTTCAACATGTTCTGCTTTCTATATGTGAGATGACGCGGCCATCCAGAGAAAGTGGTCAAAAGTGGATCGCTTTACGCACCTGACCGTCTTTTACTGACCCAGAGTGCGATACAAACATGTTTGCAGGAATCTGTTCACCAAGCCCTAAAAATAGACCCTTCCTTCTATTCATTTGCTGGCTAGCTTGTGTAAAAGCATCCAGCACAGCTACAATAAATTAAAAAAATAGAAACAGATGTAACAGATTTTTAAAAAATGAGAATGAATGAAATGTGAGGACTTTGCACGAGGGCGTTCGGTGCACAGCTGCCAAGGGTTCACATTGCGCACAGTAAAACATCGACCCAAGGCCGTGTGTGTTTCAACAGGCTGTGGAAAACACACACACTCGCGCGCGTGGAATTCTGCCGTAAAAATAGCTGTTTGCTCTCGTGTTTCCTGAGTTTAATCCATTCAGCTTTATGTCATGAAATGTCTCATTTCCATGTCTTCAGAGAGTGGCAAGAAAGCATAGAAGTTATTCGAAACGGTTATGAAACATAAAAGCCAGCTACAGATGACAAAGTCTTCATGTAAACCCGTGTTTCCTCTGAAAAACACTGCGCTGACAAGAAGGGAACAAACGGAAAAAAAGGACCAGATGCCTCCTTGAGGAGGTGCAGCAGACATTGGAAACGCTTTAATCCACTCTGCAGCCCTAATAACTGCGGCCTTGCAAAAGACGAACACACAAACCCGAAACGGCATCCCAACTAGACGTAACTCCGGGTAAGAAAAAAATCAAATCTTCATCCTTCGCTGCACTTTCTTTTGTGTTTCAGTGTTTTGGCAGCGATTTGCAGCAAACCGAAGTGGCGATTTGTGCACAGATTATTAAGAAATAAGCAGAGGCTTAAATACGCGTCTTGTGTTCGGCCAGATTAAACAACAGAGGAAGGTTTCTTATTTAAACCTCGAATAAAAATTTTATACACATTTTTCACCAAAGTCTGATTAAAGAAATGAAAATTGTAAATGGTCTTATTATTACTTAGGGCCCACATTCTGGTCTTGCTCATTTTTAATATGAAAGTAAAGCAACAGTTTTAAGAAGATATTTACATTTTGTACAATGATGTGTTGAGTTCCTAACATGTAAAATTAACAGAAATTATTCCAGTCTTCCATTCAGCTTTTGCGTTTTATTCTTAACTTTTAAGAGAAAACCTCTTCATTCTGCGTTTCTGTCTATTTATTGCTCGCTTTTGTCCTCGGTGTCCATTAAAGGCCCGAGTGCGTCGCCACATCTTTGCGTTCGTCTGACCAAAACAAAACGGACGCGGCGAGAGGCCTAGAGACGTGGTGGCAGCCACTTGGAGCTGTCAGCCCACCTTCTGGTGCTCCGTACAGCTCTGCAGCAGGGCAGGACGGCCAACGCGCTGATAAATAAACTCAGAAAGTGGGGTTCCGCGCCCGCATCTGTCTGCGGGGCCCGATCCGGCGCTGCACAACGGGCTCTTTTACTGCCCACGAGAGGAGGGATGAATTAGCCTCGCGCTGGCCAGAGCAATTCTGCTCTTCCTGCATCACCTGTCTCCCGCTTATTAACAACTCCTTTCGTTTATTTGTCCTCCCCGCTGCCTTCAGGGGCTCAGGCCCGGGAACGTTTAGACAAACTGCAAGTGTGAATAAGAGACGGATGTCAGGCGGACCCTCGGGGAGGGGACGCTTACAGCACTACTGGACTGTGTTAAAACACGGTATAAGACTTAGTTCGGCAGCACGTCGAATCGTTTAGCCTTTCGCTAGAATAAATACCGACTGCGACCGGGATACCGACCCCTTAATGTAACCTAACAGTGTGATGCAAAAAAAAACCCTGAGAAACACCAACATAAACTTTGGGGAAGTATAAGCAAGACAAAATGATACTGAACAAACAATCTGGCCGACATATTTAAGGAACTCAGATGTGTTTGACTTGACACATTGCATATGCACTTTATTATGTGTATTGAGCAATGTTAGTCATCATTTCTTGCACCCAGTGGGTGGGGGTTAGAGGTCGGAGGTCGAGCAACAAGCTCAGTGGCCTCCAGATGATTCCACACCAGGTACCTGCTGCCGGGATTTGGTTTGGCCTGCGAATAACTCTGTCGCTCCCACCCACGCGGTCACTCTCGGCAACCCAACCTCCGGCCGGTAACAGAGACGTGCATGTTGCTGTAACGTAAGCGACTCAAAGTGCCGAGGCAGCGGCTGACAGCTTCATAGGGAAGTGAGCGGATTAAGGGCTATCGGTGAGGAAAAGCCCGCAAAACACACCATTACAGAGAAAAGCAGAGATGAAACGCTTTGCTGCTGAATCAACCTGTAGGAAAAACAACGCTTGAAGTTCATGTCAGAAAGCGAGTTCAAAAGGGGTTAGCGTGTTTAAAGGCAACGTGATGCGTTAGCAAAGGTGTGCGCAACATCGCATGTGGACGGGAAATAAAAATGCACAATTTTAATGCAAAAAAAGCAGGAAAAAAAACCTGCTGCGCGGTGCTGATATGTCGCTCGCGTGTTTCCCAGCAGACCGGACATGAGGAGACTGTGGCCTGCCTGGAAAGCCCAGAAACGGGTGTAAAATTTACCACGCTGTCTGTTGTCAGTGAGACACAGATGTGCCCTGTCCAGGTATCCATAACATTTCCAAGAACCAAGGAGAACCTGGGTAGCTCGCAGATGACATGTGGTCAGCTTACTTATTTACCCAGCAGGGGAAATTTTAGTACAATTCGGATTAAATACGTCGAGCAGGTGGATTACAGCAGGCTGCAAATTGCAAACCTCCGGCTCTCACCTGTATGGCAGCTGAAACCAATACAAAATAATCTTTTGCAATATTTAACGCAAATTAACTCAACTGCAGTTTTACTGCTGAGCGGCACTGATGCCCGACGGCCATGCTATAGAAGCGTCTTTTTGCAAATGTTAACCCAAGGCAAAAGCGCTGACCTCAGCGAGAAAATTGAAGCATTTTTGTGACTCAGGTGAGAAAAAGAGTCTGTATTTAAACTCCAGCAGCAGCAAAAACCCCACATTCCCAACCCCAGTAATCCGTATGGTTGTACGGTAATCATAAGCAGAGGGTATGAGTTTATAAACACAGATTTCCAATTCCTCTTTTGTGGAGAAATTAAAAAAAAGAAGAAGAATGAATTTAAACAGCTATCCCGCCTCTTGAACAGTGAACACACCATCTACCTGTACAAATTTACCAGATTATCAACATATCAGTTCCCTGGTGAGCATGTCATATGTATTTACATATATGAAAATATTTACACTCAAGATGTTTTTTCCATAAATTGTATTCGTTTTACAAAAAAAGTACAGTTGAAAAAAACCCTCACCGTATGCAGATATTCGTTTCAAGTTGTTCCAAAAATTATGGCAGTGTCTGTGCTTCCTGTGACTGCCAAGACTACACGGCTTATATAAATGTATTAACAAGATATTGTCTCTGTCTTCCTGAGCTCCTTGGAGCACATGGGAGCATCTCTGGCTAAATGATGCAGTTGCCGGGTTACATTAAGATAAGGCTGGACATTAAGCAAAGGAAATGGCTGCTGTTAGCTGCTCTAACCACCGTATCAGAATGATCACCGTGTGGAATTAATTCGATTACCAACCTCCCCAGTTTGCCTGCTACCCCATGAAATCCAGCGCGGTGGTTAACCAGCTGGATACTGCAGATACTCTAATACTTTGCTATATCGAATATTTCTAAATTTCACTGAGCACGGCACAGGCTCACGGAAGAAGAAGTCCGACAATCTGGCCGCATCACTACTGATGGCACCGGGCTGAACCTATGCGTAAAGCATCTGTGTGGAGTCTGCAGTGTTTGTGGGAGGGCAGCCCCACTCTCATCAAAAGTGTTGTCCTCAAGAAGTGACATTCCAGGGTTGGCAGTAACTGCACAAAACACAAACAGTCTGATTTCTTCCAAAAACAGCCAAGAAGTATGCATGTTTCTCACATCTGTCTGGGTTTTTTAACCACTTTCACACCCTGGTGAACTTTGGAAGCCACCTGATTCAAAACACCCATCCTTCCTGCACAGCACAGTGAAGGATGTGGTGGCAGGACTGTTCCCCTGCAGTCTGATGGCTGTGGGTTCAAATCCCCCTCCTGCCCTATTTTAATATTTGTACATTATATTACGGGAAGAAGCTTACAGAAAACACAGCCTTCTGCCCACTGAGATCAGAATGGAATTAAATAATGGCGATAAATCTGTGCCCCTTTTTACCCACTGCTACAGGACAGTTCTTTCCTAGCTGGAATACAAGCAGAAAGGTAAGAAAAGTAAAGTTTTGCTTTAATCATTGAACAATATTGTAAAGGGACACTATGTGGCTAAAAAAGACATCCCAAATGGGGATTGATGACACAATGCTGTGACAATAAACAGGCTGTAGCCTTAAGCATGATAAAAATGAGCTCATTGTCTTTTCCTATTACTCACTTTGATTTTAAGGAGCCTCTGTTGTAACACTGGGGGTGGGGGGAACGATTTCTGCTGACAGATGTCTGGAAGACATTACCTGACTCGAAGCGCCTTGCTAGCCGGGCCATGATTAGTGTATTAGCAAGACAAATCGGGCCTTGAGTTGCACCAACAGGAAGACAGTTCTTATTAAACACTGACATTCGGGCTTTTTAATCTTCCTCCATTTTCGTCTCCCAGGGCCACCAAGCTGGGCTGCATTCACATCCCCCCTCTCCTTCTTCTTGTGTTTGCAAATACATTTTAGCTCATGAGCACAACAGAGACCAAATATAACCAAATACGCTGATGGACTGTTTGGAAAGGATTAAACCGAGCAGGCAAAACATTTTCTCATTGATAAATTTGAACCGTGGACTGATGACTAAATCATTTCGTGACACTGCGTAACCTCACTGTGTAGAAAATAACAGTGCGAACGTGTAAAATTAATATTTCTCATGAAACTGTTGGGATAAAGGCCTTATGAAAATGCCTTGCTATTTATAGCATTAAAGGGAGCAGCTGGCAGTTGCCAGTGGTTCACGTGGGAAATAAGTCCGCCTCTTCCAGGGAGCCTCTTTTGCAGGTCCTGAGTGTCACGCTTGCACTGTCTGCAGAGTTTCATGTGGGTCCCTGAGTCCCCCCACGCCCCCCTGTGACCCTGCTGGACCGACGCCCATCTGCCTCCACATGGAAACGGCATCTTCGTCTGCGGTCGGCTTTTCCGGAGATGCGTGGAAAACACGGAGACCCACATGGTTGTAAATATGCATAGCAAACCACTTTCACACGTAATTTGGGCACGTTAGCTGGTGGGAATGAAGACAATCCTGGGTTAGGCATATGAAACATTATGAAATACACACTGGAGAAGTGAGGAAAGTGGCACCATCCTAACCCTAACCCTCACCCAGAAGTGAAATTGCCCGACAAGAAAAAGCAGAGCAACATGGCTTGTGGAGGAAGAGTCAGTCAGTCTTGCAGGTTCAAAGCGAAGGTGCAGGAGTAATCCCAGTTCATAACCCTAATTCCACCCCAAATCCTAATTCCAACAACCGCCAACCCTAATATCACTCCTAAACCTGATCCCACCCTCTAACTCTCATCCCACCCTTTAACCCTAATCTCACCTCCAATCCTAATCGTAACTCCAGGAAGAATGTCCAGCTGTGCAATGTGTACATTCTAAATTGCTTTGCATGAATGGCGTCATCCACAGACGTAGTTATCATTCCCATTAACACCATCACTATCTATGAAGCTGTTTCCCAGGGGTCACAGTCCACACTGTCCAACTATGTCCCTGCTTGGAACTCTCATGATGAAGGGAAACACATGTGGCCAAGTGTCCTTCTGGATGACGGATGTCTCCTTGGATAGCAGTTGGCAGGAGCACAAGCGGGATGGAGCCCCGTATTGGGAGGGTTGATATTAACACAAGTGTCATATCTAAGCGTGTGGGCTGTGAAGGCAATGGTGTCAATCTGAATTCCTCCTTACAGATGGCCAACCACCAACACAGCATCAATCATAAAGGTGCTGCTAGTGGGGATTGGTAATGATGATCAGGACCGTGAGATTGGAGCTAAAGCCAAACATCACAGGTGGGAAAAATAGGACATGAGTGGAGGATCTAGTGAATGAAATACTGGCGCTCATCCAGCATGGAGACCCCAGGATACCTGATGTTGCCGAATGTCCATTTAGTTCAAGAACCTTCAAGTTAGCCTCTGTTTACAACCCAAAGTGTGCAAAATGGCAAATGATTCTCAAGTGTCCATCATCCGGACCATAACGGAGAAACACCGACAGGTGAGCCGCACGGTTTTGTCCGTTAAATCCAAAACGTTTGGAGTGAGATTCCCTGGGATGCTGGGAATTTATGCAAAGTTTACCTGCTGGGGCTGTGGATAAAACTGGGCTGAGGGGATGAAAGCGGGTTTTTAATTTAGAGGAGAATTTGCAGGAGATGCAAAACTTTAGATTTGAGGCTAAATTAATTCATCCGGTAGGGAAGGCATAACAACAATTCTTTATGGCACATCCATGACAACTGCTTATATGTTTGCGGTCAGAAACGAACGCCACAGTTTACGTGCATATGAAGGCCACAGCATACGATTGTTCCTCGTACATTTAAAGGCTTGAAAGTGTCTTTCTGTTATTTGCAGAACTATCTCAATGCTGTGACCTTATGCCTTTCCCCCGTTTCCCTGGGCTGTGGTCATAATCTGCAGTCATTGTTTCTAACCTTCATTTGTGTGGTTTAAATTCAAAACCCTTTTTATGTTAACTTGTTTAAATCATTTCTATTTAAGTTGTCTCTTCAAATTATTAACTCATTGTTTGGGTTCAGCAGAGGTAACCGTGCTTCTGCTCTTCACATGGTTCGTATGAAAATGATCTGATGGTGCATTCAGACACTGGAGAAGTAAACAAGCTACTCTTGGCTCCGATCCGAACGCTGCTTAAGTAGCTTCCCTCACTGACCGTACAGTAGATGTCTTTCATATTAACTGTATATCAGACCCTCTTGGCCTTGAAGGGCAATGCACAGAGATGCACTGTAACCAGTAGCTTCCTGGCTGCTGCCATAAAGTGGCAGAGTGGCAAAGGCCAGATGATCTCTTCATCAAGCCAAAAGCCAAATCATCTTCCCATGAGGCCAAAGACCAAAAAATCTCCCCACCAAAGTGAAAGGTTAAATGATCTCCCCGCAAAACCAAAGGCCAAAAAATGTGCAAGAGTGAGGTCCTAGTTGCTGCCTCCCTACAGCCCCAATTTGGCTTGAGTCTGAATTCAGAAATATGACAGATATTTTGTGGCTGCTTTTGTTCCTCAGATGCAGCACAAGAACGCTGGACATACGGGACACATCAGTCTTTTCAGTCTTAGAATACAAGTGGAGGACACAACATTTTGCAGAAATCTGCCTTTGTGGTAGCACATACATCTGTGCACTTGATGGCACTTGCCAGCATTCGCCTTGACTGGGCATCCATATCTTTGGCATCTTATATTATCACAGGATCGATATACTTGGGGGGTTATGGGGAAGAAAAGCATTGGATGAAAAAGAGAAACTGAATATTGGATGTTAGTCCATCCGTGTCCTGAAGTGACAGATTACGACACGAACTGAGCAGGAAACGTCCTTTTTCACCACAATTCAATTATAGAACCTGCATTCCGGCAACGCTATTCAGATGCAGTCTTTAGGCAAACTAATGGACTGCAAGAGGTTCCAGAGCAGGGGTTGTGATGGATAAAAAATGGAGCTTAGAGAAACAAGCACTAGTAATGACAAACATATGTGAAGGCCAGCAGACATGGAGACCTGCGTCCTGGAAATGTATCAGCAGTGATCCACAGACTGGAGGTCTCTGCAGGAGGAGGAAGTCGGCGATCAAAATGTAGAGAGAAGTGATTTATCAGGGATTAATGAAGCGTGTCCTTTCAAGGAAGTAGGGCTAGAAAGTAGCCCCCAGCCACTTGCTGCTCACAGAGTTATCACTGAACCAGGGCGCCCCCTGGTGGACAGCAAACGCAATGTCACAAGCTGCTGCTGCTGCACTAACCTCACCACAACCAATGTGTCTGCAGAAGCAACGGTAAGAAACCCAACCCATCTGGCAAAACTGTTCACATTAAATGATTAAAATGAATTAAATTTATAATTGTATAATCTAGTATTATAATCATAATACTTAGTTTAATAAGCTTATTTCCATAGTGGAATCCTAACCTGTTCAATCTGCAAAAGAAGGAAGCAGAATGAACAATAAGGGATTTGTCCAGAATTACTGTTACTCCAAGTCACAATTTCCACTGAACTGCAGTACAATAAGTTGTTTTTTGGATGCTGAAATACTGACGCTCATTCTGTAAGTTTCTCACTTTTGTAGCAGCTGGGAGAAGCAAACTGGCGACTAGAAACAGGGGAGCTTCTTGGGGACCTCTACATGTCAGTGTGTTTCTTTTGGCTGCACAGCTGTTTATAATAGAGATGGAGTCCAGACCCAGTCTCTTGAGATCCAGACCCAGATCAGGCTGCGGCTTCTCAGGACAAAGACTCATCGTGATGAGAAGAAGATGCGGCCAAGATCCAAATATGGGGAAACGCAACACCCAGATCAAGATGAAAATGATTAAAAAAAGTTCCTGTACTATGGAACAGAGTTTTTGGTGCAAAAATGTTTTCAATAAACAGAAGTTTTATGATTTTTTAAAATGTTTGTTGCATAATTTCACATTTTTGCATAATTATTCTGTGTATCTTTGTTATTTATACATTAACACCTGCGTAAAAAGCATAAAGCAGCTGTGAATGAAGCCTGAAGTCAGACATTAAATTCAGCCTTATTGCAGTTTGTATGCAGTAGTAGATAAAACAAAGTAAACCGAGGTACTCTGTACATGCGGTGACAGCAAGAGATGCGAAGCGACCGCAAGAAAGACAAATTCATGCTTTCACAACATAATTATGTAGCATTAGCACCTCTCTGTGGCAGCGTCCAGAAGACAGGACCGCACGGGCTGTTCTGGATGTCGTTCTTTTGGACTGGAAGTGGCTGCTTTACCAAATATTTTTGTTTCTGCTTCTTGCTGAATGGCTCTGTTTTCACTCCACTGCCTGTCTGTACAGTTATATTTGTCAGCAGCCTGCAGATTTCCTTTCTGGTTGTTGCTTTTTTCAGTATCTGAGCTGCAGGATCTTTTTTGGTATTTGGAAAAGATTTATGGATGGATTTTTTTTTTTTTTTGCAAAACATGAGCTTTAACTGTATGGTTAATAAAAACTGTATGGCCACACATAATACACAATGCAGGTTAATGAAAATGTTCTGCTCAGTTTTCTAAATATGGGCTTCCAGGAATCTTCTCTCTCTTGATCTTATCTGTAACCCCAGTGGTTAACTTGTTGCCCTTAAAAGTTATGGAAAAAAGATAAGAAAAGCCAAACACCTATGAAAAAATACAGTCTAGCTGGTTTGTTATGGAGCAGTTTATTCTAGACTGCATGAGTCTCCTCTGGGTGGAAAGAGGGAGCCGGTAAATGTGTGTGACTGAGTGACTGAGTCCCCTGTGATGGAAAACTGTGCCATATAAGTTGTTACCTGATTTACACTTTTTATTTCATGGACTAAGCTCCAGACCACCACGAACCTGCAATTTACAGTTATTAATATTGGATGGATGGATGGACAGAGGCAATGTGCCATTCTCAAGTTTCCATTGTCTATACATTTTATACCAAAGCCCTGTTCCTGTTTCCTGTTTACAGTTCTTTGAAGTTTGTTCATTGAAATAACAATATCAGACAGACGAGACCCTTTTTAACTTTTCCTTTCAGTTTGGTGGACTGGATAATATTTTCCGACCATCTTTTCCGCATGCCAGGCACCAACCGCTGAGCCATGACAAACTGTGTGGACATGGAAAACACCAAGGTCACCTATTTACGTCTCACCCTGTCTATCCTTCTTACGAGTTGTTAGAGTCGGATGTCTTCTCTTTTTACAGCGTGCTTACGCTTATTTGGATTCACTTATGTCTCTCCATTAAATTGCTGTTTGGTTTTCCAAATCGAGGGTCTTTATTCTCCTTCGGTGAATCAGCCAGACAGTCTAAGGGCCTGGATTGGGTTTAACAAACCCAAACACACATTGCTGCACATTTCATTTCCAAGAGCTCAGTTTTACACGCGTATTTATTATGAATCTATGCAGTTACATCATTAAAATGACTTCAACAGCAACCGATTTGACTCAAATTCAGATTAAAATTCTATTGGAAGCAATAAACCTTCATTTTTCCCCTCATTGGTTTTGCCTGGATCGTGATTGATTATACAGGCATTCCAAGGCAATTTTATCAATAATAAAAGAATCGACCCCTGCTTGCAAAAACAAACTACTTGCACCGACACCATTGAAACAAACACCATTGCGCAAAATACTCTGCGGCAATAACATACAAAATAAAAGCTGAGTAAGAAACTGGAAGCCCCTCAGGTAGAAACGAGTGAAGATCCAAGGAGCTTCTTGCTTCAAAGCAAAGAGGAGCTCGGTGTGAGGCTGGAAAGCCCTCAGATGGCCTAACGCCAGGCAGCCGCAGCCAGGAGCATCAGCATCAGCATCGGCATCAGGATCGGCCGAGAACTTCCAGAAGAAGCTGCGCCGCCAACTTCAGGCCCCACGTCCTGAACATCTATGAAACAAGAGGCAGATGAAAAACGCACGGCTTGAAGGCGAAGCCGAACTTCTCCTCCTTGAGACGTGCAGCAACCGCTTAACTGCGGAGCTCGGCGGGGTCGCATTTCGTGGCTCTCGCTGCTTAAAAGCGTGTTTTTCCCCTTGCTTCTGCCTCATTTTTGGCAGATTATAGTGCGAAAATGTCTCCAAGGAAAGCGGAGAAGAGTGTGAAGAAGGCAAGTTGCAGCGCCCCCCCCCCCCAGCACCCCTTCTCCCAAATTCAGGTCAGCCCTTCAGTAACCGGTTCTTTACTGTCCTTGCATACTTTAGTTTTTGCGTGTTGTTTGCATTCATTTTCTGCTTTTATTCTTTATTCACTGTTCGCTCCAGTACTACAAGGCACCGCAATTCGTATGCGATGCTGTGCAACGTCGTCTTGTACTTTGCAAGGCGATAAACCGACAAGTCTGTGAAGTGTTAAAAGGTAAATGGCGCCTAAAAGGCTTTGAATTGTTCCCAGTTTCTTGGTGGGCTGTTTTTAAGAGTGTTTCTGTGATATTTGGGAAGATTGTTTGGAGAACGTGGGATGTGCTGGGGACACAGTTTTCCCCCAAAAATCAAGATTCACTTTACTGTACATGCACAGACGCAGGCAAGCGAATGCAGTGTCATTTCTGCTGGACTGCATAAAGAGGCAACATGGCGACACCGGGCGACTTGTGAGAATTACTATATAGCTGAATAAATAGGTTCATAGAGCAGATAAGCGGTAAGTAAACAGGTAAGGTGAGATGTGAAAAAATAAATTGGTAAATGGAGACCGTAGGACAAGAGAATCAGTGCAAGCGGTCAGTAGTAATGGTGTGGGGTGGTTGGGCCAGCGGTCAGTGGTAGCGGTGGTGAGCAATCCCTGTGCTTTTAGAAAGCAGCAGCCTGACTGCCTGTGAGGGAAAAGTCAACGTGGAAATAACCGAGTGTGGGCTCCCTCTATGTGAAACATCCACCATAAGACATGTTTGCAGGATTCATATAATGAGGGGCAGCTTTAGCTGCTTTCTAGAAAATTCCGATCCTTCATGCAGGAAGAAACTATGTAGAGTATGCGTAGCTGCGTACTGTATGTGGAAGATGACGGCTTACCTGCGCGTTTATAGCGGTGGATCAGAGGGCCGATGGAAATGAACGCGGTGTCGTGAAACACCGCAGATCTGCGCACTCTCTGGTACCCAGGATAGCAGTGCTGGAAAGGACACAAATGACATAATTCCATGAACCTTTTTGCCACCTTTTTTGGTCCTCAGGTTGAAAGTAAACTCGTAGCCCTAATGATGCTGCCATGCACACTTGTCAGCGCTTCAAAATATGGATTTGAAATTATTTAAAATTGGCCTGTATTTTTTTCCCAACCAGAAAGGCACAAGAACAGGACCTGATATTTGTGAAAATTGCAGTTGCTCATGGACTGTAAAATCCTGTCCAGTGTTGATTCCCACCATCACGTGAAAAAGTGTGGATCGGGCCTTACCGTGCTGCAGTTGTTTCCGCTATGGAGGCACAGGTGAACCTGGCAGTGCAGGAACACCGTGGAGGAATCTGTGGTGAACGTAAACATTTTGAAAGAGAACTGGCTGGTGGTGGAGATGCCGTTCTGCACAATCTGCACGGTCCCGTCAGCGGGGCTCGGGCATCTGTCAACCAGAGGAGAATGGATGGACGGTCTTGAGGTTAAATCACTGTTGGCCTCATGTCTGAGTTCCTCTCAATGCGATAAGTGCACGACACACAGAAATGGGCATTTTAGACATCCTGGGAGCATTACTGAAGTTATTGTTAAAAACTTAATTGTTTCTTATGCGAGGCAGTTTTGCGTTGCCTTTTTTTTTGACTGAATCCATTATAGAGGCTTTTGAAATACATTATAAATACATTATAAATAGTGTTTGCAGCTTCTGAAAAGAATAACAAATTTCTTCACAACCTGCATGATGGAATATTCATTTCACTTTTTCCCGGGAGCGATATAGGAAGTCTTAAAACTATAAAGGTTAGATTACAGGAAAAAGCAGTTTGGTGAAACAAATTCTTTCAAATTAATGTGATTTAAAGTAAACAGCCTGGGTGAGAGGTAAAATGCATGTTGGGTGTAAAAATGTTGCTTTCTTTTTTTAAACCTCCTCAATTTCTATTTTGTTGTAATTCAAGCATATTGCAAAACTGGTACAAATACTGTATTTCACAGTTAAAAACCTTTTTCCAGTCAAAAATGTCAGGCATGTTTACTCAGAAATTGGTTATTGTGAAAGCAGCACACGGTCAGTTAATATGGGATGCGGTCATGAGAGGCACTTACTCGTGCACGATGAGGTCCCAACGCACTCCGTAGGAAGGGTCATTAATGGGTGTGGCCCAGCAGGAGTTGATCACCACCGAGATCTGCCTGCTGTCCACTCCATCAACCTCAAGAGACACGTAGACCTGCTGGTTCAGCGCCATATCCATGTCAGTCCCCGTGAAGGGGGTTTGAAACTGCGCATCCAGGTAAGGAACCATCCGCACCCGGTAGTGGCCCACGCCTACTGGCAGCCTCTTCGTCAGAATGCTGTAGGATTATTTCAACATTAAATCGCAGTTTTTCTTATATACATCCCAATTTATGTTTGATTCTCTATATAAATTTGTTTTTTTAAAACATTTTAAGTGTTTGTTAATCTGAAAGCACTTTCAGACTTGGATCTGCTATTGTCTTTGTCACATAGAGCATGATGGCTCTCACAACTGATTGATTTATCTTTTGTGGCAGAACTCTGAATTTTCGATTTTAATGATTCGAGTATGCGATGCTGAACCTGCATTTGTGGTTTCTTTGGCATATGCTGGTCGGCAGAGCGAGGGTGGGATTTGTCTTGACCGACAGCTCTGCTGTATCATAACAATGACGACCAAATGCTGACAAAGGAAAGGAAATTGAGGGATTTTTGGCTGCTGGTCTGGGGTCCGAGGGGGAGACTTTGGTGGGCGTAGCTAGTGGGAGCTGAACTTCCGAAGATGATTTTGTATGCGGAACCCTGCTGTCCTGCCCCTCTGTGCTTCATTGGTCATGGACAGATTTCTGATCCTTGGTGTTTACTCACCTCTCCAAGGGGTGGATGCCTGTGGACATGGACACAGACTGGGACAACAAATACTCGCAGGAGAAGGGCACACTGAGACGTTTCATCCGTCGGATGATTGCCCCCTGTGGGTTGTTCTCTCCCTGGATGGTGTTCTGATAGATGAAGTGAGTACCGTTGCTCTGAGGTGGTGAAAAAATAAAATTTGTATTTATACTAGTGGTGACAATATGGAACAAAGTTTGTAAACTGCATAGATTTCCCTTTTTTGGTACGAGCGCCATTGCTGTGCCTTTTCATGACATACCGTGAGAGTTGTCCCACAGATAGAGGCATCATTGTCGAAATGAAACTCCACCCGGCCATTGAGGACTGTCCCGGTGCAGTTGGGATCGTTGAGGTGCAACACATGAGACGGGAAGCCGCTTTCAAACAGCTGGCACCGAGACAAGGAAATGGTGGCTGTACTGCTGATACAGGTTTGCTCAGAATCTGTGGCAAACAGCGACGACTGTGAGGTCAAACGGCAGCTATGCAGAATGTCAGGCTAAGAATCAGCGAGCATTATGAAATCGCCATAGTGGCCCAAAGAACATAACAACGGCCACATTTAAAAGAAAGGTGTGATTTTGTTAGTTTGATAATGCTGTAATAGTAGTTTACAATAAACGCACATATGAGTGACTCTCCATTTCAAAATTTACACTGTTCATACCAAAATAATCGGAATTGGTGTTTTCTTGGCCCTCACTGCAGAGGCAGCCAAAAACACCGTTTCTCTCTCCACACCACTCATCATCTGTGCAGTCCAGTTCATTGCAGGGGTCCGTCAGCGCTGGAACAGAGACGAAAAGCAGACAACTAACGTCGCCATCGCAGTACGGCGAGAGGAACGTGCAAACTTGGATATTTCCTACATCCAGCTCCACATAAATGGTACACCGAGTATAAAATGGCGTGCAAAGGTGGACTGAGTAGTAAAACGAATACTTTTTACAGTGGAAGGGACCCAAGGTACTCACGGCACTGTACATCTGAGCGCCACTCGGGGATCTCGAGGCCAATGGCAGAACAGGCGGCTTCATAGGCCGCCACTGCAGAGCAGAGCATGTGATTCGCTGAGGAGTAGAGACACAGGTCCAAAACACAAGAGGTGAAGTAGTGACTTGGGTCAATGTGAAAGTGACAGGCACGGAATGGCCCGGAATTCCGGGTAATGATGCTGCAGAGTTCGCTGAAATCCTCCATCATGGGGCAGTCATTTCCACCTCCTCTCACATCACTGGCTCCGCAACTGCAAATCATAGCATTTACACATGAACGGTTCTAGGGAAGCGTTTTGACATGGGATACGCGGACAGTCACTTCTGTCAATTTACATAGATTTTAAGAAGTAGAAATGATCCTTACTGAGAAATGAATTCACAGTTTTGAGTGTTAAGTCGATCTTTTTTTTGTGACTTTACCCCTTTTTCCTCAGGTGTTTTTAGCGCTATTTAATAAGTAAGGCAAAACCATTAAACTGCTTTTAACAATTCAAATTTTAAAAAGTGACTGCTCACCCAGGGATGCTTGTGTCTGACTTCCATCCGTCACCGAATTCATCATCCGTTAACACCACGGTTCCATTTGGTAAAGCCTTGTCATCCGCTGGATCCCCGTTAAAATTCCCACACATTCCACACACAGAGCCACGGTAGCTGTCACCCAGTCGGATGAACAACGTGCCTCGACCGTCAAAGTGTATTGTGAGATCGCTGGAGACATTCAGCACAACAAAGTTTTGATCCCTCAGTACTGTAGCCATAGACATGATGTTTGAAGGAACGGAGACCTCAGTACCATTCACCTTAGAGAGAAGGGGGAAAAGTTGCTTACAGTTCATTTGCACTAAAATTCATTTAATATAGTCATTATTTATTTCGCAGTATCTTGTTTTATGCAAACTATGGAAATAATTCAATTTCAAACTAAAAAACAGAAAATAGTAGTAAAAAGGGAATCGAGCAATAAGAACGTAAAATATAGTGGCCTTATTTCAAGCGTCTTTCCCTCTCCCCGTACCTTCACCTTCCTGCTCTGACCAATGAAGATATGGGTCTCCTGCCCACCCTGGGACAGCCATACATCCACTGAGGACACAAAGGACACCTGAGGGCTTCCACGGTGCTGGTTGGTAGCTACAACTCGGAAATTCAAGTTTTCGCTCATTTCATTCCCACACGTCTTGGCTATCTCGTAGGAGCAGGTCCCCTGGAAGTGCACGACCGCTCCATCGAACGTGAAGTAGTGCGGGTCGCCGGTCACCGTGCACGTAGAAATGCGATCGAAGCAGCCCACACGGCCCTCGTGGATGCCACACTCTTCGGTAGGTGTGCACTGAGCAGGAGTGCACTGCACCTGACCTGATGCCAGGCATTCGCACTGCGCAGAGCATCCCGATGTCCAAAACATGTCACCAGCCTGAAAGCCACAGGAGTGTAGCTAGTTTAATGAATAGAAATGTTTGCTCTCAAACTAAACAATGACACGGGGTGATAATGTTTAAGTGTACTTTAAATTCAGCCAGTATGGCGGTAACAAATAATGTAAGTCTGACAAGCTAACAATGCCAGCTTCCTACTTACTACTGTAACCCAGCTATTCAGTCTATTAGCTGTAAAGAAACTAACTCAGTGGAGGACAGTGGTTTTTCTGCGCTCTAACCATGCGCAATGCAAGTCCGTTTAATATCGCCACTTCTCTGCACCCTACTGCATCTGTC
Source organism: Heterotis niloticus (assembly GCA_018136845.1). Classification (NCBI taxonomy): domain Eukaryota; kingdom Metazoa; phylum Chordata; class Actinopteri; order Osteoglossiformes; family Osteoglossidae; genus Heterotis; species Heterotis niloticus. The sequence goes on along the minus strand of CM030902.1, from coordinate 1,843,014 downwards.
CGTAAATCACTGGGAACAACCAGTATGGCGATAGCTTACATGGAAATAGAAGCCATTAAACTGGCAACCACACTGGTCTGCTGGCACGCAGTTAGCGCCGCTCCTGAAGTATCCCTCATTACAAAAGCAGCCCTCCGTGCAGGTCTGCTCGCAGGTGGCGTTCAGGTTGGGGGTGCAGGTGCTGTTGCAGTTTGTGCTGCAGACCTCATAGTGGCTGTTTTCTGGGCACTGGATCACTTTAAACAGACAGAATAGTGCATATTAACCACAGTGTCTGCGTTGAAGGAAGCAAAAAACAAGAAAATAAGTAAAATGATTTATAGGATTAGCAGCAAATGAGCACATAAAATTCAGGAAGGTCTGAATTACAGCACTGAGTCTCATCCCTCCAGGGGTTCACTCTGGCATGGGCAGCCTGGCAGGCACTGACATAGGCCTGGATGGCCTGGCACCGGATATCGTTCCTGTTCCCCGAGAGGCACACGTCGAAAACGCAGTTGGCGTAGTAGGGCTCCGGATCCACGCGGTCGTGACAGAAGGTCAGTGGTCCAGTGCGAGATCGCAACACTTCGCACAGGGATCGAGCGACTGTCTGGTCAGGGCAGCTGGGGCCAGATTCTCCATGTCTGTTATCGCAGGTGTAATTGCCAGCCACCCTCCACGACTGGCCAAAGACGGAGGGAGATGCCACCAGCTCACCGGACTGTGTGACAAATTCATCTCCAGGAATTCCGTTGAAGTTACCACACAACCCTTTGGTTCTGCCTCTGTAGCTGGGAGGCAAGCTAATGGAGACAGTACTCCAGCCATCGTAGCGGACCATCAGTCCAAAGTCAGTCTCGATAAATGTTTGGAAACCGCTCTGGTAGATAGCCGTCTGACTGCCGTTGAGGTGAAGGGGCAGGGTCCTGGTCACGCCGTCAACCTAAAATGAGAGAAGCGTTGATTTTTGTACTTATGTTCACTACTGTAAGCTAAGTTCATGAAAGCGCCTGGTACTATTTTGGAAATTGCCTGTACGGCTGTTTTTACCGACATCTCACGGTGACCGTGTGCAGCAATTGTGCACATCCGTGTCCAAGAAGACACGTGAGGCTGTGCTATTTGAACTCCCTGATTCATTGGAGATAAACTGAAACAATTTATCAATCAACAATTTAGCAATGGACTGGTGTCCCATTCAGGGGCGATTTCATGGCCTAGCGCCCGTGATTCCAGGATAGGTTCTGGTCCCCTGCGACCCTGACCAGGAGTCAGCGGCTGAAGATAATGGATGGATGGAAGAAAGGTTGATGCTAGCTTATTAGCAGCTACACTATACATGAATGAGGTGCATTAGCCGTTCGAGAATTAGTGTTGTGCATGTGAGAAGGATGAACCTCCCTACCTGCACTGTGCTGTGCTGCCCACTGCTGATGTCTATTTGGTGGCCATAAACGTCGACAAACACCTCTGCTGTAAAGGCCACAGTAGTGCCAGGGATTGGCTGATTTCGTGCCATCACTTCAAAAGCCTCTAGACCGCCTGAAAAGTTATAAACTGATGCCAGAACATAGTGGCAAGTGCCCTGGAAGTCAAAGGCAAGCCCGTCGAAAGTGAAATAGTGTGGGTCTCCGGCAGCAGTACACACTCCCCGAGGAAGAAGGTGGCAGCCATACTCTCCGTCCACAATTCCACAGGATTCCAGGTCACCGCAGGATAATGGTGTGCAGTTAACATTTCCTGTGATGCCATCACAAGTGCAGTAGGTGGAACATCCTTCGTCTCCCCAGAAACTTTGCCCACCATGGTAGTAGTGGCCCTGATAGCGACAGCCACAGTCAGTGGTTATCACGCATTGGCTGTCACTCAAGAGGTACCCGTTGTCACACTGGCATCCTTCCTGGCATGGTTGTGTGCATAAAAACGGGAAGGAGAGACTGGGGCAGGTGGCTGGGCAAGAAGTTCCACAACTCTCATAGTGACTGTTGGGTGAGCAGGATGGTTCTAAGGGATGAAGTCAATCAGAAAATGTTTTGAAATAAAAATTGTATTCTTTTTGATAGCTGAAGCTATACATTACTATACCTGGTGGGAATATATTTAGAGACATCCAAATGCTTACCGCAGTTAGTGTAGTTCCTCCAGTTGCCGACAGTGACTCCATTTTGTTGACAAAGCAGGGCATAGTTGCGCAGGGCTTTGCACAAAACATTGTGGTCACCCCCAGCTACAGACAAGGCTTGAATACAGTCAGCAATCCTCTGTGCAGGGTTTTGCACCAGTCTGCACTGTTCAAATGGCCCATCAGGCAAAGACATGATACTACAGGAGTTGTTGTACTGAGAGATGTCTCCTCCAGAAACCCCACCATTCGAGTTCTCAGTGCAAAGAGCAGAAAGAGAGCCGGTGCGCCAGCTGTCTCCAAAAGCCTGAGAGCTGGTGGCTACGAAGCCGTTTGGAGTCTGAAACTCATCTTCACCGTTCCCATTGAAGTTGCCACACAGTCCGCCGAGCGTCCCGTTGTAGGAACTCGGCACCGTTATGCGCACCAAGTATGGCCAGTCTGCTTGCAGGGTCACCCCAAAGCTGGTCTTCAACACGATGCTGCTTACGCTGCTATGATATGCATAAACTCTTCCAGACTGCGTGCTGAAGGGAAGACTAGCTGCCTGTCCATTCACCTACAAAAACACGGAGGGTAAATGCACCAAATCAGAGTGCAGCTCTTTTTTAAATTGCTATAATTCAATTTTTTCAATTCAATTCACTTCATAAGACATTTGTAGTTCCAGAAATTGTCAGATTGAAGTGCCTGTGTGTACCAAATACCGAATTTTACTTTTATATGAATTAAGCCACACAGCAGACTACTGTACCTACCTGCACTGAACTGATGGGCCCCATCTCAATGGAAACTTCAGTGTCGTTTGCTTCAAATTTCAGCACCCTGGTAAACTGAGTGCCCTGTGGCCCACTGGGAAACATCTGAGATGTTACCGTGAACTGTACCTGCTGCGACCCTCCCACAACCTTGGACAGGATCAGTTCACAAGCCCCTGGATACTGGAATGAAAGCCCATCAAAGGTGCGGTACAGTTGAGGCTCTTCCACCCAGCAGGTAGAGTAACTCAGAGGCTGACACCCTCTCACTCCGCCTTGCACTCCACATGTCTCCATTGACCCACATGAGTGGGCCACGCAGGTCATTGTACCAAGATTACAGCTGCACTGTCGCCCGCAGTCTTCATCCAGCACGACCGTGTCCCCTGAACCGTAGTACCTACCCTCGAAGGTACACCCACACTGTGCCAGGGGAACACATGTCCCAGCGCTCAGGACGTACCCTTGGTCACAGACACAGCTCTCCCGAGGAGGAATTAGACAGGTGGCGGGAGAGGTTGGGTTGGAGCATGTGGCCGGACACCCAGTGCCCTGAGATTCAAAATGGCTATTGGCAGGACAAATGATTTCTGGAGTGGGACAGGAAACATGTTGTCATCAGTCAAGATAGGATTTGTACGGTATACTGCATACCCTGTTTTTATGTTACTTTTTCCAGCATATAAATGACAATACATACCACAGAAGCCCGGGTGCCTCCAGGAACCTGGCTGAATACCAAGTTCTTGGCATTGAGTGGTATAGGTACTGAGCGCCTGGCACAGAATGGGCTGGTATCCACCACCCACACACAAGTCATAGACACAAGTGTCCACAAAGGTCTGAGGTGGTAGGTTTTGATGGCATGGAGCAAAAGGTCCGTTTGGGTCTTGGAGAATCCCACACTGGCCCCCACTGTGGTACAGAGTCCTCTGGCTGGAGCTGCAGACAGAACATTCGAGTCCTGCACAAGGAGCCTGCTGGCACTGAGGATCAGGGTCTGTGGACACCTGCCAGCTGTTGGCAAAATCAATGTCTGAGCTCAGGATTTGCCCCGAGGAAGAGAAGAAATCGTCGGTTGGATTGAAGTTGAAAACGCCGCAAAGACCACAGGTGGCGTTGTAGTAGTCGTACGGAACGCTGATTCTGACATAGTGAGAGGCATCGTATGTCACCAGGAGGCCAAAGTTGGTGCTGATCGCCAAGGAGAAACCAGACTGGTAAACCTGGATACTACCGTTTTGGAGGGAGAAAGGTGCCGAAACAAATGTCCCGTTCACCTAAAGTGAATAATAAGAACATTGCTGGAACAAGGTGGCTGATACCGGCAGTTGTTGTCTGAAAATTATTCAAGGACAAAAGTACAGACCTTAGCTTGGGCTCGGTTTCCTGCCACCACCTCTATTTCCTCGTCGTAGGCAAACACCCGCACCATCCGCGTCCAGGCAACTACATTGCTCCCTCGGTGCTCGTTCTTGCCCTCAACACGGTAATACGGCAGCGTCGAGCTGCAGGTCTGTGAGAGGACATAAGTGCAGGTGCCCTGGAAGTGGAAAAGCTGGTTATCAAAGGTGTAGTAGTGGGGGTCACCGACGATGGTGCAGGTCCTCCTCGGCACAGTCTGACAGCTGTACTTGAAGATATCTGGCCGGCACAGTTGGGAGAAGGTGCAGGGATTGTACTGGCACTGTAGGCCACTGTTGGTACAGGTGCATCTCTGCTGGCAGGTGTTGTCACTCCAGAAAGAGTCGCCCACCTGCACAGTTGAACCTGTAGTAGAAAAGTAGATACTTTTACTTACTTAGGTTGGCATGTTTTTCTTATTATCTAAGTCGCATTAGACGGCTCAGTGAAATATGCAGTATTAGCATTAAAAAAGTGTTGCACCGGAGAACAAAAGGACAGTGTAAGTAAACCTATGCTAAAAATTTACCATCAAACTGACAGCCTATTGATCCAACATCGGTTCGAAAAGCCCAGCGGCCTTGAACGTTGACATTGCTGGTGAGTGCGAGATTTGTGCTGTTGTAGGATCTCGAGATAACAAAGTAATAGGCTGAGTTCACCGTGTCATAACCTGCCTGTTAAAACGGCAAAAACAAACATTATTAATTCAATGGTGTTGGAAAAATGAATCATGTCGTAATGTTTTATTAGCACTTATACTGTCTATTGTAGAAACATTGTTTTGTATTTTAACCCACATTTTATATTTAGTTTACACCTAATGACACTGCATAATAAATGCTACAATATTACGTAATAGTTACAGGCAGTACACAGTTTTCACATTTTTTTACATTGTTTAGTACTGCACTTCAGGAATGCATTGTTTCACCATAACAATAAACAAGTAATTGCTTTTTAAATGTGAAAAAAGAAAGGTTTCTTTTAAATTCTTGTTCCTCACCTGGACAAAATTTCTGGGGGCAATGGTGCCATAGTTCATTAGGACAAATGATTTATGGCCATCTGAGATCAAGACGACTTGGAAAGAAGTTTCCTAGAAGAGAGGTCAGATAGATCTTGCTTTTGGAGTAGATTAGATTGAATGTTCCCGTATAATATAAAAATACTGAGGAGGCTCCGTTTTTCCATATTGAGTGGTACAGAAAGTACCCGTGCTTGCATGAGGAAGGAGGCTGTTGTGCACATTTTTCTGGGCCTTCATTACTGCTTGTACATCATAAAAATTATTAAGAATTAAGAGTGTAACTTGTACACTTTTATCTCATGAGCAACATAACAGACTTACTGTGTCTGTCAGAGGGTAGTACGCCACCCGGTCCCATGTAGCAATGAAGACCCAGGTCGCGTTGAAGTTCAGCTGAGGAAAGTACTGGTTTATGTCGCTGGAAGCCTGTTGGAGAACAGGGCCACTGGTCACCTGGCGGTAGGAGACAGTGCCATGACCCCTGGTGTCCAAATCTGTCCAGAAAGGAGCAATGATGTCTCTGCCACTGTTTGCTGGGAACTGGTAAGGACTGTAGGCATACCAAGCTGAGTTGAAAGTCAGGTCACCATTGTCATTCACCTGGGAGGGGAAAAACACAGCAGTTTAGTGAGAGTTTAGATCGCGACAAGTTTTACAGGTTAATTAAAATAAACTAATATTTGCTCATGACGTGAATGGAAAAGCATTTCAGGCATGCGGAGATTTTGCGTGAGAAACGCCCACCTGACAGCCATGTATAACTCATCTACTTAATGTAGATTTGTGCACATAGGCCAGGGGGGTCCAGAAAGTACCAGACATTTAATGGTTTTTGAAGTTACACAAACAAATACCACAGGAAAGAAAATTGTGCACAAATGTTAAATTCCACATTTCTTTTCCAAAGGACAAAATGTTATTATTAAAACTCGCAATTTAAATAAGGGTGGGTAGACTTTCTATATGCACTGTACATAAAGTGACATTTTTTTATTAATCTACCCATTAACAAACAAAGAGGAAAAAACATTGATTTCAGACAACGGTCTTGTTTTACTTACATACAGTTGTGTGTAGGAATTTTGAAAGAAGACAAATCTCTCACTCAATGGAATCAGAGAAGAACTTCCGTCATCTGAGCGGGCATTCGCTGTGTCGCCATTAGCAACACCGAACGAGTAAAAGGGTCCTAGGAATAAAGCAGTACTGAGCATGAATTGTTTTAAGGAAGAGAAAAAAGTAAGTGCACATAGTTTACTAAATTCTAACAGAAATATGAACATCCTCTAAATCCAGGTTTTGCTGAATCTACAACAGTCTACTTCTCTCTTCCTGTGAACTGTTTAATAAGTCATACATTTAAGAAATATAGTTTATCAGTGCAAAAAATTAAACATTTATTGTCACCCTGTGAATCTAAAATGCACCGCTATTTACTCTATAATGTAATGCTTTAAATGTTACATTTGGAAGTTGTAAAGTTTTTTTTTATTTAATAAGAATTAAATGAATAATTTGAAAGTTACCATACTGGGCCTTGATCTCCTCAGCTGGTGAAACATGAAAATGAAAGTTAGACTTAAGAAAGATGTGCAAATTCTCTACAAATGTACAGAGCTATTCCTAAAATAATACTCATGATGCAAACTGTCATGTAATAGTCACTGTTTTTCTTGAATCAAAAATGTGTCTGAATTCAAACGGGGCTTTTCTAAACACCTTGACTTCAGGTATTCTGTGGTACTAAAGAGGAAAATTCGATTACTCCGATAAGCAATATGGATGAGAAGGTGCGGCATCACCAGGAATGTCTTTCTCTTGCAAAACGTGAAAATGAAGCCGAACGGATGGCGATCCGGTGACATTCCTAACACCCTTAGTGATCCGAGAGCAGGTCAATGAGTCAACAAATCAATTTATGTCATTTTGGAAAGGGACAGGATCACTCAGAACAAAAATATCTGGATCACTTGCAGATCTGTGAGACTGAACTGAAAGCTTGCACTGCTGTGTGTTCTTGTGTCTCTGCATCTGTAAGTATGGAATATGTGCTACGTAATTTGGACTAAACTAAATATGTGGACATATCAGACAGGTGGGACTTACAGAAGAGGAGGAGGAAGAGGAGCTGTAGCAGGCAGTGATTTACTCGGACCCCCATAGCACCTCACAGGAGCATCTAGAATCCTGAAGGCACACGCAGGTGAACAGGCACTGTCAAAGCTGTTTGCTCTCTTGTTCGTTCATTCCTTCATTCAGTCATAGTTGTGAGAAAAGCAACACTGAGCCATATTAAGTTATTTCTGAGTACTTTTTGGACCCCCCTGGCCTATGTGCACAAATTATTTTGCCCCACAAACAGTTTTATAAACATTACTCTTTTAAGTGTGTCAGACAGTGAGGTTTATGTGTTAGCAGAGACTTTATGTAGTGTTTATTACCTGAGCAGTACAACACACTTACAGACGCTCTCTTACACACACACACACACAGTGGCAAATTTAGCATCAACAATCCATCCAAAGGACCTGTGTGCAAATGACAGGAGGAATCCAGAACTAAATGAGTGTCTTTGGTGAGAAACGTAAAACCAAGCAGAAGTCTCCTAAAGGGGTTTTCCCTTCAGGAGCAGAACTTCTACAAATGGACAAACAGTGTGTGGATTGTTTTGGGCACTAACACACAAGGAAGCGTCAGCAGCGCAAACACGTGCGCACTCGGGCATTGCGGCAGCAACAGACCCCGGCTTTGTCCCAAAATAATCACCCATTTTCTACCATTCGATGCAGAAAAGACAGAACGTCTGTGTGAGGTTTAGGATGCTACAGAAGTGATGAAAGACCACAGCTGAACAAGCTGGTCCAACAGTCAGGGTTTGTTCGGGAGCTGCAGGTTTCCTTTTTATTGCCGATTCTATTTTCAAAGGATCTGGAGGGGAGTTCCTCACCAGCGACATCCCTCATGGAGTGCGAGTAATTTAGTGAGTTTTCCTTCCTCTGTAGTACAAGTACAGTTAACACCACATTTTATACAACTCCCTTTTTTGTGGGAGGTACATCTGGCATCCTAAGCTGATGTGAATTGTGTCTAAAAAATGTAATGTTTTCGATATCCATTTTTAAACTCAGGCAGGCGCCCGTCACTGTTGGCTGCCAGAGTGGTGAGAGACGCCGTGTGGCAAACTGTCTGGTTTGGCTCAACGGTACGTCTTTCTGAAATGATGATACCAAAGCACTGACACATAGACGGACGTCTGAACTTCCTCTTTCACTATCCACTCAGACTTGGTCCAGGGATCTTGTCAAAAACTTTGAAATGATAACTTGAAGACTGTAACTTGAAATGGTAACTTCAGACCGCAAAGCCCTACAGCGCATAGTGAGGACAGCTGACAAAATAATTGGAGCTCCGATCCCCTCCGTCACTGACATTTACACCACACGCTGCATCCGCAAAGCTTCCAGCATCGAGGATGATCCCACACATCCCTCCCACCCAATCTTTTCCCGCCTGCCATCCGGAAAACGGTTCCGCAGCATACGGGCTTCCACCACCAGGATGGAAAACAGTTTCTTCCCCCTTGCCAGACTGCTAAACCAGAAAAAATGAACTCATTCATTTCAACACCCGCCTCCTCTGTTGCTGCTACCTTTTTATAATTTATACTGCCTATTTATTACAATTATTTATTATATTTATTTGGTAAATTCGCACTTGGATTTTTTTTTTCCTGCCGCACTTGTATTGTTGTGTTGCACCTTGCTCCTGGAGGAATGCCGTCTCATTTTGCTATGTACTGTGTAGATGGTCGAAATGACAGTAAAACTCCTATTTATTTACTTACTTGAAACGCTGCCACAGTTTCTGCCCCAAGTAGTTGTACAGCAAAAAAACCTCTACATTTTCAAAAAAAAAAAGTGACTGCAGTATTTAAACATTTACCCGCAGTGCATATGTTCCTCAAAACTGTTATGTTCCATATGCACTTTTTTATTCATTTGCTGCCATGTGCAAGCCATATTTGTAGTTCACCAGCTTACTCGGTCTTGAAGCAATGCTCATCATCCTCAGGTCCAAATGAAATTCAAAGTTTAGGCGCAGGCAGTGAAAAAATGTCTTCACATCAACAGGCTACAAGGTAAATTTTAGTGAAAATATTGCAAAATACCAAATGTTTAAATTTGTCCTAATTTTGCCTTCAGGTTAGTTGCACAATTCAGATTAGGAGTTAAAAATATTTTGCCGCTCGATGTAGACAAAGCATTTTTGAAATAGACATTCAAATTATTTTATCGGTTGATGTGCACAGTCACAAATTCTTTCCTTTCAACCGTAACTTGTAGACAATTTGGAGGCATAAAAGAAACAAAGAATGTTTATTCTTGAAAAATATGCTTATTTTCCCAAATATCTATAAATCAAGAAAGGAATTGCGTTTTTCATATTTCAAATAATGAATACACTGCCTACCTGCCAGATCTCTGTGATTGTGGAGGATAAGCAAAGGTTGGTGTTGTCACTGTGATTTATATGCTGGGATTAGGGAGGGGTTAGATGAGGACATTCTGTCACAGGGCAAAAAAGGTCATTATTTCTTTGTTGGTTTGCAAGAAAAGAAAGTGAAAGCAAACCCTTAGAAAACACTGAAAATATTTCAGGTAGAAAAATAACCATAAAAATTATACAAAGCATGGTAAATGCAGAAATGGTAATTTGGTCAATTTAATTACACTTAGGGAAAAAATATTCATATTATAAGTAGGTTGAGGCTGCTTTTGCTCCAAATTGTTTGCGAAACTGGAAAAACCTGATCATAAGGATTCTACCACCTCTGCAAACACTTTGTTCAGCTGTTTGTGGTAAACCACTTATGGTTACCATGGACCCATTGTGGTAAACCACTTTCAATCTCAATGTGTGTCCACAAAGTGGGAGTTTGTTGCAGGTGCTAAGAGGTGTCAGTGTATCTACACCTGTTCAATGTGTCTCCAGGTCCAGCGACAAAGTGCAAAAACACGATTTTTACTTACAGAAAGCTAGAAATACCTGTGTCAATATGTAGTATACACTGATCAGCCTCGATATTAAAACTACTGACAGGTGAAGTGAATAACATAGATAATCTGGTTACAGTGGCACCTGTCAAGGGGTGAGAGGATATATTATGCAGCAGGTGAACAGTCAGTTGTTGAAGTTGATGTGTTGGAAGCAGGAAAAATGGGCAAGCGTAAGGATCTGAGCAACTTTGACAAGGGCCAAATTGCGATGGCTAGACAACTGGGCCAGAGCATCTCCAAAACGGCAGGTCTTGTGTGGGGGTTTCCAGTATGCAGTGGTTAATACCTAGCAGAAGTGGCCTAGGAAAGGAAAACCAGTGAACCAGCAACAGGGTCATGGGAGCCCAAGGCTCATTGATGCGTGTGGGGGTAGTCTGTGTGGTCTGATCCTACACAAGAGCTAATGTAGCACAAATTGCTGAAAACCTTAATGCTGGGCATGATAAAAAGGTGTCAGAAGACACAGTGCATTGCAGCTTTGCTGTGCATGGGGCTGCGTTGCCGCAAACAACAGGTCAGAGTGCCTATGCTGCCCCTTATGTGCGTACAATGGGCACATGAGTGTCAGAACTGGACCATGGAGCAATGGAAGAAGGTGGCTTGGTCTGACAAATCACATTTTCTTTTAGATCGTGTGGATGGACAGGTTATCTTGGGAAGAGATGGCAGCAGGATGCACTATGGCAGTGTGATGCTCTGGGCAATGTTCTGCTGGGAGACCTTGGGTCCATTGGTACGGATCTAACTTCTATGTGTACCAACCACCTAAACATTGTTGCCTACCACGTACACCCCTTCATGGCACAGTGGCCCTGCCACACTGCAAAAGTTGTCCAGGAATGGTTTGAGGAACACGACAAAAAGTTCAAGCTGTTGTCTTGGCCTCCAAATTCCCCAGATCTTAATCCGATCAAGCATCTGTGGGATGTGCTGGTGCTGAAGTTTGAACCATGGAGGCCCCACCTCGCAACTTACAAGACTTAAAGGATCTGCTGCTAATGTCTTGGTGCCAGATAGCACGGGACACCTTCAGAAGTCTTGTGGAGTCCATGCTTCAACGTGTCAGAGCTATTTTGGCGGAAAGAGGGGGACCTATTTAGTAGAAATAGAAAAGAATAAAAGATTAAAAAGAACAATTGGTATCTTAGGGAAATAATGTTGCTTTTTAAAATAAATTAAGCTGCCTTTGAAGTAGGATGTTACAGATTTAAACTACACTTCCTGCTGTTGTACCCTTCAGAAATGTGCTTAAAATTGGTGTGACTCAGAAACTATTCATTTCAACAAGAGCAGTTAAGGATGAAGCATGAGTGTACATACAGAGCCTTGCGAATCTCTTCAAACCGCTTGAAAGTTATCTCCAACACCTGGATTACAAACTATACCCATTTTTCCAGTCAGAGCTAAAATAAGTTGTTTGTGGGCAGTTTTGAGTAAATGAAGAACTGAAATATATGGCTTGTGGAAGTATTCAAACTGCACATATTAATGTGGTAAAACAACCTTTCACTGCAGTAACAGCTTTGTTTTGGGGTAAATATGTACCAGCTTGGAAAAACCATTTGGGAGATATTATTTCCCCTTGTCTTGACAAATCTGCAGCAAGTTGTTGATGCTGGTTGGACTCTTAAGCTGGAAGAACAACTCCATCAGCTCGCACAAAGATTTCAGTCCAGAAGACCACCATCCTAGGATCAGCAAAAATACTGTGCTGTGGAAGGAGACCCAAGTGTGAGGATGGATACCATCAACTGAGGATAATACACACACACGCACACACGCAGGAAATGTGTATTACTCCTCCCCTATCAACAGGTAGTAACTGAAACTGAGCCTGAGACCAAAAAGTTAAAAAAATAAATAAATAAAATGAATTTGAGTGCACTTAAGTTTATATTGTGCACTTGGTCACTTAGCTTAACTAACTACTTACCCAGCGCCTGTCCTGGAATCACTGGGTACCAGGCGGGTTACAGGACACCCTGGATGGGACACTGGTCCACCGCAGGGTCTCCACTATCACACATTCACACTGTGTGGGCCATTCAGTCACCTGTTGAAACACACGTCTTTGGACTGTGGGAGGAAAGATATGAGGAGGACAGGGCTGCATCCACACTCATTTTTATATTAATAAAGAAATAAAAATAACAGACATAATAATTCATCTGCACAAACGTTTAAGAGTTAAGTTTAATGACCAGAAGTGGATTGTGGTGTAGAGACGAAAAATGAAACTCAGCAATGCAGTAAGTCATTTTAAATTGTATGTAATTCCTCTTGTATAAGCACGTTTTATTTATGACTATGATTCAATTTTTTTAATAGATTTAGTCTAAATAAATTTCAGATTCTTCATTCAAACATGTATGCAGTTAAAAGAAACTGGAGGACCGCATGTGGTGAAAAATATTTCTTTATCTCTTAGGCGATAATGGACATCATCACCAAATCTGATATTGAGAAACCGAAGGCTATCAAGATGAAGAGGCACAAGACTCCCCCATTAAAGTAAACCCATTTTTTGTGCCCAGTTCCAGGCAGCTTGCATGTACGTAGTTACTGGCCGTATCTGTAAGTGCACTGTATGCTTCAGCAGGTCTTACCAGCTTCTGCCCGAGTTCCTTCTCACTCGAATGTTCATGAGTCACAGTGGAATGTTTAAGAGTTTCATGCAAATAAAAATTATCTTTTCAAATGAAAGCATTTTGAAGGAAGCATTCCTGTTATACAAAATGCCAATGGAAAGACATGATGACAGCTGCTTGTGACAAAAGCTGCTACTGACAACCCGCAGCCCGGTTCTGTCCAGTGCTCTGGGTTGCACAATCAGCATTTTTATTGGTATAATGCATAAATAAAAGTGAAAGTGATAGTTTTTGTTTTTTTGTTTATTAAAGGTTTGTCATGGGTGTACACTCAACCTTAACAATAAAGAAGCACACAGACATGCATGTTATTCAGGTTTTAGACTCACTTAAGTCCGCATGTCCACCTGGACACCACACCTTTGTGCCAAATTTTAAAGACTTAGTTACATAAAGAAGGTACACAAACATACAGTCATGGCCGAAATTGTTGGCACCCCAGAAATTTTTCCAGAAAATCAAGTATTTCTCACAGAAAAGTATTGCAGTAACACATGTTTTGCTATACACATGTTTATTCCCTTTGTGTGCATTGGAACAAAACAAAAAAAGGGAGGAAAAAAAGCAAATTGGACATAATGTCACACAAAACTCCAAAAATGGGCTGGACAAAATTGTTGGCACCCTTAACTTAATATTTGGTTGCACACCCTTTGGAAAAAATAACTGAAATCAGTCGCTTCCTATAACCATCAATAAGCTTCTTACACCTCTCACCCGGAATTTTGGACCACTCTTCCTTTGCAAACTGCTCCAGGTCTCTCTTATTGGAAGGGCGCCTTTTCCCAACAGCAATTTTAAGATCTCTCCACAGGCGTTCAATGGGATTTAGATCTGGACTCATTGCTGGCCACTTCAGAACTCTCCAGCGCTTTGTTGCCATCCATTTCTGGGTGCTTTTTGACGTACGTTTGGGGTCATTGTCCTGCTGGAAGACCCAAGATCTCGGACGCAAACCCAGCTTTCTGACACTGGGCTATACATTGCGACCCAAAATCCTTTGGTAATCCTCAGATTTCATGATGCCTTGCACACATTCAAGACACCCAGTGCCAGAGGCAGCCAAACAACCCCAAAAAAATCATTGAACCTCCACCATATTTTACTGTGGGTACTGTGTTCTTTTCTTTCCGTTTTTGGTAAACAGTAGAATGATGTGCTTTACCAAAAAGCTGTATCTTGGTCTCATCTGTCCACAAGATGTTTTCCCAGAAGGATTTTGGCTTACTCAAGTACATTTTGGCAAACTGTATTCTTGCGTTTTTATGTCTCTGTGTCAGCAGTGGGGTCCTCCTGGGTCTCCTGCCATAGCATTTCATTTCATTTAAATGTCGACAGATAGTTCGTGCTGACACTGATGCTCCCTGAACCTGCAGGACAGCTTGAATTTCTTTGGAACTTGTTTGGGGCTGCTTATCCAGCATCCGGACTATCCTGCGTTGCAACCTTTCATCAATTTTTCTCTTCCGTCCACGCCCAGGGAGATTAGCTACAGTGCCGTGGGTTGCAAACTTCTTGATAATGTTGCGCACTGTGGACAAAGGCAAATGTAGATCTCTGGAGATGGACTTGTAACCTTGAGATTGTTGATATTTTTCCACAATTTTGGTTCTCAAGTCCTCAGACAGTTCTCTTCTCCTCTTTCTGTTGTCCATGCTTAGTGTGGCACACACAGACACACAATGCAAAGACTAAGTGATACTTCTCTCCTTTTTATCTGCTTTCAGGTGTGATTTTTATATTGCCCACACCTGTTACTTGCCCCAGGTGAGTTTAAAGGAGCATCACATGCTTGAAAAAATCTTATTTATCCACAATTTTGAAAGGGTGCCAACAATTTTGTCCAGCCCATTTTTGGAGTTTTGTGTGACATTATGTCCAATTTGCTTTTTTCCTCCCTTTTTTTTGTTTTGTTCCGATACACACAAAGGGAATAAACATGTGTATAGCAAAACATGTGTTACTGCAATACTTTTCTGTGAGAAATACTTGATTTTCTGGAAAAATTTCTGGGGTGCCAACAATTTCGGCCATGACTGTAGCAGTACACACATACACACCTGTACAATGTGCTCAGACTCACAATGACTCATGAACATTCAAGTGAGAAGGAACTCAGGCAGAAGCTGGTAGGACCTGCTGAAGCATACAGTGCACTTATAGATACGGCCAGTAACTACATTCCAGCTGCCTGGAAATGGGTGGCCTTCATGTAAAAAAGCACGGCTTTTCTACAACAGCTTAAAACAGGATTTTTTTGTTGTTCAGGTTTTCAAAGACAGTCGGACACTTAAATATTCCGCAAAAGTGATAGTATGACAGGGCTGTGAACACAAACCTGAGGAACTTGCTTCACCGTAGACAAGCGGTGCAGTTCAGCAATAGCCACTTTGTGTCTCGTGCAGCTGCCAGTCCTCCTTCAACAGCTCGGAACAAATTCCATCAGCGCACATCGAGAATTTTGTCTTCCTCCTTGAGCAATTTTTAGAGCACAGCCTCAGGCAGCTATAAAACTTGAAAGCTACCTTTTTGTATTTTCTGCTGCTCCTCAGTAAGGCATCATGCGCCACACTAATCTGAACTCAGTAATGTATAGAGTGTAGAGATGAAAAATGCAAATTCAAACAGATACATAATGCAGTGTGAATGCAAAAGGTTGTAATATTTATCCCAGGCGGTCATACAGAACAGTCTAGAAAGTTGTACAAAGGTGAAAAGAATTCTTTAAAATTCTCACTGAACACTGAACTGTACCCAGATCTTTAAGTAAGAATGAGCCAGAAGGACACGGTTTAAACTCTGTGTCTTGGGGTGACACTTTTGGTAGAAAACCAATGTCCAAATAGTGAACTTTACAGTTAATAACTGGGGAACAAAGACAAATAGTTTACAGAAAACATCCCAGCTCAAGCAGTGACAAGAAAGTGATACCTGTATGCCAGTGTGACTTGCACATCGCTGAGGAAACAGCCTAAAAATTTTTAGTTTGTTTACCCGTTTTGTGGTCACACCACAATTGCACTTGTACGGTTTTCTTTTTTCCCCAGCAAACGTTTACTTCCTTGCCTTCTGACTGGACTAGTTTTGCAGCCAGTATTCCTTTGTACAAAGTTTGGCTTCTGCCTCACAAGTTTTTGTTGGCAAATAAGGTTAGAGAAATGTCTTTCAAAATCTTCCACAAAATGTACCCAGTTAAACATTTTATTAGTACATTCAGAAAAGATATGGATGTTAATTGTTATTTTTGTATGGCGAATACAGAGACGTTATCCCACCTTTGTGGGCATTTTTCTTATACTACAAAGTTTTGGCAAGATGTCTCTAACTTTATTTGAGAAAAAATATGCAATGACTTTACTATGTTTGCGTCTGTTTTGTGTTTTTTGAAAATTGTACAATTGTTTATTTCTGTCCTGGATGTGTTCTACTTTGCATTTGATATTAATGTTAATGAAGTTTAAAGTTAAATTAATAATAATTTTTTTAAAAAATCCTTATATCCTGGCTCCCAGGGGCGGACCGAGCGGTCTGGGCGCCAAGGCTGTAATGGCCAGGAACAAACAGCAGAGGGCGACAGCGCCTCAAGATGCGCACTGCCTTTGCGTTCGGCGCAGTCCCGCATAAATGCGTAGTTTACGCGTTTTACGTTTGAATGAAGTAAAAACGCACGTTTGCTGTTTCAGAACTGAAAGTTTCGGTTAAGAAGGTCACCTTGCAGGCAACTCTTTGGATTGTTTTCGACCCTGATGTTGGAGAAATGGGCCGGGGGGGGGGGAGATCTCTCTGCAAGATTACAGTGAAATACTTGAGATTTTTTTTTTCCTTCTTTGAAGACTTAAAAGCCTTGTTCTCTTATTTGAGTGATTCGGTTTTTGGATTTTATATATAAAAAAGGATTTTGTGAGGGCGGTCTGTGACTCGGTAATTTTTCTCCTTTTAGGTACTGATTTAAGGCTGCACTTTATAGATTTTTTTGGTCTTGAAACTGCCTGTGCAGGGGGTCCGCGCTGCTGTAAATAATGACATAAATGGAATTAAAATTTTCCTGGTCTGGCACGATTTGGTGCTAAGGGCTTCCCGGAAACCACTAATGTTTAGAACTAAAACGCTGAAGTTATTTTTAACTATGCGGAATGTTTTTTACAAGGACAAGTACAGTCGTGATGCTGTAGGTGTGTAAAAAGTGAGAAAATCCAGGTATTTTGTTGGCTTCTGTGTGAGCGAGACTTACAGCACAGATGAGCAGCGCAGAAATACATTGGGGATGGATGGATGGATGGATGGATGGATGGATGGAAAATGTTACCTTCTATCAGTCCTATTTATTCAGAGCGCCTGCTGGGTAGCAGAAGGCTTAGGCTGACATAGAAGGGAAGAAATGCTGAAAGACGATGAAAAGAAGGCAGAAATACAGATAGGCAACAAGAAGGGAAGAAAGAAACATGAAAAATACAGAAAGAAAGGGGAAAAGATGGGGACACGAAGACAAAATGAAAGAAACAAAGGGGTAAAGGAAAGAATAAATTGAGACAAAATGAAAGAGTGGAGACAAACTTTACATCTTAGTTCAGAGCCCGTGTGAGAGTGGAAGCCAGCAAACACTGCTCTGTGTGTGTTTGACAAAGAGAGAGACGGAGAGTCTGCGTGTGTGTGCGTGTGTGTGTGACAGGCACTGAGGGAGGGGGCACAGATGCAGAGAGAGAGGATAAGGAGCGCGTCTGCGAGGGGTGGAGTGAGAGAGGGGCTTTAAGCGCTGCTCGCAGGTACTACGGTACAGTAGGGTACAGCAGGGTACAGCCTCGGCTCCGCGCTGGAATGGAGCGGCTCTAGCGGCGGCGCTTTTGGACCGGATCTACCTCCCCAGCAGCCACTGGGTCGCCTGCTTGAGACTTGACAGCGTTCTTGTTTTTTATGGGGGGTCGGACGCGGACCGCGGCACCGAGCTCTCCCAGGTGACGCCCACTTTCCCGCCATGGCAGCAGCGCTGTGCCAGCCCGGGCTGCCCTCCCCGGGGCGCCACTGAGCTTCCCCGCCCTGCCCCGCCCTGGTCCGCCCCGCTCCACCCCGCCCCGCCCCGCCGCGCCCCGCTCCGCCCCGCCGACCGAGACCCCGCGGGCGCCGCCGCCGCAGCACCGCACCTGGACGCCGGGAAGATGCGCTCCGGCCGCGGGTTCGCGCTGCTGCTGCTCAACGGCACCACGTGCCTGGTGAGTGTCGCCCGGTCGCGGTAAAGTGAGGTAAAGCGAGGTAAAGCGAGGTAAAGCGCAGCGAAGGCAATGATGTAAATCGTGCGCAACGTTCGTGCAAAAGTGCTGTAGCGCTCGTGTTTAGGCGATGGCGTCTTGCGTTGCAACGGCTTGTGTCGTTCTTGTGTGATCGTTCGAGGTGAAGCAACTTTGATCGGCGCCACAATTAAGTGATCGATCGGTTCATCGATTGATCTCCGGCTCCCAAATAACTCTGTTTTGCTCTCTCATATTTGGCTGCATTCGAGTGCAGAACAAAAGTAGCGTTGACCTCACGTGCGGGCAAATTTTCGTTTTCATTTTCACGTTAAGTCCTTCGGGCACGTGGAGCCGTGGCAGCGCGCGCTCAACTATATATATATTAACTATACTTATCAAGAAAAACTATAGACCATTGGCTCGAGGTTGTGTAGTGTACATGAAGGCAGATATATATATATATATCTTTTTTTTTTAAGATTAAAAAACACATATTTTTAATCTTAAAAATAGCGAAATTATTGCGGATAATAATTTTTTTGCATGACGTGCACGAATAAAATAAAAGAGGAGCCGCAAAAGAATATTTCGGGTGCGGATGGAAAGCCATCGAGTTGTCTTTTTTTATTAACAAGTTGCCCTCCGCTATTTGACATTTTTTTGTGGCCCCGTTGGCGAAAAGGAAAAGTTTTCGAACAGAAAACGGTTCGTTTTTGCGCATTTAGGAACCCGCGCGTTTCCGCTGTCAATGCGAATGAAACTGCTGTGTCTGCAGCGCAAGGGCGCGCTTCTCCGCGAAGCCCGACGCGTTCGGCCCATTTCACGCAGACAAAAACCGAAAGAGAGACCTGAGGAAAACGAAAGGACAAAAAGATGTGTGCTTGAGCATTATTGAAAAAGTATAACTGGTGGGATCCGCACAACGCGAAACATGTGCCGCTGCTGGGGGTAAGTACGCGTGTTGCGCGCGTATTTGCGGTACAAGAGACACCGATGCGGGGAGTTCTGTTTGTGGCCGCGTTTCACATGATGTGGTTCTCCGAAGGGATTGTTGTTCACATTTTTATGCATGTATTTTTATCCGATTGCAACGTTTCAAAAGGTTTAAAAGTCCATTTCCCACTTGGCGAGGGTTCCAGGTTCCCCCTATTCAGAGGTGACTCTATGGTAGCAGTGAAAGCTTGTAAACGGGCTGGATTTTGCAGCCAAAACTGACGTGGTTAAATTGTGTTTCTTAAGTCACTCATTTGCCCATATGTTTAAGAAAAAGTTTGCACAGTAGCAGCCTCGGGTGCTGGCTAGTACAGACAAAGTTTTATTACTGAATGTTAATTCATTTTCCTTGCATGACTTTTGTACAGTAAATGACAGTAATGGCAGCGACCCCCTAAGAGGAGAGGCTTGTTGTGCCGTCCTGTGCCAAAACAGACGTTAAACCCAGAATGTTCCACGGAAGCCCCATTGGACCGGGGGGCCGTGGCACGCTGCTTTTTTGATATTGCACAGAGCTTAAAGCAGCACTTGGTGCCTCAGCTTTCGGCACATGGATGCTCCGCAGGAGACGTTTGCCGAAATCCTATGTGGAACTGCACATCGTGCGGAAGCTCAGCAACTGAGATTTCCGCTTGGGAGCAGAACATAAAATCCCCGGTTTGCTTAAACTGTATACTGTATAAAGGTTTTAAAAAAAAAAGACCAAAAGAGTCCAGGGGGATAAACAGGGTGGGCTTTTGCCCTGGCTTGCGTCCCCTTTGTCTTTGTACAGTTTTGATTTTTAATTCTTAACCAGCGATTTGATTGATGTGCGCAGTTCCCCTAAAGGAGAGTGCACATCCATCTTCGCTCTCGGCCTTTGCACACTTTTCACCGCATCGGGCTCCTGCGCGATAAAGCTACCGTGCTTCTTCCCCTCCTAAAAGTAGAAATGGCAGCATTCTGCGTCATGATGGAAACAGCCTGGACAGAGAAGTGGTTAGATGTTTCAGAAGAGATGCTTGATATCCTGCATGCCTATGAGCAGTGATTTCTATAACAACATCTGAGGTTGGTTAATAAAAGGAGGAGACGGTCTGAGCGACAAGAGGTCCTCGATTAAATATAGGAAGGGCTGCTGGGTGTAAATCCCCTCATGGTTATGTGCAGGCACGAGTGCTGTTGCCACCTGGACGCCGTCCCTGCTGCTCCGTTTTAGGACGGTCAAATGGCAGCGGGCATGGGAGGCCCCCAGCGACCACCCGGCCATTTCTTATTGCTCCCGACTTGTGCAAAAAGAATAACCTCTCCTATGGGCAGCGATCGAGTCGATTGCTTAACAGCGACGAGAGCTGAGATTTTTCACACAAAGACCACACGTGTGACAAAGGGCCCCACCTTGGCGGTGCTATGGTCTGCTGGCACCAAGCTGGTGCACCTCGGGGTGGTCCAGGTGTGTTTCAATAACTTCTGCTATTAACGGTGTCATACCTTTGGGATTTGGTATCGGGTCCCCCCTCCCACTGGGTGGCACAGGTATCATTCCACTTTGTGAATGTTGGTGTTTAAACATCCTCTGGCCAGGTAGCTCAGCTAATGGCTAGCAACTAATAATGCCAAAGTCTCAGGTTTGTGTTCCTGCAGTCTGGTCTTCTGAGTTATTAATGCTGGTGAGGCAAATTATTATAATAATATAATTTATTTTACATTGCCAAAAAAATCACAGTTGATAGGAGGTGCGGTAAAGCAACCAGGGTTGCACACCTGAATAACTTTTGCATTTGTTCCTACCTGTTTAAGTCATTCAAACTGTCTCCTTGTAGCTGCTTATAGCAGTCATTTTTTTTATAGCTCTGACGCCCCCTTTATGCCTGGCACCCGGGACTGGCAACCCCCCCCCCAGCCTAAATAATGTAATTTAAAGGCAGTAACTGAAATGCTTTGTGTTTCTGTACCTGCGCACATTGTTCTTCTGATCACTTCCTCCCTGTTTGGTGCCTTTTCCTGTTTCTTGCTCTGATTTGAATATTTTTAGGCTCCTTTGTTAGGTGATAAAAGGAGGAGCGTCAGCAGTTGTTAGCAGAGCGGCGAATAAACAGAGGAATCGAGCGCACCCGCTTTTCCGTTTTCCGCCACGTTAAGTATGGTACGGCGCCGTGCCTGCGCGAGAGACTCTCATTGGGAGAGAGGCAGGATCGATAGGGAGGTCAGCTTATGTCCTGTATCGGTACATTTCAATCGGCACAGGAAAGATTAATAAATGATGAAATTCGGGTGCGAAGGCGAGGGCTGCGGCGCACCGGCCTGTTCTGTGCGTTCGCCATTAGAGGGGGCACACTGACCTCAGCAACCACACGCTGGAGACCCACGGGGACACGGCGCACGCACGCATCCTAACCGATCGCTTGCTCCGAGCCCAGAGGAGGGAAGGAGTGTGTCGCGCGTCACGCGTCCACAGCCCGCCGCCTCCTGTCCTACACTCTCCTCTGGCCTCTGGAGAAAGTCACCGAGGTGAAGGAGGCCTCATGTTCGGTGCCCAGCGTCCTTTTCAGCTAAATAGCCGGCTTCAAGTGTGTAATAAAACGCTATAATTTCACTTTTTTTTCAGTCACCCGGTAAAGTTATTAAAGAAATTCCCAGATTCCTTACGGGTGTTTTTGGTTCGCGCCTCATGATGCTGATTCAGGTGAAGGTGACAACCACCTGCGTTGGCTCTCTAATGTTCTGCAATCTAAACGCAAAGTTTTACACGCGTGCCCACCCGTCGCGCTAAAGAACAGACAGACGGAATCCGTCCGAAGGAGGAGGGAGGGAAGAGGCGCGATGAAGGAGCGTCCGGTGGCTCCTCCAGATTAAGTGGAGAAGAAGGTCATGCCTTATCCACACACAAATGAGTGCCATCCTGTGAGCTCCTTCAAGCCGACATAAATGATTCATTAAAAGCGAAACACCTTGTTTTCAGTGAAATTGCCTTTTTCTGCCGCTGTTCTACAGAATAGTGAAGGAAAGGGCATCGGTTCGCCAGCTTTAACTGCCTAATAAAACGCAGAATCGCCACAAAGCGCAAATTTGCCCCGGCTTTAAAAGGAAACAGTAAACATAGTGAAATAGGACGGAATTGCTAATTCATAATGGATGGAAAACTAAAGGAGGTCATTTGCTTGTAAAGGTCAGAGGTGTCAAGTGAGTCAGAGTGATGGGAAAATCACACATCCGCACATTCATATTCCGTACGCGTATTAACAGACATGCAGCATTACTGTTAATTTGCGGGGCTATAAAGATCGATACCTCATGCCCGGCTGCTAAGGAGCAGCTACCGAACAGCGTCACGCACAGCCACGCGCAACTGTCGCCTGAAATGCAGGGATGAAACCAGAGCGACCAGCGGAAACCTATGAGGAAGCTCATAAATCCAAAAGAGAGAGAACCGATGTCCACTGCCAGCTGTGCCACCAAGTCCGATTAACGCTGCGGCACTGACGTCTTTCCGGAAGGGAGTTCCTGCGAGTATTGGCTGAGGAGCCTCTTTGTGGTCCCTGAAGAGGAGGAGATGAGCGGAGGCTCACCAGTGGTGCCACACCAGCATACAGGGGTGTAGTGGGGTCACCCCCCCCCTCCAGAGGGTATTACTACCTCCTTTGTACTCTTCTAACAGCACAGTATAGCTGTGATTCGGGCCTCAGTTTATTAGGAGAAGGACGAAATGGATTTGAAGTTTAAAAAAGTGCATTTTGCAGAAGTAAGAGTAGCCACTAAGCTGCTTTAGTGATGCTGCTGGCTCTACAGATTATTTTTTATTTGTCTTAACTCATAGAAACTCTAGGTTTTTCAACAGAAAGGGTGGGAACCCTAAGCTTTCACAGGGGTCCTTGGGTCGTTTCACTCAGCTTTTTTCCTCAGGAAAAACTACTTTCTTCCAGAACTACAGTCCATAGCCAACAGTTCCCACAAACCTTCCTCCACAGTTCCTTTTCACAGTTCCCTGTGCTCCTCATTCAGTGGGGATGATTTTGGCCTACTTGTTGTAGCCAGACTTTATTCCAGCACCAGCGGATTCTTGACATCCTCCGCCTCCTCTTCTTCTCAACACCCAGATGCCCAGTAAAGCCTTATTCCCCACTTTGCAGCCCATTATAGAAGGTGAAATTTCTGACCCCTTGCTCTCACGCTGAGCCACCACCTGCGCCCCTTCTCCTCATCTGCAGTCCATTTCCCCACAACTCATTCCGTTTATGTCCAACATCTTCTATTCCCCCGTGTCCCCATCTCGGTCCAGCACTACAGACCAATTTCCATTCAATCTTTCGGTCCCCAAACTCTTGAGCATTCAGTTTAGCTGCATCTCTTGCCCAACATGACCCCACTGATGGATTCAAAATGGCTGTTGCACCCAAGAGTGCACTCTGATTTTGGGCTGCTTCTGCTGTGCTCTGCCTTCTGCAAGTTGGAGAGCAATGTCCTAGGTAGGGGTTCCCTCTCTTTGAATATGCTTGGGCTTAGCCTAGGCTGCCTGGGGCATCAAACCATTTAACCGTGACAAACGACTGTGAAAATGCGCCTTCTGCCCCCTCCACTGCAATCGATTAGACACTGTCAAAAGGCAGTAATCTGTGAAGTTTCAGCCATTTTGGCAGCTTTGTGAACGGTGCCATCGTGGTGCACAAAGAAAGCGTGTGATCACTGGCTCATTTCTGCATTCTGCATGAGCAAGAGCGTTGGAGCCACTGCTCTGGCCCATCTGACCATCTTCTCAACACTCAGCTCCCCGAATGCTTCGTAACGCAAAAAGAGTTAGGGGTCCTAGAGGACTGAGCAGAATCTCCAGCAGTTATGCCACTACAAGCTAAGAAGGCAGTGAGTTCAGGTGCTTCACTGCTGGTTAGACTGTGGTTACATTTTTACTGGATGATGTAGTTTTTGCTGTTGTCACATCACTAAGTGCAACAAATGAATGGCACAGCACTAACTAGGACACTTTACAGTACAGGTGTCCCCTTGGGTGCGGGTCTTTGACTTCAGATACAACTGCAAATATTTTCACCTTTTACTGAATTACGACCACAAATGAGACCAATTTTCGTCATACCTATAAATAACAAGGCTCAAGCGTGGGGGGATTTTCCAATTATTTGTTTAAACAACACACCCAAAATGGCTGACAGACACGTCTCCAGAATTGCACTCACTTCCCATAATGCCCCGCATTCTTAAAGAAATAGGTTCACATTTCGTCGCCAACTCAGGAGATTCCACCTTACGAGCCGATTTCCAGGAACGCGTTACACTCCTGAGCAAGAGGACACCTGTATATGTCTTTGTACAGCTGCGGAGGACAGAATTCAGGCATATAACCCAGAAGTTTATCAGATCAAAAATGGTTTCAGGTTTGCCTAATTAAATAATGGAAAATATCCACTGTGGTTAATACACATTAGATTGTATAGAGTTAATGGCATTCCTGAAGCCACAAGAATATTAGCTTAGCTGGATGGATAAGTGGATGGGTGGGTGGGTGAAGTGATGGATGGCTGGATGGAAGTGCCACCAAGTGGAAGTCGACTCATAGTGACCCGTGGTGGGAGAGGGTCAAAAATGATCTGGTGGTCTCTGCTACTGTAAATCTGCAAGATTTTGTACTCTGTCGAGCTCAGTTTGTTTAATGTGTTTCTTGGGTGGTTAAAGGTTAATGAGAAAATACAAGCTGTGCAGTGACTGCATATCAAAGTCTCAAACTACGGCTATGGACACAACTACTCACATGTGTACACTAAATTTTATTGTGTGCCTTATACTTTCACCTTTTAGCCAGTTTTAGAAAATTGGAATCTGTTTCCACACCAAATCAGTTTTCATGTTCCATCCTTGTCTCTTTCCCCCACTCTCCCCTCAGCTGGTTCTTGGACAGGAAGACTCTTCCCTGACACATAAAGATCCTTCAAGGGAACCGCCAAAGTCCATTGGGGTGGTGGGTGAGCAGGGCCTCTCGCCTCTGGGCCGCTGGATGCTGCACACAAAGAACCGGGCAGCCAACGCCACTGAGCTGGAACTGCCCTACCATCCCCCGGTGCCCTTCTCCAAGCAGGAGTTCTGGGAGATGCTCGGCAGTGACCTGCGGCCCGATTCGCCTGCCTCACGGGTCAAGCGCCGGCCCATTGTCAAGACAGGTAAATTCAAGAAGATGTTTGGCTGGGGTGACTTCTACTCCAACATCAAGACGGTCCGGCTGAATTTGTTGATCACCGGGAAGATTGTGGACCATGGCAATGGCACCTTCAGCGTGTACTTCAGGCACAACTCCACAGGCCAGGGCAACATCTCCGTGAGCCTGGTGCCACCCGTCAAGGCCGTCGAGTTTGACCTGGAGCGCCAGAGTGTGGTCTACCCCAAGGACTCCAAGATTTTCAACTGCCGGGTAGACTATGAGAAAGTGGACCGCAACAAAAAGACGTCGCTCTGCAATTATGACCCCTCGAAAACCTGTTTCCAGGAGCAAACACAGAGTCACGTGTCCTGGATCTGCTCCAAGCCCTTTAACGTCATCTGCATCTACATCTCCTTTTACAGCACGGACTATCGTCTTGTCCAGAAGGTCTGTCCTGACTACAACTACCACAACGAGATGCCCTACCTCCCATCTGGCTAAAAGAGTGGACCGTTGGAATGAACGGGACACAGTTTCAACGTTGCTGTGAAGGAGACTTGAGGAAGGGCTCAGGGAACTGCCTTTTATCAAACCAACTTAACATATGACGTACAAACACGAAATTACTTCCTCACTTAGTTCATTTTGATATTTATGGGAATCCTGTGATGGATTTTCCTTTCCTCTCAGAGCGTATCCAAGACTTTTTAACTATTTTTGTTTAGTCTTTTCCAAAGATAAACGTCACAAGACCTCTAGTTTGGTCCCCTCCTATGGACTGTGATTTGGGAGAACATCACCACGCACCTCGAGTGATAAGGTTGACCTAGTCAAGGGTAGACTTACTTTTTCTAAGAAATCTTTGCATTTTTATGCCATACATTCCAAAAACAAAGCCCGTGTACAAGCGTACCCAGATTGTTGAGAAAGTACCGTGTCGGCGCTTCTCTGTAGGTTCGGTCGATTCCTGCTGAGCAGTAGCTGCTCCAGCACAACGTGTCCCTTTTCTTAACATGCAGCAGTAATGGAAAGATGCCTGGATAATGGCAGAGAAGAAATAGGACATTTATAACTAACCAGCGTCCTCGGTTTCTTTTCTCTTTCCTTTGCAAGGTTATCCTGGTTCGATTAAAAAAGTTAACAATTGTGGTTATTTACAATCCCTTATATGAAACATCTACCTTTCCTTGCGCGACAGATATTATTCCCCCAAGAACAATAATGTGTTCTGTCTCTTGTTAAATGTGGCCCAGTTATCCGGCGTTACCTCTGCAAATAATGTCTAATTGGCGCTTGGTATGTATTACATGTATTTGAGTCCAATGTAAAACTGAGAATAGTTTTTGTTTAGAATATTTCTATTTTTTGCTATGAAATTGTGTGAGTTGCTGGCCATCTGTCCCCCTCCTCATGGTTTTCATGTTGACATTTCAGAAAGGATTTATCTTTAGACTTTACGAACAAAAAAAGTGTATTTAATGGAGGCGGTGGTGAACACCTGTACTGAGAATGCCTCTCGGCTCGGACTGCAGGTGCATCTTACGCAGCAACAAGCTGCAGCGTCGTGCTTGTTTTAAACACGTACTTCTTCGGTGTTTTACTTACATCAGAGATGGAGTCATGAGTACACAGGCTGAGATTCACGCCGGAACCCAGGCTGGCCTGGCGATGACAGGACCATCGACCAAAGTTATTCCCTTCCCTACTGGGTACAGAATACGGAGGCAGGTTCATTTTCATTGTATTTGTGCATTTAGATATTAGCACCACGACGCTCGTGTTGTCCTCATTTGTCAGTGCTGATCAATTGTGAGGCACAGGGAGAGAATTAATGTAAAAAATGTGTGCCTTAAGTTACCAAGCTGTTCAGACTGGGTGAAAATGTGCTTATATTATGTGTTTAATTTAGCTGTTAAATGACAAAAAACAAAAAGTAACCAAAAATAAGTGCAATAAGGGAAGCGGCATAAACTGTAGGGGAAACGCAGATAGAACAACCCGTTTGTTAACAACTTCTAGCTAAATAACCATGAGCATTTATGACGCAAACATTTAACTGATGAGGAAAATAATGGGATTAGAGGGAGCGACTGGTGTGGAGCATAATGTGGCAGCTGCCATTAGCGGCCCACTCTGGACATAAATCACAATTCCCACTGTATTACACAGCAGCTATACGGCTGCAGCATTAGCACACAGTAAATGTGTGTTTCCTAATTGAGAAATGAGATTTATGCACGCTGGTCGTCATCTTTTTCATCCTTGGAATTAACTGCACTTTTAATCTGCTGCAGAGGCTGACAAAAGAGACGCTGTTTGCGCAGTAGCGTCAAACTCGAGCTGCTCTCCAACTTGAGGTGCCCGTTGGTTCCAATTTAGTTTGCGCCTTAAATACAGATGGTCCTTGACTTACGATGGTCCGACTTACAATTTTTTGACTTTATGATGGTATGACAACCTTGCGCATTTAGTAGAAATCGTACTTGGAATTTTGAATTTTAATTTGGTTCTGGGCAAGCTATATGCAGTACAATACTCTCGTGATGCTGGGCAGTGGTAACGAACTGCATCTCCCAGACTGTATGGCTAATGCATAGAACGGATACTCTACAATGTTCTGTGTTGCCAGCATTTTTTTGGATATCCCCCCTGTATCTACATTGTGTTTTGGGCATCCATCATGTCTACGAAATGCCCATCCATTTCTGTGTCTCCTGAAAGCGGCAAGAAAGCGAAAAGCCCATAATAACTTTTAAGGTAGGCTAGGCTAGGCTGTGATGTTCAGTAGGTGTTATGGCATGGGTAGGTAGAAGCAATCACGAGAAACCACAGTAATAGTTTTAAGTGCCGATAAACTCTTTGCTGACTGTTGTTTCCGAAAAAGAACGTTACTGGGAGCTAGTGCTAAACAGTAGCGATTGCCAGTAAACAAAACCAGAACATGCCACAATTCAAAATAAACAAAATTCAAGACAGTGGTTGCGGGAGAGTTCCCAAGGGGCAGCGGAAACTGAGCTCTGACAGGAAGTCCGGGTAAAAATTAAATCCGGTTCACGATTGGTTCCTATGCCAATCGGTCAGCCAATCAATGCTCTGTCTGAAGATGGGGGCGAGGAAACCACCTACGTGGGCGTGACAGTAGCTTAGGTGTTTTAAATATATTTTTGACTTACGATGGGGTTACGTTCTGATAAACCTATCGGAATGTAACCCCATCATAAGTCGGGGACCACCCGTACTTTTTATTTTAAAAAGAAGCAAATAACTGAGTGTGTGCGTATGAAAGAGGAAGCCCAGGCTGAAGCCAGGACATGGGTGGATGCTGAGGCCGAGACACCATCACTAATCCAATCCCTGTAGAATGGAAGAAAATGAGCTGTGTAGCTACTTAGTGCCAAAGGAATAGAAATGTGGAGCTGCCAAATGTTCAAACCATTTGCATGCAGTGAAATTGTTAGCGGTAGACGTATAAAAGCGTAACAAAGCACCGTTGATCGGCACATCATTTTGAGTTGAAGTGAAGGACCAAGCGTCACATTTATCGTGCAGCTTTTCATGTAGCTTAAAAAAGTCATAGGGCCACAGAGGTGATGCTGACAAGCACGAAGGAAAAGATGAAAGTGCATTAATTCACTGCTGAAGACAAAATCTATTCTTTTTAAGGTTATTTTTAAGATTTTATTTTAATATTCAATATGTTATATAATATTATTTTGTATGATCAGTGAAATACATGTAAAACATTTTATCATAGATGTTATAACAAATATCTTAAAAGATTAAAAATATACCCATACACATGAAAAATATACATTCTCTATTTTGAAGTTTTTTTTTTAACAGTTTCACATTTTGAATGTGAAATTGGGGTCTGACTTAGGGGTTGCCTGTCTTTCCCTGTTGTGGGAAAACCAGAGTGGGGGAGTGCGGTGCAGAAGGCTGCCACACTCACAGCGCCTTTCCAGTGCCAGTGGCCGTCTGTCAGCCCCCCGGCCACCCTGCTTCTAAACGAATATGCCCCCCCCCCCCCGGTACAAAACACACACACAAACATCCCCTGGAGTGTGTTGATGCAGTGTGTGTTACCACACTTGGCCAAAGTTTCAGTTCTCTTCTCTGATTTACAAAAATATCAAAAATATGTTTTCTCAAAGCTGCGGCCATGGATTTTGGAGACGTTTCCTTGTCTACTTGTCCAGAGGGACTGACCACATGGACAAGTGGCACAACAGAGTACATGGAACAGCTGTTAAGAATCTTCCCTGCTGTGTTGCTCTCAAAGGACCACTAGACTGAAGCTGGACGTTGGTGAAGGTTGAGCGACTTGTGAGCAGTGTCCTCCTCTCCCGGGTTCAGTGGGAGATGCCCAGCGTGATGCTCTTGTCTGGTTGTACGTGAGGAGAAGAATGACTTGGTATCTTCCCGCTGTTACAGGTCCTGCCCCACTGGCCTTCGCGAGATGCAGTGTTGTGATCTTGAGCCAAAAGCAATACAAGAACACTGATTTGCTGTCCCACACAAGCCCTCCTGTATGGTTCTGAATAAAGTTGTATTTAAAGTCTCCCAAAATTTCCATTTGCTCCTGTTTTAACCCAAGCTGATTTTAACCTCTAAAGGTAGAGATAGCTACTGCAGATCTTCTTACCAAGACAGATGAAGGTGACAATGGCGTGTTAGTAATTTGAACACATGGAGGCTGTGTCGTTCGGGTTCTTACTCCAATGGATGGCTTAAAAACAAAAGGTATTTCAGGAGTTTTATCGTGCATTCTCATATCTGACCAGCAATTTGCTGCATGAACATTGTATTTAAAAAGAAAAGAAAAACGGTTAAGTGAGGAAATTCTTCAGCGAGATTTTTTTCCCCTATCCTAGCTGTTCATCTTGCCTTTTTAAGATGTAATTGACATTAAGTCTGGTCATCTTCTTAATTAAATCTCAGACAACTGCTAATGAGGAGATAAATTCCGATGTTCGGCTCGCTACATCCTTTTAAACAAGATCGATTACGTCTCGGGCGCTGGAGCTCCTCCGCCTGCCAGCTCCCGATACGGCACCTCGCAGATGCGTGTGGAAGGAGAGAGGAGGAGGAGGAGGAGGACAACGGAGAGGTGCAGGAAAGCAGAGTCTGCGACTGGGGGGACCCTTTGGAACCTGCAGATACAGGATGACCTTGCAGATTTGTGGAGGTCAGCACTACAGCCAATGATGATCAAACATTACAACACTGGGGCATTTGAGTATAAAACGAGTGTTTGATCCTTATGTTCAGGAACCTTCCTTCTCATTGTGAGCATAAAAAGAAAGTAGACGTAAAACAACCCTGAATGTTTACCTCTTATTTATAATTAAGATTTATTCCTTTAGCAGACAAACAGCTCACAATAAATAAATTACAGTTTGGAGTGGCTGCCTGTGGGATTCAGAGTCACACTTTGCTTTCTAAGATGACCGTGACAGATGGTGTGATGCAAATTTATGAAGCTGTTATGAGATCAGGAGAGAAGGGACTAAAAGAGGTGCGTTTTGGAGTTTGCTGAATGCTGGAAGGAATTCGGCAGCTCTGAGGGACGGAGAGCTCGTTCCCCCAAAGTCAAGAACCTACAGACTGTGGATGATCAACCTCTTGTGAGCACGACCCCTTAGCAGCCAGAGGTAGAGAAGCACGGCACCATAGATGGGGTGTAGGCAGTGATCCTTTCCTCCCAGTTGGGGTGAAGATCCTGTAGGCAGCAAGCAGCGCGTTGAACTTGGTACCATTTCTGAGCAAAGATGATGCAGCTGAGAAATGATCAAGTCGCATTTTAGCAGCAGTAGTAGAGAAGCTATTTTCGCACTGCAATAAAAATCTCCAATACCAGCAAGTTGAGGAAGCACCTCAGGGTTGTTTAGATCTCATATTTGTATTTACTACAACATCTACTGCAGATGATGGAATTGTTTACCACACTGAGATAACAAATATTAAATATAGAGGGTTTAAACAGTAAATTTCTTATCCTTGGGCTGAACTGGTCACAATGACGTGGATGCTTAAAAGTGTTCTCACCGCCCCTCCATAAAACTCTACACACTACAGACTGACCTGAAGGGGGGTGAATGCACATCATTTCAGTCTGTCATTGACTCGAACTGATCGCCTGACTTCCCGGACTTCCCAAACTTCCCAAAAACTAGCACGGCGCCCCGTTCATCCCAAACAATCACACGAGGCAGCTTTCCACCCATCGTACAGACTGCTGTTGAGGATTTCACACAAAGAAATAAATGTAAATGTCATTAAAATCCATGTTCCTAGAGGGAGCAGTTACTCAGCGGTTACCTGGAAACCATCCCCTGCACATGGGCAAACACTCATATATTCATGCGTGCTCAAGTTAAATATATTTTCTAATTTTTTCCTGCTCACAGAAGACACACAGTTTACATAGACTCTTTAAATAGATTCATGCCACAGAATTTTGATTATTATGTACTATTGTACTGCTTTCTACTTGGTTAGCTAAGCGAGTCCAGACTCAACCTGCTGGCCTAAACCAGTGAAGAAGCACAAACAAATTGGGGGGGGGGGGGGTGCAAGCAGGTAGGTAGGTAGGTGGATGGATGGATGGATGGATGGATGGATGGATGGAAAGAAGGAGGGATGGAGGGTTCCTTCTGCATTAGGATTCAGCCCCATGATCCTGTCTCAAATCAGCTGAGCAGAAACAAATTGACTGACGACAGGCAGCCAAAGTAATGAGGTTAAAACATATCCTGCTCTTTCTGAAAGGCTTCAGAGATGAGAAACAAATATGCAATTTCAGATCCCCATCGGCTGCACTGGCGAAGAACATAAATCACAGATTCTGCTCAAAAATTGTACATCACATGCGATAAAGAAGATCGTTCCTTACGCCACCTGAGTGGTCCTCCTCCCGCGCCGTCTGCTACCCTAAACGCTTTATTGCTCTGCATCCATCCCCTTCTAGATGTTTCCAAATGATCTTTCTGAGGAATCTTGAACATATGAAGCGCTGACATATTTACAGTAGGAGTTTTTCACGACAAAACACGTTCTGGACGACAGTGGGAATCTGCCAACTGTCTGCCAGCTAATATGTACAAACAAGCAAGAATAAATATTGACTAAATACGGACATGAAGAATATTTTTTATGATTCATGTTTGCTATCCTGCGATGTGAAAAAAGGTCCATTTAAATCACTCCCCAGCATAATCTTATGAACACCTGCATACATCATGAGAAATAGGGCTATTTTGTAAATGTGCCACCCAGGAGAGGAGAAACTTGCAGCAGGAAGCTGCAGAGAACTTCGGTGCTGCGGTGAAGGCTGAGGGGGAGGATCTGGTGACTGCCAACACACTTCTTCTCATGAACCAGCCAAGAACAAACAGGGGGAAACATCCGTGAAAAGCAGACCTCCACAGAAGTATGTGGGCAGTGGGACTGCGTGCACCGGACAGCCGAACTGGACTCTTACTGGGGGTCTGTGGTTAGAAAATGCAAACCAGAACCTTCTTTTCCTTCCCTCTTTCATATCCTCAACGCTGGGCAGGTTCTTGTTTTTTTTAGCTGACAACCAGACCACCACACCAATCTGGCTCCCCTGCATCCCAGCCCAAGGCGGGGGGGAGTCATGGCTGCCTCCACACCCGTTTTCCAGGGTTCATTATCAGCCTGCCGTGTACGGGTTTAGTGAGGAGCACCGGCATGCTGAGTCAGCGACGCTAACAGCAAGACTCATCGCCCAGCACATCAGTCAATCTCCATTTTCATCTTCCTCTCGTCATGTTCCTTTTGTCTCCCTTTAATCCCCAATTTCCCCACTGACTACAAATTGAGCTGAGCCTATTTTCAAAACACAGAATAAACCTCGTTCAATTTCAGCCTTGACAGGATTTGTAAGATGTGCGGCTCCAGCAGTGACAGGTTTAATAAAAGCAGTAACTACAGGGAGCTGATGGCCCTGACGCTGCTTACAGGTGAAAATGTGGCTGACAAATAGAGAACATTGCAGCAGAGCGAAAGAGAAACACACACACACACACACACACACACACACACACAGTAAACTCAAAGGTACAGTAATGGTGCAATCAGGGCTGTTTCCCTATTGCACTCTTTTATTGCCCTTTGAAATATTTGTGATATTTTTAAAAGTAAAAAAGATTCAAAGAGATTTATTTGTCACATACATGGTAACCAGGTATGCCATACAGCGAAATGCTAACTGAATCGACAGGACACTGTGCGTGGGTTTGAGGATAGAAGTTAACTTTTTCGAAATTTTATATATTGTTATATGTTGTCCATAAAATATACACTTTTCTGTGTTTATTTGCTATTATTAGAGGTACAACGGATATATTTTGTATTATGCCTAGGATTTTCAAACCTCTTTTATACAGATGGTCCACGACTTGCAATGGAGTTACATTCCAATAAACCCATCATAAGTCAAAAATGTACGAGCATTTCATTCACTTAACCAACTATCACTTCCATGTAGGTGATCTCTCCGCCCCCGTCTTCAGACTGGGCACTAATTGGTTGACTGACTGGCTGAGGAACCAATCATGGATGGGATTTAGTTCCTACCAAGACTTCCTGTCAGTGCTCAGTTTCCGCTGCCCCTTCTGAACTCCTACAATCACGGTCTTGCTAAGACCTCATATTTTTGTATTTTGTTTATTTTGAATTGCGGCAAGTGTCTTCCATTTTTGTTTATTGCCAATCGCTAACGTTTAGTGCTAGCTCCCAGCTAATGGCAAGACTGTCGGAAATAACACTCGGTAAAGAGTTTAATGGAACCTCGCCGTTGCTTCCACCAACCTACACCATAACAACTAGCAAACATCATAGCCTAGCCTGGCCTAGCCTACCTTAAAAGTCATTACAGGCTTTTCACTTTCATGTTTCTCCTCAAGAGTAATTGCCTTCCACTTCTTCTTCCCACCAGTACCAGGAGACACAGATGGGCGTTTTATAAACATGATGGATGCACAAAACACAACGTAGATACGGGGGGGGGGGGATCCAAAAAAATGTGGGCAACGCAGAACACTGTAGAGTATCGGTAGTATACGCTAGCGACCGTGTGGCAGACTGGGAAATGCAGATGCCCAGCATCATGAGAAAGTGTCTTACCGCATAATGCCTGCCCAGGAAAAAAATCAAAATTCAAAACTCAAAGTACAGTTTCTACTCGATGCGCATCGCTATTGTACCATCATAAAGCTGAAAAATCCTAAGTCAAGGACCATCTGTCCTGTATTAATGACCTCTAATAGTGCCAATTTATTAACCTCCATTTCTCAATGTCTTTAGCAATAATCCAGGTGATTTTAGAGACTTTTTTATCAGCTCTGCACCCCATGGATGGCCAAGGTGTGTGTCTGGCCAGTCAGTGTGTGTTTTACTGTGTTTTCATTCACACTGGATGTCTAAAATGGAAATAACTGTGTTTGGGGTTTAATCCGCTGCATTCCAGAAGCTAATATAATCGGCCAGTTAGTCTCTTGTCTCTTTCTGTCTCCTATAAGCAGATACGGTTCCATTATGTCGGTGTCTCACCTTCATCTTTGCATCTTAATCTCTGCATTTGCCTCTTCTAGTCTCTTCCTGGCATTTTAGGATACAGGGACTGAAACACTTCCTCCTAGTAGCAGTGGCAGGAAAAAACCAGAATGAATCAATGTCAGAGCAAAACTGATATTAACTGCTTGGTACCCAACGGAGAGCAATGCGCCCCAGTATCCTGAGGCAGAGCTATGTAGAGACTAGTTAAGGTAGTAACTAGTCATATTTACTTGTTACCTGCAAGTGAGCACATTGATAAACTTCTTAGACTAAACTTTTACATGGATGCTTTTTACTTTTTCTCGAGTACGTTTGCAAAGAAAACAACCCCTTTGCTATATTTCTATCAGCATATTTGTTGCTCTTGGATTTGTCCATATTTATCACTTTCTCTCCTTGCACCTAATCTCATCAGTGCTACTGAAAACCACATCCCCATGTTTTCGGGGAAGCATTAAAAATGTCTTCACTAACAGCGGACGGTCATGTTCATTTTACTCAAGTTCACGGTACACAACCAGAGATCTATGTTGACCAATCAGAGCTCTTACTGAGCTTTGTCCCGCCTTCATTGACAACCTAGGTCATTCACACAAGGTGACTTGAGGAATTTATAGTTAAATATGTGCAATATTAACATTATATTTCCTCTGAACTGGGAGAACTGAACATGAGCGCACGCACGCATGCATGCACACACCCTGCTATGGGTCACAACTACACCTGTTTCATTAGAGGAAAACAAGCACCAGGTGCGGCCAATTCTCAACATGACAATTTATAAAACAATAACTGGATACAGAAGCGTTTCTTCTTTTAGAAGCAGATGGTCCAGAAAACACTGGACTGTGAGTTCAGAGATGATCTTTGGAGTCTACTAAATCATCTGGCTGAAGATTTGAACCACACACCCATGCAGCAGGTGGGCACCTCTACCACTAAACCACAAACCTGGCCACACCCACTTTTCTAAGGCTTGTTTTATCCACACCAGAGTGTGAGGAGTTTGTAAAGATCATAGTTTCTCAAGGGAGACATTTTAGTTTCCTCCTCCAGACTCCTTGACTCCAGTGAGTGCTGCTTTCTGCCTGGTCCTGCCCTGAAGCCATCGTGCGGAGGCGTGTCAGAGTTACAGAATTTGCACATCTTCAGCTGCGCTGTTGCTCAGTGATGCCCTCTTGTTTCACCAACACAAGCCTGTGGACTTACATTTTTGCATTGATATTCATGTAAGCATTAATTGTAAGTTAAACCTTTAAACCACTGTAAAACATAAAGGTTAAAATACATTACAGTATTAATTTACGTGAGGCCTTTACTTGTGGAGTAGAGTTGGACCTTATACCCCGGCTCAGGCGGTTCAGCTCCAGACAGGACTGAAAATGTGGAGGAGAGAATTTCAAAAGCAGAGGAGAACCGCATGGTCCTTGAGTCAAAAGAGCTTATTTGTCATGTACATGGTTATTTGTCACATACATGGTTAAATTCATGGTTC
Organism: Heterotis niloticus; assembly: GCA_018136845.1. Taxonomy (NCBI): domain Eukaryota; kingdom Metazoa; phylum Chordata; class Actinopteri; order Osteoglossiformes; family Osteoglossidae; genus Heterotis; species Heterotis niloticus. The sequence goes on along the minus strand of CM030902.1, from coordinate 1,806,594 downwards.
CACTGGGGCTTGAACCCAGGACCTTCTGCGTGTAAAGCAGACGTGATAACCACTACACTATGGAACCCAATCCTAAAATATACTGTCAGAAGTGGGATTCGAACCCACACCTCCAGGGCAGACTGAACGCAGCACCTTAGACCGCTCGGCTATCCTGACACACTTGAGATGCAGTGGAAGTGGTGTGACTGTAATGCACAGTTGAGGAAGAATTATGGTGCAAAACGGGATTTCTCATCCTTGTGATCAGAAAATGTTTCCATAGTTTTGTACACCGAATGCGGTCGTTCACAGAAAGCGAGGAGTCCTAAATATGATGGATATGCTTGCAGTGGAAAGGGATCATGAGGGGTCTGTTATGTCTGAAGCCAAAGGTATTGAGGGTCAACATGGATCAACCCTGTGCGCAAAGAAGTACCTCCGGTTCTTCAGGCTGGAAACGCCAGTCCTCAGGAGGCCGTTCTGACATTTTGGCACCTTAGCTGGGGATCACAGTCCACATCTGAGCCTCCAGGGTTTTTAGTGGCCTTTAGGGGTCTCACTGTTGCGCCTCTTCTGTGTGGTCTGTGGAAGCTTCTCAGCATCAGTTCCCACCGCAGGGTTGGCTGCAGCTTCTCGGGAGCCTGCAGCTGCTGCCTGAACCACCGAAGTGGAAGATGCCAGTAAGATGGATACCTTTAGTCACACAGCAAGCACTGTACAAAGAGAATCGCTGTAAAAAACAAAGTAAAACAGCAGCCAAAATGAGCCGACATTGATACAAAAATTAAGGTATTTTTGTTTTAACTCACAAAAAAACAAAATGTAAATATGTGAAACGTGTTTGAAAATGACAAACTCTTATACTAATTTTATCGCAAATCTTTCCTGCAGCATCTTTCCCACAAAAGTGTATTTTTTCCTGTTTTATTGTGTTGGACAGAGCGGCACTGCGGTGCGTAGCTCTGTGTGTGTGTGTGTGTGTGTTATTGTGATTAATGACCGTATTAACGTATCGACGTGCTGTAAATGGACAAAACGCTCACACCTGTACAGCAAATGCCATTTACTGTACTTACAGCGAGCACGCTGTCCTCCGGCGGGTCTCCTCTGCTCCTTGTTCTCGAGCGCCACGCTCCTTGTGGTGTCGACTGTCATCGCCGCAATGTCATGACTCCATCGGCCGCAACTGTCGCAACCGGAGGGGGGCGCGACGCCAGATTGGGCTCGCAGCGCAGCGTCAGGCAGCTTGGTGGCGTTCCAAACGGGTGCCCGCTTGCAAAGCGTTCATCGGAGCCGCGCACGCCCTTGCGGCCCTTGCGACCCCTGACCCTGCTCTCGGCGCGGCGGACATTTACAAAGGCGGGCTTGTCAAACGCACCGATTAATGGAGCTGTCCGTCAGCGCGGGCTGCTTTATGGGCCTCTTAGCATTTACTTCCCCGGCATTTCAATCTGGTGTCTCTATTAAGGCGGCCCGTCGTGCCACATGTCGGCCATCCATCACGGGCCGAGGCGCCGCGGCCCCTGCGTCGCTCACAGCTGACAGCTCGACGAGGGCCGTGGTGGCAGCAGCAGCGCATTACTTATGGAGACGGGGGCGTCCATTTATTCTGCTGATGGCGCTGTGGAGGACGCGGGGGGGCTCAAGGAGACGCTCGAGTCTCGATGCCAAGGCACTCAGGTGCGCGACTGGGTGAAGAAGGTCATGACAGGTGGCGGACGGTGAAAGCGAAGCAGAGGCAGATTATAGCTCTAGCTGTGATGCTGAGGAACGGCGTTTAATGAAACCGATCACTAATATCGCATGTTGTTGTGCCAAATTGGCATATTTGTGGATATTTGTGCACAGCGACCGGCGCGAGCGGGTACGCGTTTTCTTCAGTTTGCTGCTGTCAGCCTTAAAGGAACGGTTTTTAATAATAGGCCGACTAATTCAAATCACGAATTCAAAGAGAATAGCAAGGAGTGACATGAACATTTGGGGTAAATAGGGAGCAAAGATGGAGCAGAAAAACAGCTGAGATGGAGATCCTTTTGTCTGAAGAAAATCTCCCATGTGGCCACAGCACGGTCACAATACGGTACTGTACCATGCTGTGCATGCGAAACGTAGCGTAGAAAATGGCATTTTGCAAACAATTTGCATACCGTAAACATACAATTCCAAAAAAAGTTAAAAAATATTTTCTGAAATTCTTTTTAAATGTAGTAAACTGCAGTGGTAAATAATGGAAGGGGCATCGTTTTGGGCAGTAATGGAGGGTTCGCCACACCTGTGCCAGCTTCGAAACGCCGCATGTCCAGGACACGATTAGCAGGACAGGTAATTCAATTTGCATATCCTTGTTAAGTCCTTATCGCTCATCTCACGCTGCTAACACAGGGCAGTCCAGCTTTCCACGGGAAGCGGAGCCGCAGCCACGGCGGACAGGCATCTCTCTCAGGAACGCATTTAATGCCTGAATCGGGCTGGCGCACGACCGAGCGGATGATAATTAATCGGAGAATGTACGGAGCGGTCAGGCACCCTCTCCTCCTTCTGCTTGCCTGGGCATTTTGAAATTGCCAGGGTGTTTAGGAGGGTAAACGTGAACTTGGCTTCAATCGCGACACGCCGGCCCACAAGGTCAGCAAAATTAATCAGGAGCAGCGCGCTTCTACTCCATTAATATAAATGTAGCTGCTCTGGGGGGGTCTGCCAAGGTGGGGGGGGTCTTACCTGGGACCCTCGCACCTCAGCTCCTCCTCCTGCTGCTCTACCGGGGGCCTTGGCACTGAGCTGCTTAACGCAAATTCTGTACTTTTGGAGTCTGCTGCCAACACCTGGACTTTGGTCTCCAGGTAAAGCAGATCGGTTTTAATAATTGTGTTAAACCTCAGTTAACTTCCTGTTTGGTTATTAAGGTGCCCTCTACCCTCGAATTAACAGACCTCCATTTCATACATTTTGAACTTAGGGACCGCTGCAAAAATACAAATACAGACAGTCCCCAACTTACAATGGGGTTTCAGTCTGATACACCCATCCTAAGTTGAAAATGTATTTAATTCACCTATCCTACTGTCACGCCTTTGGCCACTTCAGCAATGGAACATAGGCGGTCTCTCCGCCCCTGTCTTTACACTGGGCACTGATTGGCGTAGGAACCAATCGTGGACGGGATTTAGTTTCTACCCGGATTTCCTGTCAGTGCTCATTTTCCATTGCCCCTTGGGAACTCTCCTACAATTTCTATCTTGCTAAGACCTTATGTTTTTGTATTTTGTTTATTTTGAATCGCGGCAATTGTGTTCCATTTTTGTTTACTGTCAATCGCTACTGTTTAGCGCTAGCTCCCGGCTAATGGCAATAGTCTGTCGGAAATAACATTCAGTAAAGAGTTTAACGGAACTTAAACTTATTACTGTGGTGTCTCGTGATTGCTTCCACCAACCCACGCCATAACACCTACCAAACTTCATAGCCCAGCCTAGCCCGGCCATTACAGGCTTACCCCCTTCATGTTTCTCCTCAAGAGTAATTGCCTTCCTCGTCTTCTTCTCACCAGTACCAGGAGACACGGATGGGCGTTTTGTAAATATGATAGATGCACAAAACCAGCGTAGATACAAGGGGGTGGTATCCAAAAAAATTCTGGCAATACAGAACACTGTAGAGTATTGGTTGCATACACTATCAACCACGTGGCAGACCGAGAGATACGGATCGCTGCTGCTGCCCAGTATCATGAGAGAGGTTCGTACCGCATATCGCTTGCTGGGGAAAAAAAATCAAAAGTGTGGTTTCTACTGAATGCGCATCGCTCTCGCACCACCATCAAGTTGAAAAATCGTAAGTCGGACCATCATAACTTAAGAACCATGTGCAAAGGAAAAATCAAACACTCTGAAAAAGTTTTTTGTAAGCATAAAACAAAATTGTATGTTTTTGCAGTTTTCCGAATTTAAATCCAGACCCCCTTTTCCTTTCCCCCATGTAGTTGGAAAAATGGCAGTTGGGCTGTGTGTGATTTTGCACCTCTGTGTTAATGCAGATCATGACCATGACATTGCACTTTAACCCTGCAAAGGCTGCCTTACACAGATTGTGCTCAAAAACCGCTGGGGGATCCAAACGCATAGCCATCAGCATAGAAGGATCTGTCCCAGTGTAGCCGGACTCTGATCTTGGCTGCTTTCAAATCACCGCAGTTGGGTAATTATCTACCGTCCTTTGCACAAAGCTAATTAAATATAGATCATATATCATATTTCATATCTTTTTCCCCGCCGTGGAGGTCCTCCACCTCTCGTTGTCAGCAGGCGGTGCCTCAAACAGGAGGACCGCAGAGCCTTGGTCAACGCAGCTCAGCAGACCAACTCCTCCTGGAGGGACAACCCGCAGTCCGAGGACCTTCAATTATAACTGCAGTAGGCTGAAAGGCCAGGTTTCCCTCAGAGGGCTGAACAAAGGCCTGCACTTTGGAAAAAAATTCTAAAGATGAATAAAAGACGTCTAGACTGTGCACAGCTGCCGTTGAACAAATTCATCTCCTTATCAACAAGGCATTCACTGCAAACCTAGAGCTGCTCAATCACGTCAGTCGCCAAACCCACCAAACCAGCTGTGGCTTCCAGTCATCTCAGTCTGTGGGGACTTTGCATGTTCTCTGCACACATTTCCTCCAGGTACCCAGGTTTTCTACTACAGTCCAAGGACGTGTTTCTGGGCAATGTTCACCCTACAATTGCCCACAATCTCAGTAGCCAAGGTTTTTAAGAGTTCTTTTGGGGTGCATGGGGTGCTGATATTCCCAGATGTACCAGGGACTAAGACTAGAAGTTGGACTTGAGGGAGGCTTCGTGGATGGCAGCATAATGGAGTTTGCTGTCCCCTTACCATGGAACAGGACGTGTGCCTGCTGAGGAGATGAGAAGGTGCTGCTTTAAATACATCTCCACATGTAGCCCAAGTGTGAGAACAAGCGTTGTGCTGCAGAGAATACCAGGTTTCTGACACCTAGTCTTCCCAACCAGATGCACCCCCCCCACCCACCTCCATGTGCCCTGAACCCTCCAGCAATTAATCTTCTAATACAGGGCTTACTGAAGCAGTGCTGTGCTCCTGCGTCCCCAATTTTAAAAAAAAAAGTGATGGGAGAGGCCAGAACAACTCCTGAAGAAACAAACAGAGGAATGGAAGCCACAAGGCACGCCCCAGGTGTGGTCCAAAGGGTTGTGTGGGACCAGCAGTGGCTGTAGGTAAGAATTCCTGACCACCACATACGGCAAAGAACCTTCACGACTCATGAGGAGCTACAGAAAGAACTCCGAGGAGTTGCAACAGAAACAATACCAGGGTTCCAGGGAAAATTTGCTCAGCAAAAGTGGAATTAAGCATTCCAGTCTGGAATGTAATAGCCAGAATAGAAACATCTGGCAGACCTGGTTGCCTGTGACTATGGCACATGGGTGGCAGGGTACCTGCGAGGACCAGAAGGCACCTACATACACTCAGGACTGAATTCACCTTGGCCTAATCCAGCTATACCCCTTACAACAGAGGGATGTCTGGCGGTGAGCCAGCTCACTCCATGGCACTGCAGCCCTTGACAAAATTTGACCTCTCCTCAGCTCCCACCTCCAAGCTGCTCTGCTTGCCTAGAAGATCCAGCTGGTTTGTCTTTCAGCTTTGGAGACAGTAGGATTTTTGCAGAGTGGGTTTGTCAGCCTCACGTAAAACCACCGACCTGGAGGAACTGAATATGGAATTTAGAGTCACCAATTACCCTTAGGACAGTGGGAAGAAACCAGAGCACCAAGAAGAGACCCACAGGAAGTGACGGTGATCACAAGCCAAGAATCCCCAGTTTCATCCAAAATTGCAAGGAATGATCCAAAGACCCGACGATGGGCCGGATACTAGACATTGTGCTCCTTCATACAGCTCCCAAGCGATCTGGGATTCATACCTCGAGTGTGGTTCGGTCCAGGGTTTGAGGGCTGTAAAACCAGTCCATTTGCCCGTGGTGCAGATGTTGCAAGAGAGCGAGTGTGGGAGCTGCATCTTGTTGCCTCCGTACAGCAGACAGTTATTGAGGCTCCCTGTGTGCTGCCACTCCCACTGCTCGGGACCAATTAGCACCCTCAGCCTCCAGCGAAGGACCATCGGCACTTTAACAGGCCGACTCCTCTTGTAGCCGTGAAATAGCGGCCGCCTTTACTTTTTATGGGGGTAATTTATTACCTTATTTACGAGGTGAGCTGCTGACAGATTTAATATTTTAATTCAGTTTTACGGCCTTGACACACAGCCGCGTGTTTTATGGCCGTGTTCAGCCACCGGATGCACTGGGCCATATCAGGGAAGATGGGTGCGACTGCGGCCATTCCTCACGACACTCGTCCAACACCAACCCCTCGGTACCGCTCTAGTTTTGCCTCTTATCTGTCTCCCGTCCCTCTCAACCATAAATTCCTGTGGCATTGAGCGGACGGCTGGCGATCGAGCAGACAATACAGATAGAGGAGTTAAGAGATTCATTGAGCAGGAAAAGGGCCTCCGCTACAGTCGCCTCTTGACCGCACTCCTCACAACAGCCCTCCAGAGCTTAGAGTTTTGTCTTTAGGTCACGTTCAGCCTCCGGTCAGTGAATAGAAATTTTAAACAGTTTCTTTTTCTCTCCTCCTTTTCTGCTTTGGCCAGATATCTGCTGTTTAAAGCGGTGGCTCTGTAACCTTTATTTGGAGTCATGTTGGAAGAGGAGCAGTTTGGGGAATCAGTCGTCCATGTTTGGGCTGCAAATCATTACGCTTAACATTTTATACATTTTATACATTTTATACATTTTGCTTTTGAAAATCCTAACGACAGAAGAGAAATCTAACATTTAAACAGGGATAAGATGCACTGCAGCTCTGTCATTGCTGACCGGCAGCCTTTGTAGCCCTGAGTAGTAAAAGTGGGTGTAAAATATCCTGCATAACACATACAGTCCACCCTTTACTCCATTTATTAGCCAAACTAAGCATCACTGCGGCCGTCCTGCACCCCGACTCCCGGGCACATGCAGGAAGATCAGTGAGAGACAATGCTTTAATGAAAGGTGCGAGGAAGACGTACGTCCAGCATCGGCCTGTGAGCCGTGTGCCACTGAAACAGGATGGAGGCTGCAGACACCGAGCACAAAAACAGCCACACAAAAACACCTCAGCTGCACTTTTTCTGCTGAACGTCCTGCAGTGCGTTGCTGTTTCACAGCTCCAGGCATTCCCTGCTTTAACGTATGCAGTGTTTTAGTGCATGAGACTCAAGGTGCTAAACCCATGCATTTCATTCCTAACCAAAACAGCATGGGCGGCAGCAGCAGCAGCAGCAGCAGCAACAGAAAATACTAAATATTGTAACTATTGAACAAAACTGGAGATAATGCAGATGCTCACCAGTGGCTACTGAACATTTCAGTTCTCCTTTAGTTTTTAAACGAAAGTTAATTTTAGAAGCTTGGAGGAGGAACAACACAGCACCAAGTAAGGAGTTTATTCCTTGCTGCTTTTATTAGCTGCTGTTTGTAAAAGTGCTGCTCAATACTGTCAGCTACTGTATTTGTATTTCTTCTACTGTACTGTATATTATTAATGAAATCCTGGCTGCAGAGACTGAGATATGCAGAATTCAGAGCTAAAAATAGATCAGCTGGTTTGTCGCTCCTTCACAGTTATGGCCTCTGTAAAAGCGGTCTGTTCTTTGCCTCTCCTCTCCGCTGCCGTTTTCATACCCACTTGGCCTAAGATGATGCACTTTATTGCACTTCATTTTGCTTTTTGTTCCCAAAGTACCTAAACAGACAAACAAAGCACGGGCAAACCATCTCTGCAGGACAATGGATAAAATATACATAGCGGATTAAAAATGCATTGTGTTGCTCGCAGTAAATGGCGAATGATAACCGTTCTTGTGAAAATGGCACTTTGAAATGAGTAAATAACATTATAATCCAAATGACAAAGCAGGCAACTTGCAGACTGTACTTTAATCTCCTTCAGGACAAGAAGAAGTTGCTCTGTTTTTAAAGCCTTCAGCACTTTAGCACTCAGTTGTGCCTTGTAGAAACTTTTAACTGAATATTAATATTATTATTGCGATTATTTATTAGGCACCTGTGTAACACAGTAGTGAAGTCATATTGATCGTTCCTAAGCTATCTAAAAATATTAGCAACGTTAAGGTATTTAAGCAGCATTTTATAGTCTTATTGTCCATTTATGTTAGAAAAACAGACAAAATTGATGAAGATTCAAAGCAATGAAATGTGGTGAACAGGGGTTTAGCAGTAGGGCTCATTTGAAAAAAAAGACTAAATAAATGGAACAAAGTTTGGAGGTGTGTGTGCAGTCATAAAGGAAATTCGTTCCTGAGCTGTCTCACACTGGGCTGCAGTATCCACCCGTCCCTCTTTACCTGCCATCATTTTGCTCCACTCGGGTTCAGCAGCTCTGGGCAGGAAGCTTCACCACGGGTGGAAAAACCTGGATGATTAAATTAAAATACCGTGGTAAAAGCACCATTTTCCTTGTGTCCCGGAGCACAGATGCACTGCAGCAGCACATGAATGAACCATGTCCCTGCAAAACAAAGGGATCGCTTTCAGGAGAGGTTCATTGGAGAAAAAAGAGCGATTAGTAAAACACACACAGTGGATTCAGATCAGTGGATTCAGGCTGATTTACATAGAGCGGCCGGCGATACGCAAACAACCATTTATTAACATTGGACTGTTTATATACAAATGACACATTATTGTCATTTTTTTTATCATTATAATTTAATGCCAAATTATTATTTCCCACGGGCCCCTCTTCTTTCTTTTTTAGTATGAATTTATTTTTCTAAAACTACAATAACGTACATGAACAGAGCAGTACAGTGCCATTATCTTAAAACCGTTTACTTTTAGAAAATAGTAAATAAATTGGTGAAGTTTGCTGGCGCACAATTTGGATTTATTGAATAAATGAGGAAAAGCCTGAACAAAACTGACCACATGCTTCATGAACAACCACGAGAATTGTCCTTATAAACCGAAGCAGAGGAAGCTGCATCTGGGGAATTACTACCCCTGTAAGTAAATAAATACCTGGTCAGTTATTAGGACCTCACCAAGAATCTAATGTACAGAATAAATTTAATCCCGCCAAAACAACCGCATTCCTGACGGAAACTTTCGGAGCGCTTTATTTACATCTAGTGGACAAAATATATTAGTTATGCAAGAATAACTGCAGTTAAAGGTGTGGACGTTTGTTAGAATAAGATTCCATTTTGTACAGAAAAACTTCAACTAATGAATGAATGAATCGGTGTTATTACAGACTATTGATACAGTAAATCGCATAAATGGGGGCTGAAAACTGCTCAACAAAATACAAAATAGATGACTTATACCTTCAATAATAACTAATAAAAACAGAAAAGAGCCTGTCACAGATAACAAATAACAGTAATAAAGATAAAATCTCAAAAAGTCTTTTTTATTTTAAAAATATCATAAATACTTATGATTAATTACCTAAAGGGCTGAAACAAAAGAATTCCACCAGGAAACAGCAAGAACCAAACTTGTGTGTGTGTGCACGTGTAATACAAAACAGAACGTTTATACCTTTAAAAATAATGAATAAACACAGCGAAGGGTTTATTGTACTGATAATAAATATAAAATTTCAAAAATGTCACCAGCAAACATCTTTTGCATTTAAAACAATGCAGTAAATTATTATGATAAGTTACTCCAAGGACCAATATAAAAGTGTGTGCTTGTGCAACACATACGTGGGCAGTGCTATTGCATTACCTTTTTAATCACGGCTCTTAGAACTGCGTGTTAAACAAACAAGTGCGTTAAGATCTGAGAAAGTGAGCATTGAAAAGTCGGACGACAGCCGCAACGTTCAGGTGCAGCAGTTGCCAAACCCACACGACCCGCATGAAGAAGGAGTCACTGTTCTCCTTGCCCATCTGCATCCTACAGAGAGAACGCGGTACAGCATCTCCTCTGCTTTCTTCCCGACACCGTGGCCTCAGCAGCCGAGCAAACCACTCCTGCTCTGCCCATCTCCAGCTGCTGGATTTCAGTTTGCGCCTATTTGCATGTTTTTGGTATGAGCGGTAATGGAGCCAGATCGATAGTGCAGGTTGTTTAGCATTGCAACGCAGCATCTGGTAAATACCAGTGCAAATCGGCCCAATTTTTCCCATTGTATAAGGAGGGTAAAAATACATTTCCTCCATCTTAATCAAAACAGAAGCCCCCGTGTGAGAGAGAGAGAGAGAGAGAGCGAGAGAGAGAGAGAGAGCAAGAGAGAGAGCGCGAGGAGCCCACCAGCAGCTCGGCTCCCAATTTGCAATTCCATATACGTCAGAGAGCTGAAATAAATTAAGCCCAGAGGCTCCGATTGCGGTGCAGTTTGAGCCATTTCACATGTTATCCCCGAAATGTGATTTGAGTTTAATTTGCTTCCTTTACAGGAGAAGCTCCGGCTGGAGATGCTCGCCCTCTTTCACACTGACTGCCGGCCCATAGCAGGAACCGGACCACCTACAACGCACCGCGTCTGAGGGTCGCGGGTTGGATTGTGTCCATTACTCTGCCAGATGCTGCTAGGAAAGCAACATTACACATTACAGTTCATGTGAAAAACACATGCTCAAACTGGAGGAACTTCTCCAGAACTCAGCTTTTCCGCCCCAGACAGCAGTCACGGGGCTCCTATGTTTGGAACAAACGCTCATGTAGAACTGATTACTTCTGCATTAAAAAGTAATAAAGCTGAAAATATTGCCGTACATACAGAGGCGGATCATTGCTGCCGTGCAAGCCAGCTCATCGTTTAGCTGGGACTCATTTGCTGATGGGGGAGCCACACTGGTACACAGGGACTCACAGAATAACCATAGCGCCCCGTTCCCTTCTCTCGCTTGAAGACCATTCTCAGTGGTTAAGCCCAGTATCCAAGGAGACGCAACAATGCCCGAGGATGTGGCTGCTTGGTAACGAAGTGAGATAGTCTCTGGCCGTTTCGTGATGGAGAGCGTCGTTTGTCGCGTGGCTCTCATGGTGCTGAGGGTTACGGTCATGCCTCCGGGGGGAATGCAGCAGTTGCGGGGCATTGGGGGAGCCGAACTGAACCAAGACCGAAGAAATTCGCCCGCAAAGTGAACTGAACACAGATATAAAGAAGGATTGCAATACAAGGCCAAAAGCGGGGCTGGAATGCCGTGACAAAGCAGCCGGGCCACCGAGAAGACTAAGCGCGGACTTATGGAGGCCGTTTTTGCCTGCTTTTCCCTTCCACAGACGACAAGAACGTGAAAAAGTGCGGGATGAATGAGCATCTAAATTGCCTGTCCTCCATGTGCATTAATGGAGACGGATGACTGAAATGCTTGGGAAATAATTGCCCGGGCGAGGGTGGGGAACGACTGCACGGGGCTCCTTTTTCCCTCTCCAGATCCCCTCCTGGTAAAGGTGGGTGTGTGTGTGTGTGTGTGTGTGGGGGGGGGGGTGGTGCATGAATGAGCCTGTTTAAGAGAAGGTCACAGATGGGAGCAAGGCAATTTGAGGTTGGAAATGAGCGATGTCCTTTCTCATTTGGGTGGCACAAGTGCTCAGGCCTCTCAGATGTCGGCTCCTCTTAAATATTTTTACCACATTGTTTTACTCACCCAACACCCCCTTTGTCTTTCCGAGGGACAGACTGTGGGGGGGGGAGCAAATAAGAAAATGTTGGATGCACAGCGCTTCGGAAATGAAATACCCCGCATAAGTGCGGGAGTGGTGCCCATCTGTAGTCACTGGAGATTGAATAAAAGAAAACATAAAAAATGGGATGAAGCTGAATCTAATTTCTCAGCAGCTGTGTCCATAAATGGGAGGGGGAAAAAAATGACGACGTAGGAGACGCTTCACGCTGGCCTCCCCTACAGCTAAATGCATTCCGGCAGCATATGGGAAGGCTTCATTTTTCCTCTCTGAAAACGCATAGAAATTGAAATTTTAGCAGACTGTGTTGACACAGGCAGAAGTTTGTTTGCTCATATCTGTGTTATTACTTTCCATGTGTTTTGTTAAGTCCCACAAAATATCACCACTGAATTATGGGCCGACCTCCTTGGACCCGTTCTGGGATCGAGACCTTTCCATTACTGCAAGTTGACAGAAAAACAAGATACTCTTCTTTTGCTCTGATATGCTGTTGGTTACATAATGGATGTTGCAGGTATGTCGATCGCCATTGGGAACAGGTGGTCTTTGGCCCCCAAATGGCTGAACCTGTTCACCTTATTCACCACCATGAACCCGGTCAGTGCAAATCCACTGGCTCTATGAAGGGACGCTGGAACAAGGGGATCCAGCAGAATAATCGAATAATAACAGAGTAATCAGTTTATTCTAACACAGGTTCCACTGCAACAACCTCACTGTCTGGCAACTGGTGTACAACGCAAATCCCCCAATACTAGATAAACCATAACAATTTACCACAAAAACAACACTCACAAATTTCCTGTTGTACAATGGCTGTAACAGTAAATGTTACATTTTTTCCCCCTCAAGTTCCACACGACACCTGTTAAATACTAATGTAAAAAAAATTGTATAAATAAGTGAAGTATTGTACTTTCACTATTATTTTTCACAAATCTGTTTTCCTTTTTATCACTAAATTTATTTTTTTCAGCATCACCATAACACTTTTTTGGCTGTCATTGCAAATAAAAAACAACTTGAATGAAACCACAAACAAAATTTTCAGCAAATAATATCACAGTTTGTGAAAAAAACATATTCGCTGCTTGACAGCCAAACACGGGGATGCCTTATTGTTTAAATAACATAAATTTTTAAATAATAATACAATACTAATATACAGTAGATGCCAACAATAATGGATTATTGGATGGATTAATGGATGACGAATACCCAACCAATGAGTGAGATCCAAACTATAACAGAGAGATTAGCTGATGTCACCGTAGAGCAGATGGAGTTGTCGGCATTAAACATCTAGACAAAACATCAGCACCCAGAATAGCATAGTAAGGTTAATAAGGCCGCTGTTGTAAACCACATACATCGTGAGTCAAAAACTCCAGCAAAATGCTAATAACTTAGGAGTGTGCACTGATGTAGTGTTTTAGCTACAAACGCTCAATGTGGGGTTTTTTTTCAGCACAATCCCACTTCATCACATAGCATAAAACACTGGTACTGTCGATGAAAGCATGAACGAGTCCTTGGAGCACATCATGCAGGCCACTGTCACAGAGCTTGTGTGCCATCTCTGGACCCACCTCTGCATCTCACACCCTCCAGGGGAGAACTTCAGCTGAGCTCAGGCGCAGGCTCAGGCTTGTCCTGGGGGCTCTGGCTTGTTGTCATGTTCTGTTGAGCAGTAAGTAGCGACTCCAGCCCAACAGCACCATAAGTGTTGTATCGATCCCCGGCTCTGTAGCGTGCGCATTAACAAATAAAGGGGCAGGTCAATAAACTATTCATCCAGGGCAAAGTGAAACAGCTCCCTGGGCCCCCTCTCAGTTAATGCCTCTTTCTCTGTGTGTGTGTGTGTGTGTGTGTGTGTGTAAAAGCTGGTCCATTTGTGTGTATGTCTTTGGAGCAATGGGTTCATAATGTGTATCAGTGGCAGAACAGCCAAGAATCAGTTGCTATGCTATAGACAATTCTGAAATTCTGGAGACACACAATCTTAGACTGTAATACTTATTAGAGCTGAACTGCACCAAAAGCAAGTCAGTGTTTGCCAAATATTCCTTGGTATTTCTTGTCTGACACAACGAAATGTGCATGAGTTCCCACAACAGGAACATGTGAGCAGTGAGATCATTCCAATAGAAATGCAACATGACAACTGGGGAGGAATCTGCTTTTGACATTAACTGTGAAATTTACACTAGACTGAGGCTCTTCTGAACCAGTGAACCCCACTAATACAGCAGGAAGCAGGAAGAGTTGCTCCATGCTTTTCTAATCCTTAGTTCATACACGAGCACAACGTTTTTGTTTGATCTGACGGTGCACCATTGCACTTTCGGAATCAGCTAGAATAGAGGGAATTCTCTGTGGTCCTTATTTCTGTCTCACCGGACTTAGCAGTAATCCCAGTTTCCTGTGTAAATTGGTGAACTCCTCAAACGCAGCCTCTATTGGACTGATGTCAATGGAAGAGCTTTAAATTCGGGTGGTTGGTGGTGGTGGTGACAGACACCCGAACACAGTTAGGACGGGTAGACATTACGCCTGCTTACACCCCTACTGACTGGAAAACAGCAGGCATGATTTCAAGGCAGCAGCATCAACATTTTCTGAAGCTTGTGCAGAGGGAGGGAGTGGAACAACCACTTCAGTGCAAGGATGTAAAGAAAACCAAAATTTGTTTGACAGAATCTTGGAGGAGAGGGCCTGGGTCAACATGTCGTTGAGATGTTGCAGATGTTGGTTGTCTTGTCAGACTGACCATTTGCAGAAACGTCTCCGCCAGTGTGCGTGCTCCATGCCGCATGAGCATCCTTATGCCACTCTCGGAGGCCTCATCTGTTCATGTGATTAATTGCTTTGTCTTGCAGTCCGGGGCGGCTGCAGCTGACTACACCGGATGCTGCACCACGGATTGTTCAAAGCAGGAATCGAGCAATGAAAATTCATCCCGATGCAATTTGGCACCGTACTGGCACTGCTGCGAGACAACAGGCCTTTGTCTTCACCGTCATGCGCCATCGTCGAAGTTCCTCTGCGAGTCGACTTCAGACAATCTCTTCCGCCACATCGCTCTGCGGTGGGGGTTTTCTTCGAGCAAGACCTGTTCGTCTTCTGTATACGGAAACTGCTGGAATGTCAACTCCTCAGCCTGGTCCCTCTTTTCCTCTTTTGCTCAACCTCCTTTTCCTTCTTTGTCCAAAAAAAATATACACAGTATTTATATATACATATATACATACAAGAGATTGCTGTACTGAAATGCTGCGTGTATTGACTTTGTTCGTCTCCATTATGGCCGGCAGAGAAATTGCTGTAATAACACCAAGGGAGAAAAATGCCCTGTCTATTGAAGGCCACAAAACAGTGGGAGGACCCCCGTCACACCTCCCTCTCCCCCTTCTTCTCCTCCTACAGAGTGACATGAGATATACAGAGAGTGCCTCGGTGGAGTGTCACCAAGTCCGGCCTTCTTGGTCGCCTGGGCACCGGGGAAGGGGGACATCATTAAAATCTCATATTAGTGGCACCCAAACGGTCCTCATCAGGGGGCTTCATCAAATAAACGGCGCTCATCAGACGGGCCGTGGATCTCCTGGCCACCCGACGCAGCGGCTCATCCCTCACACGCTGGGGTCTCAGAAAGACCACCGCTGCCTCATTAATAATTCACACAATCATAATAGCAGTTATTACAAACAGCCAGAACAAGAAAATGAAAAGATGGAGCACCTAGCAGGCTCGCAAATTAAATTCCTCCAGCAAGGAAAATAAGGTTACAGTGTAAAACGGTCCACACTCATTGTTTAAAAGCTGTTTTTAAGTGTGGGAATGTGTTCATCGGAGTACAGTGATGCTTTGGAGAGTCGGCCCATTGGCAGCGGGCAAATTTTTCCAGTAATTGGCCCCAAAAATGTGGAAAGGTGCAGAAGAACAAGGGTTTCCATCCCGTTTGCACATTCAGAATGATAAGCGAATCGGTCCTTTTTATGACAAATGTTGGCAAAAGAGGGTGTGAGCCTCTAAAATGAGGGTGTGATAACCAAAGAAATGCAATAACACCAACCAAATCATCCAAGTGTGACATCTGCAAAAATAACAAAAGACGACGAGAACAAATGCCAAGACGGTAGGGTTATAGACCACTTTGCACTCAACGGTCCATTCGGTGTGCGATATTTTGGACAAGTCGGCCCCATCACCAACACCACTATTAAACAAAGGGATTCATTGGGCAAAAATTACAGTCATCACTGTTATTGTGAAGTCCTCTGCGGATTTACTCAGGATTACACTGCATGTGTTTAATATTTAACAACATACATGCCTGGAGAGTGGGGATTTTCTCCATCTGCCGGCGCTGTGTTTGCGCTTCTTTATTTCCCAGGCCTTTGAGTTGAGAGGAACGTTCCTCGGTGGAATACGTCTGCGGAGGCTGAGGCTGATGCCGAAGCGCTGACAGACAGCGAGTCGTCTCTCGCTCGCTCTCACACACACACATACATTTTCCATTAAGAAATTAAACGGCCTGCTTTGAGTTCAGCAACCAAGCAACAAGGGGTTACCGCTACGGAGAAGAACGAGAAAAGTGTGTGAAGAACAGACGCCATCGCCTTAGACTCCTCCCCAATCACAAAAATGCTAAACCTTAAAAAGGGAAAATTACTTCTGACAGAAAGGTCACTTTGTTTCAAAAGCGCTGCTGTGGTCTCCTGAGATCCTAACTTGAAACATAAAGCCTGGCTTCTATTTTAGCTGCAGAAAACTCAGCACAAAGCACAACTTGTCTGGTGGAAATGCTCACGCAAACCTCACCGCGTATTATTGGTGCCGCCCAAGGAAGCAGGGCCCTGCATCCTTAAGGGACAGCTTTGACCGCTTCGACCCTCGACCTTGAGCTTCTTTACAGGGCACCGGTTTTGCTCCTTTATGAAGTTCTAGTGCAGGGTAGCAGCTCACCCACTGGCGCGCTCTCCGTCGATCTCGGGGACAACGTCCATCAGACCAGAGTGGCGCTATCCTCCACGTCTGGAACGGCTCCCGAGGCAGAGGACATCTCCTCCCGCCGCAGTCCGGCCATCTGCTCAGTCCGCAAGGCAGCTGGTGCTCCGGCCTGCTGGAGGTGTGCTGAACCCGCCATATTTAACCCAAGAGGAGCACGCTGAGGTGTCGGGGTCAGGCCCCCCTTAGCCGATGGGGACACAGGGTCGTCTGTTACCTGCCGACCCTTCCGTCTGCCACGGAAAAATGCAAAGCTCAGAGCAATGTGGCCGGGTGGGGGGGATGAACAGGGAGCCAAAATAATTCTTTTTATAGATACGAGACGATAATTGGTGGCAAAGCGTTTCGCAGAACGAAGGAGAAGATTGCTGCTGACATGGAATTTGGAGTGTCAGCTGGAAAACAAAGGGAATTTTTAAAAGCGAGGCAAGATAACTGTCTGCAGGCAGGAAAAAGGAACAAGTCAGGGACATCTGTATGTGATATTCACCTTTCGCTGAGAGAAAACCATTTGAACGGGAAGAAAACGAGACATGAAAGAAGCAGGTAGTCGGCTGTATATAACTGCTTTAGTGCAGTTTTGCTCCTCTCTGGGTTTTTGTGCTTCAAGGCAGCGGTTTAAAAAGAAGCAACAGGGGCAGCATGGTAAACAGGCCTAAACAGCACAGATGCTCCTATTTGCCCAGAGCTGCTCTCATACCGCTTTGTAGTCCCGAGACCTTCTTTCCTATCTCCTTGACAAATAACGGGTCGGAACTTCAAGGACCTCAGACACCCATTGGGGGCTGAGAAAGAAAGTCAGAGAAACAGCGGTTTGGAAAGGAAAAACAGCACCGTGAGTTCATAAGCGCCATCTGGGGAGACCAAAACGCTGGCCATTCCTGCAGCTTCTTCTTGGCTTCCAGACCAACACAGAGGCGTCAGCTCGCAGCAGACAGAAGGCCAGCAGAGGACCGCATGTTTCACGGTACCTTGCCCCAGCCTGCAGCTGCCCAGGCCCCCTGGTCCTGTGACGGTTAGCAGCTATTAGCAGCTCACGGGCTCCGCAGGGGGCTGCAGCAATGGGCTCGGTCTCTTCCCGCAGCCCCAGCCGTTCACCGAAATAGCTGGGATTACCTCCCCTCTCTCTTCTCCCAAGACCATGAAGAATCACACAGCTATAATTTTTTTATGTCGGGGAGGCAGCAGGCGGTGTAGCAGCTAGAGCCAAAGGGGCAAAGGACCGCATTTCAACCCAGCTCCGACTGTAATACCCTTGCTCAAGGTGCTTACCTTGATTTGACAGAGCGAAAATGACCCGACTGCATAAAAGGGTAAATCAGGGTGTTGCTTGACACTGTTGCCGTCACCTTGGTGAAACGCAAACAAATGTGTACACAGTTAAAAGGTAATGGAAGCCGAAGCAGAACCCCCCCCCCCCCCAAAACATCTTCCACAGTTCCACGGACACGCGTGGTGAAAGGTGGTGAGCAAACAAGGTGGATTGCTGGATACAACTTGGCCTCCGTTCTCTCCCTCCCTTTCTCTAGCTGGGTGGGGGGGCTTGCGGTCATCTCAGATTTGTGCCCCCCACCTTGCCGCTATTGTCAAAGCTTAATGGCACAGAGTAGCGCCTGAATGGAACACATTCATTTGCTTTATGGTTCCAGGCCACACTCCCTCTCCAGCTCCCGCTCTCACCTCTAATAAACAACCTTGGACAGAGAATTTAATTTAGACCTCAGCTATCAAGCATCTTCAGCACAAGAGAGTGAAGAAAGGCATCAATAAAAGGGAGAGCGTCCGCGAGGCAGACGGCCTTTGCAGAAGAGCGTTGCGGTCGACAGACTGACCTCACGGCCCATAAAGTCACAGCCTCACGGCTACAGAGGAAAGGTGTCTTCCTGCTGAAGAGTCACACTCCTCCTCTCATTGGGAAGCACCACCTCTGTGAAATCGACCGCTGAAGAAAGGGAGTCTTCACCACCCAGCTCTCATGTTCACTCGCTCCCCGCAAATATTCAACAGCGGGACTGACAGCTTTTTCACCGTAATCTTTTCATCCCTGACTGCTCCAGTTACTCACCTTGCTCTTGATCTGTTTTCCACCATCTCTCACTTCATCATCGCATTTGATAATGAGAATACAAATAAGTTAAAACCACTAGAGTTGCCCAGGGCGACAGTGCTGCGGAAAAACACATTTGCTCCTTTCCAATTTCTTCTCTTTTTCAGCTTTTTGACATTAATTTAGATTTTTGTCATTTGTAGTCTTGTATGAATGAGGCTTAGCAGGAAACCAGGTCCCCAGCACTGTTTCAGCCATTTCCTTGGTGTAGAAGACAATGAAAGGTATCATCGGTGTAACGACTGCTTCTTCGCGCCAACTGGTTGCACCACCTTTACCTGCAATGACCCCAGCCAAACACTTTCTGGAGCTGCCAAGCAGGATCTCACGTCACGTGCAGGATCTGAGGCCAAGTCCACCACGCAGAACTGCTTCAGCTCAGCAGCATCTGCAGGTTTGTAGGCAAGAGCAGGTTTTATTTTTCCTGGTCTTGTCAACATCTGAGCAGCAGTGCAGCCGTTCAAAACATTTCCCACAAGCGTCTTAATGCAGCCGAGTGCTGAAAGGCGTCAGCAGTTTTTATTTTATTTTCTCACTCATTTAAAAGTGCACCTGGAGACGGGGACATTTTGCCACAACCCGTCAACCTAAATTTTACACAAGGTCATGGTAACACTGAACATATTTTTAGGGTTGACTTGTTTATATTGACAGACTTTTGCTTACCCCCTTGCCATTTGCTGTGTCCTGGAATGAGACAAATTCATGTGAACATTTCATTCTGTGTGACAGGAATGGGCTCAGCTTCATAAAACAGGAAATTCACAACAGCTTTAAACTTTGGTACCACACACTTTTGCCGTGTGGACACACCAAACTCCAAAAAGGACACAACCCTCCATTCCTCCATTTCTCACCTCCCCAAAAAGTGAACCCTGCATGTTGATCACAGAATAGCAGTGGTCTGAGGTGTGACGGTCACCCTGCCGTGCACATAAGGTGACCGGGTAGATGAAACAGTGGGGGGATCCTCACAGAAATCGGTTTAAATTAATATGCCGAACCTTTGGCCTAATGCCGGTAGCAATTCTGCTGCCTCCAGGGATGCAGGTGTGAATCCAAACCAAATTTGGGGTTAAAAGACCCTGACCTTGGGCTGAGCAAAAAAACTGAGTGTGAAATTCCCTTTATGAACAGAAGTGTTGTGTTCTTTGTGAACATACCCCCTCCCCCTAACACCTCCGTCCTCTTAGGTCTAACATGTATTCAACGTACAACATAAAACCTCTATTTGAGCATCAATTCATACATACAGTTGTGAGAAAAAGTTTTCGGGCCCTTCAGAATTATCTACATTTATGCATAAATGGCTCCTAAAACATGATAAGGTCTACATCTAATAACAATAATAATGACGGACTTTCTTGGAGTATTCGATTCTGCCGTATCCTTTCAGTTTCAGATTTCAGAAGAGCTCAGAGCATGAGTTGGTGGAGCTCATAAGCATGGAAAGGGGCTACGAAAGGATCTCTAAAGACTTGGACCTCCATCGGTTCACAGTCAGGTACATTACCTGGAAGTGGAAGAAATTCACCACCATTGATACTCTAGGAGTGGACATTTGACAAGTGACAAAGAATCCCATGATGATAACTAAGGATTTGCAGGCATCTCTTGCACGTGACCACGTCTGTGTTCATGAGTAAGAAGAACATGAAACAAGAGTGGTGTTCATGGAATATCCAAAATCCAGAAAATTTCAAACTTTTTCACAACTGTGATTAAATCCCCCAGCAGCAGTTTGGAGGCTGATGCGCATGGCCCGGAGGAGGGAGGGGGGGCAGGGAGGAGTAACAAATTATCTGAATAAGCAACATTCACCTGTTGTACCATAACTGATACAGCAGTTCTTTAGTGGAAAGAGACCTGAGCTAACAGAACATCTGTATTGCTTTTGAAGGCATCAAGCAACCACAAAGGCTGATTTTTCTGAAAGGCAGCCATAGGAGTACACACACATACTGAGCACAGGAACGATGTTGGACAAAAGCAGCATGGGAGGGTAACCCTGTGTGAGAGGCACGTAGCAGAGCCCCCTGGGGGGCCGCAGCTCGGCTGGCTTTAAAGTGAGGCTGAATGAGACCGGCAGCGGTGCTTAATGGTTCAGCATGAGCGCAGGTGGCCTCCCAAACACACCCCCTGTTTGACTGACACTTATTTAATCCATGGGAACCCCACGGTCTTCCCTTTTTTTATTACCCTGACCTGCGAAATTCATTTGAAACAGTCAGACAGTGGAACTCATATCACTGTTCCACTGTAGGGAGGCAGGAAATGAGCTCTCTCTCTCACACACACACACACACACACACACACACACACACTGTTAATGATCGGCTCCACACTTCTAGTCGATGATCCTCAGGAAACTGAGCTTCCAGTCATGCAAACAGTGAAAAAGCGACTTATTTCCCCCAAACTGTGTTTAAAGAGGAGAGGGATTGGGGGAGGAAGACAACCATTATGAATGTACCAGCTGTTAGAATCTGTCACTTCCACAGGGCCACCTGACTGCCACCTCCAAGGGGTTTCTGACCAGGCCACAACGGCAGCCACAAGCCACGTGTTCAGTCGGGACTCAGTATTGGGTGACATCAGTATGTGACTCAAACCAAACCTCTTTAAGGCCTCTGCAGGTTGGAGGACAGAAAAACAAATACTGAAAGTTGTCTGTTTACAAATAGATGCTTTTTCATATTTTGACAGAACCAAAGTGTCTCGAAAACATTTTTAATTTGCTCATCTTTTGTGCTGGTTGAACCCAGCAACCGCTGGGTAAGAGTCACTTGGCAGCATCATTTCCAACACATCTCCTCACTCACAATAAGAAATACAGTATATATACTGAATGTCACTAACATATATTTACAGATGATTCGCCACTTACGATTTTTCAGCTTTACGATGGTTCGATAGCAATGCACAATGAGTAGAAGGCGTACTTCAAATTTTGAATTTTGATTTTTTTCCCCAGCAAGTGATACACTATATGGACAAAAGTATTGAGACACACCTCTTAATTATTGAATTCAGGTATTTCAATCAGACCCATTGCCACAGGTGTATACAGTCAAGCACCTAGCCATGCAGTCTCCATTTACAAACATTTGTGAAACAAAATGGGTCGTTCTGAAGAGCTCAGTGACCTCAAGCGTGGTACTGTGATAGGATGCCACTTTTGCAACAAGATGGTTCATGAAATTTCATCCCTGCAGGATATTCCACGGTCAATTCAAAGTGCTATTATTGGAAAGTGGAAGCATTTAGGAACAACAGCAACTCAGCCACAAAGCAAAAGACCACGTAAAGTCACAGAACGGGGTCAACGACTGCTAAGGTACATGGTGCGTAAAAGTCGCCAACGCTCTGCTGATTCCATAGCTGAAGAGTTCCAAACTTCCACTGGCATTAATGTAAGCACAAAAGCTGTGTGGCGGGAGCTTCGTGGAATGGGTTTCCACGGCCAAGCAGCTGCATGCGAGCTTCACATCACCAAGTCCAATGCCAAGCATGGGTGAGTCTGGGTTTGGCAGATGCTGGGAGAATGTTACCTGTGAAGTTTGGTGGAAGAGGGATAATGGTGTGGGACTGTTTTTTGGGGTTTGGGCTAGGCCCCTTACTTCCAGTGAAGGGCAATGTTAATGCTTCAGCATACCAAGACATTTTGGACAACACTATGCTTCCAACTTTGTGGAAACACTTTGGGGAACGCCCTTTTCTATTCCAGCATGACTGTGCCCCAGTGCACAAACCAAGGTCCATAAAGACATGGTTGGACGAGTTCAGTGTGGAAGAACTTGACTGGCTCACACAGAGCCCTGACCTCAACCCCACTAAACACCTTTGGGATGAACTGGAACAGAGATTGCGAGCCAGGCCTTCTTGTCCAACATCAGTGACTGACCTTATAAATGCTCTACAGAATGAATAGGCACAAATTCCCACAGAAACACTCCAAAATCTTGTGGAAAGCCTTCCAAGAAGAGTGGAAGCTGTTATAGCTGTAAAGGGGGGGACCAACTCCATATTAAAGTCCAAGTATTTGAATGCAATATCATTAAAGTCCCTGTTGGTGTAATGGTCAGGCATCCCAATACTTTTATCCACGTAGTGTATGTGATACAATATTTTCTCATGATGCTGGGCCTGGGCAGCGATCCGCGTCACCCAGTCTGCCATGCAATTGCTAGTGTATACAACCAATACTCTACAGTGTTCTGTGTTGCCAGCGTTTTTTGGATACACCCCCTATCCCCGTATCTTTGTTGTGTTTTGCACATCCAAGATATCTACAAAACGCCCATCTGTGTCTGTGTCTCCAGAAAACGAAAGGAAAGTGGAAAGCCCGTAATGACTTTTAAAGTAGCCTAGGCTAGGCTATGAAATTTAGTAGGTGTTATGGTGTGGGTAGGTAGAAGCAATTGCGAGAAATCACGAAAATAAGTTCCGTTGAACTCTTTACTGAGTGTTTCCGACAGTGTTGCCATTAGCTGGGAGCTCGTGCTAAACATTAACGAATGGCAGTAAACAAAAATGTAACACAATTTCCACAACTCAAAATGGACAAAATATAAGGTCTTAGCAAGACAGAGGTTGCAGGAGAGTTCACAAGGGGCAGCAAAAACTGAGCACTGACAGGAAGTCGGGGAAAGAACTAAATCCCGTTCGTGATTGGTTCATATTGTCCGATCAATGCTTAGTCTGAAGAAGGGGGCGTTCTGTTACTGAAGCAGCCACAGGCATGACGGTAGGTTAGGTGTATTAAATGTATTTTTGACTTACAGTGAGTTTATTGGAATGTAGACCCATCATAAGATGGGGACCATCTGTAACACACACACGCACGCACACTCTGTGCGTTTCTTGCTGATGCAATAACAAAATCCAGAGGTCTGCCTGGCCACCTGCTCCAAACGAAACCTCTGCCCGAGTTATTTTTCTCATGAATATTGAGAAGACGGCGGCTGCAGGGTGGAAATTATATCATAATTAGGAAGTTTCCGGAGCAACACGCCGTGTGGAAACAGATGGCCTCTTAATTCAATTACCAGTGCAAACGAGTGACCAGCAAAAAGCTGACTGGGCACCACGACCTTCATGCTGCTGGCTGCTTTCCCCAGTGCTTCCCAACTTTTCCTGCCACACTTTCAGGAGCTCACTTTGTTTTTCGCCAAAGTTCTTTTCTCGCTTTGTGAATTCGGCTAAATAAAGGATCCGGCTGCAAATCCAATTCTCCCTCTATTATGAAAGCATACGGCCACTCACCTACGTTTGCAAGAAGGTCCATCTTAAATTATGAGCTTGTCCACAAGTTATGGGACTATAACCTTGTGCACTTGGTCAGGAATTTATTTAAAAATATTGTTGCATATTTGCTGTACTTAGTGGATTACTACTTTATTCCAAATATGCGGTTGGTTCCCCAGTTACGATGGTCCGCCTTACGATTGTTCGACTTTAGGATGGTGCAATAGCGATGCACATTCAGTAGGAACCACACTTGGAATTTTGATTTTTTTTTTTTTTTTCCAGGCAAGTGATATGCAGTATGATACTTTCATGAGAAATACTTCACTGACTATGAACCAAAGTCCAGACTGTCATCAGGGTGACGGTAGGTGCAAATACTGGGGACAAACTTGCCCAGAAAGCTCATACTTTTCACCAGAACATTGGCACCACTGGTCACGTGAGACACGGCTTTCCCACCACACTTCTTACCACCCTGTCTTACTCTGATTTACAGTCCCTTCTCCTGCTGTGTGGTACTGTTTGTGCAGCTTTCTGCAGAAGTGTTCAAATATGTCCAGATCTTCTGTCTTGTTTAGAACCTAAGACAAGTGAGTCTGTTGGTTTTTTTCATCTCAACGCACATTTCTGCACTTTTATTCTTTGCACTTCACTGAACATCTGAACATATAACTACGTGTATTTTCACCAAGGAATAAAAGCCTGGTCCACAGCAGAGGCCTTCTGACTTCAGCCGCGACAAACTTGCTGAAATCCTAGGTCAAAAGAATAACCCTTTAAATAAAAATAAAAAAAGGTTAAAAAAAAGCAGACCTTCTGCACTCCACCATGCCTCAGGTCCTTCGCCCCATGGTTCAATCGGTGTGCAAAGTGGACCCCCCTGCCTTCCCCACTGTCTGTCCAGTATAAGAAATCCACAAAAAATGTTTTGAATGGAAGAATGTACAAACAAAAGAGAAGCTTTGAAAAAGCCGTTGTTGTTACCCTGCTGTGACGTGGTCCTGCAGTCCCTCACCCCACGGTTCATTGCAGCTGCCATTCCCTCTTGTTCTTTACACATTTTTCAGTGCTGATGGCTCTCGCTGTCAAACTAACATCCTCGTGTGGCAATCAAATTGGAATCCTTTCACATTTGGCCCCAACATGTTTCACAGGCCAGAAATCGAGCAAATCCACAGCTTATCAGCCTGTGGGACACTGCAGAGGCAGCGGGGTGGATGTCTTTCACACATACACACACAGCCATTGGCCAGTACTGTACCCATGTAGCAGTATTTCTACAAAAACCTTGCACACCCCAGGTGGATCAAAAACTGCTGAAGAACCTCATTGCTCAGTGGCGACAGTTTGCAGTTTCCCTTAATTCAGCTCTTTTATGCTCTTGGAATTAACAGTGGAAATCTTGAGGATTTTGCATATTAACTGTCAGGTCAAGCAGGGACAAAGCGATCAAATGCACTCCACCATGTCGGCTCTCTGTATGGAAAATAAACTTTACACGCAGAGAGCAGCAGGGAGAATCTCATCAACAACAAACCCAGCCAGATCTTTATGGGAAGTGACAATGCATCCATTATTATTATTATTATTATTATCATTATTATTATTATTATTATTATCATCATCATTCACGTGGGAAGACGGCATAATGACACAGGCGATTAACCCACAAAGCGCCATCGGGTCCTCCTAGTCGTTGCCGGCGGTCAGGAGAAGCCTCGCTGTACCGGGACTTTCAGCTGATGTTCGAAAGCAGGTGGGGAGAACCACAAGCGAAGCAGGCATAGCAGTGAAGCGGTTAAGAATCCTGTGAAGGCCACAATGCTGCACCTGTGAACGTGGAGCTCAAAGTGCTGAGATGCAGAAGCTCAGTCAAAATCACTTGCTGCTGCAGATCAGTGTGGAGAAATGAGGGAAAAATTCATGAATAAGCAATAGTACAAGTGCTGAAGAGTCCAATGTTAAAAATCTTTCTCTGACTAAAGTTGTGTAAAGGAACTGAGACAACAGTCTCTCTCTCTAGACATTTCCATTTGGTGTCTTCGGTCCATTACGGCTGAGCCCATCCTCTTCTTTTCCCTTCTTCACAATGTTTTCCAGAAAATGGGATATTCGAGTGTCCACAGTACACTGATTTGCAGTTCTTGTGATCATTCCAGCCTGGTTGATCCAATAGCCATCTGTTTGCCTGTCTGACTGCTCAAGGTCTCCTCAGACCCGTCCTCCAACACCGCAGCGCAGACGAGTCTGGTTTGCTGTTGTCCTGCTGAGGCACCGCGGTTTGAACAGCTCCAGACTTTGTTATCCTGGCCACATCAGCACAGCTTCACCATCTCTTCCCACTCAAACACCTATGTATGTAGAACTGTGAGATGTTCCACATCAGTCAGCACTGTGCCATAAGGTCTTACAATACTTTTGCGTTCAGAAGAGCAAGGCAGGCGTTTACATAAACCAACATTACTTTCCCTTTGTTGGTAATGAGTCCACATACTGGACACTAAAAACTGGGCAGAACTGCTGTAAGAGCAAACAGCCAAGGAACGGTTGGTGAATTGAAGAAATTGTGGTAAAATGCTCGACAGCAGAATCATTTACACGGAAAAGCAAGGCAGTAAAAAGCAGGAGGATTTTCTACAGGAACATCAGGTGTGGGACTCGCCTTACATTTCCAAGCAATCGCTCTGACATTGTAGTAAGGGTGTCACTGTGGAAGCCCTAAGAGCACAAGATACGTGCCTGTCAATAGCAACAAATATCCTTGGTGCGGAAAAATGTTACTATTGAACAAGAAACATCAAGCCGAACCAATTTATACTTTAATCATGCAGCCCAGCCAGGTGTTTCACTGGAAATGTTCAGGATTCTGCCTCTTCTTGGTGTCACAGCCCCTAGGTAAGATGTTAAAGTATGACACGTACAGTAGAATGCCTGACCAATGAGGAATAAGTGTCCTTCAGACTGACGAATCAAAGCAGGGGTATAACAAGGAAGTCCTGCCCCACTCACACTCTAGACAAAGGAGGAACTTGAAAATAACAAAGGTTATTTTTGGTCAATGGGGACAGGTTTGATAGACTGCATAGCAAGTTGGGAGGCAATGAATTTTGGCCAAATACTAAGAAAATGAAACAACTAACAAAAATCCCTAAATACATTTTCTTCCACGCTGGCATAACTAAAAACATCAACTAAAAATGTAATGGGGAGGAAGTCTGTAACACGGCTGACAGTCTTTAACAAAAAAGTGCTGCATAATTTTGCATTGAATGGAGAAAAAGCATCAAATTGTTGCCCAAATGCAGTTTTTTCTGTTATCCACTTTTAAACCACAGAAATATTTTAACAGCGTTTTGTAAACTTTCGAGAAATAAAACAGTCTTGTATTTGTAGCTGCTGTCCTGCAGACACCCCAGGGCTGAACACATAGAAACGCCTACAGTCCTCTGCCTTCAGGTTACTTCTGAAGTGACTAATTTAATAATTTTTTCATGAGGCCCAGCGTTTGCTGTTTATTTGGGGCTTTATTGTCTCCAGTTACACCTCAGCAGCTTTAAGTGTGCTATTAAAAAGTTAACTAGCTTGTCAGAGAACCGAGTTTGGTTGACCGATAATGTGCCCGCGCATTGCGCTTAAAGTATTTTCTCAATTTCAAGCCACCGACTGAAAAAATAAAGCATCTGCTAACTGAATAAGTGCAAATGTCATAAATGAGTTAGCTGCAGAAAAAATTTAACAGTTTGCTTAAGTTTGCTTTTGGCAAGATAGCTTCAACAGTACACGCACAAATGACCCGATGCTACGTGGTCACGGAGCACAGAGATGAGATGGATGTGGGTTAGTTCATTTTTTGGCGAGATTCAGTGTGGCCACGGCAGCCATTTTGCTGTAACAATGGTAAACAAAATGAAAAATAACTAAATACACAAACAAAAAATAAATTAATCCATACAAAGAATTAGCAAAAAAGGAGCACACAGGAATCACAATCACAGGTTCCCTTGGGTCTCAAGCTCACAGAGGCTCCTCAACTTGACTTTTTCCTAAATTCTATGTCACTTTCACTGCTACGTCACAAACAATAAAATTTGAATATTAGTCATTCTGTAATGCAGACAAAATTAAAGGCTGAAAAGACTGTTGTTTTTGTTTCTCATATTCCATTTTTGTTAATCGCTCGTGCTCATCTGGAGCTGACACTCCTCCCCATTTCTCCCCTGAGTGCGTTTTACCGCCATCTACCTGCTGTGCGCGGAAATGCAGGTCACATTTGCTTGACGGGTGAAGAAAGCTAAACTGAAAATGAACTGTTAAATGTTCACATTTTCAAAAATACTACATGAGCACTCAAGGCAACATACAGCGTGATGGAGGAGATCTACAGCTGATCTCCATCTAATACATGGAGAGCTACAGTTCCAAAAAGATGGGATCATATAGACCGAGTCATTACTGGAGGGCATTATTTCAACAATTTTTCTTCATTTAATGTGGGGAAATACATTTGAAAGGTATATTTTGCATAAGGAGGGAAGGAAAATCGTCCAGGGCTCAACAGTGGTAACAAGCAGAAATTGTGCACATTTTCAAAGTGCAAAAGACAAATCTGTGACATCCACACCAATGTGGAGATGGAAAACCTTGTGTATGCAAAATAATAAAATAAAGTGTAAAAAGAAAAGCACAATAATGGTTTGGTCAGCTGGACTGTAGCGCTTGCAGCTGGAAACGCCAACTTGTCTCCATCTCACCAGTGTCTCATTCTTAATGGCCAAGTTAAAATTTTCCAAAAATTTAAGACTGGGATTTTCTTTTGACAGTGTGGCTCCAGTGCAACTTCATCCTAACAATGCACTTGATACAAGTTAATAATAAAATCGGGGCTGCAACAGGAAATAAAGTCAAATATTTACCTGTAAAGAAGTTTGTTTATTTTACAGACTATGCTTCAATAAGCTAGAAAAAAGTTTATGGAGGAGGAAAAATTTCACATTCATAAACCCAAACTCTGTCTCTGCTTCCCATGGTGCACATAAACAGCTTTTGGAAGCAACTCGACTTGAAGATTAAATTCCAGAATTGTCACATTTTTCCAAGAGTTCGCTACTATTAAACTCCCTTGTATCGAAAATATAACCCTATGTAATATATTCTCTATATGTGGACAGCAGGCGGCACAGTGGTTACAGTCATTGCTTTTCAAAGGACCCCGCTGCTCCACTCCTGATCAAGGTACTTGCCCTGACCTGCTCAGGTAAAAATTACCCTGTTAAACACGCAAACGGGTAATCGTAACACAGGGAGCTGTGGCCACCAAACAGAGCAAACAGAGACTTTTAGTCATCTCTCGATAACAGTACAAATGCTAAACACAAATACGCATAAACCTGCTTCTCATGAGGTTTTATTTGGCAGCTTTAGGTGAAAGCTGTTTAAAGGCAACAGGCGGAATAAAAGCAGGTTAGCATCTTGTTTCAACAGCCTCTTTATAACCGACAGCAGTGCATATCAGGTGTCAAATTCCTGTTGTGCCACTTAAGTTGCCCACTTACAGTAGCAGTTCATCTGTATTATTTATTAGTTATTTATCTGCGGCAAAGCAGCTCACAGTGATTTACCTGCTTATTCAGGTGGGCAGAATTTACAGGCGCAACTTCCAGACCCTCAATCGGTTACAATCGACCACAGCAGGGGGTGGGATTTGAACCCTGGTCCACAAAGTACCAAGCAGTAGGGCTCCAACTAACCTGCTGTCAAGCTATTTGTGTCACTTTCTTCCACAGCACATCCACAACGTACGGTAAAACCCCAGCCGTGGCTGCAGGAGAACGCAGGGTCCCAGCATTCAGTGCTGATCTTCCGCACGATTTTACCTTTCGGATTATTCAGATGCCCATCACACGTTGTGGGAGCATCACGTGGGCCACGCGGGCATCTTCTGGAAGTTCTGCCGTCCGCATTTTGATTTTTTTTTATCACAGAGCCTAGCTTCAACTCTCTATCTGTGACCACACGGACGGAATTTCCAGAAAACAATGCCTGAATGCAGAGCAGAGAACACGATGAAAGGCGAGATTATTCTCAAGAGCGCCAACATTTAATAGACAGCCGGGCAGTCTTGCTCTCTTTCGAATCATTTGCATTTTAATGAAAACGTTGGACGAGAATGTAAATGGAAACCCAACAATACGAAAAGAACAGATTTATTGCGCTAACTGTTATTTTACTACATGCGTCCGTACTGTACATACGGACAAGGGGAGAACATCAAAGCGCTGTGGTGTCTCCATATTCGTCCTCAGATGGACAAGATAAACAGGACACTGCGGTGTAACAGCCAAACCCAAACCGCTTACTAGACTTTTGAGTACGGAATTGTGCTTGAGGCAGGTGTGGGTAGTGGGGGAGGAAGGTACTGACCTCTAGTCAAAGGATCAGGCCTGAAACTCCTGTTCTTCCAAGAGATTTACCCTCAGTTACTGCAGTAAAAAATACCCTGCTCTACAAAGGGATGAATATAGGTGTCACTCGAGACATGAGATGACTTCACCTTCTTTATCGAATTAGAACCACATGGGCCTGTTTTTTAAGACTAACAAGAGGCGCGCATCACCAGGTTATACACAGGTAGGGTGGCATCTGGAATTATTGCTCACTTTGGAGTAAAACATCAGCAGAATTAACTAATAGTACAGTAACAGCTGGATTAGAGCTCCAGGTTACTGAAACAGCACCAATACAGGTCATTCATACAGCACACAGTGTGGTGGGAACACTGCCCCCCCCCCCCAGGTTCCCCATATTACTGAATATTAATTATTACCTCATTGATTTGAGTAATAATTTAAAAACTTATGTTAACCCAGGTTCCCTTTGCCTAACAGTACATTTTGTCTGAAGATGTGAATCCGCTCAGTGGGACGAATATGCAATACCAGCACTTTCCACAGCCCCACACTACGTACATGGAGGATAAAAAGTGTGTGGTGGTCCAGCTCCCCATTAACACCCTTTTACTCATCTGTGTGCTTCTATACATCCATAAACTCATGACTGAAACTGGCTGCACTGCTATAAATTAATCCTTTTATACTTAGCGGAGGAATTATTCATTGGGGAAGAAAAAGTGCTCTGACTGGAGCGAGCGAACGCGTTACAGCCATCCCAGCCGATCCCAGTCAGTCCCCTTCCTTCGCTGTCCATCCAAGCAACATCTTAGCATCACACTGTTTCGTTACTTCTAAACAATACGTCTAAAAAGATGAAGTTGCATGTCAGTTAATAAAGGAACGTCACGAGGAATACGATCGGTGGTGCTCGGAAATCAGCAATATGTTTATTTCCACATGGCGACCTTTCGCCACCGAGTCCGACGGGAGCGATTCATTAAACCCAAAAGCAGCCCGTATAAACGTTTTTCTTAATCCAATAAATCATGCAGCCTGTTGTTCACAGCAGCCAAAGCAAGCTGCTATTCTCCGTGACGAAGCCCATAACCTCAGCGCTCTTCAACCACCCAACACACCGCAAATCCATACAGCCGACGCACTCGTTCGCATCCTTTGAGGTGCAGGAACGCGGTCTGGATTCACCTACATTTAAACTGATCCTCAAACACAGCTCACCGAACAGGTGGCTCCTCTGCAGGGGCTACCGAACTCGATGAGGACCGTAACTACCCGGGTGCCAAAATAAAGCGGCTCGCCTTCGCAAAACCCACCTTGGCGTTCGCTTAACATAATGAAGCCCTTTCTTCAGCATTTTACGTTCCGTTCTTGATGATCGTTTAATGGATCTGGGGTCCCGAGCCCTCATACTTCAAGGCTCGCTTTGTCAGTCTGCACTTATATAGAGGGAATGAAGGTACAGTAGTTCCTCCTAGACCGGGGAGGATAGTACCTGTGCAGTAAACAGACAGCATGACGACACCGGACAATCCAAACAAGATCAAAACAAATGAGCAGGTAGACCAATATAGATAAAGAGATGAAAATATTATTGCACCAAGTCAGTAGCGATGGTGGAGATGATACAGTAGGTGGGTGTTCAATGGGGGTCATCAGTCTCTGGGGGGGCTGAGAAGAGTCTGCAGTGATGATGTGAGCTTTTCCGGACGCACTGCTTAAACTTTGAGGGTTATGCTGGTTCCACAAACACAAACTAAAATACTAGCAGCAGAGTTGCGAGCTTCAGTTTCAGTCTGTGATGTTCTACTGAAACTAAACAACTTGTGTGGAGTGACAGCAAATACCTACATATGCTCGGCAGAATTCTGGCAATGTGATAAGGAGAGCTTCAAGCATACAGTATACTGATCATACTGGGTATAAGCTACATTATTACAGTATACATTATTAAAGTACAAATTGGGATCCCCCCAATTAAACATCATTGTAACCAAAACCGACCCAGCTTCATGGCTCGGGTTGATAAACAGCGTCACAATTTCGGTACATCAGCTTCTACTAAAGCAGCTCGGCGTTAATATCTTGTTCCAAGGGACTGAAGAAAGGCCCGTGCTTGGATCAAAATCCCAACATTCAGTTTAAACCCAGTCTCTAATAACTTTACTACACGGTGCCCTGGCTGCTTCACACAGTCCACGACAGAATTCCCACTGGTAGTCTCTCACTGCAAATTTCAAAATCTCCAAAATAAAGCGCGGGGCCCCACATACACGCCCACACACGATCTCATATTGAGGTGCACACAGACATTAGAGGACAAACAAACCACATTTATTGTCCATCAGTCTGGCAACGCGCATACGCGCACACACAGTCTCTCTCAATATGGAGACTGAGAAGAACCAAAAACGATAGTGACAAAAACTCATCTTATGCAGCTTACAGCTTCAAACTTGCATTTTAACCAAGACAAAAGATTAAAGCTCCCTTTTCCTTCTGCGCTCAAAAAGCATAGCTTCCAATTATGCTGCTTGAGTTCGTAGTTTAGTCACGCTGACGGCAAGAGCAGGGGTCCGATGGGATGAGGGGAAAAAACGTTTTCCACCCAGAGTCGATGATCAAACACCTTGGCCACCTGCTTAATGGTCTTACGGCGGCCAAGCTGCCCAAACGGACCCGCAGCGTGAACCGGCGATTGCAGCAGCGGCCTTTCGTGACCACGATCGTGGCCGCTACCAACTAATGCCGCACCTTACCTACAGCCTCAACATCTGCACTTCTGCTTCATGTTCTTCTGCTTGAAACACAGCAGCACCTGAATTTTGGCTCCGGATGTTAAGAAATGGAGCTTAAGAAATCGGCACCATTAGAGGTCATTAATACGTTAATAAATTAATACATAAATGAGGCTTGAAAACTGCGCAACATAATACTGAACAGATTACTTATACCTTTAATAAAAACAGACAAAGACGACTACTTTATACAAGACAAATACAAAATTCCAAGGAAGTGTTCAATTTCTTAAAAATATTTTTTAAGAATGTAAATTATAGCAAATTACTCAAAGAGCTAAAATGAAACGGCTTGACTGAGAAATAGTCAAGGTTTTACTGCCCTCTAAACACACAGGTTCACAATTCAGCATATTGAGATTTTTCTGATAACAATAAAGGAACATTTATAAAAAAAAAAAATTTTTTAAAAATCACATGCTCAGGGCTCGCATTTTGTTCATTTAAAGCTCAC
This sequence comes from Heterotis niloticus, assembly GCA_018136845.1. Taxonomy (NCBI): domain Eukaryota; kingdom Metazoa; phylum Chordata; class Actinopteri; order Osteoglossiformes; family Osteoglossidae; genus Heterotis; species Heterotis niloticus. The sequence goes on along the minus strand of CM030902.1, from coordinate 1,772,846 downwards.
GATGAGTTTCCAACATCTAGGGTGGGGAACCACAGTCTAACGCAGATAACAGCGACGAGTCAATACAGAGAGAAAAAACATATCAGAGTGCTTTAACTGCCGTGAGGCTGAGACCCATCTGAGGTTCCTCTGACCTCCTCAAGAGCTGCAGAAGCAGGCAGGATGAGCAACTACCGTATTGTACAACACTGTACAGCTACATCTACAGAAGCTTATTCCTTACACACAATTACGAGAGGCGTACAGTTAGAGAGCATTTTAATACCTGGCTCTTGAGTTTGGAGCCTTCTTCTGCAATCTGGAGTTGAGGTCAACACAAGAGCCACAACTCACTGCCACCTGCTGCCTTGCAGCCACGTCACCCCTGAAGAAGATGCGCAGAAAGAAGCAAGCGCAGATCCTCCCCACCGCTCTGCTTGCACAGCTGTTTATTCACATTTAATTTTCAAAAGTGCACCTGCCTTTCAGGGCCGGGCCGCCACCTGACAGCTTTTGCGATGCACGAGGGCAAGCCAGGGAAGAGGAATTTGCCAGAACGAACCTGGCCATCGCTGCCAACCCCGTGACCCCCCAGCCCCTTTTCAGCTGCGAAAAGAAAAAAAAAAACGGGTCCCCGAAGCGTAACCTTTGTGCCCACTGCTGGGGGATTTGGAAGCGGTGGTTCGGTCGGTGTGCAAATCGAGTGCGGGGGGCCAGGTTCTGCATTTTAATAGGAGCCACAGAAGGCCGGAGCCATGCATCACGCCTAATGAGGCCGGGAGACGGGGTTTTCATTTAGCGGGATGCAGGTAGCGAACGCGGCCTCACGCCTGCGGCCACCCCTCCTCCACTTCACGGAGATACAGGGGTGACGGCGACGTGCCGGTTCGCTCAGCTCACCGGAATGCGGTAGAGGTCTCATTAACACGGCGTCAACAATGGAAATATTTAAACAAAGGCATAAATGTGACATCGGCTGCAGCGCAGGATCGGCATCGCATTTATCCAACAGTTTGGGACTTAGCGGACAACCCGACCCCGGTTGTCATTCTGAGCCTGATCCTTGCTTTTGCTCGATACTCGCATCACATTTTGGAAAAATGTCAACGTACACCAACCAAACTTTGATTCTAAAATAAGCCGCAGCAATAAATACGACCCGTTCTTTCTCCTCGGCTGTGCTGCGAGTCGCATTTGGTTTGTTAAAGCAAATTTCCATCCGGTATCATTTCGCGATCCCAGTAGCGATTTCAGCCTTTAGGGAAATAAGACAGCAAAACATTTCAGCAGGATCTTAATATACGAGGTTGTGTCCCCTAAACTGAGAACAAGTCTAGCGGAGGCTGCAGCAAAGCGGTGGCTGTGAGCGAATTTACACTGCTGAGCCCTCATAGACTACAGCTGATTATATCTTCCTGAAGCCCACACCGACGACAGCTTACGCCACCGCCGGGGTCATTCTTATTTTATGTTCCAATTAATTTTTCTTCTGGAAAAGACAAGTGCCTTAACCAAAATTAAACGCAAGAGCATCTGAATGTAAATGAAGAATGGATTCTCTCTCTCCATTTAAAGTGGAGCAAACCTGACAAGAAGAATGTGTTTCCTTGAAGCAATAATAAACATACTAAGGAAATGCCTATAAACTGCAAAAACAGCAAAGACATTATTACAAAATAGTGGAAACTAACATCACCAAATTATTCTCAGCCTGGAAAGCTCTGCATAGACTTGAAAAGGGTGGAATATGAAGTATTTTTCACCCCACGAGCGGTTCATTAACTCACCGTGGAGCATCTGAAAATCGATTCCCCTTAAGCTCAGACCACCTCGAGACAAATCTTCAGCAATCGTCACATTTGGAAGTCCCGAAGACAAGGCGATGCCGCTCTTCTTTTTATCGGCCACTTCTCAAAGCTTCCATTAAAGCGATCTTTGTAGACACCGTTCTTTGCGATTCATTAACTGCGGCCCAAAATTTGTCGGGAAAGGCAAGGTGAAGCGCCTCAGTCTACACTGCAAAAGGATCTTTTCCCTTGGTGGTGCTCAGCTGCTCCAATATAGACTGAAGAAAAAACGTATTTTCCCCATTGGAGAACGAATTAAAGTTGAGGATCACCCTTTCCAAAACTGCTACACTTGGATTCTTATTTAGGGGATTAACTGGGACCGAGCCGGTTGGTTCCTCGAAACGTTCATTAGTCGCATGTAGGTCGGGGCTCCTTGTCAGTTCTAAATGGTTGCAAAAAATACAGTTGGACTAAACGGTTGTACTTTGAGAATCGCTTGCCTGAATTGGCATCTTTCTGCCTGCTGCTGAAATCCAGCTTTACTGTACTTTGGAGAAAAGCATCAGTTAAGTGTCAGCAGCATAACCACTCACTGGGGGTGCGAGGCAACAGCGGGGTTTTTTTTTTTTTTTTTTGAAGAGAAAGAGCAGAGCAGCACTCTTTGCATCTCAGCAAGCCGCTTGTGGTGACCGACTAGGTAGACAGCCCCTCGCTTTGGTGAGACAGGAAACCTCATGCAGCGATATTTATGGCATGTTGTAAATAAAAAAAGTCTAATAAAGAGCCAGAGCTAGAGGACCGTGTTGGGGGGAAAAATAATAACCGGTGCTCGCTATTCAGTTGCTATTTGTCCATGAAATGGGTGACGCTTTCACTTGCAATTTGAATTCCTATGCCAGCTTTATTTGTGAAAAAATAAATAGTAGATACTGCTCAAAAGTTTGCAACAAAACGTTTGCTATGCAGAAGTGTGTAGTTGCTTGGGAGGAAGTGTTATGCTGCAGTGAACTCGGGTCTGAAATGTACCCACATTACTTTCCAGGACAGGTTCTGGGCCACCACAACCTGCCTTAGGAGGAGCAATTACTAACAGTAACTAAAATAAAAACTGTGCTTTAAATCAACCAGCCTTAAAGCCAAAACTGAACATTTTGAAAACAACACATTTTTAGGTATAATTAGATTTTTTTTTTTTTTTTGTTAGTCCAACATTTAAAGTTCAGTAGAAAACCTTTGTCTCTGTGATAGCAGAGCACAGGAGAACAAGTGCCTGTAGATACAACGGCAGATAAATAAAGGCAGGGAGAAAACACAAATATGAAAAGGAAGAGGCACAAAACCCGAGGAGACGACCACACCTGCTGAAGAAAATTAACTGCAGACTCTCGTGTTATTTTAAACACGATGCAGCAGCAGTGGTCGGTCCATAAGATACTGGCAAGACACCACAAGGGAGCTTCTTCAGGATTTAAATTCAGCCTTCAAATACAAAAGAGCTAAAACATTAACAAAACCCAAGTCAGGCACAAAAAAGGTTACTTTAAACTTTAAAAGGCCAGTTTCAGGCTTTACTCACCAAATCTACTAGGATTAAAAATAAAATCCTTCAAATCACAACTTCCATAGGGACATTCCTTAATTTTCATGGTTGTTAAGGCAACAGGACACTTCAGGTCCAAAGAGTTGACATTAAAATATAAAATATTAGAAAGCAATAGCATGTCAATATCAAGTTTAGAAAGGAGGTTTATGATTAGGTTGACGTGACAAACATTTGCACGTATTGATTTGATGCTTTTTTCAATCCAAATTGATTTATAACAGCAAACCAATGTATTTAGTTTTAAATATCTACATAGCTGGGTAATTTTTACTGCATCGGTACAGGGAAGATACCTTGCTCTGGAGCAGCACAGCAAGAGGTGAACCAGCATCCCTCGAAAACAAGGCCGCGGCTCCGGTTCCCGTGTTGCCCGAAGTGTGCAGCTTGCTGCGAAGCTTTGCAAGCGCTGTGATTTGGAGGCAGGCGAGGTGAGTCTGCAGCCACGTGTGTCGGAGCCCTGGGGAGCTGGCAGGTCTGCGGGTCCCTCCATCCATCCATCAATCTTTCTTCTTCCCACCGTCGAGCGACGGCACAAACGCCACCCCGCCAGGAGAGCCGTGCGCCCTTTAATGTCGTTATTTTTACCCCTCGTGTGAAGATCCTGCTTTAACAGCCCTATGCAATTTTCCCTGCGGTCCAGTACTTTCTCTATTCTCTGTTTACTGAGGAAAAACGATTCTGCCAACCCCAGGTTCCCAAGCTGCTCTTCTCTGGCCTTGCTGGATTGTTTACCATTGTTTTATCGTCCGTGTTTTGACTACGTGACCTGGAAAAGTGTATGCTGCAATTGTTAATATAAACGTTAATATTTTACTAGCCGTAACTTAAACTGCTGTCTAGAGCCATGTATTGCACGCGACCCTGCTTGCAACCCAAAGCCTTGTGGTAGCCATAGTGACCAGAGATAAACCCTCCCTTACCGGGTGAAGACCACCACTGGTCAGTGTGACCTGGATTACCCTTTCCTAATAGTTGTGTTACCTATAAACTAATGACTACCATAGCTATGGCAAGAATACGTTTGAGTATTATTTGTCAAAAATTCCATCTGTACTGAAGCCAGGCTTGCTAATATGCACATTTAGTTTTTTTTTTCCCCATTTTAAGGCATCAGTCTCAGTACACAGCTGTACCAGACATTCTTTGCAGCTGTGGAAGTTCCGTCGGGAGGAACCCAAATCAGAGCGACTAGTGTGTAGTTTCTGAGGCTGGAAGGGGAAGGAAGTGGAAGGAAGTGGCTGCCAGCGCCTTCCTCCGTATGCGTTTCAGGGGTGCAAAAACGGGAAGAACTGGTGAATTCCACACGTGCCAAGTTGGGCTCAAACTCCAAAACCTGGCAACCCAAGAGCAGTGAGACACCAGCCTGACCCCACTGTGCCACCACATCCCTCTTATTCCAACTGGCAATTAAATGTGGTGAAATTATGTAGCAAAGTATTGACACTGCATAAAATCATCTACATAGGGCAGATGCCTCACTTAACTATTAGAAATAAGTGTGAAACATGCAATTCTGGGCAAATTCTCCCCTTGTCCACCTCTTCCCATGGCAGACCCCCATCCCCCCAGGAAGCAGAGAGGGAACATCAATCCTTCCAGGCTGTTGGTCCTGTATGGTGGGCCGACGAACCGACACCGCGTTTGTCGGGGAGTTTACAGCAGCAACCTGCTACGCCGCCGGTTCCCATAAAGACTGAGAGTAATGGGACAGCGAGCTCGTGTATGTGTATGCACGTGCGCACGCACACCCACACACAGTCCAACACTGACCGCATTGATCTGTACTTCTCAAATGTGACTTATTGGCTAACAGAAGAGCCGAAAACTGTGACCAAATTTAAATCATAAGAGTAAACAATGTTAAACCCTACGAAACCCTCCGCTCGATGCGGTAAATGTATTGCTGGACCTGTGGGATGGTGGGAGCAAGCGAGACGCACTGCTGTGCGGCTGTACAGCACGATTTCTTCATCAAGAGAAATTCGGGCAGGAAGTGAAGTCACAGCTAACCGCGGCCCTAATTCAGACTAATATCTCGCACGTAATTAAATCGATATTCCCCTAAACACAGACCACCACAATCTGGACTGTGGTAGAAAACATCATTAAAACCTGGTTGAGGTATTGACTTCATGTCTTTCCAAGGACAAATCTGAGAGGCAGAAAAACTAGAAATGGCAGATATTTAGTGACACACAGCTCAGAGTATTGACAAAATAAAATATTAGCTGCTTTCACCCTGCTGCATAACCCACTTTCAGCCAATTTTACTGCACTGGTGGGAAACAGGAGTTTGTGGAGTAACAGAGTCTGATCCAACCAGCAGAAGGTGGGCCTGGAAGATGGTGGGCATTTTGGGAAGAACATCAAGGTAACCAGACATCCAGTGGGTTTTTCAGCTGCCCTTTCAGTGGTTCCAGCTGCATTTGAGAAAACAGAAAACAAAAATACAGACGGACAGCAGAGAAGCTCCACTTTGCAAAGCACAGGCAATCAAACATTGAGAACGGCAGCGAGAAGAACCAGGCGAAAAGTTATTCTCAAAAAAAAAAAAAAAAAAAAAAAAACACCAAAATACTATACAAAATAGTTGCAGTTTATTCCTTTGGGAACAAAAACCTCTTCCACAACTATTTAAGCATCAATTATGAACATCAACTAACAAAGAAGAAAGCAGAGGAGCTCCTTCACAATGAACAAGGAAACTAAAAGGACCGAATGGTCTCAAATTTTCAGATTTTCTCTTAAAAGAACTTGATACTGTGAACATTAAAACGTGTTCATTCAGTCATTTTCCCTCAATTTAAAAAAAAAAAAAAAAAACCTTGTTTTAAAGAATGAAAACATTTCTGGCACCTTTGTACCATTTTTCTTTTTGCAACCAAGAATGGAGAAGGGACTGTGCGAGGTACATGTCTAACAGGTCATGGCATTTTTAAACTATTTTCTGTCTTTAAAAAAAAAAAAAAAAAAAAAAAACAGTTTTCCTGTCAGTTTTGCATGTTTTTTCTTTTTTTACAGAAACTATAACACACAAGTGCGAAGAGAAGTATTAAATATGAATGTCACAAAATTACCATTTTTTCTACTAAAGTTCTTTTTTACATACTTGGTGACCTGCTTTCTGTAAATGAAGCAAGTTATGCAGTTTCAACTCATTAAACCATAATATCTTCAGATGCTTTTTCTTGAAAACTTTTTTATTGGTCTCCTTGTTGATGCAAAGTTTTGTCAACCTCTATACTCTACTAAAGCACTGCAGATTTATGGCTATGCAGAGTACAGACCACATGGGAGACATGGAAAATAGTGCAATTATTATCACTTTTTCAACAGTGCCACACCTGTCCAACTTTCAAAGATGTTTAAGGTTAATGCCCTTGAACTCGTGTCAATCCAGGCTTTTCCTGTCCCTGGACAAAACAAATATTTCATCCATTTCACTTTTGCAACTCAAGAGTCCACATTACTCAAGCACTGTTGTAGATGTCCATCATTTGTCAGTTATAAAAACACGAAAAGGAAAAGGACTTCACCGTTTATGAAATGTATTAAAAGGTCATATAAATAAGTTTGCTTGTTTGCCTTTTTGTATTTGTATATCCTGGTCTGCAAATATAGCGACGGGGCTACATCATGCGTCTGGCTTTTGTATGGGCTTGCAGAAAGTCACCCTGCCTCCTCCTTAGTCGCTATTCTCGACTCCTGTCGGTGCAGCCAAGGCGTGACGTGCAGCCTCAGGCCCAGCGGCGCAGCGGGTCCAGCCGGAAGCAGCCGATTTGCACCCCGTCTGTCTTATCCTGATGTTCAGTCTCCTCGAAAGCTGAGAAACAGCTGCCGCTGCGGGCAGAGCGAGGGCTACGGGGAGGGAAGCTGGGCAGTTGCTTTACAGTGTCAAAGGCTAAAAGGAGGGTGGGGAAGCAGGAGAGCGGGTGCTGTGGGTAGGGGGCACTAGGACTGCTTGAGGCGTTTGCGCGGTGGCCCCAGGAAGGGACACTGTGCGGAGGCCAGGGAGCGGTAGGCTTCGGCCACCAGGTGCGGGTGCGAGGCCACCATGGACCTCCAGCCCGAGGTCTCCATCACCTCTGCTGCATGGCTGAAACACACAAACAGAGGACAGAGGGTCAACGCAGCAAATGTGAGTGGCGTCATTAATATACGCAGCTATGGCACCACTTGAGAGTAGCTGGGGCAGAAGATCCTGATCCTCCACATCCCACAAGACTTCTGCCAGGCTTAACAGGTGGAAAGATGCCTTTCTGACCCCATCTCTACGGAGGAGGACTGTGATTAGAAACGTGGAGTGACCAAGGGAGCTGCTGCCGTCTGGCTCAGGATTTCATTATCGCTGTCGCCTGCTGGAGAGCTCTTCGCTGGCTGTCTAGTCCCACGCTGCAAAGCCCCTGTGCTTGTCCTTGGCTGCCCCAATACGCCCTCACCGCCAGTGAGGCATCCTCTACCCCTGGGAAACCCCATCGTGAGTCACCGAAGCCACAGGGGTGCGAGCGCAACGTGCTGGAGGAGGCGCCATGCACCTGCACGCCGACACATGAATGGTTCCTGATGACACTGCTTGCTGGGCGCACACCTGCAGGAAGGAGCTCCCTGGAGCTGCGTGGGCGAACTTCTTCCCGCCTCTCGGGGTTCTCGTAATGTCTGTCTGAACCCCTGTGTACACTCTGCCTGCAAAATTGATGGAAGGAGGCGCACAAACAGCCTGCTTCTGCGGCTTTGGGCCCCGAGCCCTTAGAGAACCCCGCAACCTGAAGCCTCTACACATATGAAGCAGCACGCTCGTTCACCAACTCTGCCCGCTCTTTGTGTTACACGAAAGACCGGCAGCAATTCCAAACAGACAGGGAAGGACAGGAACAGCAGCCACCCGCTAGAACAACAACAAAAACGGGGGAGGGAGGGAAGCACTCCGGCATATCTTGTTTGTAATGGGAATGCAGTGGAGTGGTGCAGGCCCCTGGTAGCCGCTGTCGCTGCCCCTCCCTGCCTTCTACCCACAAAAGGATGTGCCCTGTCGGAGGCAGCCCCCTGAGAACCACCAGCGCTTACTGGTGCGCAGCACGAGTTTGCTGCAAATGGCGCTTGACGCTGTTTGGGCTACCCTTCTGCTCCTTGCTTCACTTCTGCTGTCACGCTCCTGCTGATAAACTGTCCTCTGCAACATGGGGCCAAATACCTTTTGTCCCCACACAGCTTTTGAGCACAGTATCGCCAGACTTGTTTTACCATATCTTTGAAGTGACTCAACAGAATAACCAAATGATAAGAAAATAAAAACAAAATTTTAAAAGATATGCATTCCCAAAATTTGTTTTTAAAATTAATTCTTCAATTTTGCTAATTTTACTGTCCTCTTGTTGACTGATGTTCATCTAACATCCACTCAGGGGATCCATTCCCAGACTGGGTGCTGCTATAGATGCTGGTACTCAAAACAGGCAGGAGGAAAAATTATTCATAAGGCCTTTGATCGGGCAGTGGGGAGCCCACCTTATATGGCGGGGACTCCTTTCCCAAAAAACATTGTGGAGTGCCAATGCAAGAGGAGAGCAAGACAGAGCGATAGAAAATCATTGGTTATTTGTCTCAGAAGCTCGGTGTGTCCAGACAGAGGGCCGCTGAAAGAGCCAAAGAAGGCTGGGGCAGCAGGCAACTCCAGCATCCACTTCACCGCTCACAGTCAAAATGAAAAAGGCAAAACAGCTTCTGTAAAATTTAAGGCTGGAAAACTTCTCCTTAAATAAGAAACAATCCCACAAACAAACAAGTAAGAGAAGGTTCTTCTGGCTCAGCAGATCAACAATACCAAGCACTCTGAACTCAGCTCTGAGTACAGAAGGATAATACAGCACAAGTGGCAGAAGAATCAACTGACATATTTAATATCAACTTTTAAAGCAATGATCAATTCTGTCATAGCAGCCCAGAGCTTAGAAAACAATATTGCAGCTAACTTAGCAGGCATGGATGTAGGACTGCAATTAACACCAAACCCACAAAGGAATCAGCCAAAACCACATTTTCAATTACTACTTCTCTCTCTTAGAAGAGGCCAGTACAAGTGGGAGAAGGAAGAGGACAGGGGCGGACAGCGTCACGGGGTATTTGTTCGTTTTCCCTTTGTCCCCACTCTAACAACCCTAACAGGGACTGAACAAGTGCTAGTGCAACAGAAGCATTTGTCCCAAAAGAAATAATAAAAAACTGCGGATTAATGTGGACCGATGTGGAATAATAAGATGACTGAAATGCCTGCAGGTCCACTCAACTTCTTTGTCTTTTTGCTGAGTGCAATTTAAATTCTATTGCAAATTTTGTAAATACTTGTGACAAACACACTGATGGAAATATAATGTATAATATTTAAATCTACATTAGGGGTTGGCATAAAGCGAACGGCAGCAGCTCGCACACTGTTTTCATCTATTTATTATGTTTAAAAATAATGGTATATATTTACTTTAAACCAGTTACTTTTCTCTCACTTTCGTAAAACGGTGCACTGCTTCTGACCAAATAAAACTTTTATAATCACAGATTATTTTTTTCCAAATAAAAATGTAGTGGCCCTTCTATATTAAATGACAAATAATTTATATATTACACAGACATATAAATATAATTACATATAAGGAACCATAACCATTACAGAAATGAGATTAAACATCAGGAAATATGATTCTGAAAACATCAGGAAATATGATGAAAAATCTCTAAGATACCCATGTTTCCAAAGAGAACTAAAGTGCTGATAGTGGCACCCCAGCTGGCTTTTTCTGAAAATCACCACCATTTTTCCAAAAATTTGTATGCTATAATTCTGTTTTCAAAGTGATGCGATTATTGGGATATTCAGGTTTGTGACCACATCCGTCACTGCTATGTCATAGCGTTTCACTAAGGTTCAGGGCTTCTGCGCTGGCCACCCTGTGTCTCTCCTGCCTTTTGCTTTCACAACCCTCACGCCTCCTTAAGATGATACACTGCGCTGGTGAGTGTCTGCATATTCCCGACATCACACTCCGCTGTGGTTTAAGATGATGCAATGAAGATGACAACAGGCACTGCTGTTTGTTGTCATGCCTGTCTTTTTTCCCTGTGCTTTGTCTGAATCCTGATGTATTAAAAAAACAGGGGGGGGGGGATTCCCTCTGCGCATTACGATAGTCTCCAAAGTACAGATTTATCTGTTAAAACTGTTGAAACATTTACAGAACAAATACATGACCTTGAATAAGGACAGAGCACAGACATTGAATAAACAATTTTTCAAACTGCAGAGGGTTAAGACCCCAAAATAAATGATGTCCCCTCCAAAAGTATAAAAACTGCACAGTGTGGGGGCTATAAAGATACACATCCAACTAAAAACCAATTCTCCAGGGATGATATTTCAAACCGCCTCTAGCTAGGTGTCACCGTCGCCATCATGCATGCACTTGACAACTGGAATCGCATCTGATGCACACGCATAGGACAGAAACCCAACGACTAAGCTTGATAAACATGACATTGCCAACAAAATCTCGACTGTCATCATTTAAGCTGATTTGATGTACAGCATTGATACAGCTAAAACCCTAAATCAGCATCTTTTGACCTGTAAACCAATACCACATGTAGACTGTTGAGCACAAAGATGGGAATATTAAATGGGTTATTAAATGTTAAATATCAGGTGTTATCCAGCTCCCCGCTATTAATGATGAACCTGCCAGCTCATTTTGCCGCGTATGTCCACATGGGCTCAGATAAAAAAAATAATAATTACAATTGACTTCTGTATTCTGTATGAGGTAGCAACACTGAATACGGTTTTTGAATGCATTTAAAATGCTTTGCAACTAACAGTATGCAGTATCTTAATATGCTTTTCCCTTAACACAATATAAACACCTTTCTCAGATACAAAAAAGATGGTGGAAATGGGGGATATTATTTATTTTATCTGAGATACTCTGCGGCATAGGCCCATTCCCATCACTTCCCTGTGGCCATCCTCAGAATGCTACGTGTAAGTGATATAAACTGTGAGCATAAAAAGCACCGAACGTATTGTGGACAAGGGTATGCGTAAAGGCTCAATACCACAGCAGCACCAGGCTGGCTGAGGCTGCACTACTTACTAGTTGATGAAGTCAACAGCCTGTGTCTTGAGCTGGTCAGCGCTATGCAGGTCGGCCAAGATGAGGATCTCCGCCGCATTCTCTACAGACAGGCTGGTGCAGAGGGCGTCCTCACACATCACTTTCAGGCGCTCCAGTGCATACTGTCAGAAGAGTGCAGAGAAAATATCGGATGAGCAATCCAAATGAAGGAACATAAGGAATGACTTGCTTTCTTATGAAATGTGATATTTCACTGGGGGTAAGTTATGCAGCTCAACTATACAAAAGCAAGCAACCTATAAAGCAGCAAATACTACATTGTGAGGCATCTGTATTTACATTTACTCTTCAACAAACTATGCAAACCCGCTGCATGAGACACTGACGGATACTGACAGATGCTTCTTGGAGAATGGAGACGAGGACCTATGTAATGGTTGTGCAGGGAAGTTACTGGAAGTTTACTGCCACCAGCTCCCCTGAACAGTGCAAACATACATCACCTTGTCTGCTGCTGCAAGCAGGTCGTCGGCCATCTTGTCCAGGTTGGGCGCCTTGCCCGTATAGATGAAGCACATCATTTCTTTGAATACCTCAGGCTCCACATCATTGATTTCTACTCGGTTCTGTAGAAAGCAGAAAGGAGCGGGCAGGTCACAACCAAAGGTTCCCGCAAAGGAGACTGGAGATGACTGACAATTTTTCTTTTTCGGTCATTTTTACCACAGACCATTAAACCTAGACAAACTAAAAAGTGACAAGACAGCAGCTTACATCCATTTGCTACAGACTGATGTTGTTAGCAACCTCCTCTTGTAAGGCAGCAAGCCCTGACAGTGTACCCAACATGTGAAGCACAATCATGTACCCTGCATACCCCAGTCAGTTGAAACCTAGCTCATGATCAAATGTAATAACACAAGTTAAAATCTTGAATAAGAAAAAAGGAATGAAGGCTACCTTACAGGTATCAACACCAAGTGTTTTTGTATCTGTAATTTCACGCATCAAGATGTGGCCCAAGTAAGCACCCTAAACAAACCTTTACTTCTATGACAATAATAACAGAAAATGCATGCAAGAGGTAAATTGTCATCCTTGCTACCCACTTCCTACCATGCCTGTTGCTTATTTCTACAACACCCCCCCCCCAACCCAGGTGCTCAGTGCATCCCTGCTCTTTCTGCAGAGCCCATCGACTGTCACAGATGTCATGCGCCTTGGCTACTGCTCTGACTGCGCTCTCTTCATCTGCTGCACCTGACTTTGCAGAAAAACTCCTTTATCTCGCTTTTCTTTCCACACTCTAGGTTTTGTAAAAATGAAAGAAAGCATGCACCAGTTTTATTAAGATTTGTCACAGTGCGCTATAACATCGAGTATCATATCTGATCCCAGATGTCCCCTTGTGGTCTTACGCTAAACATGCAGCACTTGCCAATACCATCACGCATTTCTCAGCACACTTGCCTTTCCTTGTTTTGGTTCAAAAAGTTCTACCTGCAGCACAGGACAACCTATCACAGGGGCAACTCAGACCTGAAATATAACATTAAGAGTTTTGCCAACACCTGAATTTTACGATATAGATGCGGTGCACTAATAGCCACAGGCAAACTGACATACAAAGGTCCATCTGACCATGCTGCACTCATCCCTGGTCTCCCCTACTGGGGGTCTCGAGTGCTGCTGGAAAGGTGTGCGGACTTTTTACTGTCAAATGGGAATCGCCTGTTAAAGACAGAATCTGTTTCATGCAAAATGACAACACGGTGGACACACTTGCTCTTTGTGACTGCGGCACGTGGGGGAGACAATGCACAGATCATGAAGTGCAGGACCCTTCACAGTCACATCCCACCAAATACAGAACATCACAGCCACCCACACCTGCACACCCCAACTGCATATTAAATGCACCTGAGCCTGTTTATTCATTCAGTCCTACAAAATACTTTCTTGAATATAAATGAGTGCTTACAAATGGTAACAAAGGCATGGCTATTTCAACTCAGTAAATCACAAGAAAATGCATTAATGCTTCCATCAAAACATCAAGTGTCAACAATCAATGCAAACATCAGAGACTGAGCAAACAATTCCCAAAAATAAAAAAAAATTTTTAAAAATAAATAAATTTAAAAAAACCCGCTAAGGCCTTTAATCCGGAAAGTAAGAAGCCAGTGAGTAACCAAATTAAACAAAGTGAGGCAGAAGTGATCCAGCTGCCATATTATGACTTTTGGCTCTTTTGAGCGAAGGGAGCGAGGAGCTAATTTCCACCGAGTGGAGCCTGCAGCCACTGGAGCCCTCTCCATCATCTGTTCGCATGGCAACCCGAACCCCAACCTCTCTTCACTCCAACCAGCAGAACAAGGCAGCAAACCAATTATACTTCCGCTTTATCTGTGCCGCAACACAATGGGTTTTAACAGGGTCAGCGCCGGCGAACAAACTTTTAATTCATTTGTTTATTATTCTGCCGTTCACCTCTGATATGAGCATACAGGGTGGCGGAGGGTGTGTGCTGAAGTGAAGAAAAACCCTTAATGGGTAAAAAGCTAACTTTCCTCAGTTATGTTTAGGAAAGAGCGACAAATTGCTTTCTTGTTGAAAACTTGTTTTTCTTTCTTTTCTCGCAGGTTTCGCCGTGAAAGAGGTTTAGCGTGCTTGCGTCTCCTTAGTACTCAGTGGCCCACACTGTTTACACTCGGGGTGATAGGTGTATTGCTCACTTACTGAAATGACTTCTGGCCATTTGAGCCACATAAATATAGAAATAAGGTACGGTGCAGCGGGAAAACTGCGTGATGGGGAAATACACTGGAAAGTGACTGCAATATCACAAAGACCATCAAAGAGACCATTACAGTGGTCTGGTGCATTCTGCGCATTTACCCACCATTGCACTCATGAGAAGGATATTTTAAATACCCAGCAACAACTGCACTCCCTGCCCTGTTTTGACAAGATTGAAAATATTATTGTTACCACAGATAATGTACTGTATGTGAGCAGTGCTGGAGTGAATGCATAACTAAAACGTACAGCCTGTAATATGATCTTGTCAAATTAAAATGCATACAAATGTATTATTGCCATCACCAGCCAACAGCATTAGCCCTCCAAAAATGAGAGCTAGACTTCCTATTTAAATGTAAATTGTTCGTGCACAGATGAAATTAATAATAGCAACAATATCTAGCATGTTTTTATTAACTCCGAGGCAAAGTGTTTAGCTTCGGATTTTTAATGAACATCTTATCTGAAAGTAGGATGAATAATTAATAAACATTATTAGTTTAAAAAAAAAAAGCTGATTCTGTTTAACCAGATTTAAGAAGTCAGACACGTGAACAGAATCAGTCAGAAGCTGTAAATGAGATCCCTCAATTAGCCACAGTTTAAAGTGTCTCCCCCGACTTTTTAAACATTTTTTTAAACAAATGAGAAAAGATTATGGACAATTAAAACCAAGACAAAGAGAAGCAGCAGAATCACACAGAAGACAGATGACAGAAGGTGTTTCTCCCAGGATGGCAGACTGAGGTCCCGCTGGGAGATGGTGCAGCAGAGGCTGTGAGGAAATGGAGATTTGATGGACAGGAAATTTACGAGGAAGAATGATGAGTGGGGGGGGCCTCCGAGAGAATTACAAGGTCACAAATCCGTTGTTTAAACTCACAAAGGCTCAGAGGAGAACGCCGACCAAGTGCATCCCAAAGCACTTGCCGGCAGACCGGTTTGAACACGTGTTCTAATATTACTCCTAAAATGTTCACTAAATGTAGAAACAAAACACGCTCAACTCTGACTATAAAACCCCTTCTTCTGCGTGCGAGCTGAACCCTAGAAAACAGCATTTAAAATGCAGCACAAGGCACAGAGTGCTTCTTCGTTACAGCTGTAGACATGGTGTGGTGCACCGTGGTACGCAGCGCCCTGACAGCAAGCTGTACTCCTGTGTTCAGTTTTTTCTTCCAGCTGCATGTCCAGCTGTCCAGGCCCCAAGCAGCATAGCGACTGACTTAACTCCCACCAGCAAAAAATGTCAGTTGTGTTTGTCTGGTGGGACACAGGGCCAGCTGATGAGTACAATCACAGTATTTCACAAATAATGGCCGAATCAGAACATCTGATGGAAACTGCTGGAAGTCGGGTGCCCTCCCCATCGCAGTCTCCAACACCGGCGGAATCACTTCACCTGCTCTGCTGGCTACTCTTAAGTGGGAGGACAAATATTTGGCAGGATTAAACAGCGGCTGGGATGCCCTGCGCTGAATCACAGGAACTGTTCCCGAGCAGGTGGTGCTTACAGCCGTGACCCCGGCCTCAGTTCTGCAGTGCGATCAAATCCCACCCCAGTGGCAGATGCTTATCCCATTGCGGTCGGATCCTGACCCACCCCTGTACATCAGCGAGGGACCGCCACTGCTGCAGGAACACCGCCATTTACCCTCATGCTCCGACCTCTCTTCTTGCTCGTATCAGAAACGCCAGCGCTGTGTTGCTCCTCATACAGATCAGGGCTGTGGACCCTTAGATCCACCTGCTGAAACCTGAGCAACACTCCTAAAAATATCCACAACTAAATTTGCAGGAAACAGTATTTCACTCAGTTTATGTCCTGAACAATGATAGCACAGTAAAATTTTCATGTTATTTCTTTCTTTCACTTAGACTGCTGTTTTCAAAAGAAGCCTGATCCTCGCAACTGGCCGAAACCCAACGTTGAGAACCGCTGATGCAGAAGGCAGGGGCTGAGGAACTACTTACTGGCAACTTATTAACACCCATTTTTCACCTGAACACGCAGTGTTAACAGACATCACACAGCCCTGCAAACACTCCACAAACATGACATCATCAGCACACGCAGCAATGGTGCTGCGGCCCATGATGTAATGCTGGGAAAGAACTCGACAGCAGCCTTTTTGCCATCTCGGCACGAGAAAAGGGGACACAGGTAAACACCACGTTTACACAGCTTTGAGCCGCAGCCTTAGCGACCCCGCTATCGACACATCCTGTAACGTACAATTAAAAGCCGGCACTGGGTACTTGGGTGTGTTAAAGGTGACCTTTCAGTCCATTTTTCCTCTGCATGTCCCCCGCAGAAAAGCCCGCATATAAAAGGTACGTCTTAGAGGTAAAAGTAAGCTCCCTCACAAACACGTCAACATCAGATTCGAAGGAAACAAAGGAGGAACTGGATCATGCTAATTTAATCCAAAAATAACTGAAGGGGAAGTTCCTCAGAGAGACAACGCAAGAAGGGAGTCGAGGGGAGACATGACGCATCCGCCGCCGTCACACCTCCTCCATCGCCCAGCAGATGAACCTGGGATTATCGGTCCAACGCAGGAGCCGCACACCATCACCTACATCTTTCACCGCGTTCCACAGAAGCCACAGGGGAACTCGCACACCTGTCTTTCTCAGCTGAAACAGCAGCATGCTTTCACAACACCATCTCAGCATCACATGAGGTTTTGCACTGTACAGTGCTGTCTGGTTCAAAACAGAGCAGCAGCAACCACCGTGCTGGACACAGTGCTAAGGTGAACAGCGGGACACTCACCTTCTTACTCTCCTCCATCTCATGTTCAAACATGGCACTGAAAACAGGGGAGCGCGCTGGAACACACAAAAAAATGTGTCAACATTTCAACACACAACAACAAATGAGCTTTTGCCTTCCAGAGCCTGAATCCTCAGCTAAGCACAGGCAATGCTTTCCACCTGGGTCAGTGTGTACCACTATAATGCACAACAAGTGAAAAAAGATACTGAGGAAATATTAGGGTTACATATGACACTGCAGAAGCCTCACCATAAAAACCTGGATTACATTTTCCAATTAATGAAAAGCCTAAATAGGTCATAGCATTCAAATGTTCACAATATTTGTTCAGCCGCCATTTTAAATTGACATTTATTCATTCACCACTTCTTTTGCCAAAGAGATTGGCAATTAACTAGTATTTAACTAACAGAGCCATGTTAGAAACACACACACACACACACACACAGGCAATTTAGAGTCACCAGATCACCTAAAACTTGCCTTTGGACTGTGGGAATAAACAAGAGAACCTGGAGACAACCTACATGAGCATAAGGTGAGCACACAAACTCCACACAGATTGAGCCAGCTTTGATCCAGGTTCCAAACCTACAGCTCAGGAGCTAAGAGAAGCCATCACTACCTGCTGCACCACTGCCACCCACTCAAGTCACTTTGACATGTGGTTGCATTGAAACTCAACACAATGGTCTTCAAAACACATTTTAAAAACAAGAAACCACTAAATAAGAAGACCTTGCTGAGCTGTGCAAAGGCTTGTTAGATGCTCATGGGTGGCCTGCTTACCTGCCAGGATGGCCTTGTGGGCCTGAAACTCCTGCCCGGCCACGCAGAGGGAGCAGTCGGTGAAGCGCGAGTTCTCCCACAAGCCGCCCAGCTCGTCAGCCAGCCGGCAGTCGGGCACCTTCACCATGTTCATTGTGTTCTGGCCCGAGATGTTCACAGAGTCCTGAACGACGCTCACCTGCAATGAACACATCCAGGCAATCGATTAATCTATCAATTTCACATAAAGCACGATATCTTCAGCCGTAACCGAACCTGCTGAAGTGGCATAATTATCTAACTGGCCGGATGAAATTAAAAGCCTCAAACAACTTGCAAGTAATAAGGCAGGTTATTGAGCAAGACGCACTAGAGCCATATGGGTTGTTAACAGATTATTGATCCGAGGTCCTTACAGCAGAATTTGCCTGGGATTTCACTCCTATGTTTCCCATGCACATCACAACCCCTTTGGTCACGACACCAGTGGGTTGTTTGAAAGCAGATGCCTCTCTTTGCCCTTGTGATACGCATATCTTCTCCGCAGGTGCCGAAAATAAAGATCAGAGGGGCATGGAGGGAGGAGACAAGAGGAAAAGCAAGTGCAGAAGCGTCCACTGGACGGCACACACGTGGGGAGGGACAGTCTCCCATGGAGGACCCCTCACCGAGCATATGGGCGCGTGCACGGAGGAACGGAGGCGTGCGAGTGTTTATGCGTGCGCGTAATTGACTTTAATTTCCCCTAATGCCAGCACCAGCTGCCTACCTGCTGCTGCCTGAGCTCCCACCAGGGCTCTAAAACATGTTGAGGAAGGACATGGGTGTCCCTTCACATCTGAGTCATGTCAGCAAGGAGCCAAAGCATTCGGTTTCATTACAGCGCATCCACTTCACCTCTAGATTCGGGGCCAGGAGGCCAGTGGTTCTACACTTTAAGGACACTGAGGTTTTGGGGAAATGCCAGGGAAACACACAGATTGCTGACCGAAGCTCAACACACATAAACCTAAGCAAAATAAAGAGAGAGCACATGTTGGAGGCAGGAATTCCCAAGTGAAAAATGTGGAGGAAAAAGAGCATCAGGACATTTCCACAGTAGAGAAAAGACACAAAGGAAGACAGCCACCAAACGCTGACAAAGTCTCGCTGGGTCTTGCCCCTCCAATAGGCTTCAGGAACAAACTTTAAAACATTTAAAGTAGATTTTATGGTGCGTTTCAATCACCGTATCTATTGTCTGCATATTTGCCTTAAGAGGATATGTTTATATAAGTCTGGCATTACAGATAATGTATTAAACATGACATTAAGTGCTTCTTGGGGAAAAAAATTTAATTTTCATTACAGAGAAAATACAGGTGATGCAATATTTTGGATTTCACAGGTGAATCCAAGGCATGCAATGTAGCAAAAACACAAAAAAAAAAGTTGCTGGTTTGTATTCTGAGGCCAGATGAAAAGTTTGCTGAGCGCTGTAACACACTTAAGGAACAGAAGTTTTGTGCAGTGTGGATCCCACGCATGTCACTAGGGAAAGTGGATTAATTCTTCCGCAGGCTCGGCGCTTAGCGCAAGCGGACGACGACGCTTATGGCTCCAACAAAGCACACGCGCAAGCCCATCTATCGGCATCGCGCCTGCAATCTGTTCCATCTGCAGTGGTTTTATTTGATTTGTTTCTGGGTTCCTGCGTCCCTGGCAGAGCCGCGCAAGGCTGACTCTGTCACCTGCTCCTTTCATCTCCACTTACCTCACTGCAAGACCACACCTGTTTGGAGACGCCCAGCCCAGCCCCGCCCCACCGCCGAGTACGGGACCGGACTGGGTTAAGTCTGAACGGCGACGGATTTGAAGAGAACTGCAGCCCTATAAAAAGCAGCTCTGATCAAAGTAAAAGTGCGGCTCTATCAAAGATTGGGATGCTGGGATTATCAGACGCAGAGACAGACACAGGTGTGTCTAGTCTGAGGGGTTTATTTGCGTGCGATGATGGAACACGCTAACACTCCCTACTTGAGGTGGCTCAGTTTTAAAGCCCTTATCTGTCTGCAGTGCGAGGAGTGGCAGCACTGACAGGATTAGCCAGCATCCCTCATACTGACACACAACAAAAGTATGCTTCTGCTTTGAGGGCCTACTAACTCTGCTTCGGCTCCGCGAACGTTAGCAATATTTTATCTGCCGCCAGTAACGATAAGCAAATGAAAATTTCACACGCAAACACTGGAGCGAAACACGACGTAAACGGCCGTGGCACAAACCTTCCCAAGTGAGCCGATCCAGAAGTTATGCTACAAAATAACTTGGTAAGCCTCTCGGGGAGAAGTAATGGGTCATGCGGATGCAAAGTAAATATTAAAAAGTACAGCACCACCTGATGATGGCATGAAAACTTTTTTTTTTTTTATTAAAATTTAAGAAAATATCAGTACACAAAAGTGAACTTGCTGGAAATGGAAAAGCAGGGGGAAAAAACAAAAATCTTGCATCTCTAATGTTTGCTTGGCAAAAGAGTGAAAATGTCTTGGAAAAACACTATGGTGTACCCATCTTTATTTTCTTGAAGTCTCAATAAAACTCAAGTTAAGATGCAATAAAACTTGAGCCCTGCACTAGACTGGAGTTGTTTAATTCATTAGAGCTTTGCCTTTTCACACAGCCTAACCTGTGAATAAACCGGAGGGTTAATTTGTATTAATTTTTTCTTCACAAGTGATGTAGTAGCTGGATGTACAAACACAAGCTGCAGACAGATGACTGTTCTCAAGTGGGAACTGTGCATTGGTTTATAGCTGTTTTTTTCCTATAAATTATGAGTCTTCTTTATACATGTCAGGATGAAAATCACACATGGGATGAATAAGAACAAGGACCAGATCAAGCTGCACAAAGTTAACCATCTCTACATCCTCACCCCATTTGTTTATGTTTGAAAGCCGTACAAGTTCAGGAAGCAAAGGTCACCCAAGGTCACCTTTTCCAATTACACACTGCAATTTATTTTCATTAACAAATATCATTTTCCACTTTTATTCACAGGCGTGCACATATATTATACCTGATACTGTGTGAATGTGTGCAAAAATAATTAAATAAAAAGTTCATTAAGTTTCAGCAAATTACCACTCCCTGCTCCATCTCATTTCTGCAGCATTTTTCAGGCCTGGTGGGTTTTTCAATCAGCCTTTAGTACGTTCACGCCCTGCTCTGCGCAGGCTGAGTTAATAGAGCCACGATCTTGTAACTGCCTGGCTGGCCCCTGCACAAAACTCATCAGCAGCCTTTTGCAATGCATGAGTCTCCCTCCTCAAAGCGAGCCGGAGGAGCCACAGAATAAACAGCTCGCTGCCGCCACCGCCGTCCTTCTGCTCATCTGGCTGGGTCACACGACCAGTTAGCCGGCCACCCACCACCCCGAGCCCCTATCGACTGCGGGGACCCTCGGCTGTGTACCTCACCGGATCGGGTGCAAGGGGATGGATTTTGGGGGTCAGGCTCATGTGCATCCTTCACAGCACTGCAATTTCCCCATTTCGCTGGTTTTGTCAAAGTTGAACTAAAACAACACAGATAGTAAAATGAGAGACATCTTTCATTATAGACAATGCTTTACTCCCCCCTGTCACCTCAGCAACAGGGCACAGCCGCCGTCATGCTTGCAACAGCTACATTGGCTGTGTCTAACTGTGTGGAAAGCTTGGTCTTGCTGTATGATTATAACAAGTGTAAAATTTACACACTTTAACCATTTATTTGCATAACTGTAGGAAAGCAGCCATTCCATCAACATTTCTGCCAGACCCACATTTCCAATTACAGTTTTTTTTTTTTGTTTTTTTTTTTTTTATTAAATATTACCTGAAAATGGCACGTTGGTCAAGCAATGCCTCTGTTGTGTGTCTGGGCAGTTTTTTTTTATTTTTTATATATATAAAAAATATTTTATATATATATATATATATATATATATATATATATAAAAGTTAAAACTCTGTTGGAATAATCCAATTATAAACAAGATTCCCAAGTTAAGTTTTATTTTTCACAGTTCAACATTTACCGTTTATCCATGACAGAACATCACAGGAAAATATAATCATGTATTTTTTGTTTTCATATTAGAAGCTCGTATACGTGACTTTCTTATACTAGAAATAGCACACAGTAAAGAAATACTGAAAGTGTACAAAAGCCGTATGCAAAAGTATATTACATTTCCAAAATAAAGTTCTCAGCACTCTGAAAGTTGACCCTGTATCCCAGCAACCAGTGAGCTGAGACTGATGCTGTGACTATCATTCCGCGACCTGAAGCGCTTGTTTCTGTGAATCTGTACATGTACATACAGCTGTAGTGCAATATTCCAACTTTATCTGACGTTTATTTATTTAGCTGACACAGCAGGTATCCTGATTTCTATTAAGCTGCCGTTTTTACCATAGGGGTCAGTAAAACACCATCAGTTGGGGTCACCTTCTCCCATTTGCAAAATCTCACATCTCATCACACAGTTCTCGGGCTGCGACCGGGCATTTCTAACGGTCGGGTACTTCACGTTCTGGAGCACCGGCCCGGCCGAGCACATGTGAGGGGCGTCCCAGCAGTAAAGAACACCGTAGCGGACTGCCCGGGCTCACTGGCGGCGGCCCTTATCCCACAAGGAAGTCAGCCTTCACCAGAAGCTCCGGGCCCCTCTCTCTGAAACTGGGCGGGCACTGCGCCAACACCCAAAAACAAAAACAAACGATGAGCAGCTGTGGCGTTCTCCGGGACGGGCACACGACATATGGCGCAGCCCTGTAAAGGATGGGCGCTGTCATGAGTAAAGTGCTTAAAAAGAAAGAGAAAAAGAGAAGCAGCGTGAAGGGGGGAGGAGAGAGAGCCGAACACGAGCACAGAGCTAATTTATTCCACAGGAGCTGCCCCCCTGCTGGGCACCATTTGGACGCAGACAGAGGAGGGCAGAGGAGACCTTACAGATCTCGCATCTACTTGTTTTCCGCTCTGTTCCCGTTTCCTCATTATTACGTTACTAATAGAAACGCTGCTGAAATTAGAGCGCAGGTTCTGCAATGCCAATAACGCGCAAATGAACTGAGAGAGCCGGCGGGGAAACGGAGGCTGAAGATATTGCAGAGCGAGACCGAGGAATGACGGGAGGGAGGGGGCGTAACACGAAAGCGGTTCCGCTTCAAACAAAATAAATAAACAAAACAAAACTAATAAACGACAAAAATTGCTTAATTTCCGCAACTTTAATCAGCAGCGATGTGCACAAATGGACGGGATGTTAAGAGTCGGAGCGGCGCCTTACGCTGCTCCGTTCTGACAGGCGTCTCCTGCTGGATCACCAGAAGGCAGCCAGAGGAGGGCTGGAACGAGCTTTTCACACTCTCCCCCATAACCCCCAGCCCGACATGACAACTTCTGTGTCGACGAAGGGAGAAGAAGAGCTTCCTCTGAACAAGCCATCTCGCAGCGACAGCCAGCGCGGCGCTTTTAATGGAACGGTCCCCTCATTAGGCAGCTCCAGGTGTCCGGGGACTCCTTGTTTGCCGGCTTCCTACATGACGCGGCGTCGCGTCCCCCGAGACGCTGCTAAGTGCCTCGTGCTGCCGAGCGCTACGCCAGAGCGGAGAGGTCTCGAACGCACTGACAGGCGCGCGGTTCCGCTCGGCGCCGTTTAACCGCCTTCTCTGAAATCGCAGAAAATATAGGCTGCCACAAACTGTGCTGCATCATAACCACGGAGCTGCTTACATTAAAGCTCTGCAAAAGCCGCTGGGGGTGAACGTATCACCGCGTCACCTTGTGACCGCTCCTGTTATGGCCGTTGTCTTTTCTAATTCATTGCCTTTTGAAAGGCAAATTAAATATCATATACCCAAAAGCATCAGGACAGCAGATACCCGCATGTTCAGCTGTCCTATCGAACGCACAGAGCAAGCAGTTATATCCAATTATCATTATTTATTCACTTAGCTAAAATGTTAGGTTTGTACTGGATGTTAAGCTGCTTAGAATTACTTAAACAGCTCAACATTTTTTTTATTTTTTTGTTCTGAAGCAAGTCAGTCGCTTAGCAATGCGACAGCAAAAGCTGGGATTGGATCCCTCGTATTACAGCTGCAAGACGACAGCTCTGACCGCTACACCCTCTGGAGGCCCATTCGATGAAATGTGCGCGCACACACACACTTACTGAAAAGGGCCAAAATTTAGACACATACAGCAACACTGATTTCATGTCCAGTAGCAACCAAGGGTTCGGGACCCATTAGAATTCAATCTCCGCATGAAATTGTAAAGTTATACACTTTTACAAACTTTCTCATTTTGTTTACCTTCAGTAAACATCCATTTCAGTAATACAATTCTACTTGAGAAAAAAAAAGCAAATTAAAATGGGAAATTTAAATCTCCTACTCAGCCAACATGGCTAGAGCAATAAAAGGCCTCCATTAGCGGCTGTACACAAGGAATATTTACATAAACTGCTCACAATTAGAAATACTGCACCCCCCTTTCCCACACAGCAACATCCCAGCATCAAAAGCAGCATTTTCCCCCTCACACTGCTGCCTGGCATCGACCCAACGTGAGGAGCGTGCACGCTTGGCATCGCATCCCGAGGAACACGCGTGAGGAGAGACTGCAGAGCTGCCACGTGCTGAACCGGCTTGAACCCGCAGAGAAACAGCTGATAAAACCTGCCAGAGCCTCAGCTCCTGCCCGCCTACTCCCACCCGGCTAGACCACCGTGACCGACCTGCTCGCCCAGAGATTCGCTCTGACTTCTGACTGACTGGGTCTGGTCCCCGGAAACTTCAAGATGGCTCCCTGCCATACCCTCTGGGTTAATTATGGTCTTTTCAAACCGCCACTACACTTTTTAAACATTTATGGGCGCATACATAACATAAGGAAAATTTGCATGTCCACAAAGTTTAACCTCCCACAGTTCACTTCACTAAAGTGCCATTATATGTGAGCACAGTTCAAAAGCGCTCTCTGTCAGGTTACATGTAAAATGTAGCCCTGGGGGTTCGAATCTCTGAACCAGGAACGAGCATGGTAGCAACATGGCAGCTATGAAGATGCCGCTTGGATTTCGGATGCTGCTGAAAGTGTGTACACTCGGTGACGACGCCCTTTACCCCAGTAACATGACTGACAGAACGGCACCCCACATTGTCAAAGGGCACTGCTCCCTCACGTCTTGAGGCGTGACAACATCCACGGTGACAACAGCACCTACTAGCACCAGCTATGAATAAGTTACAGATAAACAAGTACCACTTAGAGGACGGCATCATGTACAAGCCACGGGCAAGGGGGATGGGGGGTTTACACCAGCTTCCAGTTCATTTAGGGCTGCGTATTTAAAGGTGAATCCAAATGAGCCCATAAATGATAGTTGCTTCCCCCCCATATTACCTTCCTGTAATTTAGTGGCTAAAATGTTGTAAGAGCACCCAGACAGATGCTGGCATTTTAACACCCTAATAAATGAATGTGCTTAAAAATATTTGGAGTGAGAAGACTGTCGTAAAAACTGGAGCAGCTATTAAGAAATATACATTAAAAAATTATGGTGGAAAATTTTTAATTTATTTAGAATTAAAAATAAATTGTATTTATTAGAAAGTCTGTGTGCGACAATAGAAAAGTCTAAAAGAAGCAACTGGAGCTCATGCAAATGAAGGAACAACTGTGTACTCTCATGTGACAAGAAAACATTATTGTGATTCATTCTCCTACTTAATTTCATTATTCTGAGTAAAGGAATATACATTTCCATTTGGAGAACAACATGATCGGATGACGCCTCCTGCCCGGCGCGCGCGCACACACGCACACACACACACACACACACACACACACACACACACACACACACACACACACACACACACAGGAAGGTGGACAGTACCTCGCAAAACAAGGTGAGCTTGTCGTCAGGGAGCAGCCCGTTGGCCTCGTCCAGTAAAAAGTCCCGGCGGATGAACTTCTTGAAGCCCCAGTCCTTGCCCTGGACAAAACGGTAGGCCCTCTGGCTCTCTGTTCACCCAAAAAAGGCACAGACATGCGTCACGCAAACACGTACAGCACTGCATCACGGCAACGTGCGCATTGATCGCTCCTGTCAGACACAGCTGATGGTTTAGCGCAGCGATATAAACACAGCTGCTAAACACTGTTGAGGGTTTTAATAAACAAATGACCACTTGGTGTACAGCAGATGCTGATTCGATCCTGCACACAGAGTGCTAAATAGAGCATTATTAAATGCTAACAAAAGATTTATGAATCATTTGGGGGGGGGTGTCCCCCAACATAAAGGGCTATATAGCCTGATTCTTGCATACAATCTGAGTGTGTGAATTTGACAGTAAGAAACAGGAACTGGTAGTAGCAGTCTGTCAAAAAAATAGCCACACCTGACCACAGACTGGACCTTCTCACTGCATTGAAGCTCATGAAATGCCTTAAAGGGCAGTGCTTGAAATTTTCAAAGTCGGTTCATGTGCAGCACACACATCTTGCAAACCAACTGACCTGAGCACGATACTGACACACTTTCTCACGCACATGTGCAACAGCAGGTAGTTCCAAGATAATTTGTCAGGAGAACAAACAATGAGTCAGTGCAGCCATGGAGATACAGTGTACAACACTAAAAATACTTTGCGTTAAATGCAATAAATTTAAGTGTAATAAAGTTTATTGACGTATTGATGAGTTATTACCGTCTATCCTTTCACCTTTCCACTCTATGACCAGGGGTATGCAGGGTAATTCACGAACACACTTCTACCTGATGCCTTCTGGTGATCCAACTTGACAAGGAAAATGTACAATGTCTAGATGCCAGTTTCACCAAACTATGTTTAGTGTCACTGTCTTACTACGAAGGCAATCCCACATTTCACATGCAGGACAGGGATCCCTCAGCCTGAGACCCCAGGAAACCTTGCAACAGGGGTTTCATCTCTGCTTAGAGCTGGTCAATTACACTCGAAGGACCTGGGGTTCAAATCCCAGGTCCTGCTACAGTACCCTTGCGCATGCCGCTTACCCTAACTTATCCAGCCATGTAAACAGGTAAATCACTGCAAGGAGATTAATGCTGCATGTTGATAAGCATCAGCTAAATAAATTAATGTAAAAGAACCAAAGATGTGGGTCTGTTTTAGACCAAACAAAGTAAAAAAGGAGGACAGTGTGCGGGAGAATCATAAAAGCAGTGACGGAGGCTAATGGAAACTGGCTCTCTCTTATCTACGCGTTCTGACACCCACTCGTGAGTAAATTATTTCTCTTTCACTCGCTCATCCTGTCCACCTTTCGCCGTCATCGTCATTAATAGGTGCTTCACACCTCAGCTGTGTCATCGAGCCTCAACGGCGGAGAAGTGATTAAGTGCCACGTGTCATTTCCACATCAGGTTCTTCGCA
This sequence comes from Heterotis niloticus, assembly GCA_018136845.1. Lineage (NCBI taxonomy): Eukaryota > Metazoa > Chordata > Actinopteri > Osteoglossiformes > Osteoglossidae > Heterotis > Heterotis niloticus. Next base: position 1,745,538 of record CM030902.1, on the reverse strand, counting down.
TGTTACAGCTTAAGTTCCAGCGTCACGGCCCTATTCAATTTCACACACAGCGCTGCATTTCTCTTCTCTTCACTGCCCGCTATCAGATGAAAGAACACAAAAGTCCTAATAACCCTGCTTATGTCTTGAACAGTAATTGCACGGCAATGAGCGGTTTAACAAAAATGACCTTTTCAAGGGAATAGCAGTGCAAATGTGAACAATTTACAGCAGCAAGTCAACAGCCATGCATGAGTGATCATTTATCATAGTGCCAAGTAGAAATACTTTCACAGATCAGAACTGATTCTTGACTGAGGGTGTGACATGTGGAGGTCAGAGAACAATAAAGCTAGCAATCCAAAGGCCAGAGACTGCGGTCCCTGAACTGAGTTAACAAAAGACTCCCGCAGAGGTTTGCTTTCCCATGCCTTCTGGCTACATCTACAAAATGAACCGTGACTTTGTAAAAGCGTTTGCACACAAACGGGGGAGAAACTCCCCAGAGCGTGAATTGGTAATGCAGAGCTTTTGTTGCCACGGCGGTGGAAACTCCGCCATCCTGGGAGTTGTGCTGCTATGCGTGTGGCGGGATCTGTCTGGTGTGCCGCTGCCACCCAGGCGGGACTGGAGAAGGAGCACTGGCGGCTTGCTCGCACACTGCAGGGACCTACCGGGGCTGCAACGAAAGGCAGAAACCCCGCTGCCGCAAACAGCGCACCAACAGAATTGGAGAAGGGGTGAAAGGGGAAATGAGCGGTCGTATGTGTCATTTCTGTATTTTGTAAAGAAAAGCAGCCTGCAGTGCATTAAACAGAGACAAAAAGTACACTTTACCAACAGACAACACCATTTGTTAACTCCACCAAATGCATCTTTGCAGGGTTGCAGCTGTCATTGGCCCAATTACACACTGGGGCCAAAATAATCAGAATATATTGGCCAGGGAAGCAGGGACTCTTAAATATTTGCACAATTATTAAAGCTCAGTAGCTAAGATTAAGTAACAAATACCATTAGCACAATGCAGATGGGAGGGAGGAAAAAAAAAAAAAAAAACAACTAGAAGTTGACAATAAATTGGACTTATTAAATTACATTTTATGTTAACTTGGTAAGTAAATTCATGCATGTATGATGAAATATTTAGAACTTAATAATCATAAAGTGTATTTACTTGGCTATATTATTCTCATAATTAAGCTGTTACATAAGAATTTGAAATATCCAGCTATATAGAACATGAAAGGAATAAATAAATATAAAACATCTCTTTTTAAGAACTTACAATGACAATGCCTTAATAGCAGTAAGAAATTCTTAAATTTGAAAATGAAGCCATCTTACAAAAAATTGATTTACTCATAAATGCATCCATGTATACAGAATTAAAAATAGACCTAAATTATTATGGATGAAAACAGTACTAACTCTTATACCGTAAAACGTTATGAATTGTGAAAAGTATGTACCAAAATTAAACAAAGTAGAATCAGTCTATTGAGCAATAAAGAATTACAGTTGGGAAGCCATACAAATTTGCTTTAGTCACTAAGCAGAGACTGCATAGAACTTCCTTTACATAACCGGTGCACATAGTGCAGGAATGTGAACTTCTGAGCAAATGTAATTTGTACCCAAAATCTACATAACCAGCTGTTAATTCAATTCACTCTCACAACAAACAACCTAAAAGCACAAATTTCAACTGGAAAACACAAGCCTGTGTGATGCCATGGCTTCTCCTCCAAGAATCCCTCACCTGAAAAATGAGCCCTAACACATTTAAGACCATCCCAGAAATTGTAAAGCAAACTGCCCCGTTAAGTAGTGCTAAAACACCTTACATTTTACAGAGCACATTTACAGTAAAGTGGACTGAGGTATGCATTTTTACAAAAATAAGCTTTTAAATTAAAAAAAATAAAAATAAAAAAATAAAAAAAGAGAGACAGAAAGACTGACAAAAGCTGACCAGGACCATAAGAAACAGTGATGATGCTAAGAAAAAAATTTTAACACATAAATGAGCAACAAAAACGAAAAAGTTCTGAATACAAAAATACGAGTAGATACAAAAGTACTCTACCCAAGGTGCACATAATCCAATTTCCTTTGACCATTTATAAAATAAAATCATCATTTTAGGGGTGAATTTAGTGTCACTGGAGAAAGTCAATTAAATGAGAAAAACAGTTACAAAAAATGTGTTACCACATTTAAAAGATGATCACTAAATTTCTTAATTTGACATCATATCATTCTCTGGCATTTTGTAATTGTGGAAAAAAATTTCAAAAAAGCATTCTAATAGCACCTGCATCACAGTGCCAACACACTGCAGAATAGCTATTGTGGTACAGTGGTGAGTCATCCAGCAATCCAGTCTAATATTCAAGCTATTATGGTTGTTATTGACCATTCAACATGTCTGTCAGCTCAAGGAGCCGACAGCAAACTGCATCGTAGGTGCCCTAGTTCTAAGAGTATGTTGCTGAATACCAGGGGGGGCACAAAGGTGTGAATGGCTTTATTACCAGTCTGCAAAAAAATTCCCTCTCAAGTGTCACTGAGGCAAAGTCAACCCCTCAATCAAAAATACACTAACATACACCAACTGTCCCATGTCTCAGACTATCACTCTCACATTCTGGGTTAGTACCATGTTGAACATCTTGAGGTGGACTGGTCTCGAATGCACAGCCTGGACTTAGGACATCTGAATGAAGGTGGATGCCAATGAAACGAGTGAAGGTGACCCATCACCTGCTGCAACAGGTATGTAACACATTCATAAGATTCTTCTATGCAATTCATAAGTTTTAATAAATTAATCAGTTCGCAGAGGTACCGAGGGGAAGGTAAAAGCCATCCGGCCAAACGCAAACAGGTGAAAAACAAGCAAACTCCAATCAGACGCGGCTGGATTTGAACCCAGATGAGGAACCGCCTGCAGTTGTGAGACACACAACTACGCAACGCTGCATCATTTGCTCCAAAACGGTTGCAGCAGCATTCCTGGCCCTTTGCTTCACTTTTTATTAGGAAAGAGAAATTTAACAAAACTATTCAGAAAACTGAACAAGACGGTTGGAAAAACATTTTGGGGAAAAATATTTGACAAAAAGTCACTTGGACAGCTCGGTGATACACTGCATTCAACAGTATGACACCAAGTTAATAGGTTTATTCACTCACCATCTCAAAGGCGTTGTTTCTAGTTTGGGGGAAATTAGAAAACTTGTCATTAATCAAGTTTCAATTCATCATTTTGAAATTACTCTGCCAAATAATCACAACCCTTTCCAATACTTTGACAACAATAAGCTGTAATAGGACTGCATTTTAATACTGAGCTCTCACATAAACATTCATTCCCCTGCAAGTGAAAGCAGGTGTGAGTAATGAAACAAACCTCAGTGCGGGGAGAAACAACAGGCCCATTTTCCTGCCTTTGTATTAAAAATGTTTAGTCGGTCCCCATACTTTCAGCAGATTAATCGTGATAAACTCAGCAACTGGCAACACAAAACCTCATCCGCAAGTTTAAAAAAAAAAAAAAAAAAAAAAAAAAAACAGCAGAGGTTACTGGCTGACAGTGCTTAAAGGAGACTCAATTTATACTTTATTATTTAAAACACACGGCGCGCAAATACACATTTGTCATTTACCACTGAAGCAGGGGCCGGTTAACAGAGGAGTGATGTAAAATGGTGTAGGCGCTGGCACCCTGCAATGCCCTGCTCCCAACTGCCTCACCGGTTTCATTTCCACCATCCAAAGGAATGGCGGGACTGCAATCACGCTGTCGCATAACAGACTTTTCTTTCAAAAACACTTTTCTGCAGCTCCATGAATAAACCTTTCCCACAAACTGTCTGCCGGGCTGTTTTTAAACCGGGGTCTCCAGGGACAAACAACAGATCGTTTGCTACAAGAACGGCAATACGTAACGCAAAACAGACCTAACAGCAAAAAAAGGCTAAATAAATAATATGCTGGAGCGGGGCATCATAAGGCCACAGCGGCTGCGTGTGTTTGTAAATGTCTATTAACGCTGGTTTTGCCACATCATTCCCAATGAAATCCAAGGGTCCTCACTGAATAATGACAGCGGGGTATAGAGCAGAGGAGAAGAGGCCAGATGAGACACCATCATCCCACCTTGCTCTACACCAGTCATACTGCAGTTCCGAATTTAAGAAGAGTCAAAAGTTGTAGAAGATTAAAAGCTGATGAACCTTAGTGCCGTCAAGTACCTCCCTCCCATGTTTCTCATCTGCCTTTTTTATAAGGTGTCCCTTTTGTACAGTTTAATGAAGCAAACACATTATGTCTGCTGTTACAGAAGCTGCTGTTTGCCTAAGGACCTTCGATGACTCCTCTACAGCAGCAGCAGTGCTCAGCGAGAGCAGCACAAAAGGCTTCAACTTCCTTTCTCATTCAAAACTATCAGCTTACTCAAACACGTGGTCCTCTTTAACACTCACTTGCCAAGGAGGGATCGTTCACATAGCCACTGCCACAAGAAACACTTTTCGTTAAAACACCATTCGGTCTCTGCACACCGTTCACGGACACAACCCTCAGCTACTGTGTCTCTAAGCTCTCCCTAAAATCCAAACATCCAAATAAAAAATATCCTGCAGAGTTTAATCCAGCACAGCTTATACTGTAATGGCAAGAATACTTCTGACACTGGATCAGTATCGTACCTGGCAGCTGACCAACAGGTGGTTGTATGACAAAGGAGGCACTATATTTACTATATTTCGCCCTGCTTGTGTGAAGAATACAGCAAACTGGGTTTGCGCAAAGGCCAAGCCCCAGCTGAAGTGGTTAAGGGTTCCTGCTGGGAAAGCAGACTGACACCTTTAACAAACAAGAAGCTCATCAGGCTCCTGTCCCTCCGAAACAACAAGACTCACAACTACAGTCTTATTCATCTCAAACATTAACCATTTATCCTTGTTTTCAGAGGTGCTCGACAAACAGACGTTGCTCACATATCATATCCAACACCACATGCACGCTAGTCAATAACAAGGAGGTTAGGGCTACAAGTACCCATCTACTCACAGATTAATGAATCCATCGTTCAATGCGGCAAACGTGTTAAAGGAGAAGCCGCCGCACCTACAAAGCGATTTCCGTCAAAAGAGGCGTTTTGCACCATTAGGAAGGAGCTAACTGCTGAGACTGGGAAATAAAGTCTGGTCTCGCCCATTAGAGATGTTCTGCAGCACACGATTTCCCTTTCCACACAATCTGCCCGAAAGGGCCATTAAGAGATGCATCGCAGCCACTCCACATATAAATAACGCATCCATATATGCAGAGCTCTGCAGGACACATTAGAAATAACCAACTGGAAAACTACCCAGAATGGCCACATCTGGCCCAAGGAAATTTAATTTCAGACTAGGCTTATTTTCCCCAGCTTATTCCAATTAAAACAGGTTAGAAAAGGAAGCGCGCAGGTTCTCAATTCATCAAAAGTGCTCAAGAAAACTTCTAAGGCTGCTTTTAATCAAAACTGAAATTGCCTGCGATGCGTTTAATTAAGTACAGGGAAAATGGATCATCCCTACTGAGACTATACAAACATATGGCAATTGGTGCACCTTGCACACACAAGTGAGGCAGAAGCAGGAGGTAATCTGACCCAAATGCAGGCTCACCGTAAACATTACTGCTAGCACCCAAAAAGGTGAAGAAGCAGACGTGAGATCAGCTGTCTGCCAACAAGCCCGTAATATATTTTAGTCATTTAGTGTTTTAATTGGATACACCTGTATGACTCTGAATTAAAAAGATGTGACAACATGCTGATTTTTATGCTGCGACAAGATCCAAACCGCCGGCGATGAGGATTAAATGTCGACGGAGATGCTGGCGATTATTTCCATCCTCTGATGATGTACTCACCCATGGCTTTGGTCTCCTCTCCCTTGGCATTGAGGATGGAGAACTTGAACTTGGCACGGACCTCTGCCTTTGGACAGCTGACCAGAAGCAGGTAAAGGGACAGGTAGTCTTTGCTCTCCTCATCCAGGCCTTTGGGGTTCACTCGCAAACACCTGCGATCAGCAAGCCAGCTGTTATTGCCCCAGATCACAATCCCAAATACTGAACCTGTCTATATTTCTCAACAACCTGTCCACATTAGAGTCATGGCTGCAGCAATATTTTCTTTATTTCTTACATAACAATAATAGATTTGTTAATCTCCCGTCTCGCACCATTTCAGCTTGTCGTTGGCTCCAGAAGAGAAGGTCGAGCTTTTGATGACCTCGCCCATCTCCTCACGGCAGAAGCTGAAGTTGTTAATAGTCCACATGTAGGAGAACTTGACCACTTTAATCTGAGGAGAGATGAGCAACAGCACAAGTGGATAGAGAGAAGGAAACCGTAGGTTGGAAAAAAAAGGTTAACCTCTGCTTTGAGACCACAGACTGAAGCCATTTTATTTCAACATAAACTGACAAAGATACTTTGAACTTAAGACAAGGATTCAAATCTTAAGAGCTTACTTAAGGGCAAAATTAAGGCACAACACAACCCCTCTCTCACAAACACACACAGAATCCTCACCTGAGTGTAGCACCAGCTCTCAGCCACAGGCCCGCTTGACATTTCCGCGGGGGGAGGAGGGCTCGGTACTCTTGACATCGCCAGCTTTGATGGCAGGCGGGTGCAGCCCAAGCAACAGAGTCCCAGCAAGCAAACCTTTCAGGAAAGGAGCAGGAGCCGACTTCGTCCTGGAGTGAAAACCAGCAAGCAGCTCCTTTAGAATGTGGCGCATTGGACACGGCCACAAACAGAGCGCTTTCTTAACATTTGTAGCAGTGCTACTACACATCCAGACTTACTGGACACACAGCCTCCCTGGAAACATGACAGTTATGTTAAGTCTTGTACCAACCCGACACAGGCAACAAGAAGCAGACTCATTAAAAGAGCGAGTGCTGCAAAATAGTCAGGGGGTGGTGGCATCCCACTGAAGTAATGGACGGACCACACACGTTCACCATGTGCAACCTGCTGGCATTGCAGCCCTGCAGAACACTGCCCAGGGTGTCATTCAAGCAAACTGTCCCTGAACTCCTCAGGGCAGTGGTGGATCGATGGCCAATTGGCCTGCAGATCAATAGTAGCCCCTATAGCAATTAAGTCACAAAATGGGCAGTAAATAAATGGGAGAGGCTACAGATTTCAGTCCGTGACTAAAAGGTAGGCTCATGTTCATCCAGTAGCTTCTTCCCTGCTAGGGGACCCATGATGCCCTGCTGCCATGATGCACTGACACACAGGTCACCTGGCGCTGGCCACGACATTGACCGATTAAGTGCTAACGCGATTCTGGTTGTATCTTATGGAATTAATGGCAATGGAACCCAAGCTCAACTGCAGCATCCTGTTTAAACTGGGCTGCTATAATCCCTCTGAGAGCTGCTGATAGAAATATGACAGGCAGGAGTCACAAGCATCCAATTACCTCAAATTTATTTTCCACAACAAAAAGAAGGCAAAGCACATTCATCCCATTAAAACATCAACCCGAAAACAAATGTAATGTTCATAAATTGTCGAAATTGTAAAAGTAATAAACCCCTTTTCCTAAGTCTAAATGCATTACACCAGTTCCTTGTGTTTCACGGGTCCCAGAAAGGAATTTTCAAATATAGCATTAAACAGAAACTTTGGCAGATGCCTTACTTTTATTTTCAGTTATTTTAGTTTTCATTTTAATGCATCTTAAAATTAATAAAAATGTTAAAAGCGTTAAACTCAGCCAGCAAGGGAATCGAGGTATTGTATGTCTCTGTTATTGCACTTGTACCGACTGTACAGATGATTAAACAGACTGAAAGCGGACAGATGCTGACAAATAAAGATAATAAACGACATCCCAGCCACTGCGTTCACTTCTTATGCCATATGTTTCGAGGACAGGCTCCAGAGCACAGTTTTGACAGAACATAACCGATAAATAAATTGAGGGGATTCAGCAACTGGACTAATGAACAGATAGAATATCACATTCAGGCTAGTATGACAAGTTAAATGGAAATGTGACATTCAGCCAATTGTCATTAACAGAAGTATAGTTATTTGGTAGAAATCCGCTGATTCAAAGGCCCTGACAGATCTAGATGAGTGTGCAGCTCAGGCCTACAGATGCCAGATGTGTGCACATCTCTCAGTCCACGCTCAGGGCTGTCTGGACTTGCAGCTCACCTTATTTAGTGCTCTGTCTATGGCCTCAACGGGTACCGATCCTCTTACGTGACAACGGGCCATCGATCCTCTCACAGGCCGCAGTCGGCCCCATGGCAAGAGGTCACAAATTCCACCTCCCTGTGGCTGCTCTCCATCAGAGGCAAATTGAGAGGTGCTGGTGACAAGAACCCACCATCACCAACAAGGGACATGGAAGCAACTCCATCTCTCCATCACGGTCAAATACACGCATCTATACAAAAACAAAGGAGGGCCCAATCTGCAACTGCTCACATTTTAAACTGCTCTGCTTGTATGCTTGCAAAAGTTAAATGAACCACCGTTACAGAAAGTGAAACAAAATGAACATCAGAAAGGAGAAATAGTATAAGAGGAGGCCATTTGCAACAGTTCCTAAGAAACTGCTGTCTGGTTCTTTTTCTGGTGTTGGAGCAGTTACAACCCCGACTTACTGATTAATGTTCTTCAGAGATCCGAAACAATGGAACTAATTCAGCCAGACTTGGCATTTCATCACAGAAATGAACAACAATACTACCACCACGGGGTAGCGAGATTTAAAAAAGCAGTAACACCCATGTCAGTATAATGTATAATTAATGGATACAGTCACTAAAAAGGCCTACATTCAACATCTGCTTTAATAAGGTGTAAAATAGGAAAAGCTGTAAAATCTACTTAAATATGCATTACAATTTAAATCTTAATGCCCATGCCTCCATCCAACTGCTTTCTTCAGATCAAATCTGCCACAAAATGCGTGTCCCGGTTCTGCGATTTTTAAAACAAACAATAGTACTCTTGCAAGAATAAATTCGACGCATTTGAAACAATAGAATCCGATCTTGCCGTGATTGCGGGCCGTCGCTTCGCTCGGATCGATATGTGACGCGCGCTCATCAAGTTGGCCGCAATTGTCTTTTCGGTCCTTCATCGCTGCAGAAATCAATGGCAGTTAAATCATACCACACAAAAGGGTGAGCGGGGATTGTTTCCATTTTAATTACAAGAAAAGATAAGGCATGCAGGTGGCAAAAGAACTACGTTTCCAGAACTCTTCTTAAAGAAAGTGAGAAAATTCGCAGTTGTGCGTGAAGCGGTATGCACACAATTCCTTTACAAGGTGCTTGATCTCTTTTTCGCTTTTCCCAGATGCTAAAGGACACCACAACTATCCAAACAGATCCGAAGAGTGGCCTGCACTTTTATCAAAAGTCCCATTTGTCACTCAAACTGGGACTCTTTTTGAGAATTATACGCAGAGCCCGGAAGAGTACTGCAGCTACATTAAAGACCAATATTATACATCATTAATAAGTAAATGGACATCATTTCTGAGAGGTGTGTGTGTGTGTGTGTGTGTGTGTGTGTGTGTGTGTATTGGGGGGGGGTGGCTGCGTGGTGTCTCATCTCCCTGTGTTTTGGGGGACAGATCTTTGGTTCATTGTTGGGGGATGATGACAAGAACAGGTGAAAACAATGTGTGCCAGAGTCTCTGTTCAAATTCTCTTTCAGCCACGACTTGAAAAAGGAACATGAAAGAGACCTCGCCACCCACAGTCTCTCCTGGTCTCTCTGCTCCTCTCTCTTTCCCTGGGGCAATTTCCCCATGGGTTGGGAACACAGCTGCCAGGTGGTCAATGACAGAGGGTGTCCAACCCTCACAAAATCCGGCTGCAAAATAATGCTAATCCAGATGCTAATCCAGATCCTCCAATACATCTTATTTTGTTTATTTCTAGCTAGTTTCAAAAATTTGTTGCATTGAGCACAATCTGTGTTTCCATATCCAAGCCATTAGTAGGCAGTAAAACACTGTCCTGACCACAGTGTTTACATCTTCATTATACTGCATGCACAAACAAAGAAAACAAAGTAGACAGAAACTAACACCACATGTTTATGCGTTGAATCGGTCTGTAGTGAATAACAGGTTGTGGAAATGACGTACTTTTTATTTTCTGTCATTTCAATAATAAGCCCTGCGACACACTGGCAACCCCTCTGGGTGTGTGCTGCCGTGCACATAAGGGTTCAGGACCTTTGCAGCCCTGCTCAAGATAAACAAACAAACTTTTGGCTCCCATTGTGCTTGCAAGGTGAAGGGGCAGAATGTTCATCTATAAGCAATATATTTCTAGAAACAATGTGTTAAATAAATAAATTTAAAAAAAGATGTCTGAGCTCTAATGAAACAGACTTCCTGTCCAAAAGCCACCTTAATGACACTGACTTATGTCTGAAGGGGTCCAAGCTCTTGCTCTTTGACAGCATTTCAGCCAGTGAAGGTCAACAGCCTATACAGCAGCTGATGCAGCAGGAGCATGAAGGTGGACACCCTTCACCAGGAAAGCCCCTGTGAGCACTTCTCCGCCATCCTGCACAGGTTTGTCGCTATGTCCCCCCAAGAAGGTTAAAGTGTTCAACCTTTGGAAGCCAGCTCACTTCCTCTGAAGAGAAACCCGTCAAACCTGCTGAATCCCTTCCAGCATTCAAACTCAAAACTCCCCTCTTTCAAACCCATTTCCCTCCCAATCTCCTGAAACCCTCATAACCTCCGATTAGTCCATAACCCGGTACTTTCCGTCTTCCCATTCTTTCTTTTTAGTATGTCACTTCTGTTGCTAATGAAATATGTGCACTTTGACAACCATACTATCAAACAAACAACCTGTGCTTCAATAACAGTGCTTGTGTCTATGCCCTCTGTGTGTTATGGGATGCACTTTTGTTTACTCTGAGCTGTACATCTCTTTGGAGAAAACTGTCAAACACAAATATGCAAATTAAGTCAACAGTATTATATTTGAAACGGGCCCTTTGGCATCAAACAGTGCCAAACAGGATCAAACAACCCCCCACAGAGGCGACTGACCAATGTGAACAGGACATCACAGTAATGCCAACAAGTAGCAGGCAACCCCTCCCGTCATCACCGCCTGGGAGAGTCGAACACAAATCCGCCCAAGCACTGCCTGACAGCAAGTGCCTGCCTGGGGTTGGAGCTCAATGAGGGGGCCCTGACTTGTCCCTCACTCCTCACAATGTCAGCCACCGCAGTCTCATTGCGAGGTACAAGCAGGTTAGGCTCAGCTTGGAGCAAGGCAGGGGGAAGCAAGTGGGGGAAATGGGAGCTTGCTTCACATAATTATGCTATTTTCTATTTAAAATGTAAATGTAATGTGCAGATCGCTTCAAAGCAATGTCTGAACCCCTGCTGTACCTTTCTTGCCTTTCTCTGCAATTTTCCAGAAGTCAGCAGGCCCTAAGGGGAATGTATGCTCTGTTGCTTTTTACAGCTCTCATCCTCTAGTGACACACCTAGGAGCCGTAGGCCAGCATGTCTGCATCCTGCATTGGAGGGGGGAAGGGGCTGTCTGGGTGAGGTTGGTGGCACATACCATAGTGAAGGATGCACCTGCGCAGGCCTGTGGTCCACCTCCCCCAGAGAGGACCAGACAGACCACGGTGGCTCTGCTGCACTATAGGAATCAAGGCAGTCACAAGTCTCCACGGCAACCTAGAAACAGCATCATTTCTAGTTAAGCAGTGGCCTGCCACTGACCATTACAGTGACCGCAAGAACACAACCAACCTGTTTGCCCGCACTCAGCGGTTCCTCCAGCCTGTCCAACACCGTCCACCAGCTCCATCAGCTACTTTAGCACCAGTACACCAGAGAAGTGGAAAAGATGCAGAACCAACAGCCTGTGCGCAAATGTGAGGGCAACAGACACAAGCGAACGTGTCCTTCAGCCTGACTTTGCCAGGTAACCCATTCAACTCAATTACAACGGGGCGGGACAAGCTGAGCAGGACCAAAGTTGCATAATTACCATCAGTCCTTGTTAATAAAAGCAGGGAAAACAAAAGCACGCTTATCCAGCTCCCTGATGCTTAATCTCTTTTAATGTCCCTTTTCACCCAAAATGGAAATTACATTGAAAGTCAAGTCACCTTGGAACTTCCTGAATGCTAGAAACAACAAGACAAAGGAACCCCTGCGCATCACTGTCCAAATCCACCCTGAGGCAGCCATAACCGCCATTTGTCCAGTGTGCTCATGTCAGCCAGGTAGCATTTAACTCTCAGCTAGATTCTCAACCAGTTTCTAACAAATTACTTACACAAACTGACCTGTTGCTTCACTCCAGAATCATCGGTGTGCTCCTCACACCTCTGGCCACCTGTTCACTCCCCACCCCAACCCCCTCAAGACCCCCAAACCCTAAAGCCTATCAGTTCTGTCTTGACTCCATGCAGTTTAATGTACTCCCAAGCATTCCTCAGAGGTCCTGAATACCTGCCAGAAGAATTTCAAAACTCATCCCTGTCACATCCATTACTCTCCTGAGCTCTGGTAATCATGGTAAGTTCAAAACCTGTGCTTTCAACAACCTGCTTTCCTATTTGTGCCCCTTCTAATACAATCAATCATCAATTTTCTCTACTTTATGGGCAGATGAGGTGCCTGAATACAGCTAAAACAATATTTTATGCAGTCAGGAAGTTATTTTGCCAAAAAAGTTAAAAATGTGGGTATTTATATTTTCCCTTACGTTGTGCTTATACATGGGTTTTTTTTCCTTATTTAGAACTGCAGCTGCAGTTCATCTCGAGATACCTCAGCTGTGAATCGGCATCAATCCCTTGAACACAGCTCAACGTCAGCTCAGGTGCACCTCCCATTTGGTCTACAGACTACTTACCTGAACAAGAAATGAACATCTTCAAGAGAAAAAGGATGTCAGTCACCTCCCTACACATCCTTCGCAAGCTATGCCAGTCGGTGTTACCGGCTCATAACTGTCTGGAGACCAGTGCTCAAGTTTCTGAAGACAAGAACAGTCATGGTAATAACCATGGGAATATCTGTCTGTCAAAAAAACAGAGCTGAAACAGCACAACTGATCAGGAAAAAGATGCAGAATCCATGAGTCCAGGCAGGAGGAGCGACATGCGAAATGTCTGGCTGAACGTGACCTTGCAGAATGAGTGTTTTATCAAACCCAAACACAACCCAAAAGACGGGCTTCCACCTTTGTGGAGCTTCTCTTGCAGCCATTACGGGGGACTGTGCTTTCAGAATCCAATTAATTCCAATTTCCACAGCAGCCACGATCTGTTTCACAGGAAGCTGTTTGTTTGTAACCGGCTTGCCTCCTCACAAACCCCATGCGTTGCTTCCCATGTTAAGGGGGTTTAAACACTCTATGTGTGTGTACAGTGATACACAGGGAGGTATTCTGGGGTATCTATACCCTCTCCAGTTCCCAGGAGACATGGAAAGGCCCAGTGAGCTGTCGGCAGGAACCCTCATGTTACTTATCTGGTGACCAGCAGTCCGAAGTCACCACAGTTTCTGGTTGAGAAACATGTGAGGGAACCGGAGGGACCAAGGGGGACAGGTTTCAGATGCACTGCTTGTGGGAGGCCTTGTAGCCGAGGCAATGAGACCTCCTCCTAATTAAATAAGAGAACCTGTCATTTCTAAAGCGATGACGCTGACATTGTGGTTCAAACCAAGTTGGGCATACTTCTCACTTTCTACAGGATCCTTTTTCCACATCACCTCGACAATAAAAAAAAAAAAAAAAAAAAAAAAATTTTAAATCTAATTCAACCAACCTTTCACTTTTCCTTTTTTGTACCAAACCACCCACATCTGCAAACCAATTAAGAGCCATTAATTTTGCCCGTCAAGCTGTCGTGCTAAAGGAAGACACCGGCAATGTCAGCAGAGTTACCGTTCGTACTTTCCAAAATTTATGTATTTCTTATTCCATCTTTTTCTCAACTTCCTCTCATTGTCCACACCCCCACCTGACTGAGGCTGGAGACGGAAGAAACACGGCTTTCGAGAAGAATCCATGCTGGAGTGCTGTACATGAGGTAGGACTAGGGGGCGCGGCACCATTCAGATCAGCAGCCTTGTCCACGTAACCATCAGGCGACAGGGCAGCTGACACCATCTACTCCTTGCTGGGGGCTAGGACCAGCGAGGGGGTCTAAGACGGCCTAGCACTGACACAAACCTTCAGGCTTCCCCCTCCAAAACCAACACCAAAGAAGCAGTCGCCAAACGTGGCTCAGTGAAGTCTGCGTGTACCGCCACCATCACCGCACCTCCTGTGAAGAGGACCTTTTAAAGGAGGCAACACAAAGAACGTGGCTCATTTGATAAGCACAATGCAAACCTGGGTGATGCTGCCATCACTCCCACACAGGAAGGGCCCTGAAGGCCTCACAGTGTTTTCATGCTCAACTAAAGGAATCAACGCCTAAACTTGAGCCTTTGATTGTTATTTTGCGGCGACTTTCAAAAGGTTATACTTCTGTTCTCTCCAAGCTACAGATGTTGTGACAGTATATTTTTTTAAGCCTATTCAACGTCTTTTAAAAAGTCTATTGAAAATGTTTTCAAATATCTCCAACATAAAAAAAAAAAAAAAAAAAAAAAAGAAAGTAACTGCCACATACAATTCAAGCTTGTCTCGCGAGGGGCCCACAATTATCTGTGTTGCCCTGCTGCTGCTCGGCAGCTAGTATGTGCTCCTTGTAATCCTGCTGCAAACGCATCCAACTTTAACGCCCGGCTTCCCAGAATGCCGGTTTTGCCTGCGGTCCTGAGCCTGCAGCGTGTGGGGGTGGGGGGGACGTGGAGCCCGGCGAGAGGCCGAGGCGACACGGCGTGCGGCGCTGCTCTTTTCAAAGGACAGGAACAGCGCTAATGAGTCCGGCACCATCGGCCTCCCGTTCCGAGCAGCAGACCCTTTGTGCTCCTGCTTCGCTCTGCTTGCCAATTACGAGCTTATACGCACTTTTTATATTTGTATGAAAATGACGGCTGCTCTGCCGCGAAGTCATCATAATGTCAAGCATGTCGCCGTGACTCATGTCAGGCTACTGAACATAATGATTCCGTCAATTAAAACTTTCACTTATGCGGAAAAATACTCGTGAATTATCAGTGAAAATGTTCCTCTAAAACTTTCCACAGCTTTTTTTAACCAAAGTTAACATAGCACAATGGTGCAGCGGGTGACCCCGCTTGTCCGCTTCAGGGAATGGGGATGTCGTGTGTTCTCCATGCGCTCGCAACCCACAGACATGAATGGAAGAGGGTGGCACACGACTCCATTCATCCCCCATGGAAACGACAAGTTGTTGCCGTGAGCCAAATTCAACTCGATGCCACTGACTTGTACAAAACTGCAGTCCAGAGATGCACTAATTTCACATTATCAAACAGACAGCCATAAAAAGCATACGTTCAAGCAAAAAATCTGAGCATTATTTTACAGACTGGATTTGTATGGTTGTCCTCCAGGAGCTCTGCTTTCCTCCCACAGTCCAAAGATGTGCATTGGGTGAAAGCTTCCTCTACATTGTACATCTTGCGTGTGTGTTACATTTTTCTGTTATACAACTGCTGACTGTATGCATTCTATTACAGTAGATCTACCACCTTGGAACAAGGTGTCGGCCAAACACTAATTGATCGAGCATACCGCCCCTCCATTCTTGATATGAAAAGTGGACAGAAAAACCTTCACACACCCACCGGCCCCACAGCACCCAGCAGCCAGCTCCAGGAGGACCCCTGCAGAGCTCACGGGGGAGCCATTATTGCCTATGGAATTTTAAATGTCATACAGATAAGACCGGAGCTCCGGGTACACACACGGTGCTGCGATGACATTTTAAAGCAACACGCGTAAGTCAATAAACAGCCACTTGTTGCTCCAGGGTCGCGGTCCAACTTTATCAACTTCACCAAAGGCTGCCGATTCATAAACTGCACTTCACTCCAAACTTCTCGCTCAATAAAAAACAAAACTTTTAACTCAAACTAATGGACGAAACTCCCAAAAGGACATTTACTTCTAATATCTAATTAGACTCTTAATTGAAAGCACAACCAAAATGAAGTCTATTCAGTGAGGCGAGGAAACTGTAGAATCTTCACATATTGAAGTTTAAATGAAAGAAAAGCAGCAAAAGGGTAAAAAAAAAAAAAAAAAAAAACAGGCAAAGATGAAGTCAAAGAAAGGGGGGGGGGGGGACAGCTATTCTGTAGAAGCACAATGGCAGACATGTTCCAGTTGGATCCCTTTATTAGCTGTGGTGCTGGATGTTTGAAGAGGGGAATTATCCACCCGGGCAGCCTGCTCTCTCCCTCTCTCTCCCTGTCAGAGGGCCACCTCCCTCACCCCCAAGAACAGCAGATACGCCACCTTCACCTCGGCGACCATCACACCCCTCCCACCAGAGGCCACTGCCGCAGTCACCAGCACACAAGCGAGATGGACCGCAACAGGACGCACCTGCGCTTGCTGGGAAACGGCACCTCGGACGCAGCCGCTCTGAGGCGCATCCCCTGGACAGCGGTACGATGAAGCTGCAGATGTAGATTAAGGATCAGGTAACAGATTTGGGGATTAGCGTAAAGGTTAACAGATGCAAAGTGTGTGGCAATAAGTGTGCCACAGCTTCACAGTGACCATTACCAGCAACCCCTCAGGGAGTGGGGTGGGTTAACCCTCAGGCTGGGCAATGCACACCTGTCTGTTTTCCACATTCCCAGTCCATTATAACTGTTTATAAACCATCTATAACATAAATAGTCACCTAATGCTTTGCTACATCTTTCAGCCTATTTTATTTCCAGTTATCACAAGTTCCACACTTACTGTTAGAATTTCTCATTCAGCTGAAACTATACTACTCATTTCTCACACACCCCATATAACATTTGCATAGCACCATTATAAAATTTGAAACTGTTTCAAAGGTATCCATTAATTCTAAAGTTCAACTCGTATTGGTTATGTGTGACAAGTTTTCCTCTAATCCTTACTCTAGTCAAAATAATGCAGACCTACAAGTTAGAGAGTTACAATCAATTTGACAATTATAGCTTTGTAGGTGTGGGGGGGGGGGGAGCCATGCGGCATCTAAAACTCTTTGCTCCTTATGACAGTCTCACCCGTTCATCTCCTACAGCCAGCTAGACTTGACAGGGGACACCACAAAACCCATGAAACCGATGATCATCAATTTGTGTTCAGATGCCTAGTGTGGAGGATCTCATGAAACCTTACAGCAATCAAATGAAACAAACCATATTTATCAAAGTTAAAATGTCAAATTTGGCCGGAACACAACAGGAGGGTTAAAGCCATGGAAGTGTACCTCCAGCCACCTAGGTACGCTACAGGGAGCCTCGACCACAGCATAAACACCCCTATAACTTCAAACATCCCACAAAGCCACAGATCATGCAGAGAGCTTTCTGTAAAATACATGTTTTGCATTCAAAAAATGACTCCCTTCTAAAACAAAATAATTTGCACTCTGACTCCATGAATTTCCTGCAATATCGTTTCTCAGCTAGGCGCACCAAACAGGATGTCATTTCTGAAGACCAAGCACTTCCGTTCACTCAACAGTACTGCTTTGGAATAGACCTTTTGCAGTGAACCGCTCAATACTTCTTTAACACAACGCCTTCAAATGGAAAACACGAGGAACAGAAACTAAACGTTAGCTTTATTTTGGCCGTCTGGCTCAACACATCAACATGCTGGTGTTCATCCTTCAACAGAAGCTCCACATCTGGGCATAAGTGCATCCTAACACGGATCAAATAAATTCTCATAAACACTCAGAACCCCAGAATCCATCCTGCATTCCTCCAAGAGGACACAAAGCTACTTAAATACATCTGAGAAAGAAACCCAGAATGAAGGTGTGAGCTTTCAGATAAGCCCACAAAATGCTCTGTAGCCAAAACTAACCCGAGTCCATATGAATACTGACAACAGAGGTAATGAGGGTTGCAGCTGATCAATGAATGAGGCTCCACCCACTGCTGGAGCTTTACCCATAATGCTCTATTACAAGTCAGAATGCTGGCAGAGCCGGACTCACACACAGTTTGCTTTCTAGTGTACTGAACCAGAGAGAGGAAAGCTATGGAATTAGAAAGAAGAAAGGAAATAAAATATGAAAGATATGAAGGAGAAGCAAAAACCACACTAGAGCGACAGCTCTGGTTCTGGGTGCTTCAAAATATGAAACAAACGTCATCGTTAACCTACAAGGATGTTAACAAGCAGCGGAGGCTGCAGGGGAAGCTGGCGGTGGGGTTCTACAGGGTTACCCAGGTAACTGGCATTAGTACCGGGGACAACGAGGGCTCAGCTTTTTGGGACCGGTGAAATTGGTGGGGGTGGGGTGGCAAAAAGAAGGCCGAAGAGGGAGAATGTGAATCAAGTCAGACTTGGCCAGCGAGATCCTCCACACACTCAGACTCTCAGCACTCATTTCATCTTGCAAAGGTGTGAAGACGGCTACTCGGTGTGAAGGGAGCAGTTCAGGGTGAGAGATCCCTTCCAACCCAATGGGCAGGGGGCTGCCACTTTGGATGGTGTGCCTGCCCAGACAACCCCCCCTGCTGTGTAACTGCATGGAGGCGTGAATCGCACTAGTGGACATGCTGCCCCCGGTGGTGGTGCTCGGTGAGTCACCTCACTCTGGCTTCATTGAGGGAGGATTCTGCAAAGGAGATTTGGCACCAGTGAACACTCTACTTTTCATTTCACACATGGCCTCTGCCGTTTGCTCACAGACACAGCTTCAGAGTCACGCTCTGTTTTCATTTTGAATTGCCAGGGACTCACTTTTTTTTTTTTTTTTTTTTAAAAAAAAAAACAGACGGATGAGAGTCCAGCAGAGCAGCTCTCAACTCTGCGGTACCAACCATGGAGGACAGGGTGGTGTTGAAGGATGCCACAGGCCTCCCTGCTCAAAATAAAGCCGCTATAAAGCTACCACTCGTAAGCTTAGTACTTTATATTAAGACATGCAGCTACGGGGAAAACCTCAGACAAACAAACAGGTAACAAACTGTCAAATGTCGTAGGTGGTCCTCAATCGGTGCGCAGGCTCAACTCTCCACCAAAAGACAAACATTCACACATCTCTTGGAAGTCAGTATGGTTGGGGTGCAGAATCAGTGAAAGAATGAATGTGAAGTCATGAGTGCCTAAAGTGAAACATGGACCCCCCCCCCAAAAAATTTTTTTTTTTTTTTTTTTTAAAAAAAAGGTACAGCTGTAGACCTGGAAGACCAAAAGAAGAAAATAAGTGCAAAAATCTTCTGAGAAGTCTGGATGCACAATACAAAGCATAAATGGGAAGGAAAGGATAAAGTGAGACGCCGTAGGGGACAGGTGGGTCTAGGGGTGTGTCAGGATAATGCTGCACAGCAGCAGTGCAGGGGCTTGGGAGGGGTTGGGGGGCAAACGGCTGCGGCAGCGTCTTCATAACCAGACAGAGACAAATGGGCCTACCGCCAACGCCGGTCGGGGACAATTTCACCAATTTATGAGTTTCTCTCAGCTCCAGGGAGCCGGTAAACGATAACCTGGGCTTTATCCCTCCTCGCGCATACACACGAACACCTACACCTATAAAATTTAACCTTTATTTCTTCATCTATAAATTCCATTTGAGTCAAAAGCCACAGTCATAAATTCTGGTGTCAGAAGCGGGTGATTGCACTCCTGAAGCTGCCCAGCGGGGACGGCAGGTGATAGGGGTGCATGCAAGGGTGAGGCCAGTCCAGAGCATCAGGCTGCTGCCCCTCCATCTCCTCCTGTGCTTATCAGAGAGCAGCAGCGCTGACAGGTAAGTCGATTCTGAACCTAGCAGCTCCACTGCGCCCCCGCAGGTCATGGTGCACTAATGGTCGCAGCAGGACCCTGAGTACTGTTAGTGGAACAGGAGAAGAGCAGTCATAACCAAAGCAGACTCTGTTCACCAATTCCCTCAGGAGAGGAGCACAGAAACCTGTGTATATGTGTGTACAAGTCAGTCACATAGGATCACCCCAATGAATGAAGACCACAAGCAAATGCCTGAGACACAAAATCCTCTCCTGTTTCCACGCAGCCAGCACTACAACTGCTGAACAACTGGAAGGAGCATTTACTGTGGTGCTGTGCTTCAGACCTCTTTATTCACAACCTTGCCTGGGCCAAGCCAGTGCTGCATTAAAACTGTTCAACTGGAATACCTAAAATATCTATGCTGTCAGCGGCAATTGGATACAACAACAGATGAGGCAATAAAAATCGAGATCTTGCGCTCCTTATTGTAATTTATGTCTGCTCTCCGCTTTCCGCTGGGGGCTGTGCAGCTGTAACAGGAGTCCTTCCTCCAATGAGCAAACATTCAAGTAAAAACACACATTTTAATAACAGCTCCCTGCTCTTTCTTCCCCACTGTTTTTACCTGCCATCCCTCTCGCTTTAACATCACCTCTCTCATCCCTCCATCTCTTGCTTTCTTTTTTCTCTTGCCAGGTATCTGTGGATCAAGGATTGTGGGAACTCTTCTGCAGGAAACACTTTTTGCTGACTGGGCCTCAGGTGAAACACGAGGGCCAAACCGTAAAATTAAATCCGCTTTATATTTTCCTGTTTGTCCTTTACAAATACTGCCTTATTAAAAAGTCTTCAAACCTCCCATCATGTCTACATTTCTCTTCCTCTGTCCAACGCCCTTTTGATTCTATTAAACTACTTTCATGTACTTCAGTAAAGCGTTTTTTTTTCCCCAAAACCTGGATTCAATTTAGTGCTTTAAAGGTTCTGATGATATCAGCCATACCAAAGCGCTCTCTGCCATTCGGCTTTGCTCCCATTACCCTCCTTCCTGCAAATCCCCCTCCATCTCCCACCCAGAGTGTCCATTTCTCCAACTCCCACTCAATGTTCTTGCCTGCCCTCCTCCTCTTCTTCTACCCGCCTTCTAATCCAGAACTTTTCAGCAGCCATCGCACTCTCCTTTCTTTATCCCTTCTTTTATCTTTCACTCCCCTTCTTTCTCTTGTACCTCCCTCCATTCATCTTACTGCCTCCAAATCATCATCATCATCTTGCCCTACCTGCACCCTCCTCACCATCCCTTCCACCAGTTTCCTTCTTTTGCTGTTTGCCCTACTCTTACTCCCCCCCCCCCACCCTCCTCCATAAGGTCTCCCACCCTCTTCTTCCTCAGCCCTCACTCCCTATCAGTCGCTCTGGTATACTCACCCAAAGATCAAAGATCTTGAGACATCTGTGTGGATTGACGTAGCACAGCGCCAGCTGTGCCCGCTCTGTGCAGCTCTGCTGTCCGTCTGGGAAGCTGCAGACACACACAGGCACAGGATCACTTTGCATCCACTGGGAATAACAACAACAACAACAAGACAGTATTTGACCGCCTGCTGTGTTGGGCCACGCACCTACAAGTTTCAGTCCACTTTATCCATCCCCCTTAACTAGTTGGTTGCTGTTATTCCTGAGGGTCTTCTTACAGAAACACTATTCAATCCCCTATTTTCTAATTTTTTGTGTATGTATCTGCCTTGATTTTGAACTGAAGAGACCAGAGAGACGTAAATGGCTCCTACTCTGCTTGCTTTGAACATATGGTGTCCAAAGATAGCAAAAGCAGTGTTTATTGTGAAAGAATTTCTGATAACCTCCCTTCCCTGAAAACAGTGAAAAAGCACAGAAGAGATTTATTAAACAGATCCTTGTTTATCGGCTCTACTAATTTACTTGGGGTGGAAAAAACACTGCACACGAACATGTCTATAAATTGTTAAGTCCTTATTTTATGAATATCCAGCATTGGCACAGAAAAACCCGCCAGTATAAGATCAGTGTGCCATGTTTAACTGTGAACACCAACACTTCTAAACACAGGTAAAACAAAACTGATGAACCCAAAACAGTACAAGGGGAAAACTTGGACTTATCTTCTGCTCTACTGTTCTGATAAACCTAGCGGTAATGAGAGCAAGTAGAATAAATGCTGCGCAGCAACTGCAGAACCGCAGCATGTGTCAGATCTCAAAAAACTCAACAATTCCGAAAAAGACGATGTTATGTGACCTCTATAACACGAATTTCATTTTAACCAGAGAACAATATGAAAGCTATGCCAATTAAGTAGGTGAACAATACAAAAATATACAGAGAGTACACAAGTCGGTCCGGTACGAAGGTGGTAAACTCAGCTCGATCCCTTAAGTACTTTATCTTATTTGTTTTAATATTTCTGAGGGAGATTTACTTAAGATAACAGCTAGACTGCTTCCTGAATACAGACAAGCAACATAATTTAGCTGTAGCAATTTAGGAAACGCCCATTTTGTTTATAGCATTTTGAGAAGGATGCAGATCGGTAATAACAGCAGCCTACTAATCGGAGCAATTAAACCGGCGGAATGGGTGGGGATGGAAAGCCGTGGGGACACGGCTGCCCGGGGACTCCATCTGACACCCCTGGTCTAGGGGAGGACGCGCTGCAATCACAAAATGGTTTTATCGCGCAAGGCCTGACCCCAGTGCTGGCATCTCCCGCTCTCCACGCTGTCGGTCTTCTTCCAGGTCTTGGTGCGCACTGCCAGGGTCGTCACAGCATCGCCACGTGGTGCCACAGACAAGTCTGGATCACCACAGAGTAATGGGCCCTGACGCCAGGAAATGAGCACTGCCCAGCGCACAGGCGTCGGGTAATCAGGGTCGGGCCCTTCGGCTCCCCACACAGTAGGGCTCAAAACCTTCCTGCTTACGCATGCAGCTCACCGGCTCCCCTATAACCCCCAGTGCCCCTTTTCTGATGTTGCGGACATGGGGCGTAAAATTCTCAATTTGCCTCCCACTTATGCAGACCCCTGTGTGGTCCACTGGCTGCAGAAGAGCCTGGGGACCAAGTCAAGGTTTCAACACAGGTGACCAAACCTTAATGCTACCCCATTGTGGCCAGTGGAGCAGGGAACAGAGAGGAGTGAGGGGGCAGCCTGCACACTCCTCACAATGGACCTCTTCAACCCTCAGCCTTGAATCCGAGAGAATAGCAGAGCAGAGAAATAAGACGATGAAAACAGAGCGGAACAGCTGAGAGAGGACGGTGAAAGATGAGCTACCGCACAACAAAGCGATGAAGGAGACGTAACATCGGTCAAGACAAGACGGATGAAATGTGGAATTAAAAAACGTCACGAGAAAGAACTGGGGGGGAAAAAAAAAAAGAAAGAAAAAAAAAAAAAAAAAAACTCTGGAAAGCCAGAAGGTGACAAAAAGAGACCCGGAAAGATTAAAACTCAAACCCACCCACAGTGCAGATGTGTGAGCAAAATCAGAAAAAGGAAATAACACTTTAAAGAAATTTTAAAGAGAAACTTTCTTTCAAAATATCTCAGTAACAAAAATCCAACTAAGTTAATAAAGAGCCACCAAGATGGAAGTGGTGTCACAATTAGAGCATTGCTGCCGTCCCGGCCGGTCGTGCCCCTCGCTGCCCACTCGCAAGCCTTTAAATGTCTGCAATGCCCGGCTGGGTCCTTAATGAGCAGAGCCTGTCTCTCATTCCAGAGTCGCAGCGATGACTGGGACCGGGAGGAAAAATGGCAAAGAGGCAGAATGGGACTGGGTGGGCAGATGGGGCCTGGGAAGGGGTTTTATCCATCTACCCCGGATGTTGATGATCCATGTTGGTTTTGATATTTGAAAGCAATTTTCCGCTTTCATTTTCACAGTGTGATGCAGAAGCTGACATAGAAATGGCATGGCTGTGGGGTGGTGGAACCAAAGCGGGGTGCAACCCAGAAATGAGGCGATTCGACGGTTTCAACACCACCCGTCCCTATGTCCCTCTCTGCTGGAGTCAGGTAGAGACAGCAGGATCTCCCCAGAGCAGAACAGCTCGTGTACTCCCCCTAGAACTTCCTCCTCCTCTGCACAGCAAGGAAAACAGCCCAATAATCATACTTTCCACCCTATCCTTCCAAGGTGAATAAAGCCACTACTGAATTAAAATAAAATTCTTTTAAACGTGTTTGAGTCAGTTTGTTTAGTGTTAACTGACAGCAAAACTCTTCCGATACGCAGAATCAAAGTATGTAAAGTATGCGCCGATCGTCATTTTTCATAAGTACTTCCCATGCAAAACAGTGTAATGATGGAGACCACGTGGGAGCTTTACTCTCATCTCCAGGGTTACACACCTCCCAACTCTCATTTCCCCATCCCTCCCCATCTCTATCGGTGGGCAGAGAACACTGTCGTTCAGCATCACTCGTTCTTGTCTTCCGCCAGGAAAGGGAGGGAAAATGCCAAGGCTGGAGTTGATTATCATCACTCTTCTGGTGACAGTGGAGACCGGGAGGGGTGGAAGGAAAGGCAGAGAGGAGGAGAAAGACAAAGAGAGCCACATAGAGAGGGAACAGCAGGAGGAAGACGAACGGGAGGACGGTTCTCCAATTACGAGAAGAAGTGCGACACGGATCAATTTTCTAGCCAAGGCAACGGCTCCTCCGAACTCATCTTCTCTCCATTTGTCCCTCTCTCTCCCTCTGCCCACTATCACCATCGTCCACTTCTCAAACTTTATTCATCCATTAATGAGCCAGCGTCTATCTGTGAAAATGTACAAGCATGCCGGTGCAGAATGTAACAAGAGGCACTGCTGCACACAAACCATCCGCCACTACCAGCTTCCCATTTATTCTGCAAACTCTGTCTGTATCAACACACAAAGCAACTTGGCTTCAACAGGGTAGCAATAAAATGAAAAGCACTGGTTTACATTCCCTAGTTCATTTGAGTGCAAGGTGCCAGCTCTTAGCACAATGCTACCTGCCACCACACTTGCCAAAGGGCCCAAGTTCCTTGAATAAGCTGGGCTGCTCCTGTAAAAATTACTCTGCAGTATGTAAGGGTAAATAACAGAACCTTAATATTCTAAGGCCCTTTGGAGAGAGAAAAGAAAAAAAAAATCATGCATGTGAGGAAATTTAAGCGAGGGGAAACAAAAGTGAGGGGCTGTTTGCTCATATGTGCTGAAGAAAGGATCACTGAAAGGGAAATAAATAAACGGATTTGGTGAAGAAACGCAACGAGGAGGAGCAGTGTGTGACCTTGTTGGGTTCTGCGGTTTTAATAAAGTATGTTGTCTTTCCATGTTGTCGGCGCCATTATTCAAATCCTAGCACGTCAGCGCCACCACGGCGGTGCCCCGTCCCATTGATCAAGAGCCGTCCGGGAGTCGGGCAGGAAGGGGAGGGTAAAATGACGGGCGGAACGGCGCTGGCACATCTGCTGGAAGGAACAGTCCATCCATCTCCAGAGAGATGCTCAGAAAATGATTGACTGCCTTGACAATCTCCTGACCAAGACACCTGAATATTTCTGACATAACACAGCAGCAGGGGACCTGCCAGAAGGCCTCAAAGCAAGCAGAAAACTTGTAAAAAGATTTCAAGATCATGGGTAATATATTGATCTAGAGGATCCACAAAGCCACAAAGAGTCTCTCTGAAAAGCAAATAAACGAGCAGAAGACAGGACCTTGGAAGACGCCCTCCTGCCGGTACGCACCAAAATACTTTAATGCGCTCTCGACACGGTTCACCTTGGCGACAGCACACGTCAACACCTGTCTCCACTTCTCCTGCACATGTCGAGCTCAACAGAAAGGTCAGCCTGCAGCTCGGACGGCACTGCACTAACCTAATAGCCCAGGAGCCGCGGTATCAATGGGGGAAACACAGCATAAAACCAATTAAAGGTATCTGGTTGTACTGGACATATCAGTCACACCGTATTAAATCAATGATGAAAGTATGGCTCCTAGTCCTGAAGCCACTGAAAGGAAAGGTTAATTTTCAAGCAGAAGCGCGATACCTGGAGACAAGAACAAAGCGGCAGCAGACAGAACAGCGGCGCGCTGCAATTAGCCAAACACACTTTCCTCTGCCGAGCTGCGATTGAATGTTGTCTAAAGCGACGCGGGATCAAACGGTCGTGGCCCGCAGGTCCCAAACACGTCGACTGATGCTAAAGTGACATAACATAAAAACAAAACCTTTCAGGGTTGTTCAAGGGAGGGTTCAATTGAGGTGGGATAGATTAAACACTAAGGATGGGAAAGTCACCGACGGGACACTTCATTTAGGAACCAAGATGGAGAGGAGCAAGAGGGCTCAACAAACCCTACCAACAAGTGCAGGAGAACATGATGCGATTTGAGCGGAGGGTGTTGATCAAACTGGGCAGCTCTGTGAGGCCATTCGATGAGAAGCGCGGGCCAGGCGAACGCACAAGGAAAGCCAACGCATAGAGACAGACATGCACGACAAGAGACAGCCGCCCATCTCCGAGTGCTGGCGGTACACCGGCAGCAAGGCGCATGCTAATGCGGATCGCAAAGAGAGCGAAAGATAAAAGACTTCAGACGCCATTTAAAACAGGCGTCGGATTCGTTTGGAGTTGGGCCGCACAGGTATGACAATGCGCATCTGTGGCGTGGGAGCGGCCGACTGTGAAAGCAGGGGGATGAAAGAGTGCAAAGAAGAAAATGTGAGCGCGAGTAACATTTCAAAGTCTTAAAGACAAAGGGCCATCAGAACCAAAGCGAGGCGAGGAAAGAAAGGCAGGTGAAGGGAGCACTGTCATTAAACGCATGAAATGTAAATTCATACATGTCACTTCAAAGACTATACTATGCTGTCATATAACTGCAATACCCAACTCCCTGATGAGAAAAACTTTCCTCCAATAGGCACTTATTTTAGGCAGGCAGCACACAAACCCTGAGGGTCCAAACAATACCGGGACATTGCTGCATTGACCTGCAGGGGGTCCAAAGGCTCTTCATCTTTCTTCATACAGCTTATACAAAGGTTCTGAGATGTTACCTGTAATGATATTAGGTTCAGCCAGTTAACACTCACACTTTCCTGCAGCAACAAGCTCTTATCTGGTTTGACTAACCTGTATGCAGATAAAAGTCTGCAGTCACACACCACATTCCTCTTTCTTCTGTCTGCTCTTATGCACAAACACACTCTTTATCCTCCATTAAGTCTAAGCAGTGAAACCTGCCAGTAAGTGATTCTTGCCCTCGCTGTGCTTTGGTCACAGCCCGATGCGAGTGCGCATCAGTAGGGAAGCGGTCACCGGAGCCACAGTGCTATTTAATTCTTTCATTTTGATCAAAGCACGGTCACTGATGTATTGCTCAGACTTTGGCTGCAAACTCTCATTCTGAAAAGGGCAAAAAAAAGAAAAATCCACAACAGTAAAAAGGCTGAATTGTTTTTGTACTAGAAACGATGGGTAATTAGTCATTTCAAACAGCATTTACAGCCATTACGGTCTTTTAAAAACCCTCGCAGCAAATTCTGCCATGCGTTTTACACGCACTGGGTGTTATAATTTAAAACATTAATCAGTATGATGGGCTACTTGTTCTCAGCCTAAAATTGTACAGCAAAGGAAAACCTGAAAGCCAAACCACCAAATGCAGAAAACATCCAACACATCAACATTTTTTAGCTATCCTAAAAATATTACTTTTGATAACTTGCGCTATTTTCATTTTAAAAATCTGTAAAAAATAGTGTGCATAGCCAGGCTCATCTTGCAGCACTTAACTTGGCACATTATTTTATTCCTTCACATTATGGCACATTGTATTCTTTTTCCCTTTTCTTGTGCCACTCCAATTTTTTTTTCCTTATTTTACCCAATGTAAGCACAAAGGCCACAGCACAAAGCAATGATAAAACCAGTGTTACCCCAGGGCAGGACTCAGAATAGTTAAACACGGTGTTATTCTGCTGCACAACCTAACCGTTCCTGCACATCACACAGTAGAAATGTGACAAAAATGCACACAGAAGTTGAGCTGATTTTTCAGCTTGTTATGGGGATGATGGTCGTGGGGACTGGAGCCCTGCAGGTCAGCACTGCCCAGCAGAGCGACAGCCCGAATTGGGGTCATTTGCGCATGACAACACTGCAACACCACAGCTATTAATCCACTTGGAGAACAGTAACCTCAACGTACCTGGCATTAAAAGAGAAATCAGCAGCAAATCGATATGCAAATACACGTGGCGAGGTCAAGGAAAAATGATGTCCGGCAACACGACTGGGGCTCATGGTTTAGAAAAGCAGCTCAGTGAAGGAAGAATAGGAGCGTTTAAAAAAAAAAAAGAGCCCATCCTTCCGCTCTTTTGTTCAGATGTTAGCAAACATTACTCAAAATTCTTAACTAATAAGGATATTACTCCATTTGAATAACTGGTCACTCTCGGTAATATATTTAAAAAAAAAAAAAAAAATCACACTAGAACCTCAAGGCACAAAAAGTCAAACTAATGAGAAAGAATAGGGATAAACAATACATTCAAGTGCAATAGTTAAGAGGCCTACAAGGACTACTGAAGGCAATTCTGCATATATAAATAATATCTGGAAATGTGGATGTTTTATTTAAATTTCCTCATCTTTTCATCTTTTGTACATTTTCTCGGAGAAGATGATTAAACTGGGGAGGTTACATTCATCTGAGCACAAGCAGTGGTACTGTGAACGTCCTTTTCTGGTGCGCAGTGACCACAGGCCGCAGGGGAGTGACCCCGGCATCCAAGCCATTACTCATATTACTCTAGCACCCCCCGGCCCCCTCTGGCCTCATGAATATTCATCCTCCTCATTACCACATAGCACGGGGGTGGGGGGGAAAGGAGCCGTATGTGTGTACACAGCAGGACCAAGAAAGAACAAACGAGAATGGATGTGCATCGAGGGGGGCAGAGGGAAGACAAACAGGAGTAAAAGCAAAAAACCAAATGAGAAGACAACAGAGACACCAGTGCTTCTCGCAAAGCAACACACACAAGTCGCAGACAGCGAACCCAAAACCTGAGGGTTTAAACACAGTCAGCCGCATGCACGATGTCAAAGTGTATTATTAGTGAACTGCAATTACAACTTTCCTGCGCGTGTATGGGTGCCTGCAGCAGTGCTGTCACCGTCCGCCAGGCAAGAGCACGAGTGCATCCACAGCGGTCATTGATACTGATCCCAAGTCGAGTCCACACACTTACAGGGAGGGGCTGGAAAAGAACTCAAAGCCACATAAAACTACAGACGAAACTAAACGCAGCTTTTCATCACCTTTTATACTAAATAATGAGCAAGACTTATTTGTGGGTCTTGTAAGTAATATAGCACCAATGTCTTTATTTTGCCATTATTCACTTTCGAATCTGCCACAATGCTCATGGCAGCCTGAATAAAATTAGTAGAGATGCCTGATATGAGAATTCCATTCCACTGCTGGCATCCAATCATTTCTATGTACCTATCAACCAATGCTGTTCCTTATGCACACGTTTACAGAATACAGAGAAAAATGAGGCTACACCTGTGTCAGTGAGAATTAAAGACAAATACCATTTATTTGCGCAATACCTCAGTTCTTCAGACCATGCACAATAATTAAAACGAAGAATCTGCTGAGCTACACATGGCTACCTGATCCTTAAATAGGAAATGGCTACAAGAAACAGTTTCCCTTTTCCTTCACTACATTAGAAGCCGCACCGAACAATCTCTTGCTGTCAACACTACTGACTCTCATTTACTTTGAAAAATTTCCATAGCGCAGATATGTTATAGCCCAGTGTAACCTAAACATTTTGTTCTTCCAGAACACAATGCGCATTGGTTTGAATTATCAGTCAAACCTTAGCATCGGCGCAATACCCATACAATGAAAACACCCAGCCGTGGCCAAAAATTCTACTTCACCAATAAAGCAATTTAAATTAATAAAGCATAAGCTCTTGCAGCTTCAGCTGTGCTTTGTAACTGATGACAATTCACCTTTGCTCTGAGAAACTCAGAACCATTTCAAGACCAATATTTGAAGGAAATACACACACCCAAAACAGCATTTAATTCGGGTTTAGCACTTGAGTGCAGCATAATCACCAACCTATGCATCATCTTGTACTTGGATCCACCCACGAAAACCCATGAAAACTCCGCTTACAACATTTGATGCATTTTAAGAATATATTATCTTTTTTGTTTACTTTGAGGGGGAGAAGTTGGTTCCTGTATTCATCTCCAGCCAAATTGACTACTATAAACCTTTCCTGATCCAAACACCAGTGAGGTCACATAACATCAGTTTTTCCTGCAAAGACTGTAACAACAATCAGGAGAAACAACATTTTGATCCTTACGTATACCTGCATACAGACAGGCTGACAAAAACTCTTGATTCTTGAAATTTGCCCATATTACACAGTTCTTAGGTAACTATACCAGCATCCATAAGTTTTAGGACAGATATAAAAATCTTACTGCTTACTCACAAGGCTCTGAAGAGTTTCACATGAATCAAATCAAAAGTATGTACAAGCCAGCCACTCTTGGAATTCCCAGTACAAATAAACATAATGTTGATGGAAGCTCTTTTTTCATGCGGTCCTTTCAGGCGGTAAGCCCTGGACTTGAAGCGCACCACTTTTCCTTACCATGCTCTGACTAAAGCTACAGTCCATGCCACTGTCCCATCTATTTGCACTTCTCTGCACTGTTGAAGGTCATGCGTTGAAACCATATTCATCTTTGTTTCTCCCATCTGGAATTTGCAAGGTGGCCTTCACTGGCCTGAGACCTGCAAGTCCTCACTGCCACAATGCCTGATCCTGAGCAGCTGAACAACATTGACAAACAGACGAGGAGGAGGACGGGCAACCACTTCACTGTTCCAGAAACCTCTGTTAATTGCTGTGCCGGGTTTGCCTGCCCTGGAAGGGTGGCCTTGAATCCTCAGAGTTGTTTTCGGACTCCAGCAACTGTCTCTCTCATATCTCGCCGCTTTCCTCCATGAAAAACCCTCAACAGTTCTTACTGGTTAATATTATTTGCATTAATTGTGCATGTGTTTTTGGCATTTAAATTCTCCGTACAGCACCTTGAGGCAGCTTGTTGGAAAGGATCCTGCACGAAAATAATTAGAATTTAATTTACTGAAAACCCTGAAGGTGTAAAAATGGTGCATCCACTCATAACTACAGTTTATCTGTATTGATAAAAACTTTCAAAAACTGCAATTCGTCATTCATTCAAGGTGAAGTATCTCAAAATCCATCTGCGCATCTGCAGAACTGCCAGTCAGCTCCATGCATTATATTGCATAAGTACTTGTTAATCATTTCCACATGACCAAAAGCAACAGACAATCGGCAATAGTTTTTACCTGAAAACCCATTCTTTCATTTTAAAGCCAATAGTTAGAGAAGGTTAAAAGATTAAAATTTATTGCATGGTGATAATTCTTTACTTTCAACTATTATTCTTCTTTGCTTAAGCTGATGTCCTGTAATATAATCGGATGTCCCTTAATCTGAACACCTATAATAGTTATAATAATAATAAAAAAAAAAAAAGATGACTTAACACCACTACAGCGTAGAAATCCAGTTAAAATTTCAATCAAATTTCATCAATAAAACCTTTATTATAAAAATGACAAAATCTTTTGTTCCTGTCAAAAAGAGGAGTGACATGGAGCTCACACAAACTGCTCTCAGAAAGCATTGATTCTCTGTAACTGTACACCCCCTACATTTGTTCCTGTTACGTATCAATGAGAAACTATTGTTCATTTATATAATTTTACACCATTTTGGAGTGACTTCATATATTTGGCTAAACAGCCCACCTATCGCTGCGACACTTTCTGGGAGTAAACGCTGGCGCCTCTATTCGCAAATGCATCTCCTTTCCGGCATGAGGAAGTCGGTGTATCAGTGAGCGGAGAGCCGTGTGGCTGCGGTTTGCCACTCTCATCCAAAAGTAAATGCCTGGCAAAGTCAGCAGCACTGACAGTAGGAATGAGCATGGAAAATTAAAGTCTAAGGGAGAAATGGGCCTGCTAGTTAGTTACAACTTGTTGACACATGGAGGGAAGCAGACCAATGGGGAGCGATCTGCAAGGCCCAGGTCCCCCTGCAGCACCTCAACGCACAGCACAAAAGCTCCAAAGCGCTGCGATTCCTCCAACAGCTTTTTCTTCTCTGCTGAAAAGGAAGTGGAACAACGTGCCTCGTCGCAATCTGTTTCACATTACATCCTGGAACTTGGTCGACAGCAGTGACAATCTGCGAGGAAACTGCAGACACTGGCGCTGGCTGCAAATTCAAGCAAACTTTCACAATGGCATTTTCCCCCTAAATATTACTTTTTTAAATGAAGCCATTTTGTTGTGTTCTTGAGGAAAACAAGCAGAAGATACACATACACACGTACGCACACAAACACACAAAGAAGAAAATGGGAGTCTTTTTTTCCCCTGAAAATGTGGCTGATGCCCAAGAGTCACAGATTGTAGCACAATTGCAGAGAAATGGGATTACAGAAATGGCCCATTCCAAAATCCATTTCTGTGGCAAATTACAGCCGGGTCCTGTGTACCGGCATTGCGCCTGGCAATTTCTGACAGAGAAGGGGGAAAGAGGGCCTGTGGCGCCCAGGTATGAGCCTTGGAACACACACACACACACACACACACACACACACACACACACACACACAGTCTCCCAGCCTTTGCCTCGGTGTGCTACAGATCTTTAAGGACTGTGGTAAGCCTGGGACAAAACTTAAAACTATAATTGGTACAGCAGCTAAAAATCGATATTGCTGTTCGCATTAGGCCTCTCAGAGCAATTTCATATTCTGCCTTGCTTATAGAATTCCTCCTTTTCTAAAAACTCAATTTTAGAAAGGTATGAACTATTGATTTTGCCACTACGATCCTCTCTCTCTCTTTCCCTCATCCCTGACTCTGCTTGGCTTAAAAAACCCATTGAGTTTTGCACTTGAGGTTGAAGAGTCTCCGTGGTGATTTAACCCTCTCTCCTGCAGCATGTTCTCCAGACCTCCAGCCTCTGCACCCCCACACAGCAATGGACTAGAAGAGAAACTTGAATACAGAGAAGGGGGGAGGTGGCTGCAGAATTTCACAGATACCTCCAAAAGTTTCTGCTCAATATCGCTGACTACAGTCTTGCAGCAGAGCCTCACACCAAACGTGTCATCCTACAGCCACCTGGCACAGAATGTAATAGGCTTTTCGGATAAACCTCTGCCCCACCCCCTCCTGTTTTCCACCAGGTCCTACGTAAGGCCCATTTCATCCAATGAACGTCTTAAAAGCAGTACATGACAGCAGGTACACAAATAAGGCAGAAAATATTATTTTGGAGTAACGCCAATGGCAGCAAGATCATCAATATTAAAGATGTGAAACAAGTTCTATTGTCACTCAATTTCACATGAACCTATCCTGAATTTAGCAGACCTCCATTTCACAGATTTTCAATTTATCAGACCACCGCAATAACATTCCTGAAGGAAACAGCAAAATCAGAGTGAAAGAAACTATTTTAAGCATAATATAGGAGAATATGAATATTTGTAGCTTTTCTGAGAAAATAACTATTAGTACATAAAATAATGTTTTAATGTCAACCTGTGTTTCAGTAAAGAACCACCCCCCATCTCCAAAGTCAGTGTGATGAAAGTAACACACAGCACCCCCTAGACCCCCTGCAGCACCGCTCCGATCCAGTTGTATCGGCACTTTCTTCAATGCTGTCTGTGTATAATTCACTGTACTGTGTGTGTTTCAGTTACAGCACTGTGTCTCACTTTATTTACCCACAATACATGTTAATTACACACTACACTGGGGTATAAAAGTGTTACTATAGTACACAGTGCAGTACTGTACAGTACCATAGTGCAAAAAATGTTTGTTTGTTTTTTTTATTTTAGTTAATAAATAAATAAATATACTTTCAGTACATTATGTTTTAGATTTTCTGAACTTCCACCATATCAAGATATCCCTCCAATATAATTGTGAAAACCGAGGATAGACTGCAGGCTGACTGAAATACACGTAGCACAAATTCATCTCAAAGTGTTGAAATGAAACTTGTGAAAAACTGAACTGAAAAAAGCTCTTAATTAATCAGGTCAGATTCTAATTCAACTGCCCCTTTCGCAAAAGACACTTGAATCAGTTTTAGTCCCACCGTGTTTGTTCTTGTTCAAAGCAGCCTAAGAACAAGAGCACTTCAGTGCTCGCCAACATCCGCATTCCGCTTCCCTTTCCATCTATTGATGTAACCTCTTATTTGAACAACTGTGTCAAAACTTGCCAGAAACCACCTTTTAACATGTGAATGTTTAAGGCAAAATTCACCTACGTTTAAACATGTAATGTTACAGCACTGCTGCGTGGTCATTTCTGCAACATCTATGATGGAGATAAACATGCTTGGTCACTCATACAGCACCGTTTCTCAACTCCACATTTCCACAACACTCTCTTCATTAATACTAAGTTTACATGATACCACGGGGAAAGGAAGCTAAATTACCATTATTGCTTTGCTTGGTTCATCTGTTCTGGCAAAACAAATGTAAACTGGATCAGTAACTCCACATACTGTCTAGATTTACATTTGAAGCTGCAGGAAAAATATCTACATTATGTAGAATCCAAGAGGCCAGATAATAGAGCTGAACCTCTCAAACCAAGACAGTCACTCAACCAAAAGATTCTTTCAAAGTGTCCGACTACAAAAAAAAAAAAAAATACAAACTCATAGTTCAGCGTTTCTCCTAAAATCACTGAATAGCAATAACACTTCTACTACAACAAACTCATAAATGACCTCATTTTGTGTACATCAAGAATGTCATTTTTCTAATCAAGTTACAATAAAATATGATCATCTCCACTGCACTTTAAAAACCATTTCCTGACCTCACTTACCTGTTCAGGTGTGCCTGCCCTGAAACTCGTGGGTTATCACACAATGCTTTCAACCACTGCACCACCTGCTGCATGTGAAAAAGCCCAACTAAGCTATAACATTTTCACGATGTACTCTTGTACAAGATTCCAAAAGAACAGCAGGTAACAGCCGGCAAGGACATAGACCTGAAACCCGCAGGTCGCCAGATCAACCACTCTCCCAGCTCCAGATGCTGCTGAAAATAAAAATAAATAAATAAATAAGCAAACTGCTTCCTTCTGGCAGGCAGTATGCTGGTTACTGCTGTAGCTGCTCAATTTTAAGGTTCCAGGTTCAAAGCCCTATTCCAGCTATAGTATCTTTCCTTAGTACTTACTCTGAATTGCTACAGTAAAATCCAGCTGAGTAAAGGGGTAAATACACCCTCAGCCTGATGGACACATTTACTTAATCGGACTTGAAGAAAGGGTGTTCAGGTCAGGGTAACTGCATAGGTTCTGCCCCGTTATTCAGTGTTTTCAGCAAGTTAGGTCCTGTTCAGACTGGTAATAAGTCAAAGTGGACCGACCGACCCACACACACAGTTGTTCACTCAGACTAAGGACACTGGCGCAAACAACAGGTGTCAATCTTAAACTAAACCACAGACTCGAAGGAGCAAACTGTAAAAAAAAAAAATGTCCTTTTAAGAATGGAGAGAGGCACCAGCAGGTGCAGTTAATGCAGGACTATAAAGTGGGAAAGCTCAATGCTTAACAATATCAAGAAACCAGGCAGCCAACTTGGACAATTGTTCACGAAGGTGGAACTGGCACAGGCTGGAGAAAAATCGGCATACTCATCTGTCCCGCTGTATGGATTTAAAGTGCATGTTACATTAACCTTTTGTTTTAAAAAGACCCAAACACATATTCATGTAATACCCACAGAAAAAGTGTTGTACAGCTTTGTTTTTGTAACCTGGCCTACAAAAACGAGTCAAGCAGCAAAATCCCCCTTCCCCGGCACCAGTTTGGTCCCAGTGCTGCTGGATGAGAGAGATCACGCAGTATTACCAAAGCATAAAAAAACCAAACAGAGAAACTGCTCATAGCTGACAGACGGACACTGGCTGGGTTTGTTGCTTCTCATCAAATAGCCAATGCTGAGCTCCTAAAGCACCAACACGCTGCTGCCCAAACAGGTCCTTAAGTGTCTGCTAAATGCCAGTCCACAATCTCATTAGAGAAGGAGCACAAGGTGCGGCCGCAGCGAGGTTCCGCCCACTGCCAGCAGCTGCGCCGCTCATTGGGCCAGACACACTAAGCGCGCGTGCGCAGTAACGGTCTCCCGTTCACGTCGCACAAGCACAACAGTTGCAAACAACACGTAAAAACAACAAAAACAACCCGCCGGCGGGTCGGCAGAATGCGAACGCGGTGAACACACAATAAAACGGGGAAGAACAAGTCCGCGAAGCTCGGACAGACACGAAACTCGTAACTTCGATTGCTCGGATCTCATTAGTTAACAAACCTGTGGACTCCGCGGAGAAAATGCACTTACGAGTGTCAAAAATAAAGGCAGAGTGCAGGTAGCTAAAGAACCCCAGAAGAGCCGAAAAACGGGCAGTGGGGATTAGCACGCTAGGCTAACGCACCGCACAACAACGGCTCGAACCGCCTCAGAGGGGTGCCAACAGCAGCGTCTCACGCAGCTTTTAACTACACTCGCGGCCAGTCTGTGAATACTACTTTAATAACCAGCGCCATATCTTCTGTTGCTTTTTTCTTCTGCTTTGTTTGTCTTTTTTTACTCACCTTTTCTTTGCCTGCGGTTCGCCCGGATCGGGTTCTCGCACAGCGGCTCGATCACATCCGGGTCATTGCGGTGACGTTTTGTGGCCACGCCCTCTAAATCTTATTGTCGCTCATTGCGATTATTGCACGATTAGTTATTAAAGCGCTGTCTCCGATTTACAGTACATTTGAACGAAGACTTACCAAAGACACGAACACTGTGTATGTACATTGTGTGCGGAGATGTAATTTTTTTCAGGCTGCAATAAATGGGAACGTTTTTAGTAAAAATTAGTAAAAACAATTTTAAAAAGTTGCTTATTCTCCCTGCAGTGTGACGATCCTCAGGTTCAGCCCCTGCTGTCTCTCCTTCTGGACCACCAGGTAACCCACGCATTTTATCAAGGTTCGAGGTTCACTTTATTATCATTAATATTGCCTGTACATTTAGGGATGTACAAGAGAAGAAAATGTAGTTTCCCAAGTTCGCAATATACTAAATAGATAGCATGACAATACAGAAAAACTAGATAGATAGATAGATAGAATGGGCTTTACAGCAACAAAACCATCTGAGAGGTCACTTCAAAGCTAAAAGGACAGAAACTGAACAGAACTTTGGGGAAAACAGGAACCTAACATTATGAGAAAAGGGAATGAGCCATATGAATCATAATCTGTTTATTGTCCCCGGATGGAAAATGAACCTGTGTGTCTTAAAGGTCTATTGGTTTTTGCTCTTTTAGCACCACAACAGGTGGAAATAATGGCAGGAAGCTGGACCATAAAGAGAAATGTAATGCAGGACCATTCCAAACAATGGATCGCACTGCACCTGAGCGGAGGCCGCTAAAACGCCCCTGTGAGTGATGAAGCAGGAGCACAGCATCCTGGTCAAACACGTCCCCAATTCTCCCCAGTTCTGCCCAGTGCTTCCCCAGAGCTTCTTCAGTTTTCCCCCAGAGCTCCCCAGTGATCCCTGGTTTTCCCTGGTTTTCCCCAGTTCTCTCCAGTGTTCCCCCAGTTCTCCCTTTTGGTCCACAGTTCTCCCCTATTGTTCCCCTGTCTTGTATCGGTCTATTGGTATTTTCCGGTTCTCCCCTCTACTTCCCAGTTCTCACCCTGAGGACCAACAGTCAGGCTGTAATTGTTGCAGGAGTGTGAGGTGCAGGAACAACTAATAATATCAGTGTTGAATTTGCGCTTTAATTACAAAGCTTACAGAACGTGGGCAGCAACAGCTGCCCTCTCTACTGCAAACCATCCTTGGGGGCTCTGCGCGGGACAGGCGCTCGTCTTGCACGACGAGACAACGTGGGCTCGGGGTTCTCGCTGGAAATTTCTGGAAAGTAATTGAATCGGAACAAAATAATGTGCTTAGTAGTTGCAAACATCAGAGATGCTCGTAGACCTGTCAGTTTAAACATTTATGATGCCGTTCATTTCCTGGAGCAATTTAGGCCCTAGAGCCGCAGCAGACGGTCGTCTCCCGAGATTTGACCTGCAACGTTCTGTTTGAGACGCGCAGGTTTTTAATCATTATGCTGCTTTGTTAAGCTCTTCAATAAATGTATCTGTGTAAATAGCCAGACTAGGCCAACCTCTCATTAAAGTTTTACTGCGCTATTAAAGTGGATTACCCTACCAAATACCTTCATTAAGTTAGTCATTCATTGTTAGGTTACTGCTTATTTCATTATAGTCTTTTTGGGGATATGAACTCTTCTGCAGTGTTTAATAATTGTGGGACAGCGGGAATTAGTAGTGAAACCAGCCAAACAGGGGTCGGTTTTCACGTCTCGCAGGAATTAAAGCTCCGTAAGAAGATGAGGGAGACAGAAAGTTGCAGCCTGCGCTTAACTTACTGTTGTCTTAGCCGGGAGCACAATTTGCGACACTCAAAAACAGATTGCGTGGAAGGCGACTGTAGCCTAATTCCACTTAAAGTGGGGAATAAAGAACTCTCCAGAAAATCAGCGCTAAAGAAAATCCTCCATCACAGTCTGAAGTCCCTTGTTAAATATGCCGATGGATTATGGAAAATTAAGCAAATATAATTGTTAGTTTAAGTGGATTTGTCTGTTGGCCGGTGATAAACGATGGATCCTTCAGCTGAGCTTTTCACGCCGAAAGGAGACCGTTGAAGGACACAGTAAAAAAACAGCCACACTAACTAACTGACAATACAAAGCGATATGAATTATTAATCGTCAGACATTCCTGCTGGCCCGCTCCTGTTGCTCGGCTCCTGGGTCTGTGGTCCGGAGTAAATGGAAGCTTTGTAAAGCTCACCGTGAACATCGACCAACACAAAGACAGAATGACCCGCTGAAGTGTTGAGTTGAATGATTCACCCAGCCAAAGAGGCTTTTAAGATCTGCAAAAAAACTGCAGCCCTTACAAGTTGAGCCTGAATGAGGCCAAAAGGCGAACTTAGAAAATATTCAAAACCTTGTTAAACCAAACTGCAGTTATCAATCTACAATGAGGTGGCATTTTAATACATCTGATTTTTTTTTTCCCTCACAAATGAGGAAAACCTGTGTATGCTGAGATGATGAATATGTGATGTTATAATGAAAGCGGCCACATACACTCACCGGCCACTTTATTAGGTACACCTTGTTAGTACTTGGTTGGACCCCCTTTTGCCTTCAGAACTGCCGTAATTCTTCCTGGCATAGATTCAACAAGGTGCTGGAAACATCCCTCAGGGATTTTGATCCATATTGACATGATAGCATCACGCATTTTCTGCAGATTTGTCGGCTGCACATCCATGATGCGAATCTCCCGTTCCACCGCATCCCAAACGTGCGCTACTGGATTGAGATCTGGTGACTGTGGAGCAAATTCGAGTACAGTGAACTCATTGTCATGTTCAAGAAACCAGTTTGAGATGATTTGAGCTGCTGGAATTAGCCATCAGAAGATGGGTACACTGCGCTCATAAAGGGATGGACATGGTCAGCAACAAAAGTCAGGTAGGCTGTGGCATATAGACAATGATCAACTGGTATTAAGGGGCCCAAAGTGTGCCAAGAAAATATCCCCCACACCATTACCACCAGCCTGAACCGTTGATACAAGGCAAGATGGATCCATGCTTTCATGTTTTTGACGGCAAATTCTGACCTTACCATCCGAATGTCACAGCAGAAATCGAGATTCATCAGACCAGGCAACGTTTTTCCAATCTTCTATTGTTCAATTTTGGTGACCCCGTGCAAATTGTAGCCTCAGTTGCCTGTTCTTAGTTGAGAGGAGTTGCACCCGGTGTGGTCTCCTGCTGCAGTAGCCCATCTGCTTCAAGGTTCGACCTGTTGTGCGTTCAGAGATGCTCTTCTGCATACCACGGTTGTAGCGAGTTGTTATTTGAGTTACCGTTGCCTTTCTATCAGCTCAAACCAGTCTGGCCATTCTCCTCTGACCTCTGGCATCAACAAAGCATTTCCGCCCAGAGAACTCCCCCTCACTGGATATTTTCCCTTTTTTGGATCGTTCTCTGTAAACCCTAGAGATAACTGCGTGTGAAAATCCCAGTAGATCAGTACTCAGACAGCCCATCTGACACCAACAACCGTGCCATGCTCAAAGTCACTTAACTCACCTTTCTTCCCCATTCTGATGCTCGGTTTGAACTTCAGCAGGTCGTCTTGACAATGTCTAAATGCTTAAATGCACTGAGTTGCTGCCATGTGATTGGCTGATTAGATATTTGTGTTAAGAAGCAGTTGAACATGTGTGCCTAATAAAGTGGCCGGTGAGTGTACAGTCCACGGAGTAAATTCAGTACATGACATTCAGGATATTTTTATTTTACAGGTGCAGCCCAGTGGGTGCATATGGAATAAACTGCCCCTGATATTACTATTATTATTGTTACTATTGCAATGATTATTATTAGTATTATTATAAAGAGCTGAGATGACCCTTTGAGGGACGCAATCCACAAAGACCCCAGATGAATGTCTCTGCTCTGCTGTAATTTGCATGTGTATCTGACTTAACTTTTAATAGGAAACAAAGTAAAGTCCAGGGTTTATTTCTACAAGCTGTCCATCACTACGCTGGTACCTTCTGCACTTCAAGAGGAACGAGGTTTCAGCTCACGTGGTGCACTTTAAAATCTATGCGAGTGTGGGGGCAACATTGTCCATTTATACAGATTGATGAGGGGAGTGAATCGGTATAGCATTTGGAAAGGAAGATAGAGCGAAGAGTGTGGCAGCTCGCTGATTTAAAGATTAACCATTTGGTTATGACAGGATCCTCATGTAATTCATTCCATTATTGAAGTACTAGACTCATTCTGCCATTGACACCCCTGGTCCTACCTGGAGAGGAGCACTGACAGTGACCTGACCTTTGTGAGCATATAGGGTTCGAGATATCAAGGTCCAGGTAGCTACCGTGGCTCGGCATAGCTCTGCCATAACCGGTGTGATCAGCATCACCCCGTCTTACTAAATATGTCGTTATTAAATGTCTCAGCTGTAAGAATACACTGGGTCCTTCTATTACAAATTATTTAACACAAAAAATTTTTCTCACATTAATTTTTTTAAGTGTATTTTTTTATATATTTAAGTTGTATTTTCTCTGGTTGTTTATTTTCAATTTTTTTTTTTTTTTTTTTTTTGCAATACAAGGTCACCTGCAATTCTGTGCCCAGCCATTAGTTGGCAGTAAAATGCACACAGACAGTTGGACTGTGGGACAGTGGGGTGAATTACACATTTACTAACTGTTCACATAATACAACCAACTGAAAGTGACTGGAGGCTAACACATACTGCACACTGACAGACTAGTTTTTCCTCATTCATGCCTTTTGATTCCAGGACAGACTCTGCAGCTTAAATAAAGGTAATTTTTACTTGATGACAGCTTTGTCAGAACCTAAGTGGCAAACGTGCTTCCGGCCCCCGTAGTGTTCACAAATTTACCACCCACTGTACCAAAACGACAAGTTACACCAGGAGTGGGAGACTGCGACTGGAGCCATTCGCTCTACTGCTGCACACTTACGATAAACGGGGGCTTTTTTCCTTAGACTCGGTTCTCAGTGATTCAAAGAAATATTTTTTGTACTATTAGCTTGTTTTTCACATGTAAGGTTTCAGTCACAATATGTGCATCGACATAAACGCACACCCCTCCTCCCACCAGCAGACACTCCCAGAGGCCATGAAGGAATCTCACACTCAGACTCCTGTAATCACTTCAGACCCCGCCGCTTAGACCCTGGGGGTCCTCCGCCGGGACCCGATCGCTGCGAGCCGGCCGCCCAGAGACGCAAGACGGAGCATCATCGGTGGCCGTCCTCCCCCCACGGAGAGCAGCCTAAATGCAGCCCCAGGGGGCCCGGTGCAGATCTGCACCAGCCTGACTGATGCTCTCATTTCAAAAAGTACCGTTTAAAACCTTAGTGAGAGAATATAATGGCAATCACAAATCACAAACGGTAGGAGCAGGAAGTTACAAATGGGGCAGTTCAGCCTCTGAGGTACAGCGGTGTCCTGCACGAACAATACTGATGCACTCAATGCAACAGGTTTTAGGGTGATAAAGGTTGGCGATGCATAGTTAGTTGCTACTTCCCACCTTTCCACTTTGCTGTGGCCCGTGCGTATCGCACTCTTCCCTACGGCCACCATGCTTCACCCCGCTCACCTTTACGGCCTACCAGCGCGCAGTTAGCCCGAGCCCTGAGGCCTGCCTCTTTCAATTAGAGACGGTAATCGGAGAAGCGGCATCGTCTAAGCTGTTGAACAAGTGAAAAAGTTGTAATGAGCCCTGGTGCATCCTCACCCCATCGATTCGCCTGCGGTTGCTGCCTATCTGTATGCACCATTAGTCAGCCTGGAGATCTGAACGAGGCTGAAGAAAGAACGGTTCAGCGTTGCAGCCGCATGCTCTCAGGTCCACATCAGGAGAGCGACCTGCTCGTGGCAGATGCTCACATGAGGTTTTCCCAAGCCAGAACCAGAGTCCCAAACCAGGAGAAACCAGAAGAAGTGTAAGCTGGCGCACCGCACGCATTCAACGGGATGAAAGAGGAGCGCTTTAACATCCCTGGCGATAGATGCTGGAGAAACAGGCTGATCTTGGTTACCCCCTGCGGTGCCTGCAGAAGGAGTTCATTATTACTGTCTAATGAGATGAAAAGCAAGGCACACATGTGTGGCGTGGAAGCACAAGGACTGCAACCACGCTGGACCCAACAATGTGCAAGTGGAGCTGGAAATCAGCTAATAAACACTGGAATGGAAGTGTTATCCTGGGTGGAGCTTCCTGTTAGACACCCCCCCCACTACGGTGCAGGCTTCTGCTCCTGCGCTCAGGCCGTTTCTGCTGGATCATCAGTGCTGAAGAAGCTAATGAAACACAGCGAAGTACAAACAAGGTTATTTACCACGTCGTGCGGTATCCTGCCCAGAATAGCAGCGGCCATCCGTTTGAAATAAACTGCCGATAGAGCCGCTTTTGTTACCCCTTTGCTACCATGTCAGTGGTGTAAATTTGCACGGCCGAACACGCGCGGGGTCGCCGGAGCCGCCGTTGCCTCGCAGCGCACCTTGCTGCCATCCTAAGGTCGCGACCTCTGCAGATCACGAGCGCTGCCCACATCCAGGACATTAGCTTGATCCAGATTGGAAATGCACAGGAAATGGGTTTGCCTGCATAGCAGGGATCTG
The DNA here is from genome assembly GCA_018136845.1 of Heterotis niloticus. Classification (NCBI taxonomy): domain Eukaryota; kingdom Metazoa; phylum Chordata; class Actinopteri; order Osteoglossiformes; family Osteoglossidae; genus Heterotis; species Heterotis niloticus. The sequence goes on along the minus strand of CM030902.1, from coordinate 1,702,138 downwards.
GAGCAAACTCGGTTATCGGGGGGTAATGGGCACCGACATTTATTTGTAGGCTTTGGCTGTTTGCTTAGTTCCACATCTATTAATGACATTCGTGCTCATTTGCATATGCCGGCGTAGCTCATTTTGCTTTTGATGGAGACTTGGTCTGTGGAGAGGAGTGTGGGTTGCAGCCTAGTCAACTGGGATGGAGGCAGAGATGTCCAAACATCTGACTGCTACTTTGGTCTGGGTGCAGAGACACACACACACTTGTAGTTCAGCAGAGCCACACATTACCCTTCTCTTATTTGCAGCGATGTGATGGCTCTGCTGCCAAACCCAGAGCCACAGCATCACTGCACTCGGTGGCCTCGTGCAGAAGGGCACTGTGACAGAGCAACGAACGGCCTGCGGTGCCTAGGAAACGGTACGCGGACACGAGAGCTGTGCCGCATCTGTTACATGGGTCACAGTTACAGCACCTGAAGTGCCTCTGCACTGTGCAGAAAACATACAAGCCAAATACTACAGTACAGCACAGGTATTGTACACAGAATAGCAGATCGTGTACAGACTAAAGGAATGACACAGAACAGCGGTGCATTAATATCACAGGTTGGGCGGGTGGAAGGGTAGACAGACGCACAAATGTATTTATTCCAGAATGTGTAATACATCCAGCTTCCCTAAGCATTAAGCTATGAAACACCTGCTCTGCTCATCATCTAAGGTCTCTAAAGAAATAAAAGTGGACCAATGACTCAAAATGTGTGTGTTGCTTTGCTGTACACCTGTGTGAATGATTGCAGGGGGGCTACCGGAGAGCATCTAACACTGTAAGTCACCTTGGATGAAGGTCTCAGCTCAATGCTTCACAGCCACCGTGGTGCCTCCACCTGGAAAGAGGCCTCTTGTAAATTAATACATTTTGACCGATGAACAAACAGAGATTCCCTAAGAAATCCTTCTTCTCCAAGAGTCTCCTCCTTGACAGCGAAAGCTCATGTTGGACACCGCAATTGTGCGGCAGAATGCAGCTAATTGTAATGAGCATTTATTGTGCTGTAAAAGAAGCCGTGCGGATTAAGGCTGAAAATCTTACTTCCAGCTTCTCAGTGAGCGAAAACCTCCAGATGCTCTCCAGAAATCTGCCCGCAAAGGAAATAAAGCAAAATGAAGAGGCATTTACAGTGTGTAGTGGCTACAAACTATAGATCAACACTGCTAGCAGGCAGCAAAGTGTGTACGAGTGCAGAAACACACGGGTGTTTATAACCAAGCGCAACACACAACCGCACAACAGGGTGTGAACACATAGGGGTGTCACTGTCCAGCGTGTGGGTCTCCCAACACTGATGCGGCACGTGTGCTCCGACCCCCGTTGCTCTATCGGTAGTGGCCTCCTTCCTAAGACAAGTGGCCCTGACTGCGCCCCCCCGGGGGTAAGAAGCCGCCGCCACCGCGGACGAACAAAGCGGCAATCAGCCCCCGGCCACAGCGCCGGCAGCCAAATCGGCTATTTGTTCCATAACTCGCCCGGAAAAAGCTGCTCCGAGAGGACGTACAGAGCAAGAGGACGAAGCCGTGACTGCCAACCGATCGACACGCAATGGAACGATCAAGATGGAGGCAGCATTTCAGTGCAGGACATCAGCAGCAGCTGCACTGCAAACCTTCTGCCGCACACAATGCGGGCGCACCCCACCAGCCACTCACACATCACATTAGGGTTACTCAGCTCAAAGCCTGCATAGTACTTTACACTGGTAAAGCAAGTACAAATACTGCAGGGACACATGGCTTGGATGTTTTGAGCAGCTGGGGCAGTGTAGTATTTTTCCCGAAGTGGGAAGGAGACTGTGTGACATACAGTCAGGTCCACAAGTATTTGGACAATGGCACAATTTTCAGTATTTTGCCTCTGTACACCACCGCAGTGGATCTGAAACCAAGCGATCGAGATGCGATTGGAGTGTAGGCTTCCGGCTTTAATTCAAGGGGTTTAACAAAAATATCGCATTAACCATTTAGGAATTACAGCCGTTCATATACGTTGTCCCCCATTTTCAGAGGCTCAAAAGGAATTGGACAAACTAATATAATAATAAATATAAGGATTATTTTTAATACTTGGATGTATATCCTTTGCAGTCAGTGACTGCCTGAAGTCTGGAACCCATGGACATCACCAAATGCTAAGTTTCCTCCCTTCAGATGCTTTGCCAGGCCTTTGCTGCAGCGGTCTTCAGCTGCTGCTTGTTTGTGGCTCTTTCTGCTTTCAGTTTTTTCTTCAGTAAGTGAAAAGCATGTTCAGTTTGGTTGAAGTCAAGTGACTGACTGGGTCATTAAAGAATATTGCATTTCTTAGCCTTGAGAAGCTCTTGGGTTGCTTTCGCTGTATGTTTTGGGTCATTATCCATCTGTAGTGTGAAACGCCTTCCTTATCAGTTTTGCAGCATTTAGCTGAATCTGAGGAGATAGTATAGCTCTAGACACTTCAGAATTCATCCTGCTACTTCTATCAGCAGTCACATCATCAAGAAACACCAATGACCCAGTTCTATTGGTAGCCATACATGCCCATGCCATAACACTGTCTCCACCATGTTTGACAACTGAGGTGGTATGCTTTGGGAGCTCTTTCTTTCTTTCTTTCTGGTACAAGTTAATCTTGGTTTCATCTGTCCAAAGAATCTGGTTCTAGAACTGGGCAGGTTTTCTAGCAAAGTCTAATCCAGCCTTTCTGTTCTTGAGTGTTACCAGTGGTTTGCACCTTGCAGTAAACCCTCTGTATTTACATTCATGAGGGACCTCTCGATTGTAGACTTTGGCAATGATACGTCAACCTCCTCGAGAGTGTTCTTGACTTGGCTAGATGTTGCGAAGGGGTTTTTCTTCACCAAGGAAAGAATTCGCTGATCATCCACTTCAGTTGCCTTCCGTGGTCTTCCAGGCCTTTTGGTGTTGTTGAGTTTGCCGTTGCATTCCTTCTTTTTAAGAATGTACCAAATTGTTGATTTGGACACTCCTAAAGTTTTGCTATTTCTCTGATAGGTTTGTTTTGTTTTTTAAGCGTAATGGTGTCCTCCTTCACTTGCATCAATACTTCTTTGGGCCGCATAGTTCCCATGGACAGCTAGCAAATTCAAATTCAGCACCTGGACTCAACTCCAGACCTTTTATCTGCTTAATTTGTCATGAAATGATGAGGGAAGAGGCCACTTCTGGCCATAAAACTGCTTGTCAGTCAATTGTCCAATTCCTTTTGAGCCTCTGAAAATGGGGGACAACGTATATGAACGGCTGTAATTCCTAAATGGTTAATGCGATATTTTTGTTAAACCCCTTGAATTAAAGCCGGAAGCCTACACTTCAATCGCATCTCGATCGCTTTGTTTCAGATCCACTGCGGTGGTGTACAGAGGCAAAATACTGAAAATTGTGCCATTGTCCAAATGCTTGTGGACCTGACTGTATGACACCTTCTGGTGGAGTAGTTTCCTCTTGCCTGTTATTATTCACCAGCTGAGGGGCCAGGGCAGGAAGTGGGAAGGTGGAGCGTAAATATATCACCAAACTCTGTTACCCTGACAGGGGCTGCATTTGGTGCGTAAGTATCAGCCTCAGTGCTGGTGGACAGGTGACACACCAATTGCAGTCCAGTGGAAAAGTAAGAATATGTAGATATAGCATATAGTAAACTGCGTTGCCCTTACGTTAGTAATGTGTGCATCACCACTATGTGTCATGTGTAATATTTATTCAGTTTTACACTTTCACTTTGTACAGACTGAACAAATTTTTATTTTTATTTGCACACCTATCATAGCTCCTGTGGTGGTGGTGGTGGTGGTGATGATGAAGAAGAAGAAGATGATGATGATGGTGATGGTGTTTTTCCATCTCTGAAACGGTTTTCCCTGTTGCCAGTTCAGGTCTTTCCTCCAGCACAGATGTCACATGTCAATTTTGCATGAAAACAAAAACAGTGTGATTTACATTGTGTCTGGCATGTAGAATAATATTAAATTATACACAAATAAAATTCCCAACCCTCACACTGCTAGCATTAAGCTGCCGCACTGCCCTGTTTGTGCTCCACACTCCCACCATTTGGTCTGCATGTGATGCGACCACAAGCCCATTCCCAAGCCTTATTTCAAAGGCTGAAGCACAATTTTCAGGACACTAAGTGACCTTTTCAGAGGTCAATGAACTTGACTGCACCAAGAACCTCACTTGGGGTGAAAGCACCCGTGTAGCAAATTTCAACTCTGTGAAACGAGCCTGTGAATAAAAAAACAGACCAGACAGAAATGACAAGACAAAGAAACTTTACCCATTCATACAAAGTGGCACTGCAGCAGGAGATGGGGTTCCGAGATGAGTTCTGGAACAACAAGGCAATATCTCTAACCACTGCGCCACCTACTGGCCCCCGTTTGGCAGCGCCGAACACGATCGATACCAATCTACACTGACCGACTCTTAACAGCAGGGCCGGCAAAAGCTGCTTCTCTTTCATTTGTTCTTTATATCTCCAGCACTCAGTCCTTGTGAGCGTTATGCTCCAAAATAAATCTAATAAGTCTCCACAGAAAACATTTGTCAAATTGCAAAAATACAAAAAAAGTTGCCAAATAGTCTATGTCTCATAGTATGCTGTGCAGACACAGAAGTGCCGATTAGCAATGTGGTGCCAATTCACAGCCAACGTATTTACAGAACATGCTAATACAAAGCGTCGCGGGCATGACATAACGCTCTTATGCAAGACTGATGGAAGAGTTTACATCCAATCGCACCCCTAAAACAGGATGGAATTAAAAAGGCCGGATGAGTCGCTGGTTACATTTACACTCCTCGGCTGCTCCTCGGATGGCGGTCAGAGTGGCTCTACAGCCAGCAGGAGCGTTGTGGTTTGAGCTGCTACTTTTGTTTCTTCTGAAAGGACTTGGGTTGAATGCCCTGCTATTGAGCACCCCTGAATAAGCACTCAATAACTGAAAACACGTGGCATGAACTTTAACTGAATTTGTTAATAGGAGCAGCTAATAGAATTATTATTATTATTATGTGTGTATTATTAATAATAATAATAATAACATAACATAATAAAAATAGCCTTCATAAGAGTGCATTTTTAATTTTCTGAATAATACAATCTTTGAAAATTCCTTTATTCCTTAAGCGTGCCAAAAGATTCATCACCCTGATGAACTGGAAGTTAGCTCAATAGAATTCATTTTGTAACAAGAAACAATGGCGTTTACCCCCCCACCCCTGCTTACGCATCTGCAGAAAAGATCTAGAAAATGGAGGCACAAGTCTGGAGCCATTTTTGTCCCCAACCAGCTAAACCCAGCTCCCACTAAAAAAAATAATAATAATTTTGCGTGTGTGTCAGTGCTATGCACCCCCTCCCCCACCGTCAGCACTGGTTAAACGCATGGTACCGTGGGTGCCTTTTAACCCCCCTTTCAGTGTAATCAAAAGCTTTCAGAGAAGCTCTGAGTGAAATGTCGGGTTCTGCAGGTTGGTTCCTATTCCTAAATATTTATATAAAAAATGCACATTCAATCAGGGCCCATGTTCATTTTGCACTGTGTCCTCCTGGCACCTTCTGTCACCCCGAACAGGGGGTGTAGCGAGGATGTAACCCCCATCCTCAACTTCCCCCTTACAGTCACCCATTTTATCCGACTCTGAAGTCACCACCTGGATTTAACTTAGTGCTATGATGTGGGGTTGCTTCAGCTGGTCGGAATCTAGGCTCAGCAGCGTCATATTGCCCAAATGAGCTCAGCCGACTACCCGAATATACCGAATGAGCAGGTTTTTCCGTCAATGTATTTTTTCTTCATATTCCAAGATGACAATGCCAGGATTGTCGGGCTCAAATTGTGAAAGAGTGCTAGGGGAGCATGAAAGAGACATCATTTTCACACATGGATGTTCGACCACCGCAGAGTCCAGACCTTAACCCCATTGAAATCTTTGGGATTTTGTGCTGAAGAAGACTTCACGCTGGCGCTCCGACTCTCCCATCATCGATACGAGATCTTGGCGAAAAATTAATGCAAATCTGGACGGAAATAATGTTGTGACGTTGCATAAGCTTATCGAAACGATGCCACGGCGAACGCGTGCCGTAAGCAAAGCTAAAGGCGGTCCAACCGAACATTAGATTGTGTGACTTTTTTTGGCCAGGCAGCGTATATAATAATGGCAACAGTTACTACTATTATTATTACTGTTACTATTACTATTATCGCTAATAATGCATCCATCATCGCCAACCACCTGTCTGGTCCGGGATCATGGCAGTCAGAGCCATTAATACCAATACTTTCATTATTATTATTATTATTATTATTATTATTATTATTATTATTATTATTATTATTACAATAATGCACAATTGCATTAAACTACTGTCCTGTGAACGGGAACTTCGCCTGGAAAGTAAAAGAAAAAGCACCGTCCAGTTAGCCCTGCAAACCGTCGTAAACGCGGGTTTTAAGCACTCCGACGGGGCGGACCTTCACCTAGTTTCAGCGCCTGAACCACAGCGGAGGCGCCTGCCAGGAAGAGCGCCGAGCGCTAGTCCTCTGCCCTCGGACCCCCAGAATTACCGCAAAACAGGTAAATAAGTGCAGTCGGAACCAAAGTCTGAGCAAATAACGCCGAACATTGAAGAAAACAGTCGGCCAGCGGCTGCTTGCCAGCCCCAAACTGGGACTCGTAATGAAATAAACCAGGGCTTCTGCGGCGAAAAAAGCCCGCCGGAAGATGGATGGATGGATGGACGGGGCGGTGATGCGCCGCCGGGAAGGAAGCGCGGGGACGGCGGGGCTAAACACCCAGATGAGCCGGGACGGCGTTTGTCTAGTGTACTAATGGCGACATCGGGGATCGGGGCAATAAGCGACAATATTGGTTGGGGCTGCTCATAAATGGGGGGGCGGGGACGGATATTTGGGGCATTTCACCGCTCATGTACGGCGCGACCTGCTGGGTGCTGCCCGTTCCGCAGCGCTGGCACTGCTGCCAGGCAGCTCCCCCCCCGGCGGAGCTCATTATTATTATTATTATTATTATTATTATTATTATTATTATTATTATTATTATTATTATTTTGAGCTCCAGCTAATATTCTTCTTCTTCTTCTTCTTCTTATAATAATAATAATAAGAAGAAGAAGAAGAAGATGAATTACGCTTCAGCGTCACCTTCAACTGCTTCGAACCCGTCCAGAATCCACCGACCAACAGCGGGTTCGGAATGTTTTTAGCTTCCAGCCCAAACTTTTTTTCATGAATTTTAATTTTGTGCTTAAATTAAAGGAACAAAAAAACAAAATCAACGCAACTTCTAAACATTTCAAGTCAACGCATCCTGCATTCGGACCTCAAAACTGACTGCACTGTGGAGATGTGTGGTGCGAACAGAGGGTCAGGGCAGAAAGTAAGAGCTGCCAAAGTTCAGGCCCAAGAGGATGCAGGGTCGAGTCCCACCTCCTGTTGCATTGCCACTGCAAATCGCAGTGAGTGGCGGTGGCAGAGAGGTGGACAAACCGTACACGGACTTTGTTTCATTTCTAAAGCACCTTCACAAAATTATTCATTAAAAACACCGTCGGCGGCCGCAATTATTATTGGATTATTCTGCTTTTAATTCACCGCTTCGGGTGATGCCGATATTTACTCGAGTCTTTACCGGGCTGCTTATGGATTGGCTTCATTTTGCACACAATGACATCCTTCCCGGCATGTTTTTGCGTTTCCCCCCGGGAGGAGCAGCGTTATTAAGAGGGAGGTCAGGAGCGACGCGAAGCACCCGGCTATTCATGCCCACTTCAAAGGAAATGGCGTTGGTGCAAAAGGTGGAGAAAAGAGGGCAAACTGCCACCGCCGCCGTGTTAATAGGAAAGTGACAGCAGCGCGTCCACACAGCGTGGATATTATTTATGCCGGAGGGAAAAGTGAGCAACGAAACGGCGCGGCACCTTTTCAAAGGCAGCAAGTCGCCGTGGGAACCGTGGCTCCCTTTGATGTCACTGTAATTATTAGCTGGAGCTCAATATTCCTTGGCTCTGATTATGAGTTTCACTGCTGGCATCTGAGGTCCCTTTGCAAACAGGCAGCTGGAGATGATATTAAATAATTAATGGCCCAACTCAAAGGTCCAAGTCACTTTGCTTTTATTATTATTATTATTATTATTATTATTATTATTATTATTATTATTATTATTACTGTCGATCTGCAGATAGATAGATAGAATATTTCAGCCACACTCCAGCACAGCTGCTATGCCCATGTATGCTTGTGCTGTAGTTGAGTCACTTCTGTACAGTTGTCTCCCCCCCCCATGTCACTGTGTCACTGTCACAGCTGTACACCTGGGGTGGCAAAGTTCTCACTGCAGTAAATGTGGTGGAGAACCCAGGATTACTGGGCCAAAGGGCTAAAAAAGCAGAGAGAGGAAAAGCACGCAGATCTGTGGTGGAAGAGTATTTGGGAAATTAGGGAGATGCCGGGAGCTCCGCCTCCCCCCCAACCAGACAGGGATGGGGGGGGCAAAGAGCACCCACAACCCATGCTGACACGGCACTTTCTGGATTGACAATTTTGCCCGTTTACAGTCAACGCAGCAAGCAAAGGCGTGAGCGGCGGATGCTGTGATGGATGCTCGGCCGCCATTAGCAGCCAGATGATCGCCGTGTTTCTCCAAGCAGAAACTCCAGCTCCTGTTTAGAGCCTTAATGGCGCCGTTAGCATCGGCACAAAAGACGCGGCGCCATTTGCCTCTCATTGCTCACTTCCGCCTCAATTAAATTCAATACAACACCCGTACTGTACGAGGAACCCTGTGGCCTCTCTCAATCTGCTGGGGATGCAGGGAATTATGGGTGTTCTGGTTCTGAGCCGGGGAGTCGGCCGCCCTCGGACCACACGCCGCACCCACAGTTACTGCTTTGCTCCAGCTCTGCCACATTTGGATGGATTCTTCCATCAAAAGCAAAATGCTGCTACCGCCCCCTAGTGATGTGGTGCAGCACAGCAGGTGGCATAACCCCCACCCCCACATCTGAAGATGTTCCCCCCTGGTTGCTTGAACTGCACTCTGTTCTGGATTTCTCTTGATTATTTTTGGTATTACATTATTTTATCTATCTATGTGGCACTTTTCCCCAAACTGACCTACAGTCTTAAGCTACTTGTGCTGATTTATCCATTTGGGTAATTTTTACCGCATCGATTCAGGGTAAGTACCTTCACCGTGGGAATTGGAGCTGGAGGTGTGATTCGAACCTGCAGCCTTCAAAGGCAACATAGCAGCCCTTGTTGCCCAAATCCCTGAACTCACCTGTGGAGAAGGTGGACCCCCTGGAGATTAACAGAGGAAGACGGTTGCTCCGGACGTGGACGAAAACCCCACCAATGAGCGCCGATGGTCTGATTGCCTCCCGCTGGCGCTCACGCTCTTGCTGGGTTTGATGTCTAATGATGGCAGCTGCCGGGCGCCGCACGACTGCGGGTGCTAACAAGCTGGCAGCTCGTGGCACCGGGATGCCGGCGGTGGGCGGGGTCTGCGGAGCTGCCGTCGGCTGGGGACCCGGCCGCCACCGAGGTGCGGCTCGCTTTGAAGTCGAGCTCATCTCCATATTTCATTAAGGGCTGACTGACTGGTCCGGCCAGATGTTCTATTTGCAGCTGCTTTGACTCTGACCCGCTTTCCTCTCCCCATCCCCTTAGCCTGGAAAATAAATATTAAAATAAACAAACACGAGTACCCGCAGATGCCGTGAGGAGAACTCACACGGACCCGTGTGTGGGTCTGATGGTTTCCATGTGGAGAGTGCATCTTGAAAGCATGCTGTACCTCAGCACAATCACACTCAGGAAACTCAGCTGGAACACAACGTTGGACTACAGACAGAAGATTCACAGCGACTGGGGTTCAAGCCTATACCCAACAGCACAGGACCTGCTACATGGTGAGCTCTACCACACAGGCCATCAGGCATTTCTCTTTTGGTGGTGGGGATGAGGATCAAATCCATAGCCCACTGAGCTAACTGGAGCCCGAGCCTGGACCTTGCCTTTGTTCTACTTTCCCACATGAAGAACCACCACTTCTGCAGTAACCGATGGTGCCGGCATGCTGCGTCACGGTGGACCGTATGTTTTCCAAATCAAAACCGTCCCATGAGTGCAAGTTTACCCTGTGGTCATGGCAGATGGAAGAAAATCACAGGGAAAACAGGGCGATGCGGGTGCAGCCGACTGAGCCGCTGTTACTGCGGTCACTGGCACTAAACCTCGGTCAGTTTGCACGTTCGAAGAGTTTAGCGAATCACAATCCCACAACTGCGCAGCCAACACCTGACCGATAATGCGCACCTGTTCTGTCTTAGAGTATTGTTCATTGTGCATCCCAGCAGTCTGCATTTGCTGTGGGAGTGTGCGGAGAGGTGTGTGAGAGAAAGCAGACGAGCCCAGATGGGTGGGAGCCATTACTTAGCAGGTGGTCTGTTTTTCAGCACAGCGATTCAAAAAGCAGCAAGCGCTTCCACCTGTCCTTTGTCAGTCCTTTCATCGTCAGCGAAGATGGACCTGTGGGACGCCTTTTATAAACATCGCGAGGTAGATACACACACTTCCTAGCTAGTTGAGTAAGCGCTTATCCGAGTTGCCCGGTCTATTGCGGAAGCTCAGAGCACCAGGCTAGGTGGAATACACCCTGGTCAGAACCCCAGTCCATCACAGTGCTTGGTGGGCACACCGGCATTATTCACTCACCGTCCAGAGTGTCCGCTGACCTGGTCTAGGTCACGCTGATGCATGTGCTGGTTGACCGTCACCACCTAATGGTTCATTTTGTTTTCCTCTCCTCCATTGCCAGCTGCCCATTCCATCGCTATTGTCATCATAAAGGACACTGGGCGTGACTGTACCTTTATCCTTTTACGTTAGAGCTCTGATACATTTTAAGTTTAAAAAAGTTACATAAATTGTGGTTTCTGACTGTGGTGGCAGTTTGTCAATTATCAGAGAGAGAGGCTTCTACCAGAACCAAGTGGCACAGTAACAGCAACAGCACAGACGGATGATTCAGTTCTGCTAGGTGAGAAGGTGAAAATAATAAAGATGTTTTTAAAAGGAAAATATTATCATTACAGTCTGTTAATGTAATTTCGTGCCTATTGTTTCTTCCTGCGACAAAAGTTAATGGCAGTGTGCCAGCATACAAATTTGTCCCTCGTATTTTTGTATATGTTTTGGGCTTTTAAATACGTTTCAGCGGACGGCTCATAATGAAACATTTAAAACTGTGAAAGATAAAAGAACAGAAAGCTGGCTACATACCAACACCTCCTGAAGTTTTTCTTTCAAAATAAAAGCAAAAAAAAAAAATTGCTCCAATGTTAAAGGCAATGAATTTACAGTTTGCTCAGGCAGCCACTCCAGAGCACTAAGACAGATGGATTTGTTCTGCGCGCGGAAATGGATAAAAAAAACGCTCTGGTAAACATAAAGAGCCATACTTTCCTAAGTAACTGCTACAGTAACCTCATTGTAAAGCAAAGCATAATGAATGCTGGCTATGGTTTCCACACACTGCATATTAAATAACAAGCAAACCCATGCAAATAGAACACAAAGCAAGAATTGTGGGTAATGAAGTTTTTATGACATTACAGGGGACTCTGAGGCTGTTAAACAGTGGGCAGCTAATAAGTGTTGCTGATCTTTAATTATGGTAATAAAGAAATATGTAAATTATATTGGCTACATTTTGAATTAAACAACTTTGCTGACTCGCCCGTTTTTTAAAAAAAGGAAGGAATGTGGCTCAGGGCTGATGAACCTCTCCACATCTGGTCTCCTACTAACAAACTCAACCACGACCGGGAGGCAGTTTGTTAACTCGCGTAACAAATAATTTGAGTACGACAGAGCAGCCAGAAACTCGTCGCCAGACTTACATGCAGCTAGTGTGATGCGTGCTGGGAAAAACGATGGCTTCAGAACAAATGACAACACCTTGAAGATCGTATGCCTGCGATGACTAAAATCATTAAAATGAATTAAAAGTAATCTAGACGATAAAAAAAAACACACAATATAATGGTAAATGCGGGCGTTTGTCACTTTCCTGCTGATCGCGGACACGAGCTGTAAAAACCACGTAAGGGAGCTGAGTGAAGGCGGCATCACACTCCCACAGTGCTGGTGCGTGTAACTGCAAAGTTCTGCTTGCAGAAACACAGGTCACTTTCACTCCGCAAGACAGAAATTTTCAAAACCAGACAAGTGAAGAAAATGGAATTAAAAATAAATTTGCACCGCTGAAAACTGAACAACTTGAACAAACGTAACAAGAAGCTCAAGTGTGTCATTTTTACATCTATTTGTCTGACAGATTGGCATTAAAATATTCAGTTAATGAGCAAATTTAATAAGGCTGGGCCTGATGCAGACCAGTCAAGGTTCTGAGGGTCCTTTTTTCCTTTCCCAAGACAGATAATCATTAACAAGAAACTGTGTTGTGCCGCAGCCGCTCTGCACAGCTTGATTTACTCCGCAAATAATGACTTCCTTGGAACAATTATGAGGCGAAGGGCAAATGAGCAGCTCAAGGCCCCGCTGTTCCACCTGTCTGTCAGCCTGCAAATACTGAATTAACCCTCGACCACAAAGGAAAAAAATTTGGTCCTTCACACAACCGCAAAGGCATTAAGACGATCCATTTCGAAAACTGTTTGTACAGTTCACACAAAGTATCACCGAATAATGGCTTAGGGCAGACATTAGCATTGGGTCACTCAGTGTGTACGAACACATTAGTCATTGTCAAAGGTGACCAATGTAATGAAATGTGTATCTTTACAGTGCAACTTAATTGCAAAAATGGAAATATATTGGGAGGCACAGCGGTGGCAATAGCGTTTGTGTTTCCACCCTATGATCACCCCAGCTAAGATTTACTTTTTCACTCTTACACACGGCAATTTTGGGGCCAACTTCAGATGACCTAAGCAGAAAAAAGGGGATTAATGAGGATGGATTAAATTTATAAAAATAAAATAAAATTAAAAAAAGACTCTCCAATTGGTCTAGGTATGCAATCCCTTTATTGGACTTTATCGACAATTCTACGGAAAAAGGCAGGAAGTCTTTTTCAGGAATGAGTGGAAAGGCCCTTTTGTGAGCAAAACATGGCAGAGTTCAAGTACATTGGCTTATTGGAGAATGTTTTTAAGTTGTGCGGATTTGGCTTCTGATGATTGTTGGGCTTCCCCGAGTCATTCAGGAAAAGTTAAGAGACCGTCCTAGAAGTCCGGCCTGTCCTTCTTCAGCTTGCTGTAGTCCATGTTTACAGTGAAAAGCTGCAAGCAAACGTAGAGACTGCTTATAACGTCAGCAACACTGGAATCGTTCACACCGCAAACAAATCCGCACTCTTCTGAGCAACTGAATTATCTGCACCCCAGGTGATGTTGCAACCATTCGTACACAAGCACATTTTAACAAGAGAAGAATTAGCCAATAACAGCATCACCCCTGAGCGATAGACAGGTGAGGAGGGGGAAAAAAAAAAAAAAACTGTACTGCTCCACTACACCACAGTAAGCGCATGCTTTGTACCATATTTGTGAATGTACACAGGCGCATACCTTGTACTGCTCATTGGGGCCCAGTTTATTCCAGGGCTCCGGGTTGTTCTTACGGTCCCATCTGCAGAATGACAAATTCCACTCTTCAATTTTACATGCAGATAGTCACTAATTACTAATTAAACTGAAATGTCAACTTTTTTCTCTTGAATGCCATCTGTGAGAAGGACGTGGGTTCGAATCCCCTCCCCGCACAGATCAGAGGGGCTACTCACGAGACGTCGGGGTTGCGCAGAGCAAGGCGCATGAGGTACATCATGGACATGGTGCCACCACCACCGATAAAGATGAACAGCGGGATGAGCTAAAAGGAAAGGAAATGCAGCCATCAGTTGAGAGGGGGTGAGCTACGTGTCCACTCTACTCCCCTAACCCTGCTACACTTTCATCGCAGAATTAGCGTCTGTGCACAAAACTCAGTTGCCAGCGCTCCATATTAATGCATTAATGGAAAAAAGCAGACTAAATTATAGAAATACGCCCTCCTCCATTATCAGTGAGCGAGCAGGTCAGCTGAAACACACATCTTTGGACTGTTGGAGGGAATTGGGGCTCCAGGAGCAGAGTCACAGGGACAGAACTACAGGCTGCACAGACTGAACCGGATTTGAACCCACAGCCAAACCCGTAGCCCAGGAGAACTGAGGCACCAGTGTTACCTGCTGCTAAACCCATTGTTGGAAAGGGTGAGCTTCCATATTTCAATAAATCTGACAATGAAATGTGTGTGTGTGTGTGAGAGGGAGAGAGAGAGAGAGACAGAGAGACAGACAGACAGACAGACAGACAGACGGGGCTACGTGAAGAAACAGGAAGCGGAAGCCGTTCCTCTGACAGGGCCAGGACCACAAACTTACAACACCGAAAAAAAACTTTTAACTCTGGGAATTAAATGTTAAAAGCAACCCAGTCGTTATTTCTGCCCACACCACTTCTCGCCTGTGGTTTGTGTGTTCGGGGACATTCTTCGTCATTCACTGACATTGTACCCCGGTGTCGAGGACACCTTCTTTTCACGCTAAAAAAAAAAAAAACCAACAATAAACACACGTTTTGGTCCATTTCGGATCCAGGCTGCCTGTGGGGCGACACAAGGAGACGGGCGGTGTTCTGACCCACGGTGCGTCCTCACGACCCCCCTCAATGTCACACGCCGTCCCCGCTGCACCGCCTGCGCGCAGGGCTCCCACTCACCGCCGGATGGTTCCTCAGCTGCTTCGCCACCGCACTCAGCATCGTGCTGCTACCGTCTGGGGGGACGAGCGCTCGGACACACGGAAGAAAAACTGGACCGGAGGACTGCGGAAGGCGGCGACGTGAACACTCGCTCTCGGCTGCGGCGCGGGTATCAGCGGCGTCCTCAGGACCCCCGACTGACCGAGCGACCAAGTGTCTGCCTCACTGCCTGACTGACTGCGCCCATGTGCGGTTTGCGGGACGTACCCCTTTCCGCTATCCACAAATAATTATATATTTTTTAATAATAACAGCCAGTAACAACACCTTTCTTTACATATTTGTTTTATTAGTGAAAAAAAATAGGCTGGTAATTATTTTTCAGGCACTAGCCTGGGCACCTAAAATTCCAGTCAGACTAACGGAATTTGACCGGTGCTGTCCACGACTAAGTATGAATGAAAAAATACAGTACTTCGATTTTTACCTTGACTTTTTTTAACCCACGTTTTCTCTAAAAGGGAACAAGGAAGCCAGAGGAAATTTTTGTTAAAAATACACGAATAAACCGGAAAATAATGATATCTTTGAAGAATAGTAACTGAAATGTTCGAAGCACGAGGGACTCACATATATACATATATATGTATATATGTATGTATGTATGTATGTATGAATGTATGTATGTATGTGTGTCCTTGTCATTCCTTTAAGGAGCCACGAGGCCCCGTGGCCGGGCAGTGCTGACCAGCAGTATGAGCGTAGTGTCGTTATAGCAGGTGAGCAGCAGGGGGCGCTAAACAACCTGGACCCTCACTGTATTCCCCTGCGCCTCAGTTGGGCTCCATCTTCTCCCCCTTGAGCCCAGAACCTACAGAGTGGCCCTCGCTGAGCTGATGGGGTTCCTACTTTACACAGAACTGTACCCTTTCGACGTAGATCGGTGTTGCTGCTCTGATCTGCCTCTGGGATCAGTGACATTTCTTTGCACCGGACACCTTTTTTCCCCCCTAAGTTTATGTCCCTGACCGCAACCACAACCACTAACATTTCCATTGCAGGAGCAACACAATATAATTTTGCATGTTTTAATAGTTTGCTAGCTAATTAAATAACAATATTTCTTTTTTTTTTCTTCCCTGCAAATACAGTATTTTATATTTACCGTCAGGTGTTTTCCTGAAATTCAAAAGAACTGAACACTTTCATAAGTCTATTACTCAGTAACTAAGTATCAAATGAACATTAGTCGAATGCTCTTAATTTTTTTTTCCAAGTTTTGGAATTTGGTACATTTTCACTTAAATTCCAGTGTATTATTTAAAAATGCCAGTGGTTTCTGACATGCAATAAACCAAGTGCTGTGGGTTCGCTTTAAAAACAAGACAAAAAAGCATTTATGTGCATAGTTTGACCTAACGGGAATGTCCAGCGCCTTGAAAGACAATCTTGTGCAAATTAAATGGCCACCAGTTAATAGAATGTGAGATTCCCTTTTAACTCCTGCCAAGAAAGAAATGTCTGACTTTGTTTGTGTTACGGCAGTTGTGAACGCAAATAAATAAATACAAGCAGCTGTAGGGTAATGCTGCCAGTCTTGAGGTTCAGCAGGGGAAATAGAAACAAAATAATATTGTTCTGTGGAAAAGATCTGTTTCCAGAGGCCAGGAATTCCAGCAGCTCTCCAGAGAGAGGGCAACAGTGGCCGGAGCTGCACAAAGGTTTACTGGCCATCGCTTCCATGGCCACAAAGGACAGTTGAAAAAGGGCAGGACGCTGTGCAGCTGTGGGATTCAATAAACGGCTCTGATGTCCTCATAAACAGACTGCTTCTCCTCCAAAGAATTCAAAAGAGTTAAAGCAATTGGAGGCTCATTCCTTCTCACCCAGTAAATATCTCAGGTTGTTGGGGTGCAGCTGCCTCATTTCTGATGCCAGGAAACCAAAAAACAGATTTCCCCCATCTCTAAGGGCACTGCAGTTCTCTTTCTTTAAATAAATAAGCATAACTATACCTTACTGTTTGCAATGAGCTGAATCATCGGTAAGCCACCTTACTCCAGCAGTTACCATGCTCAGCTACAGTGAGTGAGGAGCTCCCCTTCATGGTGGATAGCAGGAGCTGCAGCTTCCTTTCTTCTCAGTCTTGAAGGCACATTAATTCTGGCATGGGATTCTGCTTAAAAGCTAAACAAAAACCTCGGCTAAATTATTAGTGAAACAGGGATATTAATACATTGATTAGACATAGCAGAGACCCATATGTCAGCAGCAAAGAGCAGCTGTAAAGGCAAGACAGTTGTGCATGGCAGCAACAAGGAGGGTGAAACGGAGCCACTGAAAGGCCAGATAAGGGGAAACGCATGAGTGAGGGAGACAGACCTACATGAAGGGGTAAATATGGAAGCTGAGAACAGCAGTTTCCATTTCTGCTTCCCATGGCAAACAGGGGGAGGGGTTGGGGATGTTAGTATACATCCATCGATCCAGTGTCGATCACTGCTTGTTCGGTGCAGGACCACTGTGGTTCAGAGCCTATCCTGGAAGTAAAAGCTGTGAGGAAGGGTACTCCCTGGATGAGCGACATCACACTCACGGTGTTTTAGAGTCACCAATTCACCTAAAACACACATAGCAACTGACATGTCACACCTCTGGGATAAATAATCCACAAGATAGATAGGAAGACACAGAAAAGACAGCAGAAAAGAGAGGGCTGCAAAGTGTGTGTTTGCTGCACAGTTCTCACACACTTGCATTGCTGGGCCCATGGGATGCAGGGCTAAGTGGAATATATTTGTGCTGAATTAAGGTGGCAGTGTGGCCACATTCAAACATGGCCACTCTACAGTGTGCCTCCTCCATAAAGAACTGCCAGCGTTGTGTGTGGCTGCAACTCACTTACCGAGACACCAGTTCACACACTCTACACTGTGCATGGGGAGTGCAAGTCTCAGATAGGCAGTTTTTCATCATTGAAGATCTTCTGCTTTTGTGCATCTCACACATGCTTACACTTTTTATAAGGACTTCATCGTAGGTTTTAACATTTAGTGTGGGCTGAATCAAAAAGAACAGAACAGTACTATTAAATTTACTATTCACCATCACATGCGCATGTAGTGCAAACCAATTTGTAACTCAGTTTTCCTCAATCTTACAAATGCTCAAATAGTGAGCATTTGTATGGTACTGTATTTTGTTACTGAACGGTAAATTTCCAAAAGGGTTCCATAATTTTTAAAAATTATTTTTCTGTAAATAATAATGGGGGTGCATAACAGATAAAGTAGCCTTTTTTATGCTTTGGGACCTTAAATTATTCCTCACTTAAATGGTGAACATAAATTGTTCTGTTACACTTGTATGATGCTCTTCTTACTGTTAAGCATTCTGTAAAATGAACCAGCTGCAGTTTACCAGTAGCATGAAGCTGTAACCTAGTTATTAGATACAATATACAGGTAATATAGATATAGGCAACTTAACCATATTAAAGTTAACTGGTAAAATCAAAGTAGAAAAGGAAGACATTTTGAGGCAGAAAACTAGTTTTTAAATATCTCACACAATGATTTAAATAAGGGTTAACACAAATAATGAAAGACAAAAACCAAAATTTTTTCTCTACAGGAAGCAAAGTGATGAATACTAACCTCAAGCTTGGGTAAAAGCTTTTTTTTAAAAAAAAAAAATCAAAGGAAAATGCACAGCACAGGCTGGATTTCCTCATTAATACCATTATGTATAGCCTAAAGGTAAATTGGAGAAATGGCTAACAGTTTAAAACAAATATTCTTTGAATGAAAAGTAACTTTACCACTAACCATGGTTAGCTTAGCTTATGTAGCAACAGTCATTCAACTGCAGCGCTGCAGACTCCTCCATCATCCCCCACTGTTCAGTTCTCTCAGCCCAACCCCACTGTGCAAACACTGTAAGACATCCATAAATGTTTAAAAAGAAAAAGAAAAAAAAAAAGTTTCCTTTCTTGAAAGCACAGCAGTTTTGTCATTTTGATGCACATACCGACAAGCACAGATCTAGTTGACATATTAAACATCCAAAACATGCAGTTTCTCTGGTTCATACAAGAGCACAGCTTTTCCTTGCTTCTTTCTGAATGCTAGTATGTAATAAGCATGCAGGATTTGTCCTAAAAAGCCAACGGAAAACAGAAAAGTGTTCAGTGCGTTTCTGCAAATGAGGGGGGAAAACCGCTGAACACCACTAGACAGAATAGGAGACCTCGGCACCACTTCACGCTCTTGACTGCAAAACTCGTCAAGTTTGTACTTTTTAAAGACGAGAAGAATCAACTGGTCACAATTACAAACAGGTTACAAAAATACTAGTCGCATGCATGACTAATGCATGCTAGTTTTTAAGAATGAGGTGAAGTCACTAGATCATCGAGCTAATCCACTTTCTACAAAAAAAAAAAAAACAAACACCGAAAAGAAATGTTAGAATATTGATCAACACCACAAGTTTCATTCCAGCTGCAGTGATGGGAAGGGGCTGCTACTTGCTGCATCTTTAAAGTGAGATATGAGCCAAGTTTTTTTGTTGTCATCTGGTGTGCTGAGATCAACTGCTGCAGCACAGCTGTAAATAATAATAATAATAATAATGCACAACTACAATAATCTCACCACAAGCAGCCTAAGATACAAAACTTAATTTTGTACATACGTGTCAGTTAAATTTTGTTTTAAAATTTCAAAGCTTTACTATTTGAGTTGTTTTGAAATAGATGATTCTAATTTTGCTTTCCCAGTAAACGTTATTTACACCCCCACCCCCCCAGGTACTTTATTTACACATAAACAGATTCATTTTACACATGTTTGGAGGAGTTTATAGGTGGGTCCTATTAGAGGTCTCCCAGAATGCTAGGTAACTGAAAAGCCACACATTTAGCTGGAAGGTGAGCTCATGATGTGAGGAATCCCTCTGCATATGTCCAACCCCAACATCTGTAATATTTGGACTGTTGCTGCACTGTAGACCACTAGTCAAGCACTGTTCTCTTGCCAGGGGATTATCAACCTGATCACCAACCAGACGTGAGGGGGGGGATACGCACTCAAAAAAAAAAAAAAAAAAAAAAAAGCCTTTTTGGCTTCAGTCATGTTTTCCTTTTCCAGTACACTTTTTAGTGTAACAGATGAGGCCTGGAGGAATGGTGACAGCCCATCTGCTGAGCCTCTGGGGCTCCAGCCCATCCTCCCCCACACCTTGTCACGTCGCCGTGGTGGACGTGTCCATAGGCTGGTAGGGCCCCATGCTCTGGCCAGAGCACCCCGTCACAGGGGACACAGACAGGTTGCGAAACAGGAAGTCCACGGTGGGCAGCAGGGGCTTCAGCAGGTTCACAGGACAGAAGGCGGAGCCACCATGCGGAGTGAAGTTCACCTTGTTGGGATCAGGGCAGGATGATGGGAAGGGGGTCTGGCCCACACAGGTAGATTTGCTGTTTAATGGGCACATAAAACAAACACAAAACATGGATAATGAACAATCGCTTAAAGTGTAGCTGGCAGGAGGATGGCAGCACCAAGGCCAAACAATGTAAGGCAGGACATCATGCTGTGGAGTGCACAGGGGCAGATGAATGTGGTTCAAAATGGAAAGAGCTGTTGGTCTCAGTTTGTCTTGACCTCCTACAATAATCAGTTGGTTATTAATTGTCATTTTCTCCATTTTAACATGCAACTTTTACTTTAAGATACCACCAAAGCGCTTCATCCGGTGCAGTGCTTTTCAGGTGAACTCAGAATGAGGTGAATCACAGTAACACTTCGACTAGTCCAGTCTCTTATGGCACCCCCCCCCCCCACAATACTTTAGCCCCTTTTATAATTTATCATAACAATTTATCTTTAATACATATAAACTTTTTTGGAATTTTATATTTTGCATGCATAATATAGACAGAGTTTTCAGTGTTTACTCACTATTAAAGGTATAATCAATTTTGTATTATGTTGTGCAGTTTTTGAGCTCGATTTACACAATTTACTGTATTAATGGCCTCTTATAGTTCTGTTTCATTAAGCTCCATTTCCCAACAACATATCTAGAGCAATAATCCAGCTATCACTATAATAAATGTAGATCATTATCTGGCTTTTTGATATTCACTCTGTTTTCAGCAGTGAATAAGGCCACATAATGGGGGATAAGTATTTACTGTTAATTATTATTTACTGTACTGATGCTTTTGTCCCAGGTTACTTACAGGATAACATGATAAGATGCTGTGTGCCACGTATGGCATAAATTGTGTAAACGGAAGATCAAAGACGGACTCACTGGGCTTCCTCAGAGACCCGCACCCTCTCACATCCCTCAGGGGGCTCCCTCTGAAAGGAGTAGCTCTTGTTGGGCCGTGGAGAGGATGACAGCAACAGAAAGGAGGGTTCTGCAGCACCACAGCTCAGTAGCTCTACCAGTGACCACACACACACACAAGGAAAACACACACCAGGTACAGCAGGTGATACTTGATTTAAGAAAAAAAAAATCACTCAAAATGCAAAGACTTTCAGCATGGAAAGGTAGGGCACAGACCTGGATCCAGATCCGAAGGCACCTCTCCCAGAGGAAAGGGGGAGGTGGAGGAGCAGGGGGATGGAGAGGAGGATAGCAGTGCGGGGGAGGGGTCACTTTGCGAGCCACTACTGCACCTCTGAGAGGGGAGTGGAGCTCTGTGGCCATCAGGGACCTCCAGAAACTGACAACATAAAGTATTTACAATTATTCACTTAGCTGACACCCCCCCCCCCCAAGGAATCATGCACCAATTTATCCAGTTATACTGCAGGGTAATTTTTATTACACCAATTCAGGGCAAGTACTTTAATCACGGGTGCCATACCAGGAGGTAGGGCTCAAACCTGGGCTGCTCTAGCTACTACATCAGCTGCTGACCCCAAAAAGAATGTCATCACACACTGAACAACGGCTCATATGAAGCAAGAATAAACAACAACATGTTTTCTGAGCTCTTTCTTCATGAGCTCAAGCTTTACGTCAATGTTACAGTAAAGTTACAAAAATGCTGTCTGGGCAATATTGCAAAAGGTCATTTTAACAACTTGAGGTTAAGGCAAACATTACTCAT
The DNA here is from genome assembly GCA_018136845.1 of Heterotis niloticus. Taxonomy (NCBI): domain Eukaryota; kingdom Metazoa; phylum Chordata; class Actinopteri; order Osteoglossiformes; family Osteoglossidae; genus Heterotis; species Heterotis niloticus. The sequence goes on along the minus strand of CM030902.1, from coordinate 1,680,167 downwards.
ACAGATATGGTAAAATAATTTCACACAAGTACTGTAAGGTGAAATCAGTTTTCTCGAAACCCCGAGATAGCATTAGGCTCATCTCATGTGCTTCACATCTTCGAAGAAGAACCGGGAGTCACCACTACTTCCCACAAGCTCCTGGGGCTCCTTTCTATTCCTTTTTCATGAGATTGTCTGGCTGTGCTGCCCTTCCAGTAAAATACTGCTGTAGTACACGGACAGCCTTCCAAAGAGTCTCATAGCTTTGTTTCATTACCGAGGGCGAAGTTACACTGCAGTTCGCATCACTCCACCTTCCTACTGTGCATCCCCCCAGGAAATCGTGAAATCAAACTCACCCTGTGCTGCTCCTCAGGGATTTCACGCACAAAGACCCCCTCCAGCTCTAGGTTGAAGCCTTCTACACTGTGGCACAAGCGGGGGGTCAGCCGGCTCAGCGCTGTTTGGGGGATGGGAACCGGTGCCGTCTAAGGAGGGACCACACAGAAGAAATGCATACACTCACATGCGCGCATGCACACACACCTCATTACAATTTCTCAGGAATAAATGGCAGTTATACTCATGTGTTTTTTTCTGCATTATTAATAGTTGCTTATTTAAAGGGGGGCATTTGCAATGCTTATCACACCACACAACACAGAGGCAACACTTCACTCTTTAGCACTCACAGCTGTGGTAACAGCTGTATGAAACCAGGCCCAATTAAAAGCAGAAGTATGTTTTTATATCTCCATTTTCCTGTTGCTTCACTCTTTGACTTGATTCGTTTCCTCTGACACTCATTTTGGTTTTGTCATTTTTTTTTCCTTTTTTGAGAGCGCGCACCCGTCTCCTGGCCACAGTGACAGACAGCTATGTGCCCTTTTCACTCCTTGGCTCAGTGAGCTGCGGTGAACAGGCTTTTTAACACTCAAGCACTCGTACAGCGTGGGCTCTACAAAAAAAAAAAAAAAACTGTGTGCATAAATGGCCTTTTTCTGCACCGTAGCTGTTCCAGGGGTCAAAGCTGTAAGTTTAAAATCACAAAAAGTTTTTATTTTCTTCATGTCAACAGCTGCATTTTAGCCAGGTAAAAGAACAAAGGTCTAACTTTGACTGTAGAACCAAACGTGCAAACTAATGAAAGATTTGGAAAAGGTCCTCCAACGTGCTGATGCCATATGATCGAAAGTTAGAATTGTTGAAGCCAAGGCATTTCTTATATCCTTACAGGTGCTTGCCTGACTTACAAATTTTTAGCAATGAACAAACTCTTGATTCCAATTAAGTTCATAAACTGGTGACAAGCTGTATGTGAATGAGAGATGGATATTTAAAAATAAATAAAAGTATTTAAAAAAAAAACTTGTATTCTGTACACATCATGTAAGACTGAACTCTCTTGAAGACTAATATTTAGGAAAGTTGAAGGGGGAAAGAGAAGGACAACCAGGAACCAGATGGAAAGACTCAATCACAGCAACAATGGACACAACCCTTTCAACAGTAAAGACGCAAGTGGAAGACAGAAGTGTTGGGAGACACTATTTATGTAGCCACCAAGAACTGACATCAACTTGACTGCACTTAACACAACCTGATGATGTACGGTTAGTGTATGAATACAGATGGACCAGAGAGAAAAAGGCATGTGGAGACAGCAAAGCTGAGAAGGTAGGGCTGTGTGTGGTACCTGGGTGGTCCCTGAGGAACTGCCCCCAAATAACGGGGGGTTATCTCTCTCACGTCCCCTGCGGTTCCCATGCTTGGGGCGCTGCTGCAAGTGTTGTTTGAGTTTGGCAATCTGTGTGGACAGCAAAGGTAGAGGCACAGTTTCTCAGATACAAGGTCACAAACACACTACAGTGACAAAACTATGCACCATCAGGGACACCTTATAGCACACAGTCTGTCATGTGCAAGTGAAGGTCAATAATGTTTGATATTAAACATATGTAATGTAAATACAATGTTAAACATTGTATGCTTCCATAAAACATTATCATATCTTTCTGTCAGTTCTAGTTTATTTAAATTGGAGCCTGGACGAAAAAAAAAACACCAGTATTCTTCTTGTGAATGTAATGAAAAATACAAAAAGATCTGAGAAAGTAATTGGCCTCAACTTTCAGTTGTTTTAATAAAACCAGGCCAGATTGAGACCAGTTCTATCCAATAGGAATTTTCCAATTTTCATGCCAAACACAAAGGAAGTTTTTATAGACCTTCAAAGAAGGTTTCTGAAGCTTGTCAGTCTGGACAGGGTTTTACAGCCATTTTTAAGGGCCTGAACCTCAGTCGAGAGCCAGTCATACAGAATCAAAGAAAGTTTGGAACAGTGGTCAATCTACCTAGGAATGTCTGGCCTGCCAAAACAGCCCTGTAAAAACCCCAGAAAAAGCCTTGCTTAACCCAGCTAAAGTTAGCAAGAAGATATTGTGCTTGTGCAACACACACACACACACACACACACACACACACACACACACACACACACACACACACACAGTGGCTAGGTGGACACTGCTACTTAGAGTATGAAAGCTCACTTTCAGTTCACCAGAAAAGCACCTTAATGTCTCTTCAGACTCCTGTAAGAATGGACCATGAACTGATTAATCAAAAGTTGAATTTTTTCATATGAAATCTGCCACATTATGCAAATCATGGTGGTAGCAGCGTGATAGTGTGGGGATGTTTATCTTACTACAGGACCTGGACACCTTGGTATCACTGAAGAAACCACAAACTGCTTGTTGTAACAGAGGACATCATTCCATCAGTCCACAGGCTGAAGCTAAATCACATTCAGGTTATGTAACAAAGCACTGATACAAGCAATTCAACATCAAAATAGTTGATAAAGTTACGGGAAGGCCGAGACAAACTCCTGACCCGAATCCTATTGAGGTAACTGGAAAAAACCTAAAGAGCCATTAGTGCCCAGACACCTAAAACAGTTTCTGTGGCTCAAAAATCCTTTACAGCAATGCAAAATCCTCATCAACAGCTACAACTACAGCTAAACATAAGCATTTAGTTGTAGTCATTGCAGACAAAGGTGCAGTCACTGAGTCTAAGACTGCACATTTCATTACCTTCTTTGCCCAGGAAATCATACAAAAACAATACTGGTGTCATTTTTCCCCACTTGAGGCCCCATTCACATACTAAAACTGTCAAAAAGATCTAATCAAACTGAATGTCAAAAAGGTGCAGAAATAAAGTTCAAAATGCATTTTTTTTTGCACTGCGTGTGGTCCAGTTACGATCTGACAGAAAGCCACTGTTATTTAAACCAAGCTGCTATTTAACAGTAAAATTTAAAAAATGCAGAAAACAGCAACTGGACTTGGGCCAGTAATTTAAGCAGTACTGGCCTCCTTCAAGTGCCCTGCGCTGCCCCAGGATGCAGAGCGCTTGTGCCCCCCACACCCTCTTCTGCTCTGGGCTTCTTCTGACCACGAGCTGGGCGTCTGCAGAGGACAGAGGAAGAGCAAAAGATGGAGCTCCCTTGTTTCAACTAATAAACAATAACTAAAAGGAAAAAAAGGGCTGAATATATATTATTCTTTCAAGACCAACATGGCAAGAAACCAAATTTGTGTATTTTTAAAGTATGAATATAGGACATGCATCAGAAGTCACACATCCTGTTGGCAGAGAAGCATCTACCACACTGCAGTATCTTTTACCATTTTTTCACCTATTCTGCCTGTAAAGAAAAGAAACAGAAACGGGAACCTCAGAGTGTGCTCTAACAGTTAAAGCTCCCCTTTCAATACCCACTAGCCCCTGTGTGCACTGCACACCCTTGCAGAGGATGTGGGTACAGTGCTGTTGCCTGCAGAGCACATACTGGCCAACGGGGTGCAGCCCGTGCCCTGAAAGCCCCATCAGCTGACTGCTCTTTATTTTCGCACGCCTGCGGTCGTGCTTGCTCAGCTCTTCAGGAAGTGCACGAGCTCATCCCCACCCCGCTCGGCTGGCCGCAGAGCCTCCCGAAAGCCTCCGCCCGTTTCTTTCAGAATGAGCGCAGCCCGATGCTCATGGTTTCAGATGTGCTCACAGCAGAGACGGTCCACCTCAACCAGAGGAGAAGCAGTACCTCAACAGCAGTTAAAGCATGCCATTACCCCCAGCGGTGAACGTATGGTTACTGCAGAGGCTTTAAAGTCTGTTGCGTTGATCAAGGTACAGCAGTCAGGCTCTACATGTACAGCACAATATAGAATAAAAACCTTGTTTAGATATTTCCTCTGTTTTTTTTTTTTTTAATTTAAAAGTTCAGCCAATGCTTCAGTAATCAAAAGTGACCAATTTCCAGAAGCAGCTTTGGTTGCTGCACAAACTGACATTATTTTCCCTTCTCATGGGTTCAACAGCAGGACCCCTGGGAGGAGATGAATCTTGACAGCTTGTGCAATTTCCACTGAAATTAAGTATCTGTCCATCATTGTAAGGGTGTGATCTTCACCAACTCACATACTGAGTGGTCCATGTCCCTGCTGCACAACAAGATGCTTTAGTCTTGCCAAATTCTGCTCCCATGTAATTCAAGCCCCCACCCCCACCCTCTTTCACTTTTGTTTTGTTTGCACAACTGACATAATCTTAACTGACACTACCTATTTGCACAATTTCCACAATGTACAACACTAGAGAATTTAGGTTTGACTCTGTTCTGCATCATATTATCGCTTTGAAATTACTGCCTGATGGGCACAAATGAGTCTGAATGGCCAAAGTGCAGAACTGAACAAAGTCAAACACAATATCCTCTGTTTATAGTTACTGAAATGAACACACGCAAGCAAATCAACACTCGTGTGAAGTCACTTATTCACACCATTTTACCACACAAAAAGTAGGGTAGTGCACTGCATGCAGTGTTGCATGCAGCACTATTTCATGGTTCCTGCAGTGACCTCCACTTTTAGTCCTTCTCAGTTCCACCCTCTCCACTCAGGTGACCACTGGACTCGCTGGCTCACCTGTGTGGCTTTGTCATTCGCGCAATCAACTCCTTGTTGGTCCGGCTCTTTGGGCCACTGTCCTTGCAAGTAGGGTCCGATGACCGTGTCTAAAGACAAGGTACGGCGGATGCTTGGCTTTGGCGGCAGCGATTTGGCTCTGTCAGCTAACAAAGGAAAGAATACAAGAAAAATAAAAAGAGGTTCTGAGCCCTTTGTAGGTTTGGTTAGGCATGTTTTTGTTTTGCTTTCTGTCCCCAAGTTGCTAGCTGGCTAACTTTTTAGGTTTAGGTACTAGCTACTATAGTCTTTAAATGTATAGCCAACCTTTACCTGTAGGCTTACTCTATATCTGTTATATTTGTTTCTCCCATCTATTGATCATTTGTTCAGCATTCTAAAAAATAAACAGAATTTAAACAGTTTGAACAACAGAGTGGGATACTTAACACTTCTCAGTTTGGACTGGTTGACGACCATATAGTGACCAAACATGCATGTGATGCACGTATACATTTTAAATCTACTATAAAACAAAACATATGACAGACACTTATAAATACTTATAAGTGTGCATATGTCACATTGCTCTGCATAGCATAATGTCTACAACTGTACATCACACTTAGACAGTTCAGTGCTACAAACTATTGTAGATGCTGTACTTTTTTGGAGGAAGATTTTTCTAAAGAATAAATGTGAATATGTTTTATCATCTTGACATTTTAATATTGTATATGTCATGGTCATGAGTCAAGGAAGTGGTCAAATCCTGGTTTGTGAAAGTGCCCATTTCCCCATCACGCTGCGCTGACTGTAACACTTGAGCTGGGCTGCTGGAAACAAACCCCAGTCCTTGGAGAACTTTCAGCCACTTCCTTTTGCAAAGACCTTCCCATAGTTCACAACACTCGGCAACAGGAGCTCTACTGTACCGTTATCAGGGCATGTGCAGCCCTACCTGCTACCATGTCCTGTGCTCAAGTGTAAAGGGCAACATTGCCACTACAACAGCAGACAAGATAACAAGATGTACAACAAATAAATGATGGCTGACAATGTACAAAGCATAGAATTCTACGGAGTCCATAAAATTCTGATATCCAGAACACAATTCCAACCACTTTCCTCCTGTACTCTCTGTCCACTGCAGCAGTTTTCAGAAATAAGTCTGATTATCCAACATCTGCTCAAAATGCATCTTCCGTTTACAGAAGTTTAACATTTCTTATCCAGAAAATGGCAACTAGCAACATCTAATATAAAATATGTTCAAGGAAAAAGTTTAAATGGAACTTTAATGTGTTACAACTCAGACACGTTAATGTACAGTAAGGCTTTAAGGGCATTATTAAATACCTGTGTCAGACAGCAGCTCCAACTCAAGGTCAGCCATTTTACAGACCAGTAAAACCAAATAGAGTAGAACTGAGCCACCATCCTGCCACTTTGAGGGCACAGATCAGCATCAGATGTATGAACAATCCTATTTTTAAACAGTATTTTTAAAAATCAAGAGGAGAAAACAAATACAGTGCATTTATTTTTATCAATAACAGGATGTGGCTCATTGACACAAAAGGTGGACAGTTAAACAGTAAAAGTTCAGTGAGATTAAATGGATGCAGACCAACAGTTACAGAACATCTTCCTGAAGCACAAACCCACAGATGTCATGAATATGAAATGGAAGCCATTTGCCATCGAGAAAGCACTTCAGCAGACACCGGTTGCTTCTTTTCCACATCCAGCAAAGGCTTTATATAAACTTGTATCAATTTAGATTTTGGCATGTCCTTCACACACACACACACACACACACACACACACGAGATGTAGCCCTTACCAGCTTTGGCTTCCTTTGGAGTTGACTGTGTTTTGCTGTGCAGTTGGAAGGGGACTGTGGCTCTGAGGGGCTGAAGAGCAGAGGCGCTACCACGGACAAGACCCGATCCACCACGGCACGACATCCTCCAGGACCAAATCGCTCCAGTGACCGCCAGGCCAAAAGGACCGAGGGGTGGCCCAACCAACCGACCGAAGAACCACCAAATCAGAAGACCAATGGTCCAGAGGATTGATGGATCACCCTGGCAGGTGTCCAGAGGATGACTGGACCAAAGGACCAATGGATGAGAGGCACCAGGGCGGCAGCAGCAGCAGCAGCAGCACACACTTCTGAACTTCTCCCTGCAAGATTCACGTTGACTACGCATCAGATCGGAGATCACAGTTGACCACTATAGTCCGTCTCTCACACACACACACACACACACTTCACCCGCGCGAGAACTTGAATTGACTTTTCACCAGAACTAGAGCAAAGAGAAAGTTATGAAGCGACTGAAAACGCCACAGAACGCACTTTATTCGGACCGCCCGCACTTAAAACCGCTCCGAACGCGGATCCATGAAGCCAAGCGCCGTTATTCCGCCCGCGAGCCCTGCCAGCTCGCGGCGCTCCGCGCGGCTCCAGCAGCGCAACAGCAGCGCCTCCGTCTCATTTAATCGCGCCGACGGGACGGAAGACAAACGCATTGATTTCATTGGCTCGCCAGCGCTAAGACTCTAGTCTTATTGGCTTTAAGTACAGTCAATCAAGTAAGCGACGCGCTTTTAATTATAAGTATCCGCCCACACTATTAATATTAATTATTGTTACTTTTGCCCTTTTTTTTGTTTAAACCAGTGGTAAAATTTCACTTTCACCCTTGTTCTGAAGTGAAAGTTAATTCTAAGCATTAGAACTTAGGTACTTAATACTGTTAGTTTAACTTGTATCACTTGCTTATAATCCTGCTCTAGAGTTTTAGTTGTCAACATACATGTATCAATAAAACACTTAGCAGCTTAGCTGATATTAGTGTATATATTAGCAAAATGTTAACTATTTGTAATCTTTATTTGACTGTATGACTGTTTGAAACCCTGCCTTGGGCCTTTTGGAACTGGAGACAAGTGTAGAACATCTGGCTCTTGGTCAGTTGCTTCTGTAGGAAGATCAAGCCACAGATGACGTTTGAGAAGGTGTTGAGGGGATGGGACGCTGGTGTTCAGAAGGTTAAGGCTGCCTGGATGTGATCAGCATTACCAAGCATGTGCTGTGGAACACAAGATACCAGCTGGTCCAAACACTTATGTGCCCAGGGCCTTTACCACAAATTTCAGGTGAAGCTCACATTTAGGATGGAGAAGGATCTCATGCAATGGGGCTACTCGGAATCCAAGGAGAGGTGACCCTTCAAGGCCTTTTCTGACTGTAGTGTCATCAGGTTTGCAGCATTTCCTCCATCCTGGGCCAGTAGCACATGTCTTTTAATGCATGCAAATACCACAGTCCCTATTTTTGGTATTTGTATGTGTTGCTTTTTGTATTTGTGTTATGTTTTTAGATTTAGGTGTAAAGTTTGAAGTTTTAAAATCGTTATTTAATAATTCACCCTGTTATTAACTTCACACAATATAAATTGTTGCATGATTTTTACCCCGCAAAGATTATTGTATTTTATTCTTATTTATGATTAAATGTTTTACTTTTGTTAGTGTAGGTCAGCTGAGTGCATGTGGGTGTTCAACTGTGTTTTATGAAGGATCCTGTAACAATTTTAGCACGCATCACTACTCGCATGTTCATTTACTTTGTGTGTTGAATTATACATTTATTTTTGACTTCTTGTCTGTATTTTTTATTTGCTGTGTATAAATATTTTTAGGGGAGTAGGGGACGAACTGTGAATTTTCAAACCCACTCAAGGTAGGTTGGTTGTATGGCAGCAGCCTGGGAACAGGCCTTTTTTTTTTACAGTGGAGCTCCAGGGAAAGATCCTTTAAATGGTTTTACTTAGAGCCTTGGAGTATATTTTATTGTCTTAACTATATCCATCACACAGAGCCCTTATTTCCAGGTTTTACTGATTTAATGGGTTTTAATGGATTGTACTGTGTGCATGACAGCTTTTAAAAATTTATTGTTGTGTTTTAATAAACAGGTTTTAATAGACTGAGATGATGATGGAGAAATTATAACTGTTGAATTGAACTGTGGCTATGCCTGACACATTGGGTTGAGCTTTGTTCATTCTGATTTGTTGGAAAAAAAAAATTCTAAAAGGATGTACTTTTGAAACATGCAAGATGGTGCAGCTTGTGTGTTACGCACTGAGGGCTGTAAAGCTGTGTGGGCCGGGCTGGGTGGATGCTGCAGTCTAGCTGCTGAGGAGGGTACTATATGGGTGCTGGGGGGCAGAGCACTGTGTGCTCGCTGCCAGATAACTGGGCTCACGTTGCTGTAGGCAGGGAGTGCCGGCAATGTTGTGGGAGAAGCCGACAGATAACAGGCCGGCACTGGGCTGCCCCACGGGGGATGGGGATGGAGGTATGTTATCACTCGGGGGGCACACGACTACCCCTTTAACCTCATGATCACCATGAGTCAGCGTGCTAGTGATGCAAAACTTGCACATGGATGTCTAGTTAACATCTAACACCGTATCAATGAAAGTTTGTCCTGAGCTTTTACTTATGTGCAGGTAGGCAGGTCAAATGGGTTCCATTTAGCTACTCTTAACTTCATCTAATATACCTTCGGTAAGGATGATTTATTTCACATGAAAAAGATTGCTGCAGAAAATATTGCTCACTTTTTTACAGCAAATGATATAATTTCCATTTTCCTAAGTTTTATAAACAAAATGAATGTTGAAACATCACCCGGCCACCAAAACCAAAAAGTTTGGCAATATTAGCATTTAAAAAAACTTACTCAGATTTTTAAAAATTACCCTGACAGTGCTGCCCTCCACCAGCACATTCTGCAGGTCTTGTTCTCTGACGCCTTGAGTAGATGGGATGTAAGATGGGATGTTGTTTTACTTTCCATACAGTGTAAAGGGTAAAGGCACATGCAGCTCCCAGTGACTCGTGAAAATCTGAGCACTAGCTTCACTCGAGTTAAAAAATAATTAGAATTCTGTGTTATTTTGGTGGACTTCACATAATGTGTTATTCCTTTGATTAAGACTTAACATTGATGTGTGTTTGTCAGAAGCTCTGACGTACTTTTAATATTCTTCAAATTTCAACCGATAATTTCCTGTATCTTCTGCTTGTCTTTGGAAAAAATCAAAACAATGTAATTTAATTCACCTTGCCTTAAAAGCTGTTCGTTTTGTATAATAAATTGTTGACAGCAAATATCTACATGCACCTTAAACTTTTGACAACAAAAGAAGCATTCTTTATTGCAGTGAAAGCTGACATGGCATAGATTCTCAGTAAACGTGGATAGAAATAATAAGCAGAAATATCAGAAATGGCACAGAAGAAATGCAGAACAAATAAATAACGAGGCCATAAAAATAAAACAAAGCAAAGGAACTGTGCAGAGGTGAATCAGTGCTTTTCCCAGTTGCTGCGGATGCGATTTCGATTAACTCCGTAAGGCCAGGGGTACAGTACAGTATTATTATTACTCATTAAACCAGGACCACACAAATGATACAAAAACACACATCCTGTGAGGTGGAAAAACATCTATGTGTTTTCATTTTTTTTCTAAAGGGAGAACATGACAATCCAGTTTTGCTTTATGCACTGCAGACAACATATATTATAGACAGGCTGAAAAGTCAAGTAAGACACATACAGAGAGGTCACAAGTGTAGTAAAAGGTGAGGGAAAGACAGAGGAATACAGTGTGTAAGTCTTTTGGGATGGGGTGGTAAAATTTAACTGAAAAGATGGCAACATACATTCCCACACATTCCTCAAGGCTGGAAGAAAGGAGCAGGATGGGGACAGTTATTCAAGTAGTCTTTGTCTACTCTTTTTGTGACCACATAAGAGATCTTCTGAAGTTTCCTTTGTTTCTCCACCATTTCTGTAGGGGTCTTGGGGGGGGGGGGGGGTTTATTGGGCATCTCGGCCGAGGAAGGCGCAGAGGCCTTTGCTGCAGCCGAGTGTGGGGCCTGCAGAAGGGCAGGACCGTAACCGTAGCTCTGACTCGGGAAATGAGATGGTCGCGCCCTAGCTGGGCGAAAGGGCAGGACTGGCTTCTGTGCTGATGTTGACCAGACACTCGCTGGACTTGAGGCTGTTCAGGGACTTGCAGCTCGGCAGAGAAGCCAGGGATCCGCAGAGGCCCAGCATGGACGGTGTGTAGTCTTTACCTGGGTATACAGACAGAAATTCAAACAAAAAGTATGACTCGGTCACTTGTCCAACTGAATTTTCCCATTAAAGCACAACTCAAATGGTGTCCTTGCCTGAAGTTATGGAAGGTGAATTTGATTTTGCATAGCGAAATACTGGGGGCCCAGGTGATAAGTTCCAAGCCCGGGTGCTGTGTGCCACTGCTTTGGCTGCAAGGCATCAGCACATGCGTGTTACATGTAAAGGTGCAACAGCCCAGGTGTTTGGTCGCTCACGTGTGCTCAGAAGTTGCTCAGGGAGGTTGAAGTAAAGGTGTATGTGGAACTTACTGACTGAACCTGGTTTTTTATATGAACCCTCTAAAAATATGCAGTTACCTCAGCCAGCTGCCCAACATCTTTCCACTAGAAAAGTTAACATTGGGACTGGAGGATAATTTAAACAACAGGAACATCCTCTCACCCTTTCTACTGTATAATGTGTGTATCTGCAATTTCTCTTTCTATTTCTGCTGTTATTTTCAATTTCTACTGCTGTGGCCCAGATCTCTTCTGTTGTTGGTCAGTGGAGAAAAAAAATCAGTATTGTTGTTCTTTAACTATGCATTAACATAAATGCAGTGTTCACAGTAACATTACAAAAGTTATGACTTTGAAAACTAAAATAACCTGCAGTGGAAAACAAGAGCAATGTGGAGCAACAGAATCATTCATATAGGCGTTGAAGTGCTTTGGGGAACAAAGCCAATGCTGTGTGCTTCAGCAGTGGGAAACCCTGAGTCCAAATGTACCTGCTGGACCCCAGGGCTCTCTGTTATGCTTCGCTTCGGTTTTCTGAGAATCCAGATCCAGGTTTACTTCAGTTGAGAGCTGTTCTACACACGGAAAGCTGCGTCTGCATTCACACACAAACACAAAGAAGGGCGTTTGCTCAAAACTGGTTACAACTGGCCTTATAAGGTCATTCACAGAGCAAATATGACTACACAAGTGGTAATAGTGTCCATATGTAGCCTTCATATTCTTATATACCGCTTTATTATTCCGTTGGGCATGACTCATGTTGTCTTATTTTCTGAAGGTGCAGCTAGAAATTTTTACAAGGTTTGCAATGTTGTCAAAGGCTTAAATTGCTTGCCAAACAAATGAGAATGTTGGATGTGTTTGAATGCACGTTTTAAGCTTTAAGGTCTGGATATGGGAAAAGGGTGTACCATCCTTCCCTCGTATAAGGAGGCCCTGAAAACCCACTACAACAGCGTAAGAAAACAGCGTTTATTTTAATACAACGTGCTTATTAAGCAGTACAATGGCAATTTCTGGTAATTTTACATCCACACAGGTATTTTATTCCCTGCCTGCAATGTGCTTCACTTTGCTAAGTGTGCAGGTCTTACACCTTTGCCTACTTCCTGCCTCCTATTTCCTACCACATCACCTGGTAAAGGTAAATCACATTTAGAGGTAGAATATTTAACACATTTAATGCAAACTTTCAGAAATGAGCTGTACGTGCCTGTAAATATTAAATGTCTATACCACTAATTTTTTAAATCATACAAACAGTTTTTATAACTTGACTACTCTTACGCTGCCGCAAATAAAGTATTTGTCTTTAAGAGTTTGCAGTAAGAAGGTAACGCTAAGAGTTAAAAAATTATTCACTTTCCTTCACAATTCATAGTACCAGCTTAAATATTTTGGATGCATGATAGAATTCAATCATTTTGTTACAAATTAAACGTGGATGTTATTATTGCCAGACAAAAAATTTTATTTTGGCCAATTTTTAATGTTAAGTGACATTTTTCACATGGGACCCTAGTATTGACACTAAATACTATTAAAAGTAATGGTAATCCGACCTTTACCACCTAATTCACCTAAAAGAGTGGTTTCAGGGAATTAATTAATCTGGTTTCTTGAGGAATGGGTGTATTCCAACTCATCTGCAGGTCACACACCTGTGGAACAGCTTGACCTCCTCCTGGTTGTTCAAAGTCCTGGCCGAAGGCCACTGGTTGATCAAGGGGATGGCGAGCTCCTTACTGAGGTGGTTGGAGTCACATGGGATCAAGCTGGTCCTGCAGCAGACATAACACAACAGCCTTCTGAGACACCACTCCTGCTAACACGCAGCTGCCCTTTAGGTGGCACTGAACAAGTGGTTTGTCACCCAGACAACCCGTCGTCCCCAGCGATGCCCATCATCCCTTCCCCCGAGGCTCACAGTTGCTCCTGCAGCTCGAGTACGATGCCCTCCAGCTCTTTCTTCTCCTGCTGACTCTGCTGCAGCAGCTCCTCCAGCCTCAGGGCCAGTCGCTTATTCTCTGTCTCCAGGTTCTTCAGCTGGGACTCCCGCAGGCGAACCAGCTCCTCCAGGTAACCCTGGCAAAGAAAACATGTGGCGACACACAGATGACACCCCCAGAACAACCTTGAAAAAAATAATAGTTGGAAAAAAATACAGTGAGGTTCAACTAACATAATGGAACAGAATAGAGCAGATTGAGTGAGGGTTTATCCTACCATACGTTTCATTATGTTTCCATTAAGTTTTCATATTGCCCATATTAGTTTAAAAGCAAAGGACTACAACAAGTCTTACACGGGGGAGATGAGGTCAAGGTTTTAATTCTACTGTTTTTATTTTCCGGAACCATAAACAAACATTTTAAAACATGACTTGAGTAAAGACAAACATTATCAGGTTTAAGAGATTTTTTTCTAGTTTTCTAGAATTTTTTTACCATCTTCTGCAATTTAAAAAACAATGTGATATAGTGGCAAGTTAATGATATACTGGAACCTGTGAAGCAAATTATGAACGTAAAGTCGCTGATGGGCAGGTTAGATCACACCTTCTGGGCGTAGACAATTTTGAACCTCTGTTCCATCTTCCGACATTTGTTGCTCCAGCTCTCCTCGTCTGTGACCAGTGGAATGTAGGGATGCTCCGGGAGGCTGTCATCGCTTGTGCTGCTGTCCACGCTGTGGCGGTCATCGTCATCGCTGAGATAGTCGTAGCTGTGTCATACACACACAGAGCTATTTTTAAAGGCACACATATAGTGTATTAACAATGAACCATCACATGGCAATCACAGCAAGTCCAGCTTTAGTCCAATTATAGGTGTGACAAATCTCACCAAACATCCAAAAAAAATCTCCTCAACTCCCCGAATCAAAAATCCCAACTCCATATTAATCTATTGAAAAAAACAGATGAAAATTTTGCACTGTATCTGGACTGAGTTCACATCTCAGTCCCTGATCTGTATTTTGATGTTCTGAATTTTTTTTTTTTTAAACCAAATGTTCAAAATTATTTATACAGACCCATGTTTCAGTATCCTCACCTTTGTGAGAACTTAAGGTATGGTGTGTAGTCAATCACCGCTGCAGACTTCCCATCCAGCACCTCCCCCTTCAAACAGAAGCTGTGAAGGAGGGACAAAGCTGCTGGGCCCTTATTCTTCATCTGGTCAGGTCAGGATCATTTGCCATCATAAGAATGTTTCGTTGCAGGAACTGCTCTACTCACCTGAAGTCTATTGCCCCCAGTCCAATAAGCATGCCTGTGAGCACCGTGGCCTCTTCTCTCAGCATAATGGCATCCTCATCGTAGAACCTCCTGCACCGTAACAAGAGAGGTTCTTGGGTCTGGCTGTGACCTGATGGACTGAGCTTTCTGTCCACCAAAGCTACTGAATCCCATTCAGCCATCAAGAAGGATCTCAAAATACATCTCTTTCAGACCTGCTTCTCCCCGATCTCTCATGCACTTTACAAACTTGCATCACATCATTTGTTAGCATCACCTTTATATTTCCTATCAATTCTATATGTGGCTAGTTGTGTAATGTGCTCTCCAAAACAGTGACACTTGAAAAACAATTACAAATCTGTATCTAAAAACTTTGTTTGTTAATGGAATGCACTTTGTGTATTATGTCCTGGAGAAAAGCTCCTGATAAATAGCCCCATGTAAATGTATACAGTAAGGTGGCAGAATAGTGAAAGGCATAAACTTACAACCTGAAAACTGCCACTTTAGGTCTTAAATCCCAGCACTGCTGTAGGATTCTGACCAAGGTACTGAGCCCCAGTCTGCTGGAGTGCAAACACTCTGCTGCATAAATGCTGTTTTGGACAAGGATCTTCACTGGAACAGTTCAAAGATCAAAGACCAAAAGAATTTATTTGTCACATACATGGTTACTGAGTATACCATATAGTTCAAACTTCAGTCTTGCTTCACAGACACAGTGAACCGTGGTGCAGTTTTTCATGCAGTGCTGTTGCTGACCTTGTAGTGCGTGTGTCTCTCAGGGCCGTGGCAATGTACTCAGACAGGCGCTTCTCCATTAGAGCCACTCGAACCCAGGCCCGTCCCTGCATGACACCAACAGTCACTTCTATGAATAAAGACTTTACCGGACAATTATAGTGGCACATAAAATAAATTAGACATGGGGGAAGCTTATTTAGATTCATTCAACAGAACAGAGCAGGAACAAAGTGAGAGGGTAACCATATAGTAACAAAGAAAACATAATTAATAAATGCTGTACAAGCAATACAAACAATTAAAGGGACTATACGATCTGCATAATAAGAGAATAGGGGTAGAAACAAGATTAAATCCAGAAACAGAAGTACCTGGTGACACTTTAATAAATATAAATATATTTTTTTTACATATACCATATGCTGCCAGTGGAATCTTAATATCCATTCCAGAGAAGTGTATACAGTAATAATCAGCATTGGATAAAGGCACTACAGCTTCCACTCATAACCCAGGGTCTAACTCTCAGCTGCTTTCCCAGCTAAAGACTGCAACTGTGGTACACGGACATCCTTCATGAGAGCCTTATACCTTCATTTCATTACTCAGGGTGCACTAAGTTATGCTGCAAGTCAGCTCACGCTGCTTTGCTACTGTTTGGTTAAAATCTGAATTATACATATATCATGAACATCAGCAATATCTCCAAGTATCTTTTAATCACTGCGCAAACTCAAAGTTTAATACTTAATAGTTTCCTGATACCAACCAATACGCAGCCAAGAGGGCAGGAAGGGGGCCTGACTGTGATCTTTGCTTTATTTTAAACAGCGATGCACCAAGACCATGACGCTGAGCCTTGAAATAAAGCAATTATGTCTGCGATTTAGCTACCACTGTGCAGGTATGACTCTATGCAGGAGACCGCACTCGCGCGCTTGCCTTGGCCAAAGATGTGCCGATGTTCTCCATGTTCTCTATGCTGCTGATGCAGCTGTTGGGCACCTTGCTGCAGGCCATACGAATGAAGTCCCAAAAACTGCGCTGTCCATCATAGCTAAACCAGCTCCCGGGACCTGTTCCAAAAACAAACAGCCATGTGTCGACGCTTTGAGTTTTTGTACAACCCTGTTATTTTCTGGTTTCTTTTAAGCCCACATTACCAAAAGCAAATAAAAATAAACTAACTTACAGCTCCTGACATTTCCGCTGGTTCACTACTGGCTCTTTTCTTTTACAACTGCAGTTACTTTTTATTATTAGCTACGGCCAGGCATATTTAGCTATAATGAGCACAAATACATATAAATAAACAAAGGTGTGTGATGATCCGAAACTCAACCTCAAAAGACCTTCAAGCTATTTTTTTTCATTGTATAAGTGCCTCTCACACACTGCTCACAAATTCTGTGGTGAGAAGAGAGAATAAAGGCTATGTTACTTTATTGCCACCACTAGACTGAACCAACAGGGAAGTGCTTAGCAAAAGCTTCCCCACCCAGAGGACCATCGGGTCTCCTCTGAGGCTGACCACACAGCTGCAGATGTGCCAGCGGGACTCTCATAAATCCCTTACTGTCCTCCATCAGCTTGGAAGGCAGCAGGCCCATTCGCAAAGGTGCTGTGGAGCGATGGGCAAAAGTACTTACAAAAGAGGTAAAAATGAAGCATGTTTTTCAGAGGCAGTTAGAGTTCCATTCCTAGGGGGCATTAAGGCTTTACCTGCCATGTTACCTTTGAAGCGGTGGCTGAGAATGTGCTCCAAGATGGCTGCAAAGTTGATGAACTCCTCTGAAGAATCGTCGATGGGCTCAGCTGTGTACTTCTCCAAAAGAGTCTTCACAGAAAACCTGTGCAGAGCATCATTATCATCATCAAGACTACAGCTGATGAAACCTAAGCTTTGGTCAGGGACCTAACCGAGTCCATAACCATAATATGAACATTTTACAGGTATTCATCCACACTTAAAGTGCTTTCATTATTGGAGTGAGCACTAAAAGAGACCTGCTATAACCATTTTATGGTAGAATGTCACCAAATCCAATTAAAATCGCCTCATTTTATTTTAATGGTTGAAATTAGTTGTCGGAACGCAACATAACATCATATATGTCTGTCTACCTGCAGTCCTTCAGCTCTTTGATAGCTCTTGCATACCATACATCTAAATGCTCTTAACGCATACATACTTTGTACAGCAGTTATGTGTAAATTCAACCTTTACTCCAAAAAACTTAACACTAAAGACAAATGGAATCAATGAAAACGGTGGAGATGAATTCACACTTGCGGCAGAAGGTGACACGATTTGGGAGAGTCCAAACAGGCACTGTGATTATCCAAGATTGTGACAAACGAAACTGGCAAACAAGGGGTGATGGAAGTTGAGAACTTTATGCAGCATGAACCAAACTATGACTGTGAAGAAGACCACATGGAGACAATGGTCACTCAGCTATTTGGAAGCCATGTGAAATGCAAATTTGGTCCATAAAAATGTGAAAGAAAGCCAAAGTAATGGTATTAAATTGAATGGTATTAAAACTTCTTGTAAAATCAAATTCTTGTAATAGGAATGGGCATGTCTGAGAAGAGGGCTCTGCGTAATTCACTTAGGCAAAGATGAAGCCTGGAAGAGCAAAGCACGTATATTTCATCTCTACAATCTTGGATTAAAACTATGAGCTTTTCTAATTTTTAAGCAGATCCTCATGTTGGTGTGGAATACTTTCTACAAGAAGCCTTTGAATCTCCTTTTAGAACAAATGTTATCCATAAAACCCTTTCTGTTATCGATGGGAACAAACCCCACATGACTAAGGTTTGGTTTCCATCAGTTACTATGGGAAATTGCTTCAATCCATACAATTAGAGAACACAATTAGAGCAACGCGAGAAAAGTGAGAAGGACCAACGTGATGGTGGTGAGCATGTGAGCTTCATGCTAACAGGAACAGCAAAAAGCTTCCAAATATGTTTGCACATGATGTACAATTATATTTAATTATATTATAATAATTACAACATTCAGTAGCAAAAGAGAGGCCAACGTGAACAGATGCTCATGCTTTTACTGTGCATTTTCCACCTGAGTAGGTACATGCAGGGCCTGGCATGTGGCAGCATTTGCTGCCCGTGTCACTGGTTGGGAAAAGCTGCCATGACGGCAAGTGATTTCACCATCAATTGTCCTGCATTCAACAAAGTCTCCTTCAGTCGCGACCCTGTGTTCCCATGACAACACAACAATAGGTCCACTGTCCCCGAGAGCCCATTATAGCCCCCCACCCCACTGCACCCCACCCCAGACAGCGGCGATGTGTTCACAAGGTGCACGATGGCCACTGGGATGTTCAGTGTGCAACACAAAAAAAGCACAATAAATTGATCAAATTATGGAATAAATTATGTATTATCCTACTAATAATATTTTGGGATGCCTTCTAATTTAAACATCAGTGGCCTTTGCGTGGGGTAATGACCTAAATCGATTGCAAAATCCCAACAGCATTAAAAGCACGCGCGCGCACACACACACACACACACACACACATGCAGGATGTGTCTTTGCATGGGAGAGATGAATACTTGAATCCACCACAATATTCCTCCAGTTTGTGTGTGTGTCTTAAGTGTAGTTGCAGTGTGCTATTCGGAGGTTCCATCAGCCGGGTACCAAGCTGTGAGTGTATGTCCTTGCTAAAGGAGAAGGTTGTCGTCATAGCAACGACATCATCCAAGACATTGTCAATGACGCAAGAGGAGGAAGGGGAAAAAAACACACACAGACATCTCCATCCGTGCGGCGTCCTCTCTCCTTTAGGCCCGTTTGGACACATCTTGGGGGAAAAAAATCACCTTGCGGACACACGGGGCCCCGCGGGCGAAAACGGAAAGGACCCGGGGATCAGAGTCAGTTGCCAGCGGCACTATCGTCGTCCAAAGCCTAAACCCGGTCCACAGCGACGTCGCTGACCCGAAAGGATGACATTCGTCTCTGAACCGTGCGAAACACAAACACACAGACGCGCGCGAGGGCATGGGGTGAGGCTGTGACAGGGGGACACCAGGGCCCTCCTGCTTTGTTCCCTTCGACACTGGGCCTTTCGCCACAAGGAAATAAGAAAATATTACGAAAATATGAAATAGAAAGCGCGCTCTCGTGCGGAAACGGGGGCTCGGGAGGCACGGCGGCCCCCAGTTGCGCGGTACCTGCACACGGTGATAAGATTCTTGCGCTCCACTGCGACGCTCCGCAGCGATGCCTTCCTCGAGGACGGACCCATGGCCATGGCGGACGCCCCGCTGCCGAGTCCCCGCTCCTGCTCTAGGCCATTCAAACACGGGTGGGGACAAAAAAGCAGCAGCACGGCTGTCAGCAGGGAGCAGCGAGCAGCACAGCCTGTCGGGAGTGCGCGTGCTGTCGGCGGCGCATGGCGACTGTGAGCGTGCGTGCGCGTGTGTGTGGCTGCGGCGCCGCTCCAATGACAGGCGGCTTGCGAGCGCCCGCTGACGTCACGGCGTGTGCACCGCTATTAATAAGAATGTCCCGTCAACTTTTACAGTGCAATTTGCATTATAATTTCATATTTGTGCATTATAATTCTATTTTAAGCGGATTCGAGACGCGTTTAACTAATTCGTCATTTATACTTGCCATTCTGGCCTCTACTTTCCCTTATCAAAAATTAATACGCAGTTTTTTTTGCATTTCTTCTTTGTACCAATGAGATCACCCTTGTAATAAACTGCTGATGCTATAAGTGTGTCAGACGCAGCAAACTGTACATGTTTACAGGCCAGGAGAGAATTGGCTGTAAAAGAGATGGGATTCAGCAGTTCTGAGGCATAGAGGGCGCTCAGTCCACCATACTGGATGCAAACCTGAAACAAGACAAGACAAAAGACGCAACCACCTTTTCATGCTGGACCTCTTGTGACTGTACCAAACCCTATAAACAGATATCAAAAGCAGGAACATAGTCAAGAGACAATAATATTACAACCAAAAAGTAAAAAACAGTATATGAGTTGTTTCAATGAGCCTGAATCTCCTTTGTAACAACATTCCCTAGAAGAATAAGTTCAATGTACAGATAAAACAGCTCATAATAACACATAAACTGCAGACTGTGTATCAGCCAAAGAAAACAAAAGTTTTATTTGAGCCAAACAAACTAGGATGGTCGAGTTACTAAGTAATAAAATATTTTTTACTGCTAGGAGTGTTGTCATTATGCAGATGTACAGGGTCATGAAAGCAAACTTTTTTCATACTAAGACTAAATCAAACAAAGCTTCAGTGCTGATGCTCAAATAAAAAACAATATGCTGCTACGTTTTGGTGGAAATCTGGAATCTCCTTGACCTGTCACTGAGTAAATATACATTTACACTTATTTATCTGGCACTTTTTTCCAACAACTAATACAGTGTTAAGCCACGTATAGTGATTTATCTACTTGTAAAGCTGGCTAATTTTTACCATATCAAATCGGGATAAGAACCTCGTTTGAGGGAAAGATAGTTGGAGATCGCATTCAAGACCTTTGCACAAACTGGGCCACTGTCTCACTGCTGCCCCACGTGGCCAGAGCAAAGCGAATCAAAATCTCAACAAACGCGGATAAAGGTCTTCTGACCACAGTGTTGTAAGTGTGTGTAAAATGCCTACAGTAAAATGCGCATGAAGGAGCAATTTTCAACAGTGGCGGCCGCTATATTAACATTAACTTTATTAACCATACTGTATACCAATAAACCATAACCATGGGAGGTGATGACGTTGAGACCCCGAAACATAATACCGCTTATTAATTGGCCGAAATATACTGTAAAGGCGGGACAGAGACGCAGTTCTGCATTTTTATAGGTTGTAGTTCGTTCAAGCTTGTGTCACCAAAAGATACCACCAATCACAATGCAGGAATGCTCTGCGTGTCGCATGTGAATGACGCAATTACGTACGGTCGCTCTCCAACGACGGAAATACTGTTAAGTTGCGAGCTGTGGAAGTCGTTCTTTGCTAAATTTTGTTTCTACAGTTAAAAAAAGCATATATCAGGTAAGTAATCATGTTACGTGTGTTACAAAAGGAAGAAGGTAATGAAGTTTCGCCGTCTTTTCTGTTACGTGCGAAAGAGGCAATGAGTAGCAATAGGAATAGGGAAATAAAGCAGGGCGTCGAGCTGCGTGATGTTGTCGCGTGAACTGATGTGCATGTTTATTGATCCTCGTAAAGTTCAGACGTACGGCGCTGCTGGAGTGACCTGTGTTCATATTCGCCCAGGTCCGTTTGTGGCCCGTAGTCACTATGAACTGGAATAAGGGTGGTCCGGGAATGAAGAGAGGCTTCGGCTTCGGAGGGTTCAGCCTGGCTACAGGCAAGAAGGAGGAGCCCCGGTTGGCGCGGCCGTCGCACTCATCTTTCGGGGCGGCCGGCTCCGCAGGAGGCTACGGCAAAACCCAGCAGCTGCCCGCTTTTTACAAGATTGGAACAAAGAGGTCCAACTTCGACGAAGAAAACGCGTAAGTGATGTCTTTACCTGTGTTGGTGTGTGTCAGGCCGAGACGTCTCCCGGCTTCAGTGGGTCAAATATTTACTGTTATTAACCTTTATTTATCTGAAGAATGTACCCAAGGTGATTTATAGTGTTAGACAATCTGATCCACTCTGATTTTCCCGTTTATACAGCAGGGTTCCTTTACTGTATGAATCCTGTCTAAATACTGTGGCAAATGGTACTGCAACAGGGGTATAACCACACCAATGAATTTCCATGCAAGGATTAATAAAATTCTTTTTTTATCCTCTTTTCATAAACTCAAAAACACGTGAGATTCAAAAGGCAAATATGTACCCATTGCTTTTGCTCATAACCAAAACACTTCATACACACCCCTGATTTGCATCTTTATATTTGTGTACTATATTATGTATGTGAAGGCAACCTGATTCTCTCTACTGCTGTCCCTAATCTCTCTGAAAATTTCCTTTTACAACTCTTGAAAATTTGTATCCAAAATTTATTGTCTGAATTGAAAACCTGTTTTTCCCAACCTGGATAAAGCATGCGCTAACAAAAAACATTGATGTATTATTGCTGTCATTCACAATAAGTGAAAATGTCTTATAAGAAAGTGGAAAAGTTTGTGAACAAACCCTCGGTGGACTGATACGTAGATGTTTAAAAATGTTTTAGTCATTATTTGGGGAAATTGGAAGTTATGGGATGAACTGGGAACACATTACTATTTTTTTCTGTCTGAAAATAATGGCATAGAGGCTCCTGCAATTGGAATATTCACCATTAGATTCCTTTTCAGGAAAAAATTAGTTTCAGATAAAAAGGGATAACTTAATTTTCATATGCGATGGTTCAAGCATGTGCGAGAAGGTGTGTAAGGTTTCTTTAATTTTCTTGCAGGTATTTTGAAGATGACGAGGAAGAGTCTGGCAACACAGACTTGCCCTACATCCCAGCAGAAAACTCTCCAACACGAAAACAGTTTCAGTCTAAGGGTGGTGACTCTGATAGTGAGGAAGACCCTCTGGATGCTTTCATGGCTGAAGTGGAGGTGAGATCCCTTGTTGTTGCCAATATTGTTAGCCAAGTAGTGCCATAATAATTGATAACTCCCTTCTATGTGAGTTTACTCAAGTTAGTCATATCATTTTGAAAGTTACCTGAAAAGAAGGGAATGAATCTTTACTCCAAAGTGAATCTTCATTCGAATTCATTAGTAGTAAAATGAAAGAGAATTTATGATTTGTTTTACAGCTCAGGTTTCCTCTCACTGCCTTGTTTCTTCATTAGGACCAAGCATCAAAAGATTTAAGAAAATTGGAAGACAAGGAAAAGGATAAGAAATCTGATAAGTACGTATTGTTTTTAATTTTTGTTTACATGTGGGATGGGACTAGAGATTTGATTGGATTTACCCCAGATTATTGTGCAACTTAAAGCGTTTAGAGACAGGTGGGACAGGTAGGTCCTTGAACATGTACAGGTTGAACCTTTCTCCTTGGTGGCCATGTTGTGTTCAGTGAGGCCAGTTCTGATTGTTCTTGTTTTTGGCTGTGGACAGCTGGCCTTTCACTTAGCTGGACGAAATGGCTTCATTGTCATGTTGGGGGAGGGGATTAGACAACAGCAGTGTATTTTATTTTACTTCAGGTTGCTCATGAGTTTATGAACGAGTTGCAGGGAAGTTTTTTTGTCTCCGCTTTTTTTTTTCCAGGGGTATACGTGATGACATTGAGGAAGAAGATGATCAAGTGAGTGAGACTCTCTGCATTCCTTTTGTGGAGTAACTGTTCCAAGGTGGCTCTTGGCCACCTTCATTTCAACCCTATCCTTTGTATCACTTAACAGAGTGTCTGCTTGCTTTAAGGTCCATTCCTTTCTTCACACTGTGACAGCAGGTTCAGCCCTTTGATGTCCCCTGAGTAATTTTAGCGGGTTAAAATGGCATTTAAGACGCTGTGGTGTTGTATTTAATTTAGTTAATTTAGTCTAATTTATGTTTTACAGTAATACCCCAGTTAGCACTCAGGATAGATTTATAGAAAGTGGAGCGCTAACCATAACAGCAATAAATTGGCTCGATATAGCGTAACATTTTACTAGATAGGTGGAAATGCAAATACAATAGAATAATGAACTATTTTCGTATCTTTGTAATTGTATTGTACATGTCTACAAATAGGGAGATACAAACAGAAATCACAGTAAAAATGCAGTAGAAGAAAGTAGATAGGAGTTCACATCCTCCTCATCTGGTCCACATCCTTTGTTAGTATTTTATTGCAATTACTGCAGTAATTGCTTGTTCACGGTGAGGTATCTCTGTCAGCTACCCCACTCCCCGTGAGCATTGTCCCCACTCAGCAAAACACCAATGAACACATTTACACAGCCAAGCCTGTATGTATAAGTAAAAATAGTCATCATTTCCTACATGTCAGTTATAGACCAAACTAATTCATTGTGCAAATGTAAGAAGAAAAAAAAATGCAAGGATCACAAACTCCCATTCAGTTGTTGGGAAAACATTTAGATTAAAAAAAGTGCAATGTATGGGTGAAATAGATCAAAAAGAAAGGTTTGGGAATGTACACCAGTTCTTGGAAATGCATGTGACAGTGCTTGCCCACAAGCTGTGTGCGGCATCAGCAGCTGAAGTAGAGCATGTGCCAAGAGCAGATATCTTCCATCACGTGCAGCTGAACCATGAGCAGTGGAAAAGTGGAAAACAAAAAAATCAGAGAAGGTCTTGCCCTTACAGAGAGATGCAAGGAGAATGTGGATTATGACAGCATGGATAACAAAGAAGGATGCTAAGCACACCTTACACATGAACCCCGTTAAGAAATAGTGCTAAACCGGGCAGAAAAAGTGGAATGTTACTCCATTTCTATACTTCAGAAATCTTCAAAACTAATACATGTCCTGCCAAATAATTTGATCCATTACACTTAAATTGAAACAAGCTGCTCGAGCAGTACAGGAGAGTTCATGAAATATTCTTGTGCCCAGCAATGTTTTAGGAACACAGTTTGTGCATGGACCTCTAGAGTCTGATGTGAACTATTCCTCTGCTTAATCACTCAGAATTGAATCAAAGATGGGTGTTTTGGGAAATGATCCTCTTGTATAGATAGTTTTATTGTTGTGGAGGCCATTGTGGAGCAGCTGAAGTTTTGCCCGAGTCTAACAGAGAGCTCAGTGGGTCAGTCTGTTACCATGTGTCATTCTGCTTGTTGCAGGAGGCCTATTTCCGGTTCATGGCTGAGAACCCCACTGCTGGGCTGACTCAGGAGGAAGAGGAAGACAATGTGGACTATGACAGCGATGGGAACCCAATTCCCTCCACTACTAAGAAGATCATCATGCCTCTGCCCCCCATTGACCACTCAGAGGTACCTTAACTCTGTGTCTCCTTAGATGTTTAAATTAGTGATTCATAGTTTTTTGGCAATACTAGATGTATTCATAGGTTTGATCAGTATCAATTGCTCAGTTGTTCAGTATTTACTGTTTTTGACATGACAGTCCTTGTTGCTTGGATTTTCCTTCCCTTCAGATTGACTACCCTCCATTTGAAAAGAACTTCTACAACGAGCACGAGGAGCTCTACAGCCTGACAGGTGTCCAGGTGGTGGAGTTACGCCAGAAGCTGAACCTGCGGGTAGGTTTCCGCCCTTTGTAAGGTATGCTCAAGTGCACTACTTGCTGATTCACTGCCTTCCAAATAGTTAATAAACTTGTAACTTCTTTAACTTTTTGTACAGTTGAGCTGTGGACTTTAATGTGTGTGTGTGTGTGTGTGTGTGTGTGTGTGTGTGTGTGTGTGTGTGTGTGTGTGTGTGTGTCCGTGTCCTGTGTAGGTCTCTGGAGCTGCACCTCCCAAGCCCTGCACCAGTTTTGCCCATTTCGGCTTTGACGAGCAACTGATGCACCAGATCCGCAAGTCAGAGTACACACAGCCCACACCCATCCAGTGCCAGGTACGTATTGCCCCACCCATCTACACCCCCTGCTTCCACCTCCCAGCATCTCTGTAGATTTTAATTGCCTTTTTTGTCTGCGGGTGGAATTTGACATGGCCTTCTGCCAGTGACATGCCAGGTTCATGAAGCTGCCACACATTTCCCTGAAAAGCAGTAAAAAGTGTCTTGCTGCAGAGTGGAGCTTCTCTATGGAGTTAACCAGCAGTTCTTTGTTCTCGCAGGGGGTGCCCATTGCCCTGAGCGGCCGAGACATGATTGGCATTGCCAAGACTGGCAGCGGGAAGACAGCCGCCTTCATCTGGCCTATGCTGGTGCACATTATGGATCAGAAAGAGCTGCAGCCTGGGGAGGGCCCCATTGCTGTCATTGTGTGCCCTACTAGAGAGCTCTGTCAGCAGGTCAGGCATGGGGCAGTGTGGGTTAGATGTGCTGGGGGACAGGTTATCATTTTAAGGAAAAGGCAGCGCAAAGAAGGGCCTTTTTGCAGAATAATTGACAGCTGACTTTCATACACAACTTGGTTTGTGAAAACAAAATCAGTCTCTCACACACCTGAATTTTGGGTGCTCTTTCTACCATTTACGTGACTCCTTGCCCCCCAGATCCACGCAGAGTGCAAGCGCTTTGGTAAGGCCTACAACCTGCGCTCGGTGGCTGTGTATGGTGGTGGCAGTATGTGGGAACAGGCCAAGGCACTGCAGGAGGGTGCCGAGATTGTTGTGTGCACCCCGGTAAGCACTGCCATCTTGCTTAAGACAGCTTGGAAAGAGTAGTTTTGGCTCCCTGCACTGACTGTCCTTGTGTCCAATAGGGCCGACTTATTGACCATGTGAAGAAGAAGGCCACAAGCCTTCAGAGGGTGACTTACCTGGTGTTCGATGAAGCAGACCGCATGTTCGACATGGGCTTTGGTAGGTGCACCTTCTTCCCACTATGGAAGACCCCAATAAGTCATCTTGGTGTGACTCTTGGTCTGACTTGGCATGAACTTAATATGCACAGATGACTGTGAATCAGCACTTTGGCTATATTCACTGTAATGACACACTGTGCCCAGATGGTCCTTTGAATGCTTTTGTATACTTTTGTGTTGCAGAATACCAGGTGAGGTCCATAGCCAGCCACGTGCGCCCTGACAGGCAGAGTAAGTATACCACTTGTCTCCATTTTGTATCTCTTGTTTGTGTCTTGCTTTTTGAGCCCATCCAAATTACTGTCCCCCGTCCTGCAGCTCTCCTCTTCAGTGCTACATTCAGAAAGAAAATAGAAAGGCTGGCACGAGACATCCTGGTAGACCCTATCCGTGTGGTGCAGGGGGACATCGGAGAGGTATCCTCCCTTCCCCTCTTGAGATATTACCAATACAACAGTGTACCAGAGTACCTAATTCACAAGTGTTAACAATACTTACACTTACTAGATTTGTGTTATATACTCGTGTGTGCCTGCACTAAGGATTTGCTTGGCATTCCTCCAGGCCAATGAGGATGTGACACAGATTGTGGAGGTGCTTCCCAGTGCGCTGGACAAGTGGGGCTGGCTGACGCGCCGCTTGGTGGAGTTCACCTCAGCCGGCTCTGTGCTAATTTTTGTCACAAAGAAGGCCAACTGCGAGGAGCTGGCCACCAATCTGACACAGGAGGGCTACAGCCTGGGCCTGCTGCACGGTGACATGGACCAGGTTGAGAGGAACAAGGTCATCACTGACTTCAAGAAAAAGAACCTGCCCGTGCTGGTAGCTACCGATGTTGCCGGTGAGAAAGACTGGGCTGGTCCACATTCATGCATTTCACAGATATTTTTCTGCAAAGTGACATACAGCTCATAAACAAATATCTCACAACAGCCAGAGAGCTTACAGTTACACTTAGTGAAAGATAGTTTGTCTGATACAGTCATTGTTACTCAACATGTGTTCTGGTGGGAGCCTAGAGGAGTGACATGCAAATATATAGTAACAGGTTATGATGGACTGAATAGCTTAGGAACTTATTGGGACCTCAAGAGAGGTCCATTCTGAGATCCTTCTTGAATGCTACAAATAAATTAGAAGTTTGGAATGATGGAGGGAGTTCATTCCACCACCCTGGAGATAAGAACTGAATGAAGTTTTGGATTATGTTTTTAATTCATACTTTAAAGTTACTTGTGTTGTGCTCACCTCTGTACTGTGAAACGTGTTCCTCCCCTCTCACTTGTGCAGCCCGTGGTCTGGACATCCCATCCATCCGCACAGTGGTGAATTACGATGTGGCACGCGACATCGACACACACACCCACCGCATCGGACGCACAGGCCGTGCTGGAGAGAAGGGCGCAGCCTACACCTTGCTCACTAACAAGGATACCTCGTTTGCTGGGGACCTCGTGCGCAACCTGGAGGGTGCCAATCAAAACGTCCCCAAGGAACTGATGGATCTTGCCATGCAGGTAAACCAGGTGCCCAATTGCTGGCAGTGTAAAACGCACGCCTGAGTTTGTGCCATCAACATTGCACACTCCTGTTGCTATGTGTTTTCACAGAACCCATGGTTCAGGAAGTCCCGCTTCAAGGGGGGCAAAGGGAAGAAGCTGAACATCGGTGGCGGCGGGCTGGGCTACCGAGAGCGGCCTGGACTTGGGGCAGACACCTCGGTGGGTCACATCTGACTTTTTGGAGGTTACTTATGTGCTCTGTTTATTATTTAATGACTGCTGCTGCATTTATCACTAAAGGAGGGGGTTTACTCTGTTTGCTGTTCATTAGGAGCACAGAAGTGCGAGTGCCAGCAGTACCCCCCTCAGTAACTACGAGGCCTACAAACCATCCTCTGGTGCAATGGGTGACCGAATGGCAGCGATGAAACAGGCCTTCCAGGTGAGAAGCCATGTTGTCTGACTCAGGCGTCTCCTAAGCAAACAATGGAATCTAAGCATCTGAATTATCTGAGAATTTATGAATTCCATGTTTGTTTCCCAGGCGCAATACAAAAACCACTTTGTGGCAGCATCTGGTAACCCTCCCAAGCTGAGCAGCACCAACTCCAGTAGCTCATCCGGCTGGACCAGTGCCGGCAGCCTCAGCTCCGTGCCAACAGGGGACCCGCAAGAAGGGGGGCGGTCTCGAGCAAGCCTCAGCTCAGGGACCAAAATAGCAGGGTTCACCAGTGCAGGGTCTCTCAGCTCCCTGCCTGACACTCAGTCCAGCCTGTCACAGCGTTTCACCGCTCCCACCCCCCCCTCCCGTGACAGCTTCCGGGAATCTAGCGAGAGGAGCCGTGATCGTCATGATAGCCGCGATCGCCACAGTGACTGCTACGGAGATCGGGATCGTTACAGTGGTGGTGGGCGCCACGGAGACAGCAGGAACGGACAGGGCAGGGCTGAGCGGGATGACTGGAGGGGCAACCGTGATGGCAGCGACACAGCTGGCAGTGAGGGCAGAGGCGAGAACAGCTTTGCTGTCCCTGATCCCCCCAAGCGCAAAAAGAGCCGCTGGGACAACTGAAAGACTGCTGTCAACCGGTGTACAGATAGCATGCGTATGGTCATTGGCTAACAGGTGGTCTGGCAGTAGGTGTTGAAATTCATATTGATATGTGATGGAAACCTTTTGTTTTATTTTAGTCTTTTACATCATAGGCAGCTCGTGAAATAATGTTCAGTTGTAGGCTGCCACCTCGTGGCACAGAATGTTTATAGCTGTGCTGCCGCCCCCCCCCCCCTTTTTTTTATTTTATTTTTTTTTGTTGCCCAAACTCTGTTATTCTCACAAACTACAAGTAAGCAGAGTAGCAGCAGTGTACTAGATTACAGATTGACTTAATCGAAACAGAATTTTTCAAGTATTAATTTGTGTGTTACAGGGAATGCAGGCTATAGTACGTTCAGGTACTGTTGGGTCATTTAATGTTATGAATGAACGGGAAGGGTCTGCTGGTTTGAAAGTGAACCATAAAAAAGGTTTGATCTGTGACTGAAGAATGTGACCGAGCTATGTTCACCTATAGGTCTTAGCTTTGTCTTTTTAGGGCAGTTACCTTCATTTTAAAGTTTGGTTTCTGTGCTCCTTCAGATTTCCAAGTGAAATTGCCCTGCTGCCATTTCCTGGGGTTGCATCCTTTTTTTTCTCATTTGTAATTTATTTTGAGCATAAGAGAATAGAACTGGGTAGTCTTTTTTTTGTTGTGTCTGTTAGCTACTCACTCTATTTCTGTCTATGTGTGTCAGGAGGCCTTTTCAGAGTCCCCTCCAGCAGCTGCAGCACCCTGACTTTAAGCTTTAGTTGGGCAGCTCTGTTCAACACAGAGGAACATGGTCAGAAGTCACAGGTCGGGGACACATCACCTGTTGCCAGGAAGCAGCACTCTGGTTGTAGGCCTCTTACGAAGACTTCCACATGGCCCCTGAAGAGGGTAGCTAACAGTGTGTGGTTCACTAAACTAAGAGTACGGCGCACAAACATCGCTTGTGGCTCTGCTGTAAGTACAGCGCTCTCTTTCATATCTTTGTCACAGCTTGTAAATTATGTTGATATAATCGGATTCAACATGTCAGCTGATCAATAGCTTTCCCTTCCGGAGCTTCACATGCGATTTTCCCAAAACTGTATATAAAGTCTGCTTTCTGCACTCTGTTTGGCTCAGTTTTTAATAAAATCAGGGTGGTTTTGGAATTATGACATTCTTTGGATCCACTGACCTGTCGTGAAGACCCAATTAATAGAGTATAATTGCTTAAAAGTTCCTAGCAAAAATGTACTCATTAATTATTATGAGGATTCCTAATTATAAGGAATTAAGCTGGGATTGAGGTTTTCTTTTAAAAAAAAAAAAATTTTGTTATCTGTGCATTAATGTGTGTGAATGTCAATGAAAAGTATTCTGTGTCGTTAATATAGATGCAGCTTTTACATTTGTTAGTATAGGCTGTCGTCGTGTCTTTGCGTGGAAAATTGCTGCCATGAGTCGCTGGCTGACAGACAGACGGTGAGTAGGGCGGCAGGGGGGTGTGAGATTCCAGATCTCCCTGTTAAGGCAGCTGGAGGGGAGGGCGCCGGGCTAGTGGACATGTGGGAAGCAGAAGGTGAAGCTGAGGAGTTTTGCTGCTTATGTCAAGTCCTCCTGCCATCTGTGGGTGAAGGCGTGATGAACAACCAGCTCCTGTATTCATAAGAAGGCCACAGTGTGTGCTACTTTTTACTTTTACACCAACCTCGGCAGTAGCCTTTGATGAACCCTCCCATTTTAAAATGCACTTAATCTCTATGGCCTCTGTTTTTTTTATTTATAAAAGAAGCAGCCTATCAAAAATGTCCATTAGCAGTAGTAATTAATGTTTTTGTATATACTTCTGTTACTGAAATGCTGCATACATACAGATGTACAAAACTCATCACACACAAATGCATACAGCTAAATGTAAAGTTACCACTTCACCCAAAACATGCATCTTTGGACTGTGGGAGGAAACCCACACAATTTTGTAGAGAACATGCAGACTGAGCCAAACTTAATCCCCTCCCTCCCGACACACTGATGCACTGTTCTGTTGGTATTTCAGTTAAATAAATCCACAAATTGATAAATTCTCTGATACTTCCCATTAATGTGATGTTTCATTGTATGACTGAGGGGAAAAGCTGTTAGTTCTGATTCTTCTGCCTGTGTTTTACTTTCTCCTGTGATGGTGAGTGTGAGATGCTGCTGATGCATTTGAGAGGTTCAGGTATGGAGGAGGCCATCCAGAGCTTACATGCTGTATGATCTACATCAGCTCCTGTAAAGCAGCTTGAAGAGAAAGAACAAATATTTGCTGTGGGAAGCGGGGCTGAGGTCCCTGAAGCCACACGGAGGAATGCCGTCTGCTCGTGAGTTGGGGAATACTGGAGGTGCTCTTCAAATAGCTCAGTTGGACGCTAAACACCAAACGCTTCCTAGGCTGGTGGGGTCCGATGGGGGAGCACCAGTAAAGATGTGGAGATGATCACAGCAGCTTTGGTCACGTTTCCTAGTTTGAGAAAAGCCCATTTCAGCCTATAGAGAAAAGATGCATGAAAAAGGCATCTTGTGAAGAGGACCACAGGTTTCACCTGTGGTTCACCAAGTTCTAACGTGTGCCATCTGCTGGTGGCATGTCTGGGGTGTGGTGCTCAGATGTAGGAGATCCAAGTGAAGGGTTTTTGGGTTAGAGCACAGTAGAAGAAACCAGTTTGGGTGTTTTTAGGGCAGGTGGGGGTCTGCAGCTGCTGCCTAAGCCTGCGTGACCCCTGGGCTTTGACCTGTTTGCTTTGGGGGTGAATGGAACCGGCAGGAAATTCCAGCTGAGGAGGAGGCCAATGGTGAGAAGCTGATTTTTATCCATGCTGTGCCAAAGCATGGTAGGAAATGCAGTGCTAATACTGTGGCGTTATGCAAAAAATACCATTTCAGATATATTGTTAAATGGTAAAAATATGATTTCGTTTTATTAGAGGACTGTTTGGCATGCAGAACAGAGATCAGCTTTTACTGTGAAAAGAGCATCTGATCACATACAGACAGCACAGCTAGAAACTGCTTTCAGCAAAATCTCAACACTCATAAAGCGCACAGAATAGGAATGTGTTGGTCTCTAACTATTCTCTATGTGTACTGATGTTAGTTGTGTGATTGTAGTCCTACCACTGCAGGCCCTGCTTGGTAAGGGCTGTGAGTTTGACCACCACTGTTAACTTATGCAGTACTGAAGCACTTTGCAGCTACAGGTCAACTCATCATACTGGCAGCTGCCAGCCTGATGTGGACATTGAATACTGACTCCTTGGAGAACCTAGCTTTCAGTTGGCTTTTCTCCAGCCCCACAAGTGGAATAGAATAGTTGGAATAGTTCCCTCCTTTGAACAGTGCTTTTGTAATGGGGTTCTCCTATCTTCTGATGCTTTTCAGATACCAGTAAGTGACCCTAATGTTCTCCTTCAATGCTGCCGTATGAGCTGCACACTTTGTTTTACTGTCATCTACTGTTTCCATCATTGTAACTGATTCCTGTTTTTCTCCTCATTTGTCAGTATCTAATGTGATCCTTTGTGTTTGTTCCAAATTGCTCTTTCTATTGCTCTCTGGTGGATGAATGTTTTCTTAGACTGATGTGGAATCCCATCTTTCACAGCCACAGGTTAAAGCAGGGAGGATGTGGCCATTGTGCCCACAGACTCTTGTTTGAATGATTTGTGATGTCATTCTTTTGGATATACAGTGCAAAAGGAAAGCACCTTAACAGGCACCTCTGTCACGAACCAATGAGCAAATATTGCACTGTAGTCACTGCAGTGACGGGGATCATGAGGTGGGCGGTGGACAGATTCACAAAATGCTCTCAAATTCTTTCAGGGACAAAGAGGAACGTTGCTCTGTTATAGCAGTAACAGGGGGTGTTGTCTCCTTATCACGTTCGCATTCCTTCATGGGCTTCGAGGAGCTGGACAGCACTGGTGACCTCTTCAGCTCTGGTTGCTCTGAGAGCAGCGAGATGTCCATGGTACTGGTAGCACAGCCAGGTAGGTTGGCCAGGGGATGGAGAGGGGCCAAGTGCGTTCTCCCTACAGACAAGGCTGGGTTCTTGATTGCTGCCGTGCTCAGGCTAATGCTGTTGGTGGCATGGGAGATCATGCCACCACAGTAACAGCTGCCACCGCTGCTGGTCACACGAGCTTTCTGCTTGAGGTCCAGAGCCAAGCTGCGCCTCAGCCAGGCTTTCTTCACCTCTGCCTGCACCTGCGCACACAACATAGTCCCACATACTGAAACGTGCATTTTTTTTTTTTTTGCTACATCATCTGAACATCTCACCTACCAATGCAGCCGTTGATCAGATTTACACGGATTAAGCTATGATCAACTCTAATTCTTCTTACCTTTTGTTTATGTAAATCAACACCAGTCATGTCGGACCTTTCTCAGCTTTATTGCATTCGTGTAACCAACAAAACACTGCCTTCTGCTGTAGTGCCAGAGCTACATTCCTCTGACACAACATTATGTCAGTTTGTCCAATTGCTTTGTATCACAGGTTTGAGTGTTGTTTTTTGAGATGACCCAAAGCTCAGACTTGCAGCAAACCTTGAAGTCCTGCAGCTTTGTTAAGGTTCCTGCTAGCCTCTTGTTGGCTGAGCTTTTCTTCTTGCCTCACCATCAATGTTTGACAGACGTCCTGATGTTTGTAATCTTCTGGTGGGTGCCATATTTCCTCCATCTTTTCAGTGGAGTCTCCACAAAGTTTCCTCATGCATGCAGTTAATTTGGTGCTCTTTCATATCCCTCACCTGGTCAGTGTAAGAACTGACCAGAACCACTAACCACCTTTAACAGTATCATCTTCACCATTACTGACTGTTTGACCGTTCACAGATTTTTCTTACCCATTTATTTCCTTACTCCCACAATTATTTATCATCTTCTTGTCTTATTTATCAGTATTACCTATAGGTTTTATCTGTTTACCTAATTGACCGTATTATTTCTGTCTCCCTCAATTTAGCTTTGTCTTTGTTTAGTGCACTGTGACTGGGAGAAAATCTGTTTGTCCCCTTGCATATCTGTGTAAGTGCAGAATGACAACAAAGTAAGCCTTGAACCTTTCAGGAGTACAATTATGAGATCTTTCATTGGCTCCTTGTGGGCCATGTTTTTCTAACTATTTTTTAACACAAATAAATGTCCGGCAAAATGAAAGAGTAACTGAATTTCTGTAGGGTTTGTCAGGTAAAGGCGTATTACTTTGCATAATATTTGGAATATGACTGAACAAATCTGAAGAGTCACAACCTTCATAATTAAGGGAGTGTGTACTTGAGCAACAAAAGCATTGACAGTTTTTTTTTCTTCTCTTAATAATGATTCTTTTGATCTTTACTTGCATATTGCTGGTTTAAAGGTGAAAATGATCTGGCACAACTGATTTGAGACTACATCATACCTGTGTTCCGAACATTCACAGTACTGTAGATAGAGGGACTGAGATGAACAACAGTGTGCACACAGTGGGCATGCAGTACATATATACTCACCTCCCCATTGCAGAAGCAGTAGATGAAAGCCACAAAGAATCCCTGATGAGATATAAACAACAATGAGGCCACATCTTCACAGATGTAGCATTAACTCTGCAGGACTGATACTTGCTCTAGCTGTCAATGCGTCAGAGACTCTAACCTGCAAGGAGTTGAAGAACATCTCATAGTGCATCTGCACCTGCCAGAGGAGGCCGGAAATGTCCGTGTAGGGAAGAGCCATGAACACCATGTAGTGCACACCGAACAATGGCATCAGCACAAGTGTGGACCTCAGCAGCTTCCTGCAGATGTGACAGTGCAAGTTCCTGTGAGGTTCCGACCAGTGGATCCTTGCTTCATTCTCATGGTGTAAGTCTTCATGAGAAACCACATTAGATGAACAGCGTGCAGTGGCTGCTGACCTGTACTGTTGCCGTGGGTCCAGCTTGCCTGTGTTGGTCTCCCACAGTTTGGAGGCCAGAACCCGTACAATGTTGAGGAACAAAATGAAGTTAACCTAGGAAAAGAGTACCAAAACTGTTATTTTACCCATCTTCTTCTGACTTTCCTCTCATGTAGTAAAAGCAGAACCACTGAGTCACCTGATGAAGACTGCAAACTGAGTCTGTCCACCTACCATGAAACAGTGTAATAAAACTATTAAGCTTTTCCTAATTGTATAAAAAACCCACACCCATAAGAATTTTCCCAGGAGAATAATAATAATAATAATAATAATAATAATAATAATAATAATAATAATTTTATTATTATTATTATTATTATTATTATTATTATTATTATTAAGTCACGAAAAACAGTTAGGGTTCCTCACAACAATGGCTGCCAGGATGGGAACTTGATAGATCCATTTCAGATTTCCAGCACTGATGTCCCAGCACCTGAAAGGAATGTTAAACATTTTAATTTATTTCAAATGCAGCAAATTAGCTGCATGTGGCAATGAAGTCTAAGCAACTGCAGCACTTGGATGACTCACTGTGTGTCAG
Source organism: Heterotis niloticus (assembly GCA_018136845.1). Classification (NCBI taxonomy): domain Eukaryota; kingdom Metazoa; phylum Chordata; class Actinopteri; order Osteoglossiformes; family Osteoglossidae; genus Heterotis; species Heterotis niloticus. The sequence goes on along the minus strand of CM030902.1, from coordinate 1,644,233 downwards.
CCAGAGATGCTCGAACGCTGACCCAAATGGACACGAAAACAGCGGGGACACCTACAGCCAACAGCAGGAGAGAAACAGCTGTCATTCTACAGGCAGCAGAGCGCTGCAGTTATATTGTGCCCAGTATTCCTTTCTCCAAAGGGACATCTGCTGGCATTTGAACCCCAGTTTTATTCTTCTCTTGGGAGTTTTTGATTTCCTCTCCTCAGCTGCCAGCTGGTTTACTCTGTAGTCCCTGTAACTGCTGCTTTCTGTCACTTAAGACCTCTTTGTTCAGCACTCTGTGAGACGAGCTCTCTGTAAAACTAAACAGAATTTTGACACAATTCTGGTATGGTTTACATGAAGCACTTAAACCCACCCCAGCCAATGATGGTCAGCGCCCACAGGTAGTTCTTGTCTGGGAGAAAAGCCATGAATATTAAGCTGTGCAAGTAGAGCCCCTCCACCAAGATCCAGTAGTGGTTGGTGGCCAGGAAGTACAAGAAGAGAGTGACAGCAACCTTACAGCCCACCTGCAGGAGTGAGAGAGCAGATTGCTGTCACATTCTGACCCTACGCTTGAAGGGTGGATGGAAGTCCTGCCACTGCATCAGCAATCCACCAGTTCTGAAGGAACAAACTTGGTAGCATCCTAATGACATAGCATGCAAGTGACCTGATTCCATAAATGCGCAGAAAAAAGGCTCCATTTGCTTGTGAGGACGGAGCCCTCAGCTGACAAATTAAGATCTTTCTTAGATTTTGGCTTGCTTACATCTTTTTGAGCCAATGCAGAGAAGACTCACAGTCCCATCGAACATTTTCCACCGCCAAGGCCAACTTTTCAGCGTAAATGTGCTCGTGCAAAAATCTCAAATGAAAATGTGGTTGTTGACCCAACCATGGCCCAAGTTCTGGGGCTTTGAGGGATGGCCTGATAAGCAAGAAAGGGGTGCAAGAGTAGGGACCACCGAACAGGTTGTACCATCTGAGGCCTTAGTGCCATGCTGTCACTGTCGGTTCTGCTGTCATCAAACACCCCGTACAGCACGGCATCCTTGACAAAGATGCTAATAGCGCGGCAGACAAACGAAACAAAGAGATGGATGTGGATGTAGTTGCGGGTGCAGTGCAGCCGTCTGCAAGAGATAAAAAGACAAGGCAAATGCGGAACGACAGCTGAAAACAGCAAGTCTGCAAGTTATCGTGAGCATCAGAGGAAATGAATCACTAAGGTTTATGGATATGTCACTTATGAAGCATGGGCAACGTGTTAGCAGTCACCACAGACCCACATCAGCTGATATGTGAACGTTTATGACCCCCAGTGCCCTCGAGTGTCTTACTTGAAGTAGCAGAGGACGGCGATGGCTGCCAGCAAGGAGGCTAATGAGATGGAGTAGCCGATGGTGTACATCAAGTACAGGCGCCGAAACACCTCCTGAGGAGCCACCGGGCACCGGGGGTGAGTGAGCAATGAGAGACATTAGAGGCATCACCTGTCCATTGACACATGAAGCCAGGCTGGAGCCAAGTACTTCACAAAACTACTCGTGACACTCCTGGTTGAGCATACAGGTGGGTGATTCTGACCTCCTCCTGCCCCCGCTGGCTGGACAGCAGGTATGTGGTGCACTCGGTGTAGTTGGCCCAGGTTCTGTTGATGCTCAGCGCCTGCTTCCAGGTCCCACTGGGGTCACACTGGCGGTAGGCCTGTCCTAAAAGCGTCACAACCAGCACGATTTTACCAATATGTGTATGATAGATATGACAGGTACTACACAAATAGGTTGTATTGTTGTAATTACAGATGGTCCCCGACTTATGGGGGGGTTACATTACAATAAACCAATTCTAAGTCGGAAATTTAAAACACGTAACCTGCTGTCATGCCCAAGTAGGCGGTCTCTCCACCCGTCTTCAGACTGAGCATTGGCAGACTGATTGTCATAGGAACCAGTCATGGACTAGATTTAGTTCCCACCCAGACTTCCTGTCAGTGCTCAGTTTCCGCTGCCCCTTTTGAACTCTCCTGCAACTGCTGTCTTGCTAAGTCCTTATATTTAGTTTATTTTGAGTTGTGGCATTTTCTGTATTTAACTACTGGCAATCGCTAAGGTTTAGTGCTAGCTCCTGGCTAGCAGCAACACTCTTTGTTGGAAACAGCACTCAGTAAAGAGTTTAACGGAACTTCAACTTATTACAGTGGTGTCTCATGATCCCACCAACCCATGCCATAACATCTACCAAACTTCATAGCCCAGCCTAGCCTAGGCTACCTTAAAAGTCATTATGGGCTTTCCGCCTTCATGCATCATGAGAGTTTTGTATCACATATTGCTTGCCCGGGAAAAAAATCTAAATTCAAAATTCAAAGTACAGTTTCTGCTGAATGCGCATCACTATCACACCATCTTTAAGGCATACCATTGTAACTTGGGGACCATCTGTATTTTTATAATTATTGTTGGAAAAGGAAAAAGCCACCCTCACATCTTCAAGCTGCTAATAGTGCACATAAAATAATTAATGTAAAATATCAACATACCATTTAACAAGCCATAGATTTTGTAGTAAGATGTTGTCATAACAAACAAATAATTTTAGCGTATATTATGAAGAACCTACTTAGCACACAAATAAATCCGTTGTGATGTTAATTTACCTTACAGTTATGTTCTGTCGCAGCCTGCGTTCTGCTGGCTCGTGTCATGTTTCTCTGCTAGCTTTGGATGAGATGTGCAGTGAAGTTGTGAGCTGCAGGCTCCTTACCCCTGTGGTTGAAGTCGTAGACGTAGTCCGGACAGAACACCGACACAAGCTGGCCCGGTCGGCTCTTGGGCCAGCAGATGATCCCATCCCACTCGGGTACACAATTGCTGTCTGCGGCAGAAAATGGACGTTATTCCCCTGCACCTTCTGAGGACCGAGCCATTGGTCAGATGCTCCATTTCTTCTGATAGCTCCCTGGTTTTATGCATCAGGTGGCCAGGATGTTCTGCAAGCTGAGACATTTGAATTCCACTGTGTATTTCACTGCAGCTTAACATTTATAATACAAAACTATTTTAACATTGCAGTTACTATGGTTAAAATTCCTAAAAGATAAATTTCTAAAAAATAATTTACATTAAATGTTTTAATTATTGTTTCATACTGGACCCATTTACGTGACTGGATGTGAACAGCTCAGGTTAAGGAGTTCATTCAGGGTTCTAAAGACTTCTCCTCACAAGTCTGCTGCCATAATCTGAATATCAATGCATTTAAAATATTGAAATATCCAATATATTGCAGTTATTTCCTTCTGGCCTTTCACCTGACTAAACCACACAGTGAGAGCTGTCTTAGACGACGACATCTGCCGTGTGCTGTGTTCGATATATTCGATACTGCATAATTTTCGCTGAAAAGCTCTATGCCGAAATATGAGTGTTTTATGTCTCTCAGCTTGTCGCAGACACGAATCTGACACGGTGGGTAACTGAACAGACGATGTCATCATATCCTCAGCATCCATCTTGAGTCTTGATGGTTACTATGGTAACTTGGTGTCCAGGAAATTGGACTGTGACTGCTTTTGTCACTTGTGCCATTGAAACTCGGGATGAGTACAGAGTCGCATTAAAGCAATCACGAAGTGTCATCGCGGGCTGGATTCACAGCACCAGTTTGTTGTTATTGGGTCTTTTTTATCTTTCCCCAGGTAATGCTGATATTGTGGTCAAAAATATACTTTGACAAAGATTTTAATGTAAATGGGATGCGAGGTTTTTAGGAGTAATTTGACCCAAAACCGCTTCCTCCTCCACCTCCAAAACTGCTTATCTCTTCTTGTGAATCTATGAAATGGCAAAAGGTCCAAAGGTCCTTTTCATTCAATCAGTCAGATGAAACAACAAACTAAACCACATTTTGGATTTAAGGTGTGATGCCTCACCTCTGACTGTGTCCATCTGGGATCGGATGCTCCTCTCGCACTTGGCCCTGGCTCTGATCAGCAAGTAGATCTGCTCGTCTCGGGTGATGACGTCATCCGAGTCCACCTGGCACAGAATAGAACACCTTCTTAATCCGAGGGTGGTGATGCTACTCTTTTCTCCACAAACAATCCTTTCCACTAAAAGCTTTAGGTTCTTGACTTGGTAGAAAGATGAGGCACTTCTGAGGTGGTAGATGCAGACTGAGGGCTGGTGGACACAGGGAAGGTGGAAGGAGGCAATGGTGTTCAGCTACATGGTTTTTCGCTTTGACACCAAGAAGTTCTTCCCTGTCGATCAGCATCACGAAAGGCATAATTAAATCCACTGTGATTCAAGTGCAAGGGAGTGAATACTTTCGATAGGCGCACATCAGTCATTTGTGGCGAAATAGTTTGTGAAACTTCACGGTAGACTTTTAGCAGAAGGAGGCCAACTCCTGAATGTGAATTCATGATGTTTTTTCCATAGTGTGGAAAAAAACAGAACTAAATGTCAGTGCCACCTCACACCTCACCTTCACTGGGACCAGCAGCCCTTGAGTCCTTGCTGTGGAGCTGTGGTCTTGGTCCTCTGAGATCTGCAGCGTACCTCAGGTGGCCAGCACATTCTGGGCGATGCTTAAACAGCGATTGTGTCCCTTCAGCAAATCTGCAGGGGCTGTCACACTCGTCCTCTTCCTCCTGCGTGATTTCACTCTGTCCCCTCCGTCTCACTGACATTTATCAGGTTCTTGTTGCTGAAGCTACGTTTGCAAACACTCACAGCCTTAATCCGTTGCCTTCGTATGTCGCGAAATAGTTGCGCGAGAGTGCAGTATGTGTCGGAGCACCACGATCTCCTCACAGCGCGGCTCGCCTGTGAGCGGAGGGCCTCTTTCTCACGGGTCCTCTCCTTTGCCCTGTTTGAGAAGTGTGGAACACAGGCATCTTTGTGGCCCCAAACATTTGGCAACTGGTTCTCAAAACTAGCAGTTACTCTGCTTCTGCACACAGATGGACGGAGAGAGAGAAAGGAAGGCTTTGGAGGCTCATCGTGGGTTGTGGTGTTAAAGGAGGGAGAAGGAATAAATAGTGTCTCGAGGCAAGCATCTTGTGGTTGCAGCAGTTGGCACTGAATTCCAAGTGCAAGAAATAGTGTGATTTCACATTAGTCCTCACCGTTTTACCCTTTCCTCTGTCAATCACCCTACCTCTCGCTACTACTTTCAGAAATGTTGTATTTTCATGTCTTTTCCAAAGCAGATGGCATAGTGTTTTGAGCCGCTGCCTTTGGACTGGAAAGACTTGGTTTGAATCCCACCGGTGGTGTAGCTAAGGTATCCGGAGCCTTGTACACTCAGCTCCTTACTACAGTCAACCCATTTATACAGCTCATTACAATAACATAGACTTGATCTGTGAATGTTAAAACATTAAATATGAAAATTCAAAATGAACGAAAGGGCAGGGACGGAAATGTATCGGAGTAAAAGAACTGTGCATAAAAACGTACTTGACTCAAACTGAAGGGAGGAATGAGAAGCGACTCTGGCTGGCTGACCACGTGGTCTCCAGTGCAGTCCTCCTGTCTTTCACTCACAGGCCACCTTCCCAAGTGCTGTACTTACACACAGGTGGCGTGTGTGTTTGTGTACGCGTGCGTGTATGAGACAGAGAGCAAACACACATCCCACTAGTTGTAGAACCACCGCAGTCCATTTATAAAAACACTTAAATGTTCAGCAACAGCATATTTTGGTGCACATATGTGTTGTATTTTTACAAGAACAAAATGATACAGTTTTTGAAATGCTGCTTAGCTATTGGTCCACGAGACTCTCTTGCTGTTGATGAGATTTCCTCCCCCTGACTGTGGTGTACCGTAGTAAACGTCCTGCATTAGGGGAGGTAAGCCTCCCAGCACTAAGGCCAAGGAATGAACATACATCAGCACTCGCATAACAGTTTTTACATTCCAGTTCAGCTACCCCCCCGCGTCCCTTCCTGGCTTTTCTCTAGTGCAGTCTGGTACACAAAGGCAACTGGTGGTGATGGCTCTGTTGAAGCCCTCGCATCTTCAGAAGCACCAAGTTTGATGATGACGTCCATGTCTGCTTCCTCCCAAAATTGAGCCCCAGCCCTTGGGTGACTCTGGGAGGCAGGGGCTTCACCGCCATCAGATGATCTCTTGCTAATAACTTTACCACCACCACCCACTCCCCATGAGTAGAAGGATTCTGTCAATAAGGGGCAGAGTGTTGGAGCTCTTTTCTTCACGACAGCCTAATTTGATGTCTGCTAGCAGACATCTGCCTTTTGTTTTATATATTGACTGACCCTGAAGGTCATTTCACATCAATAGCCTTTGTGGTCAAGAGTCAATAATGATTTCACTATGAAGATACTGTACTTTACACTATTATAGTCAGTTCATAATAAAGGGTAAAATATTTGTTCAGTTTTGCATCAATTGATGTTCAGGTCAAATGGGTTATGGCTTTACAATCCTTTAATATAAATGAATGAAATATTCACCTGGCTCCAGTGGCATGCAGCTGAGCAGCACTGACCAGCCAGCAGGACAATTTTGTTTCTCCTCTCTGCTAGGCTACTTACGATTAATCTGCTGGGTTTTCCAAAATATTATACTTTAATGGAGTTTCTTTTGCTTTTAGCTTTGTTTAGACTGGCTGCTTTGATGCTGATTTTTGTTGCGCAGTGAACAGCTGTGACAGTGATGATAAAACTTCCTTTTGCACAACAGAACAGCACATCCAGCATCCAGAATAGTAAGCCGTACAGTGGAAGTGGCCCATTAGCATCTAATAAACATGCCTTCACTGTGATATAAGCAGAATTTTATGAGATCAACTGAAAAGTCATTTTTAAACTAGCTCCCCAACCAAGAAGGTGCATTTTATTATCTGTTTTGTGTGCAGCATTTCTGCGTTATGGCTTGAACAGAACTGCTCCATCAGGGAATGCCATGCTACCAATATATGAGCGATATTCCAGATAGGCGCTAAAAACACACCCTTCTACACAAGACATCAAATACACGCACGTATCTCCTTATACAGCTGTGTTACCAGAGGGTCTGTTTTACAAAACAATGATGCTGCCATGCATCAAAGTCCAGCAAAGGACAGAGTGGAGAAGGAAGGAGAGAAATACTGAGAACATTAAAGATATAAATTATTATAAAAATATCTTTTCTTCAAGAACAAAAAAAAAGTTATTTGTATTTGTGAGATGTGTTGCAGATCTGACCCACAGTGTTGAGCGGTGCTTGAGGTGGGAAAAATCAGTGCCAATTCTCCTCTTATTGGCCTGCTGGTCAGTCAGTCAGCAAACTATTATCTGTTAAATTTTGTGATTCTATAGTGAAATAAAAATACAAGGATGTACTGCTGATGTTTGCAATATGTATTTCTTTAATGAAGACAGCAAATTTTAAAGAATTGGTAAGAAAGCAGCGGCAAGTGAGCTGACCCGCAGCATAACTTGGTGCAACCTGGCTAATGAAGTGTAGCTGTGAGAATGGTGGGAAGGATGCCCATGTAAAGTCTTTTGCTGGAACAGCAGCTCAGGCAGACAATATGTTCAGCGGGGAGTACAAAGGAGCACTGGGAGACTGCGGGAAGTTCTGGTGGGTAGTGAGTACCAGCAAGTACCGCAGAGAACTGCCACATACTGCCAGACAGCGCCACACAGTTGCTGCAGGCCAATAACAGCTCTTTCTGACCAAGCAAACTGCTTGCTGTGCTTCTGCCATCCTCTTCGAATCTTCCTGCAGACATGTATAAACATGTGTCCTGAACCTTGAGTCTGACTGTTTGCTCTGTGCCTTTGGGTCAACGGGGTGACACATGGTGTCTACTGAGAATTCTGCAGAAATGGACCAAGTGTGTAGAAAAAGCCTGAGACTGGCGAGAAAGATTTAAGCAGGAATCCCGCATCCAAGATTCTCTAAAGGAAGCTTGAAGGTCAGAATTTTGAGACCTTTTGAATGTGTCGAGGCGGAATTCCCCACCAAATCCACCCTATGCAAATACACCAGCCTGTTTGAAATGGCGGCATCACTAGCGAAACAGTAAGACCTCCGTTTCCCCCCAAAAGCTCACGCTGGACAGTTTATCCCACAGTGAATTCATACTTGGGAACGTAAGCTAAGCTGAGGTGTGTGGAGGAAGCAGAAGGTGGTCACAGGGATGTTTAGTGAAAAGTGAACAGTGTTCATTCTGAACCTCGCAGGTCTCCACTACACACACTGAGGTGAATTGCTGTGCGACCTGTGCTGTTGCGAAGATCTCAAACTGAAGATGTTGTGTGTTTTATGACCCGGTTTGGGTTTCACCAGGATGGGACATGAAGGAGAAAAGGTCAAACGTGTCAGCACTGGAGACTCACCAATGCGTTGATCACCATGGGGATGCAGAGGAGGACAAGGACAGCCAATCTTCTCCAAGACATCATGGGTTCCTTCTTCTTCAACACCCCCAGGGGCTTTTCCTTCCTTCCTTCCTTCCTTCCTTCCTTCACACCCCAGGGTTTTGGTGGGAGCTGAGGTGTCCTTGGGGTGACTTCTGACTGACTGACGGCCAGAAGCTGCTGCTGTCATCCACAAGTCCACGAACCATTACTTATGTACTACAGTACCCAAAGGTCAACTGAGTACCACACTGGGAAGTAGGAAACCCTGCAGGAAAAAGGGCCAACGTTGGAAATGTGTGTCCTTCTTGTCTACACGCTCCATGAGGAAGACGGTGCAGTCATGGTCAGAGCTGCAACCAAACTGCCTGCTGCTCTTGCACTGCTCAGTGTGTGAGGTGCTGCTCCTCTGTGGCTCCCTGGCTCTCTGTAGGGACTGTGGGCTCTCATTGTTTACACAGCAGCATAGTGGCCTCCAGGAAGCTCTCTCGCTCTCTCTCTCTCTCTTTCGCCCCCCCCCTTGCTTTCTCTCTCCTTCCTTTTCTATCTGTCTCCCCCCCCAGGCCAATTTCCTACTATTTCTTCTTTTGCCTAATAAATTAGATGCCATTTAGTTGTCCCTTGGATTCTGGAAGTTGGGATTATTGTGTTTAAATAAGTGTTTGTCTGTATTATTTAAGCTGGCTAAAAAGTATGCATGTTGAAAAAAAAGTTGCGTATTCCAGCCACTTCACACACTGTGTTTTTACCTGTTTTGTGTGAAAAGCCTGGGGTCGGGCACTTGTTTCACATGGAGTCAGGACAGAGACTGTTAATTCTTGTTGGTTATTTTTATTAACGTAGGGTTGCTGTGATCCTGAGAGACACAGGATGTAAGGACAGGGCAGTAGCTCATCCACACACACACACACAGGGCAGCAGGTGGAGAGGCGGTTAAGCACCACTGCCTTCAACTTAAAGTCCTGCTCATGCTGTAGCATCTTTGAGCAAACTACACCTGCAGTAAAAACTGCTGCCATTTAAATCGCTGTAAGACGCGCTGGAGAAAAAGATCTAAAAATCAAAGTGCATTTCCACCGACTCAAACGTTTCACTGTTTGTAATACCCGCACCTTTTATAAATCTGACGTTGTCCGAGCGTTGCGTTTCCTTTGCCTGAAGTGCAATCCCTCTGCCAGTCCTCCCGTCACCGTGGTTGGCTATTTCTTTTATTATTATTTTATTATTGTCTCAGCAGCGTGTCTGCATTTGAAGGCGCTGAGAAGGGCGCCCTCGTGTGGTGGCCGAGCGCCTCGAGGTTTTTGACGCGCAGGGAGAAGGAGCGCAGGTGTGACCGCGGCTCGCGCGGTGACGAAAGAGGGCGCGCGAGAGCCCCAATTTACAGCTGCCGCGCGCGACCCCCCCCCCTTCCTGTTCGTTTAAAAAAAAGTTAAAAAAAAAAAAAAAAAAAAAGCATAAAAGGCGACGGCGGGGCTGCAAACGCGGAAGCCGGAGGACGAGAGCCTGACGAGAGCCCGACAGCCGCAGCCGCACCGTCTCCGCCGCCGCCAGTCCGCATCCGCAGCCGCCATGGTGAGTGGTGCGCCGTGCACGGGCCGAACCGAGCCGAGGTGCCGGTGCCGGTGTCGGTGTCGCTCTCGGTCTGTGTCCGTCGGTCCCCCGCACTTCATCCCTGCCGTCTCAGCCGTTTCACAGCCGCCTCATGTGCAGCGGCGGGTCGGTATGCAGGAGCAGGTGTACACGAGAATGTATGCAGAGTAAATGACACCTAAGCAAAGTGTCTCTATTATTATATTATTATTATTATTATTATTATTATGTACCTTCCTGGCTGCTTCCATACAAGCTGTCCATCATCCCCCACCCAAAGCTAAGCATCGTGAGGCATAGTTTGTGTTGAGTCGGCCGTGTTTGCCGCGTTGCTTATTTCCTGCCCTTGGTGGCTCCAACAGGCCAGGTGTTCTGTGGTGATACCTGCTGCTCATCCCTCTGTAAAGGCCGCAGCATCTTCTGGAAAGTACTGTAGACCCCCCCAGTGGTGGTCCAGCATGGCAACCTCTCAGACGCCCCGTGTGACTATGAGAACCCAGCGCTGAGCACCTTGGGGTTTTGCCGTGTAAAGAAAAAGGCCGTGTCGGTTTGGTGCGCAGCTTGCGCGACCTGGTCCCACCTGAGTACCTGGATCTGCTCCTTCTTTGTGCTTCTGGAAAGCAAAGCTGAGCAGCTCCTGATGCTTCGACCGTGCGTTCATTTCCGATTGGATGACTTAGTATAAAGACTGAAGACCGATTCAAATTTATTTCATTCTTTCCTGTAATAACCGAACACAGGGGGTCCCTCAGGCTCACGCTTGTGCATTTTTAACAAAACCCCTCATGCTCTCACCATATCCACCACCAGCACATGCACCTAACCCGTCTTCCCTACCGTCATGCTGACGCTGCTGCGCCGTGCAGGTTACTGCCATCTGGACGCATTTTACACTGATTTACCACAGATGGAGACCACCTAAAGCTTTGTTTGCATCCTGTGTTCTCTACCTGCACTACATCCGCTGACCGTCTGCACGGATCTTTTCATTCTCACCATACTTTTTATTTGCCTGCCTGTCTTCTTATTTATTGCTTATTTGTTTCTGTTTACTCATCTGTTCATCTGTTTATCTATTCATTTCATCTGTGTCATCGTCGTGCTGTCTGTTTACCGCACTGTGCGCAGCGGTGGAGCAGAAGCCACTTTCGTTGTCTGTATATCAGTGTAAGTACAGAATGACAGCAAAGTGAACCATGGATCTAAACGCACGAAACCTATTGATAAGCCATAATCACCGTGTTGACAAAAGAAAAGTAAATGAACTATTAGCAGCCGGGGGGGTGAGTAGTAATATTGCTGCCGGGTCCAGGTGTGTTTGTGCACGGCACATAGCCAGGTGAGATCAGCTGTGTGACAGCGGACAAAACTACACAGGACAGGGACAGAAAATGTTGGCGGCCTGTTAGCTGGTCGCTAATGCACTCGTGCTTTTGGAGTTGATATTCTCTGTGTGTGTTTATGTGTGGATCCTCTACAGACACCAGGGCTTGTACTGCTGCACATTTTCAAGGTTCTGCGCTTCTGTGTGGGGTTGACACATTTTGCACAGATGCATCAAAATGCAGGAAGTAGCAGAAAACCACATTCTAAGGGAAAACAACCGAAATCGGCAAGTTTGTATTAATGAGTGAATTAATGGGGAATGAATTATCTTGTTTTGGTTTTTCTGCTTCAAACGCTCTTTTGCTTAAGGAAGAGTTTGAAAGTTGCCTTTTGTGAATGTTATGTTGTGTATTTGGGCCAAACTCATCTGCGTGCTGAAGGTCTTGCGTGCAGGCAGCGTCCAGAGCCGTGGCCTTGCATTCGGAGGACCTGGGTTTGCATCCCACCTCTCGCTGCAGTAGCCAACATCATGGTACTTAACCGCAGTAGCTGCAGTAAAAGTTACCCTGGTGAGTAAATCGGTAAGTAATGTTAAGTAGCGTACTATGCAAACATCACGTTGCGAGCTGCTTTTGAGGAAAAACGGGAAAATGAATGAAAAGTACAACGAAAAGTCTGATAACTGATGTAAATAAATATAAACGCAATGGTCACTCTCCACATTTCCTCCATATTCTGTCCTTGTTGGAGGACTGAGACTGCTGTCCCCCCAGGACTCCCGCTCTCAGTGTTAATTAAATTGAACCCCCCAGGGTGATTCAGAAAGCATTGAATACCTTTATTTCCCACCAGTTAATCATATGAGCATGTTGCCTGCACCAATGTGTAGTTATCCTTCATTTTATCTTTAGTCTGAATAATTTGTCAAGATTTGTGTTTGAAAGTTAGACTGCATGACACTTGGTTACCGAGTAACAGATGTATGAAAGCATTCAGTTGTTTCTGCATCACCCTGAGCAACTTTGGTTCTCAACCGTGTGTGCTGGTTGCAGTTTGGCCACAAGAGTTTGTAGTTTGGCCACTTCCTCAGCAAAGTCTGCAGTGATGTTTTTGGCAATAAAGGTCTCATCATACACTTCAGCGGGTTTATTCCTGCAAGGCCACACTACCAGGGGTTCTGGTTATGCGACCCGTCATCTCCCCATGTTGCACACCTCAGTTTCCAGAACCATTCAGACACGAGCAGTTTTGTTGTGCGTAAATAAAGTAAGCACATTTTACACATTTTAACTGTTTTTGTGTCATGCAATCATACATGAAATAGTTAACCAGTTGTTTTTTTTCTGTTTTTGTATTGAAAAATATGTGATTCCTGAGACAAATTAGGTCATTCCAGCACCTGTCACCTGAGTTGGGTCGTGGGCAGATGAGCTGCATCGCCACCGTTTTTTGGTACCGGAGATCCCATCCTCACTGTCTGCTGGGGTGGGGTTCCACTGCAGAGGACTGGAGGGCCTTTATCCCTCCACCTGCAGCGAGGAACCTGAGCTGTGAACCAGACACTTAATTGGGTGCCGCCCTTCCGTCAACCAGCGCTGCACCTTCTCACATTTCCATGCAGCCCTGTTATGAATAAGCAAAGCAACAAGAAGTACATTACTTGCGGGAGTGACACGTCCTTTTAAACTTTTTAATTCATTTTCCCGTTTTTCTCCAAAGCAGCTCACGTGATGTTTGTGTAGTAAGATACTTAACATTGTTTACCAGGGTAACTTTTACTGCAGCTACTCTAAGTATCATGATGTAGGCTACTGCAAACCGTGCACCGACTGCAAGGCTATGGCTCCAGATGCTGCGGTCCCTTGGATAATAATGCAGATGACTGGATTAAAGTGCAGACAGTCACCATTGTGCATTCAAATCTTAACACGGGGACTTAAACATGGATGTTTTTGGGTTCATTACAGGCATGCACTCACTGGTATGTCACTCATATTATGGAGAGAAGTTGGTACAAACTGTTGGGATGGTTTAGAGTGATGGTTCTGAGCAGAAAGCAGTAAATGGGCCCCAGTGGGAGAAGTGCTCTATGGGGCTTCTATGGTACTGATAGCACTCACACTCCCCGCCTCCTGCTTAGCACCAGGGTGCCTCACAGGAAGTCCAAAGCTCATATCTGGGCCACCAGTCTCCCTGGTATGGTCACCAGTAGGCAGCCAAGTGTGTCAATGTACAAATAAGGCAAAGGGTTTTAGTCGTGTGTGTGTGTGTGTGTGTGTGTGTGTGTAACTGTCAGGTCCAAGGCCATTGGAGTTCAAGACTATCTGTTGCATGGGTTTGTGTGTCCTGTTTCACAAGGCAGTTCTGCGTTTGCGTTTCTCAAGTCGCCGTGTGTGTAATTGTACAATATTGCGTTTCAACCTTAATTCAGACCAAGGCTATGCTCATTTCCTCTCATATTACTGAGGCTGATTTTTTCAGTGCATTCATTTTATTTGCCCTGTTAGAGTTGAACCTTGAGGTGAACCTCAGCATGTTGCCAGCATGTAACCTTAAAATGCTGAAGCTCAATGTTTATAGCTGCATTTTTTTCAGGGTGTAGAGGTTAAACGTTTGGCATTTAGAATGACGGGATGTTGGCTGCAGTGCTTCCTGAACACGTTTCACTTTCAGGAAGTTGTAATGCTTCGGCGAGCTGGTCTTGTGGTTGTACAGCCTGAGTTGATTCCAACTAGCACAGGTGTTTGTTAAGAGAAATGGTTAAGAACCACAGTCCCATTCCAGTTCATGTCATGAGTGACATTCATTTCCCCACTTTTTTAAATATATGACTGTTAATCTTATCTGCTTTACATAATGCAGCTGTGTATTCCTTGCAGGCTTTATGACACGTGTTGTATAAAAGTCCTGTTTTATGAGCTCCCCCATGCAATGTGTAGTCATCGATGTAGTACAACCACATCAGATAAATCGAGCTGTTGCGAATGCTGAATAACTTGCAGTTTTGCTGAACTAAAGCAGCTCTGCATGAAGAAAAGGGCCAAAAATCCTCCACAATCACATCATGAGCTACAGCAACTGTTTAGTTGCAGTCATTGCAGCTAAAGGTCTCACAGTTGACTGTGAGGCAGAGATTACTTCACACCTTTTTCTTTCTCAGACTCCATGAAAAACTGCAAAAATAGAGATTTTTTTTGTTGGCGCTGTATCTAGAGCATTTATACCCCACAGATAATCCTGTTGTAACTGAACTCTAATGTATACAAGGGAAATGCAGACAAGGGGAGTGGGGGATGGGATGAAAACATTATGAGAGGTGGCTGCTTTTGGCTACAGGAAGTGTTTGAAGCTTCTTCTCAGACAGAGTCCAAATAAGGAGTGTTTGGAGTTTCACAGGCTCCAGCACGGCTGTAATTATTGTGGCATCCAGGCCATTACATGGCTGAAACTGTCCCCCCGTGGCCAGTGCCACTGATGGACATCATCTGATGACCATGATGGCTCCTTCAGTGCCGTGTCTCTGTGTGATGGCTAATCATGATGTTTCTTCCCCGACTTCCATATGGGCTTCTGGTTGCGGCCGGGCTTCTCTAACATGTCTGCTCAGGACGGGGAGGTGACTGCAGCATCCCTGTGCGGTGACATCGCTCCCTGTCTCCTCTTACTCAGACCCTGATGTCAAACATCATCTGAGCGTGTAACATAAAATGATTTCTGTTGCCATTGGCATCTTGTGCCTTAGCTGCGATTCTCAGGCGACAGGTTCGATCTGTAATTGTACTATTTCGCACTCAGAAATGGGAAGATCAAAACCGTGCAAACTTGACGAATTTTATGTCTCGTGCAGTTTTACGTGAAGGATGGTAGTGGCTCGTCTGGATGAATGTTCAGGAGCCGTGCAGGTGTTGCGCCGGCCGCCATGGCCTCGGGGCCTTTACAGTTCCGTGTGTCAGTGCCGAGTGTTGGATAACAATCGGCGTGTTTATTTACCCTCCTGCTTCCTTTTTCGATAAAGTGCCATTGTACTTGTTGCTGCTCTTAATTTCCTGCTGTGTAACTGTCATCCTCCCAGTTCCCTCTCATTCAGAACATCACATTGCCTATGGATGCATCCCTAGCCTTACAGTAAGTGTATTGCTCAGAGGTATTGGACTGCCTGGCCACGGTGGCCATGATCTGACATGCAGTCATGACACGGA
This sequence comes from Heterotis niloticus, assembly GCA_018136845.1. Lineage (NCBI taxonomy): Eukaryota > Metazoa > Chordata > Actinopteri > Osteoglossiformes > Osteoglossidae > Heterotis > Heterotis niloticus. The sequence continues at coordinate 1,628,744 of CM030902.1, read as the reverse complement.
ATAGATTTTTTTTGACTGATTTGTTTTCAGAGTTTGTTTTACTGATATTTCCTTCAGCAACACACAACATGTGTGAATGTAAAAGCAAACTCCCCTTGGGTGATCAGCGACAGCGACAATATGTCTCGGGGTGTATGTGTCAGTCTGTACAGGAGTGTGTACATGTTGAGAATGCATTTGTGTGTGGGGGGGGAGCTCAGATGCTGTGAAGACTGGGAGTCCTGGCTGAAAGGTTACACTGGAAAATCTGCCAAAACGTTCCCTCATTCCATCAACAAGACTTTTTCACTTTCACTACAGTAGCATTTATACCTGAATGACCACAGTGTGTCGTCCCTTGTTGGCTGTAACAAACCTGCAGTCTCACCATGACACTGAAATCGTTCTTTTAGGGCATCAGCATCAAAAGTATTGCAGTTGAAATGGAGAAGTGTGTGTGTGTGTGTGTGTGTGTGTGTGTGTGTGTGTGTGTGTGTGATGTAACAGTGCTTATATAACTATTATATTGACTGGCCACCAATGCAGAACCAAACCGTACTAGACAGGGCCTACGATTGCCTTCTCAGGTGATGGCGGGTAGTGAGTCGCAACTTTAAAGAGACGTGCAAAAATGGGAGGAACATACATGATCGCTGAAGCAGATGGTGGAGTTCGTTTTAAACATGCTTTTGGATCAGAACAGGAGCCCAGTGTTTTGGGCAAAATTCTCAGGTCTGCACCATTTTGTGCCCACAGACGGGAATGCCGTTCAAAGCCTGCAGGTGGTCAATTGCGTTTTTTCATGTAAAAGTAAGCTTTTGTCTTGGCAGCTTTGTGAGAAAGGTGTGGTTGCTTCCGAGATGTTCATGGTGCAGGAAGTGGGTGGAGGGTGGAAAGCAGGGGAGTAGCCAGCTTTGTCCTTGCTGTCATCTGGTTGCACATGCTGAATAGGACTGGTCTTTATCATCTCATGTATTTTCTCACCTGCTCAGATGAGGGACTCCTTAGTTTCACAAGAGGTTTCTGCCACTGGACCTTAAGCGGATCACAGTTAATGCTTTCCTTCTCGCACCATTTTCATAGGATGTTTAAATCAACCAGAATGGTTGAATTGCTCTAAGGTGTGTGGCACCCAGGGCAGATGCTCCTCAGTCCCCAATATGCTGTGCGACAAAATTTATAGCAAATTTACCCGAAGGTTAATAATGGGCAAAAAGAAACATAGTCAATGAACAAATTAGGTTGTATTTTATTGTATTTCTTTACTGTAGTGTTGCAGCAGCTAGGGGGCTGTGAATTTTCCATAATGCACTGCTACTAAGTGTGTAATAGTTGTGTTCTGACTGCTGAGCAGAGTTGTAGGGGGATGTGGAGCCTTCATGTGTTGAAGATGTTTGAGAGCCTTGGTGGGAGGTGATGCTGTTTAAATGTGTTGTGGAGAAATGAAATCCAGTCTGCTGATTCCACCACTTGTAACATTGCCATTTTTTTTTTGCTTTTACTCAAGGTCATTTGTACAGAAAAATGCAAACTGTTAGTTTGTCAGACAGCCAGAGTACAAATACCCAACTGTGTAAATGGGTACATAACTGTGAGTTGACTTGGACAAATAAATAATGGTCAATAATACTTAGCAGAATGGGGTCTTCGTTCTGTGTTTGTCCTCATTTAATAACCTGCATTGTCCATAAATTTACTGAAAATAGTTTAAAAATTCCCTTTGTTAAAACTGCATGTTGAAACAGTTGATTTTTTGTTTAGAACATTAAAATGAGTATTTTTATACAAATTAGCTTGATATATGAGCAGCTTTTTGATGGAATGATACTTTTCCAGTCTTACACAAGTATATTTCTATGAATATTTTCATTTGATTATTGTTTAAAGTAGCAGTACATCCAGGTGAGTATTATTTTTAGATCCCCAGCTTAGCTATTAACTGTAGTTTTTGGGCAAAAAGGTCATGCACATTAATGTGATCATCCTTAAAGTCCTGACAAAGGTCCATAACATGACAGTTCGTTGCCCAGAATCCATTACGTGCTCAAATTTTTCATTACCAGATTCGCGCCATAATTTGCATTTACTGTAACTGGTATTTTCATTTACACAAATCCATTGTGTAATAAAGTGTGGACTTCACTAAAAGGTTGCGAAAAAGTGAACGTGGCATTTGGTGACATACTGAAGTGTTGAAGTTTTCTGAAGTGGCCAGAATTGACAGGATGAAGTGTGTTATGGCTCTGTTGATCTCACTTGGTTGTTTTTCCCTGGGAATTGCAGGACACCAGTGCTGCCTCTGAAGACAAACCTGTGCAGAGATCCAAGGTGGGGAATTTCTTTATTAGCTGTTCTCCCCTCAAGGATGAACATCTGGGCTGTTACGCTGCTTGAGTGTGTACTACTACGGTGAAAACCAGAATAGGGTGGGACCCCGCATGGCCCCAAAGCAGGAACTTTGAGGTCTGAATGTGGGACAAATGTTGGATTATAATGTTTGTCTGTCTCTTACTTGATTTTGTTTTTGTTAATTTGTTTTAAAACTCGATTTTCTGCAACTTAAATTTAATAAATGCCGCAAAAGGATCCCTCAGCAGACACCATTTATTGTGCTATTTATTGTTTTTTCTTTTAATTCTTGCTTTGCTTCTTTGTTATGTGTCTTATGAGTGCCTTAGTGTCTTGTGTTGTTTTTTGTGTCCCATGTATTCCGTCGCTGTATGGCAAATTCATATCAATAAATGACACAATTTCATTGTATTGAGTAATTGCTTTTGGTAATAATAATATATTATTTACATAAAATCATGAACATAGCTTAACAATGTTACAAGGTTAAAAATATTTTTATTCAATCTTCAAACATTTTTTATGAGCTTTTGGTTGCAGAAAATGTCTTAATTACGAGTTAAAGTAAATGACAAAATGAAATTAAAACAACTGCAGGCACTGTAATTAAACACTTTTGTCACATTCAGACCTCAAAATTACTGAGTGCCGCTACTGAACAGGACTAAATAAGCCAAAATGATGATGACGATGGCCATTTAGCCCAATAGGTGACTGTGCTGTTGAATGTGTGCGTTTCAGTCCTATAGCTTTAATATGCAGAGGGAGGTGTGTTCATCCTGTGAGAAGACCGTCTACCCCATGGAGAGACTGGTAGCAGACAAGCATGTCTTCCATGCCTCCTGTTTCTGCTGCAAACACTGCAACACCAAGCTTAGGTAAGAGTCTGACACAGGACTGAGCATCATATAACACATGAGCCCCTTCTGCAACTGGAATATAAACTTTACATTTATGTACATTCCTGCATTTGCCAGACAGTTTACTGAAAAAGATGACTTTTGTGACCTTTCTTGGGCCTTGTTTACATGGATGTGGATATTTTTGAAAACTTGTCCCTGGAAAAAAAAAACTGTCCACACGAGAACGGAAAAATGATGAAAAACGCTCACATAATCATGCCATGCCAGTAGGTGGTGCTCAAACGTTAGGGCAAAACACCAAAGAACATTACGAGGATGTGCAGTGAAAGTGATTCGAATCTCAAGAGAGCAGGGAAAACAAACAATACACAAACATGGCAAAAAAGCAGAGTCCTCCCAAAACAAATTATATACACACACGTCTTTACGATGGCATTATAGTAAAGGTTTGCATGTAAACCTGAAAGTTAATATTACCAATATTACTGACCAGACAGAATAAAACAGGTGGTCGGCCATTGCTTTGATTAGTGTCTGGTGCTGTTTGACCTAAAGTGCCCTCTGTGCCCTGCCCTCCGGTGTCTCCTTGGCAGCCTTGGCTCCTACGCCGCCCTACAGGGGGAGTTCTACTGCAAACCCCACTACCAGCAGCTCTTCAAAAGCAAAGGCAACTATGACGAAGGTTTCGGCCGCCGGCAGCACAAGGAGCTGTGGGCCACCAAGGAGCCTGAGACCAAGACGGGCTGAAGATGCCCACCTATGGCACCTTTCCCCCACTGCCACGCAGCACATTCACACCTTGCTGAGAGCACATCAGTACCTTCCTCACATTCCAAGCACCACTTTACCTTACTGGGTCATCAGGTGGATGTAAACTTTGTAAAAACAGGTTTTGCGCTCATTTCAAATGCACCTTTTTGAAAGATAACTTTGGTATTTTGATCTCCACATATACTTCTTCTGTTTTCTTCTTATTATCATTTTTATTATCGTTTTTACCTTATGTTTGGCTGTCTAGGATACAATCTCCTATTCCAGTGACCATTGAAGTTAGGATTATTATTATTATTATTATACATTTTAATTTGGAATTATCTTTGTCACTTTTATGTCCCGAACAATTTGAACGCTCAGGTGACCGTATCGCTCACAATTTCGCTGCTTAAAATGCTTGCATAAAACTGTAGCTTTTTATTACTGTATTTTAGTGCAGACTTTGAAATTGCTCTTATCGATTATCTGTGTAATGAATCAATTTTTAAAAATAAGTTTACTGGACTGAGAGAAATAAATTGGCACATAGAAAGGCCCAAATGGACGAGGTGTCGGCTGGCTAGTCATTAGTATGTTGCAAACACCCAGCCTCCACCTGAAACACTGCACCTCAGAGTGGTTTCCTTAAGACAATTTTAATTTTTCATTCTTTTTCATATTTTAAACCTTAGCGCCTTCCTGCCATTCTCTTTACTTTGCAAATACCCGTAGCTGCAGGCTAATGGCCTGGAGTGCTGTGTGTGTGGGTGGGTGGGTGGGTGTGTGTGTGTGTGTCGTGGAGCTGCAGCATCCACCAGGACTGGTATATACTGTACCTGTTTATGATTAATGAATGTACATACACTCAATGGCCACTTTATTAGGTACACCATCTTGAGTGGGATCCTCTGCTCATTCCAGCAGAGCAGGGATCCAGCAACAAGGTGCTGCAATTGTTTCCAAAGGGTTCTTTGTCCAACTTTGCTGTTTCTGCAGATGTTCTGATGCCACATTAATTCTGTTAACATCACATTCCAGCTCATCCCAAAGATGCTGTGTTGGCTTGAGAGGTGGGACAGTTCAGGCTACTCTAGTAAAGTAAGGGAAAGTACTGTTGAGTCTGTGGGACTGTAGCGCGTCTGAAAATCCCATGAGGTCAGCCATTTCCGAGATGTTGGAAAACCCAAGCAACCTGCAACGATGTTCAGTCAAGTCCCCACGCCTTGTCCGCTGTAACGGTCAGTGAAACTGTAACTGGACCTGTAGATCTGGTCTGTGTGCTTCATACAGAGACACAACTGTGAGCAGGGCAAGCAGTGTCTATCAGTCACCATGTGTACCTAATAAAGTGCCCATGTGTGTATTCCACTGATGTGTGGGAATGTGGAAGCACGGTAACTTCTGTTTACAGTCACAGACTGATCTCCACCTTGACACGGTGAACATCCTGTGTGTTTTATTCCCTTTGGCCCTGGTGGCCAAAAAGAGCAGAACTAAGTTGGTATCTTAGACCTGCGGGGGTCCAGGTGTTGCGCCAGGCAGGTGTCACAGAAATGAGTGATAGTCTTCTACCTCGGGCATCACACAGTAGAGCTTGGTGAAGACCATCTCTAGCTGTGGCTGGTGAAACGTTGAGCACAGTTCAGAGTCCCCCTTATGTTGCTGCTCTATAGGTGCAGTGATGCTGTTTTGGTCCAAATGAGGAGAACACCCCCCCCAACCTTGTAGACCTATAACCCCCCCCCTCAAGGCCAAAAGACACATGTAGACACACACTCCTGAGCCGTACACCTCAAAAACCTGTACATGGCTTTCCATCATAAACGTACCAGAGTATGGAAGGTTTTGGGTTATTGGTGTGATGTTTATGTTGCTTAGAATGTGAAATCACATCCCAGCATGTCCAGTGTCCCCAGGGACAGAACAAGATATTCCCCATTAAATTGAATGAAACCAAAAGATGCTTTTGCCCAAGTTTTGCGTGAACACAAAACTGCGCCACCTAGCGGCTGCTCCTCCTGCCTCTGCTTTAGCCTCAATGTCTGAGGAAGTCTGGCGGTTTCTTTCCAAATGGGAAAACTTTGAAAATCCCTTCAGCGTTAATGTTAAACACAATCCCGAGAAACCCAGCATTTTAAATGTAACTTTTACGCAACTTTTAAGGGCAGTTGAACAAAGTTACATATAAAGGTGTACATTGTTGAAAAGACGAAACAGTAAAATTGAGCTGAACAAAGCAGCTCATGTTTAGTTGCATCTGATACACCTGCTGTGTGTGTGTCATCTCCTTCAGCACCACACACCACTCAGCTTTCAAAGGCTCAGAGAAAAATCACTGCGGTAATGATGCCGGTTTTCTGTTTTCCTTCATTTGTCGTTCACAGCATCACTCGGCTCTAAGTTGTGTTTTGAGAACCCTGTGGGTACTGAGGGATGTGTGAAGTTTTGCTTCGTTTATATTGGTTATCAGAACGTTTCCATGATGACCAGGAAGCACTGTGCAGGGTGTCAGGCTTGTGTCCCGAGGTACTGTGACATTTCCCATGGGGAATGAATGTCTGTGTCTGGTTTGTGTTTAACAGAAGCTTTAGAAATGCAGATGCGATTTATTTGTTATGGAGAACAATGCGAAAATGTTGCAATCATTTTGTTAGTGAATTCTATGGACTTGGGACTGTGAAATTACTTTGTGGCCTTACTGTAAAACGATGGCTGTTCAGTTTGTTCTTTTGTACTTTTGTATTCTGTGACCAAGCTGGATGGTGCGGAAAACACAGTTCCCGACACGGATGTGCAGGGTCCCACCACCAAAAAAAATCTCCCTTGAGTTTTTGTCTTTGCTTTTTTGTACTCATATGGAAGAAGAAAAAGTTCAATAAAATATCAGTGCATAAAAATGGCTAATTTTTGTTTCAGCTTTTGCTTTTGACAAAATGTCTTCTGTACAGCTACGGACAGTCAGGAAAATATTTAAATCAGTGGATTCATACAAAGTACAGTTAAACCCTTGTGAAAAAAAGCATACTTTAGTATACTTTTTTATACCGAGTATACTTTTTTCACAAGGGAAGACTCCTGCAAAAGAACAAAATAGCTGCATGCACCTCGGCCAGGTGAGTACTGTGTACATAAGGGGGTCATACACACCTTCCGAGGTCAATCTACAGTTTTATATAGCGATTCTTTATTGTTGTCACAAAATTACACCAAAAACTGTGAGAAAATAAACTGAGGCTTTCACCTTTATTCCAAGATATCACCTGGGAGGGTAAAGTTCATACCCTGGTACCTTAAATGAAATAGTGGATCCTAAACTGATGAAATGCTTTGTGCTGCATAAACCAACGTGGTTTTGGGGAGTTCCTGGCTTCAAGTGGCAAATGATTCCATCATTGTTGCCTAAGAAACATACATGACTACAATTAGGCATTAAATTAGACCTACAATAGAAAATAAATCATAATTTAATGAAAATGTTTAAGTAATGAGACATAATAGGCCTGAGTTTTTGCTTTTAGGGAGTTTTGAGCCTATACATTATTGATTTCTTAAGACAATATGTATTTGTATAGTTTAAGAAACAATAACATAAAATTTGTACCCATATTACTTTATTCAGTTTCTTGTTGTCTTGTCGCAGTGAGGGACGCTTTTTATATGCTGTAATATTCGCGATATAGCCATACCCATGCAGACACTAATAAAACACAACTAGGTAATTTTATGTAATGTATACGATACATATTTATGTCATTTAATATTATTTAACACCAACTAAATATCGATATATACTGTAGATCCTAACGGCTGCTCCCTGACAGGGGGGAAGTGTCTAAGCGGAGCACCAAAACCCTCGTTTCCGCACGGACCTTTTCATGCGACGGACTGAGGGCGAATGGCTGCCCTTTTACTGTCCCCGTCCCAGCAGTAAGTACCAAACATCAGTTTTACTGCATCTGTAATTTTCTTTTTCAACGCAGCTCTCTCCTTGTGTACCCGGGTTCAACTGCTGACTTTGTGCTGTTCCGTAAGACCCCAAATTCCACACTTCAGCATTAAGAGACAGGCAGTAGTTTCATCGCTGTGGACGTACGCTATGAAGTAATTTATTTATGCAGCTGATGCTTTTCTCCAACTTAACTTACAGCCTTAATTATATACAATTACACTTATTTACTGGGGTAAGAACCTTGCTTAAGGATGCTACAGCAGGAGGTGAGGCTTGAACCTTCAACCACCAAGTCAGTTCTAACCACTGTGCCTTGTGATGTCTAAAAGTTCTGCGTTGTCCTGCTCAGAAGGCCGTGTGGCTGCTGGCTATCTCAGCATGTTGGTGTCTGCAGGGTGGAGGCTCGGCGCTCATGGCTGGGGTGGTAGCAGCAGTGGCCCTCTTGCCCCGCAGCTGTCAGAGGGTCTCCTTCGTCACAGGCTGGCTGGGCCCTCGACTTCTGCAGGCTGTTCCAGGGTGCTGGTTGACAACCCAGCCCAGGCGAGCAGTGCACCGCATCCCACCCCTGTGCGCTGGTCATAACAAGTGGTCCAAAGTGAAGAACGTGAAAGGACCCAAAGATACTATGCGAAGTCACATGTTCATGAAACTGGCCCTGATGATCAGGGTCGCGGTCCGAGGTGGGCACACGCATCCTAAGCCTTTCACGCCGGGTTCTGCAAATGACAGCTGATACGTACTGCATTTTTAAATCTGACACCGGTTCCTTGTGTTATGCCTGTTTTGAGCTGCAGATTTTCAAATATTTGAACATTTTTTACATTAGCTACTTATTTACTATTTTTATAACAAATACTTTTAGGCAAAGTTACGCACAGTCCCTGTGTAAAATTTAAGGAGGCTTACAGCGTGAGCTCAATTCCCTACAGAGATTCAAACATGAGATGCATGTCTTTGGACTCTGAGAAGAAATCTAGCCAACACGGGGGTCAAACATGCATCCAGTTGCACCAGCTGGGTGCTGAGAGACACCACTGTTTCCACTGCATATCTGTGCCTTCTCCATTTTTTTCATTAATCCATTTTCTAAAATTTCTGTCTTTACCAAGAGAAAGTGACCATTAGTTCCGGACCCAGCCATTAGCTGATGGCAAACTGCACCAAGGCATTTGTAAGCCGCAGTTGTCATCGCAATCTGTCATCATCAGCTTGTGCTTGTAACTAAGGGAACAAGCTTTCCATATCATTTCATATAACTGCTACAGATGTGTATTCCACAGAGGAGCAGGTCCACAGCTTATCCACTGCTAATTTGATGAGTTTGATGCTACTACATGGCTGCTTGCAAATGACTGATTTCCTTATGGCCAGAGGGAGGATCAAACCCGGAGTTCAACGCTCATCTGGCCAACCTTGTGGAACAGTGCCGCAGCAATAACATGCCCAAGGCGACCATTGAGGCTGCCATTAAAGGGGCGGTGAGCTTCCGGCATCACTTACACAGATGAGAGATCTTCAACACTGAGCTCATTGTTTTCTGTTTTTTTTTTTCAATATTTATTACTACGTCAACTTTCAGGAGAAACAGAAGGGAGGGACGTCTCAGACCTACGAGGCACGGGGACCTGGAGGCTCCATGCTGCTGGTTGAGGTTCTGACTGACAACAACACTCGGACCCATCAGCAGCTGAAGTACCTGATCCAGAAACACGGGTCAGACCCACCTGTCTATTACACTCTGCTAAAGACTAAAGAACATTTAATAATGTTAGACCACTAAATTAGTTACAGCTCAGGTTATTTCTTTCCCATACCTTTGTTTGTTTCCTTCCTCTGTCCAAAGAGGGTCATTGTGCGATGGGGCACGGCACAGCTTTGTACGGAAAGGAGTGGTGGTGGCGGCAGGGGAGGGCGTATCTGCGGAGCGTGCGCTGGAGCTGGCCATCGAGGCTGGGGCCGATGATGTGCAAGAGACCGAGGATGAGGAGGAAAGGCCATTGCTACAGGTGAGAGAGGGTTACAAGTACTGCTTGTCACCTGTATGCAGTGCACCTCTAGCATCAGTCTCTCTGCTTGTGGATGTTCCGTTCTCCACGTTTAACGGCATTGTCTTCTGCACCTCAGTTCGTGTGTGAGCCCTCGTCTCTGCGGAGTGTACGGGGTGCCCTGGAGTCGCTGGGACTGTCCACCCAGTCCTCCGCTGTAGAGTTTGTCTCCTGCAACCATGCGGTGCTTCCCCTGGAGCAGCTGGAATCCGCCTCTGTCCTTCTTAACGCCCTCAACCAACACCCAGACGTGGTTCGAGTTTGGGACAACATCCAAGCACAGGACTGATCTCTGGGCAGACAGCACCAATACCGGACATGAGTCCAGAGGTCCACACAGGTGTCCATCTGCTTACCGACATGGAAGTTGCTCTTTGGAATCTGGATATATGCTGTTGCATTACAGTTTAAGTGGTTGCTCACATAAGCGTCTGTGAATTTTAAACAGACATTAATATTATGAAGTTATTTCCATCACAAGAATGAAGAGCTGATTTAAATTAACTGTTACGGTCATTGATTTGTCGGGGACATGTTAATGAGGATGAATCTGTGCGTATTTTTCATGGGACATCACATTGATCAGGCTCCTGTGCTGTTGACTGCAACAAGATGGTGCCTCTAACCCTTGAAATAAATTAAGCCAGTATACGTTTTCCATCTGAAGAGTGAAGCCACATGTATCAAGCACCACTCCTTATTATATAATAGGATTCCAGAATGTTCTCTCTTCTACTGTTCAAGTGGTCTTACAGTGGAAATGGGTGCATCAGTTTGTGTTTTGACTCCTTCCAGTGTCCATCCATCTGCTTGCAGGTTGTGTTTGTTCTCTTACTTTTCTCACCGTTTCTTTTATTTTTAAGAGTACAGCTGGGTCCCTGCCTATGATATTGGTTCATTCCTCAAAAAATTTGTGACGGGCAGTGGGCCAGGCGCTCGTCATCGATTCGTCTAAGTGACTGTACGTCAGGTATTGGGTGTCTGTTGATGAAATGCACTGTTTTTTACTCAGTTGCACATCACCGTGGAGGAAAGTGCTAATAAATAAAAGTGCTATAAATATCATTACGATATATAATTCCTTATATATTATATAAAGCTCGTTGGCTAGGGGACCAGCAGTAAGGATCGTAGCATTTTAAGTAAAAGAAAAAAAATGTAGGTGGTAGGAGAGAACCCCTTTAGCAACCAACCCCAGTACACGGCACAGTTATGCAATTTATTTACAGTGAGGAGTGACGAAACCGAATAAGGAATTATATACAGAATACACAAATAAAAAAAGAACCAAGCACCAGACGGTTTGACATAATATAGGCGGTTCCCAACTCAAAGACCAAAACGGACATCCCGACCTGGGCCACGAAATGAAAAGAAAACAGAAGACAAACGAGAGCCCTGCTGACCAACACTAAAGACTTCGCCAAACAATACAGGGCTGGGAAAACCGCCACTTCGCCTGGTGTTTCTAGCGTACTGCAGGTGTACAATAGATCGCGGAGTGTTAGCACCAGGTACACCGAGGGGCTGGACACTCCCCGGTGCCAACACTTTACAGTAAGGGCAAACAGCAAAATCCCCACTATTTTTAACTCCAAAGAACGCCACGAAACACGACGACGATGCTGCTGCTGCCGCCGCGGATAAGCGCTAGCAAGGGTGACGTCATCAGCCGGCGGTCCTATCCCGTACTGGCTCTGGCGGACCTGTCGAACCCCCATGGAGAGACTGCGCGAACAGGAACGACCACAGTTCCCCGCCAAAAAAAAAAAAAAAAAAACATGACCGTAACAATATCAGTACCATGATGGGATGCCACTGTGGGGTTTTTAAGATGGGAGTGAAGCAGAGCAGCACCGTCCGTCTCCCTCTGAGAGGCTTGTGGAGGCCAGGCTGGCAGACACGCCCACTCTCTGGCGAGCCGGGAGGCATCGTGCACATGCCTGCGCATTCCGAGTCTCCGAAATGGTGTTTAAGAAAACATAATAAAAACCCTGTCTGGAGCAGAAGGGCGAGAAATGTAATACTTCTGCTACCTGTGTGTGAGAATTGTGTTTAAGGTTCTTATCAGGAGAAGACGTTGTAAATTTTAACACCCACAGAAGTAAGTTAGTGGCAGCACTCCGAGAACAGGTCAGGGGGCCGTGCCTCTTGCAGTGGAGCTGCCAGGTAAGTTCTTCCTTTAATTTGTTTTGTTTAATGGAGCCTTGTTGTTTCAGTAATGTACCTGTCATGTGTTTATATTTGATGGTTTTATCCTTTTAAAGGGTTTAATGGAATGGATTTTATTGTACATGATGGTTTTTAGCTATTGTGTGTTTTAATAAATAGGTTTTATAGACAGATGAGTGGAGAATTTAAAACGGTCGGGTTGGACAGTTGGTTATGGATGTCATTTGCGCTGAGTTATGTCCATTCTGAGCTATACAGAAAAAGAGTGTGTGGATTGGTTGAAGCTTTTGCACTGGATTTGAACTGGTATGCTAAATGTGTTTGTTAATAAATATCACATTCTTCTCAAAAGTGTCTTAATGGCGAAAATCTTGTTGCTCTTAAGTTTAAATGGGGGACTAACTGTACTGCATCTATACGTATGTGATTGCGATAAAACATACCGTTTCTCAGAGGACGAATGCTGCCTTTTTTTGACAAACCCGGTTTAGGAGAATTAAGTAAAAATGGAGAACTCGGACATCTGCTCACACATTTTGCTAAATTTTAAAGTATCAAGAGCTCTCAGATAATAGTAAAAAAAAGAAAAATTACACTTAATCTGGTCTCATACTAAAAAAAAGTGAGTTTTGTTGGTGTTTTAGATAGAAGTGCGTTAAGATCTGCACGCACGCCAGAGACACTCTAGTCTCTCTATGTCTATGGCTGGATGCGCGCGTCCGCGTCAACGCGCGTGCAGAGCGCACCGGGAGTCGGGGGCGCGCCCGCTGAGCACGCGCTGCAGTTGCCCTGGCGTTCGCTTTGCAGCCGTTTTGTTTTTGCTTTCCAAATGACTTTTATAAGCGACTCAGAGGCGACTTTTCGTCAGGAATTTGGCCGCAGTTGCCCTTGAGAACAGCACCGTTGTGTGGATTGTAGTTTGATTTGGTTTCGAATTTCTTTTTTTTCTTTTTTACTGACTTAGGAAACAAGTGCGCGCTCGCCAATTCCGTTTTTCGAGCCGCTTTTGTCAGAGACGGAGTTGACGAGCAGAAAGGAAAAGTTTATCCTCTCCAGTCCTCGGCTTGGCCTTGGTTTTGCTCCGGTGAAGTATGTCTTATTAAACTGCGCTATTATGTGTTAAAAATACCTTAAAATTACTGTGCACTGTGTCACGACGCTGCGTTCAGCTGAATGTTCCCCTGGAATAAAGCTGTGGTTGCTAACTGTACGCTGAGAGGAATCCTAGAAATAAAACACAATTGTCTGTAAATGGAAACTTGAGCGAGTTGGCGGAATGTAAATGCATGCGTAAATGTGTGTTTTGACTGAAGTACAGTAAGGTCGTTGTAAGTCGGGAAAGCGAGAAGTCTGCTTAACCGGGTGTTTGATACCGAACTGTTGCACGCCGCATTTATCAAAGTGGAGTTTTTTTAAAAATTAGTTCATTTTTAGTTCGATGTTTTTCTGCTCGTTTTTTAAAAACGCGTAATTCCTGTCAGTTAGAGGTGCTCGCGGAGAGGAGAGGAAGCCCCGCCGAGCGCGAGCTGTGCGAGACCAGCCCCCCCTTCTTTGCGCTCGAGCCGCACAGCGGGCGGGAGGGGATGAGAGGAAGCGACTCGGCTGGAACTCGCTGGGGATGAACTGCAAAAAACATACTTTGTCGCCCCTTTATTGCTAAGGTTGGCTGTAATTTTACCGGGAAATGACTGACTACTGAGGTTGGATGTAAGTGGAAAGTTTGTCAGAAGTATATCCGTGTTCCTCCTTGTGATTCCGGTGATCGCGGATCCTTGCAGGCCGGTGGCAGCTTTCCGGACGGTTCCCCCTCGGAGGCTGCCAGTATATGAAATATTTATGCAGTGTATATATGTATTTTTTTGCAGTTTATGTGGTCGACTAGTGCTGCCACTGGCCCAGGTAATCGTCGGAGCACCTACAACTGCCTCTTCTCACTACTACGCGTTTTTGGGGCTTCAGTAATGTTATGGAGTTGTTGAACACATTCTCTGCGAAGTCGTCGTATTTGTGAAACATGCCAGCTTTACAGCCGGTGCTGAATGCCTACAGTGATTTTTTTTTTTAAGTGAACAGTCGCACTTGCATTAATTTGTACAAGGTTTAAGCTGCGCTAGTGCTGGTTGTTCTGCACATGGCTTCCATGGCGTCTCCGGTTTGTCACTTTGGAGAGTCCCAGGCAACAGAACTGATGGTACACAGCCCCTCCTGCTCAATGTCACACTGAAGACTGAAGTAAAGCTGGGGCAGCCATCTACTTGCAACAGGTGAGGGAGAAGTGCACACCTATCATTCCATCTCTCACTCTGCATGTGAGGTTTTACAGTTTCAGGCTTGGCTGTGGAAGTTACACCTAGTGTTGATATTCCATAACTGAGCTTCACTGGCCTCTTTGGATGTTCTTCCTACTAAGTTGTGTGGTTATGATTAAACAAAGGCTCTACCTCAGTTCATGTACATTTACATCAAATAAGGTGGTATGTAACTCTGCTTGTTGTGCTTGGTTGTGTTAAGAACAGGAGACGAGCAGCCTTGAATTTTAAATATCGAGTATCTATGGGATGTTTTGAGACAATTGAAAAAAACAGTGTTAAAATTTGCAAGTTAAAAATGTTGGGAAAAAAATATCAAGATAAGCTGCCCAGTGTTGTTTGGTGCCTTTTAATTTTAAAAAAAATGTCTGAAATGCAGTTATATAGTCTGCTTGACATCGCATTCATATTGCCATCTTGATCCTGGTTCAAGTATTCACTGCTTCTCTTGTATGCTTGAGAAAGGTGTTTGTTCAGAATTTATGAGTAAAAATGATTGCTGTTTAAATGGATAAACCACGGCAAATAAGTCATTTTGGAGAAAGGTGTCAGATACAGATAGATGAATAATAGAGGTACATACATGTTTAGAAGTTCTTTATAAAAGGGATACATTTTAATGCAGTAAGTAACTTTCCACTGCTAAAGTGATTCCTCTCTTTGCTTACACTGAAACAGTAGTGTATGTTGAACGTTTTAATAAATTGCTCTTGTCCTGTTTTATGGGTGCATGTTTTCCTGTTGTAAAGTGTTGCCGCCAATGTTTCTTTTATATCCTAGGCTTTTGCATTTTGACCAAATGCAAAAGCCTAAGATATAACATTTCTTTTTCGTCTATGAAATATGTAAGGAAATTATCTTGGCAACTAATACTGAAGTAGTTAGGGACTTGCACTCTGTCCATTGTGCATTTTCTGCAAAGGGATGGTATTTTTAGATGGCAGAAGAAATGTTGATCAGACAAGTTGCAACAATAATTCCAAACTGAAACACAGTTGTGATCATTACCTTGCTTGGTTGCGGTATTCTTTTCATTGCATTCTTCATATGGATGGGTAAGACATGGAGAGTGTGGCCAGTCAATTTTTAGCTGCAGTGGGCTTCATTTTATGTCACCCTAACACAGGAAGCAAAGATTGCTTGGAAGTTTAATGTGATCTGTAATTGACAGTTGCTTTGGCATTCCTTCCCTGTTTATGCTAGGAGGGTATACAGTGGAGCTGCTCACAATCTCTCTTATATTGCTGTTTGGGAGATGTAGGGGCTGATAATGTGTCCTTGGACGAAGATACTTGGGATTCCTTTGCAATCTGCAGCGGGTAATTAGTCGGTCGCAGGTGTTGTTACAGGAGCTGCATTTACCTGTTCTTGGCCTTGTCATTCTCTGTTGATGTTGGCCTGATGTGGGCAAGGAGGGGGAAGGAAATGTCCCAATGTGTTTTATGTAATTGAAGGGCACGTTGCAGTTTGTTTGCTTGTGTTATTTCCTTTGGCACTGCATGTATGTTGAACCGGTGTTGATTTCCGGAACAAAACTTTGTGCTGTTTTACAGAGCAGTGTGTGGGTTGAACTGGGACAAAATCATTGTTTAGAAACATGTTAAGTTCTTTTAAAGTCAGTCAGTTTAAAAAATGGGTTGGTTAGTACTGTTTCAGTG
Organism: Heterotis niloticus; assembly: GCA_018136845.1. Classification (NCBI taxonomy): domain Eukaryota; kingdom Metazoa; phylum Chordata; class Actinopteri; order Osteoglossiformes; family Osteoglossidae; genus Heterotis; species Heterotis niloticus. Next base: position 1,612,667 of record CM030902.1, on the reverse strand, counting down.
GACTAGTTGTAATGCAGTGGCAGATGTTTAATAAGACAAACTTAGCAAATTAGTTCCAGCTGTGCTCTTTCATGAAATTTCCTTTTGTGTGCCTATAGAATGTGTGTAATTCTGGAGAAGAATTTAATATCCTTCTGTGTAATAACAGCTACTCATTACTCACAAAAGTTGTTCTGATTTTTGTTGTGTTGAAAGCTCTTATGTTTCTATGTATATCAGTGTACACACACAAACATTGTGCATTAACATCTTTCTCTATAAAATATGAAACGCTGAAAAATGTTAGCCTTAATGGTTAGCACCGTATGTATGATGGTCTCTATTTAACCACATTAGAATATTCTGACATTCATTCTATGTCCCTTATTTTGTTTGCTACAGGACATGGATTTTTTTAAACAGAAATATTTTAGCAAGGTACATGAAAACTGGGCAAGATGATCAGATTAACATTATTTCTTATGGGGAGGAAAAATAAGGTTCAGGCAAAAAAAAAAAAAAAGGTAGGTAAAAACCAAAATAAAAGGATTTTATGCATGAAACTGAGGAGCTGGGTAGCATTACAAACAAATGGTTGATGCTATATAATTATTATTTGATCTATATTAGTGTATGGGTATTCATGTTGTCAAAGCTGTTTGTATGGTTGTGGCACTCCTGAAATTAAATCTCTGAATAATTGGTACTGATTTATTAGTGTGGTGTATGAGAAAATGGTTTATATTTTACAAGCCATTACATCTTTTTTCTTAATTCTATGAGACCCTATTACGTTAGGTATTGATGTCTTGCATTTTAATATGATGTGATGTTAGCTGAGCGATACATCAGGAAAACTTTATATGTTCAAGTTGGGTTCCTTCAATGTAGTTCCACCTGCTGGCATCTCTTTATCTTGTATTTCCAGCTTATACTAATGTCATGATTGTTATGATTGGGTAATTTTCCATGCTAACAGACTGGTATTTTGCAGGTCATTCATGGTTGGTAGTGAAGAACAGAGATTATAGAAGATACCCAGTTTGTTTGGCATCATCAGTCCACGTCCCAAAATGGGTAGGTTGTTAAATGGTGTCTTGCATTCTGAAATGAGAACGTAGATGATTTCACTTGCTTTGTCAGTTATTTTTTTGTACTTTGATATTTTGGTTTTACAACCTCAGAGATGTGGGAACATTGCTCTAACGTGACAAAAACAATTGACGGATCTTTACTTGCATCCAGACTGCTAAAATTCTTTTTTTTTTTTTTTTTTTTTTCCCCCCCCAGACTACTTTGAGTATTTATTTATACTTTGAGTACTAAATAGTTCAAGAAATCACAATTTTATTTGATATTTTCATTCACCTTTAGGAACTCCAGTGTCAATTCTGTGATAGACATTACTGTACATTGTTTGTGTGGTCAGGTTTTGGTTATGATGCATTTTTGGTTAATATTTCACATGACTTAAAAATACATAATGGGTGGGGAGTAAAAATAATACATGTTCAGATATTATGGTTATTTACCATTAGTGCAGGTACCCCTCAGGCTTTATCAAAACTGTGCACTTCAGGCCTTCAGTGTGACTTTAATTTTGCTGATTTTTTTTTATTTTTTATTTTACTGTTGTCTGATTCAGTTGTTTCATCTACTTCACTAGCTGTTCAGTCTTCCACAAAGTTGAACTTATGTGTGCCAGCCTGAGTGTGCAGTTAGTTTCTGCATATTTTATATATTAATTTTACAGGGACATTTTGGCTCTTCTGGGATGGTTCTCTGACGCGTTTGTCTTTCATTGCCTGTAGTTGGCTTAGATGTGTCAAAGGTGCTTCATCAAGGGTCACTCCATACAGTGCCAATGATGCTGTTTGAAATGCCAAAAGTAAGGCAAATGATTGTTGATGTTTTATTGAACAGTGTGAACTGAATCATGACAACATATTCATAGAGGAGGCTACCCTGATATCAAATAAACATTTAACGGTTCCTAGCTTGACATTTTATTCACACTACTTCCCACTGCTTACTTTTAACAGCATTCACCAGAATAGCTGTCCCTTATAAATGGTTAAAACAATGGCTATAGAAATTTGTTTTTTCTTTTTTTCTTTTTTTTTTTTTTTGCTGTCTTGAGTTCCTTGTAATGGTACGTATTGAGCTTTTATATCTTAAAATATCAGTTGCACTTCAAAAGAATGAGATTTGTGGTTGATAATCACCAACATAAAATGGTTTTTAATTAAGCATATCAATTTGAGAATAGATGTTCCGAAATGTAGAAACCATTAACCTACCATTGTATGTTGTTACTTGAACAAAATGTCCAAATATGGGTGTGTCTAAAAATAGTTAAGATGTATTATTAAAAAAGCACAGAAAATGTTATTCTCTTTAAGAGAAAATTTTCTTTAAAACTCTTTAACTCTTTTTATTTATCTCCCAGTTGTGTTTGTTGTGCCTTTTATCAGTCTATCACCTGTTTTCTTTTCATTTTTTCCCCCCTGTCTTATTCAGATGAAGAGCAGGCTCTCCATTCCATCATGAAGGACTTGGTGGCCCTTCAGATGACCCGCCGTCAGCCCGTGCTCCCGTATAACACTGGGAGGGTCAAGCCAGCCAGCACCATACACCGAAAAGTGAGGCTCTACTTTAAGCCTTACTTTATCCCCCTAAGACCCTACTTCATCTGAATTCCTTATACTAAACATTTGCATTTCATTTCAGCTTTTTTTTTTTTTATGGCTGTTCTGATGCACGTATTTATCAAAACACTTGTTTAGTAACCAGGTTTTCAAAATGCCGTTACTTGTAGTAAATGATTTTTAAAGTTTCTTACTGCTGTAACAAGAAGCAAATAGAACCCAAAAGGTTTTTAGAGATATTAAAATGCATTAGATGCATTTATAAATTTTTTTTTTTTTTTTTTTTTTTTTTTTTTTTTAAATGTCAGTGGGGTATATAAAATGTTTTCATAAATTATAAAAGGAGCTGCTCAGTACTGGAGCTGGTTTTATATTGCAAATGTTATACAATGTTTTATATGGAAGCCTGTGAGATCCCATTTGACCCCTTCTTCCTTTTGTCACAGGATGATGTTCGAATTAAATTTGAGTTCTGTGGGGAGAGACGGTGAGTTGTGTCTTCCTTGTGTAAGTGTATGTATGAAATTACATGGTTGTGTACAGTATCTGCTCCAAACTGGTGTGTTACAGTGGGTATGGTACAGTGGGGCAAAAAAACCAAAGTAGTGTTTCTTATAGCTGCCTTACAGTTTTACTCTTGCATTTGTGAACAAGTATGTCAACATTCATCAGCTGTACACCTTTGCCGCCCGGTTTTCACCTGTCTCATCTCATCAATGTTTGCAGGATACTGATGTTTGGGCGCCCGGTGCAGTTTGAAGAAGTAAAAAAGAAGGTGAAGTTAGTGTTTGGTCAACAGTTGGATCTGCACTATATGAACAATGAGGTACTGCTCAACCGCAGCAATCGTTGGGGTGGTTACAGCAGAATCATGTAGAGCGTATTGCTAATATTTTACTCTACGTTCCCATTCTGGATGTGCAGCTGTCCATACCCCTGCACTGTCAGGATGACCTGGAAAAGGCTATTGACCTGCTGGACCGCAGCTCCAACATGAAGAGCATCAAGATTCTGCTCCTAATGCAGGAACCTAGCAAAGTCAGTACCATGTGCAAAAACATTCTGATATATAGTACATACACTTCTTTTTTAATTTGAAAGCTTCCTATTCACTCCTTGCATTAAGGCATTTCATATTATCCATGTGTCTTTTGAATAGTGTCTGTGGATATGTAAGAATTCAGCACTTTGTATGGCTGTGTGACTGCTGTGTGTGTATTGTGTGACTGCTCCTGCTCTGTGTGTGTGTGTGGGGGAAGCTACGCTTGGCATTAGTCACGTGACTCTTATTGTTCTCAGGGGTCACTGTGCCTGTGCATCAAGTGTTGTTCTTTTTAAATCTCTGCTTTCCAATACAGGAAGTGCAAATCAGAGCATGAGAGCAAGCACTAAACTGGCCTTGAGTTTCGGTTCTTCCCCATAATGTCTGCTGCATGGACTGTTCCTAGCTGCAGGGCCTTGGTGTAGCATGTATTGTGGTGTTTGAGGGCTGCAGTCCAAGCCCTTACACACAGTGAATCTAAACATAAAGTGTACCTGTAGATAAAGGCTTCCAAGTATAGCTCCTGCATTGAGGAAAAACAGATTTACATTGTAGGTTACCTTTTAAATGTGTCCATACACCTGACTTTGTGAATGAATGTTCATTGTCTGTCTGCTCTGCAATTTGCATGAATAATCAAATCGAGAACTATGTTCAGTAGTGCACATCCAGGTATGTGAGTGTGGACCTCTTGTTCTGTGACCCTAGGCCCCGGTCGTCTCCCATGCCACTGCCTGCAAGCAGGTGCGCATGAAGAGCTCGCAGTCAGCCAACGACATCAGTACCACCTTCCAGTCTGTTGAGCCCAGGGGACGGTACCTCTCCTCTAGTGGGTGTTCCTACTCTCTTGTGCTTTGTTTTGTCTGCCTTTCCAACAGCTTGTTCATCCACTTCTAGAAAGTGTGTCTCTAGCAGATTTTTTGCTGAGAAGTTGTGTTGCAAAGTTGACTTCACTCATCTTTGACATTATTGTTATCACCTAATGAAACATTTCACATTTATATATTATAAAACCTTTAGGTACGTATTTATGTACATTCTCAGTATATATAACGTGGTATGTTTAGTCCACTGTGGAGTCCTAATGCCTACTTTCCTTTGCTTCCCCCTCCTCTCTCTCTTTCTGTTGTTTGTCTGCTTTCCTTTGAGTACGGGTCCTCTTCCCTTTCCTGTCCGGCATTGCTGGCCGCTCCACAATAGCCTGCTGGAGGATGGCCAATCAGATTTCTGTGTACCATTAACCTGGCAGTTCTAGTATGTGGCTCAGCTGCAGGGTGAAAAATGAAAATCTAACACACTAGAGGTGTATTCCATGATAAAGAAGTGCTGAGTGATTTCTGACTCTTGCTGGAACACATTCAGAACTGTCCATGGGTGATACAGCCAGTGAAGTTAATTTCGTTTTCCTTTGTCATGTATGAATGCCAGTGTACAGCCTGTAGCATATAGTGCAAAATTACTGAGGGTTTAGCTGACTAACATGAAGTTAGTGACTCTGTACTGCTTTGCTGCTGCAAATATAGATAAGGATTTTTCACCGGTTTGCATGTTTAAAGAAAACTTTTGTTCTGTCCAAATCTTTATTTATTTATTTTATTTTATTTATTTATTTATTTATTTTTACTTCAGCTTTTAATATGTTCTTTATCTGTGACTGAAACCCTCCACCACCCCAAGGTTCCCTGAATACAGGCCGCAGCTCTCCTCCCCCTGGCTATGTTCCAGAGCGGCAGCAGCGCATCGCCCGCCAGGGTTCCTACACCAGTGTCAATAGTGAGGGCGAGTTCATCCCAGAGAGCCTGGACCCCAGCGTAAGTTGCAGCCTGGCCCCCCTGCAGCCATACCTCACGCTCTACAGGGACAGCTAACTGAGACATAAAATTTCAAGAAACAAATAGTCTACGTTTTCAAAGCAGTGCTGTACTGCAGATTGAGATTCCAGGAAATAAAATATCCATATTCACATTTATATTTTATTATAGTATGTTCATTTAGCTTTTTGTAAGCAGCTTAAAAAACTGGTGAAAATAAGTCCTTAAACAACATTAGAAGGGATTTCTATCTGAGCAACTTCTAAATAGTTTTCTCTATATGTTTTCCTTTTTCAGAGCTGTATAAAAACTGATGCAAGCAAATTTTTAAAGCAAGTTACATGGAGCTTGTCTGATAGTTGAGCAGATAAAGCCTGTGAGGCTGATGGAGAGTTTAATCAGTTCAGTACATATTTATTTTTTTCTCCTGCTGCTCTGGTGCGTGCTACCGCTCAGCTTTTTCCTGTGTTTCCTGTATCTAATGCAAGGCTACAGATGCTATCTGTGGTTGACTCAAAATAACAAGCAGCAGTAGGCAGCAGACAACACAGGCGGAGCTAGGGTAAAGCCAGCCCTGCACCTAATCACTTCCAGCCACAGGGGCCTTTTTCTTCTTTACACATTAGCTTCTGTCCTACTTCATATGCTTATAAATTATGCCTGTTTCTGATTAATTATTAGTAACCATGTGCAGGAAAAGACTCAGACTTTCTCTGTATTGTTATTTTCACAGAATCAGTTAAAGGGTCACTTCAAGGAACTCTTAGGGAAACAGTTTAAGTATTAGTAACAGATTTAGAGCTTTTGCAGCGTAATGAGTGTAAGGAGGTGAAATTGTGGCTTTTGACTTTTTTTCTTCTCGCTGGAAAAGAAATGAAACTCTGTTCTAGAGAAACAAGAAACCATTTATTTGGGTGGATTGATAATTGTTTTTCAGTCATTAATTGGGTTAAAGCAGCTACATAGTGCTCACCCTATGAGCCCTGGCAAAATAATGTTTTCATAAATAAAGAAAATAGTTTACACCATAGTCATTCAAGCTTTGGTATAACTATCCCTATGTCCTCTTTGCCAAGGTGCTGGACCCCTGGAGCAGTGCAGAAAACTCCATATCAGGCAGCTGTCAGTCACTGGACAGCAACTCCGACAGGTGAGGGACATCTGTACATTACTAAATCACACAAAGAATAGTTGTGATGTCACAGGAGAGTGATAATAGTCCAATAGCTAAGAGGCTAGAGAGAGGTCTTATCCATAGGGGTACCGGTGCTGTTGAACTCTTGACTAATATGGTTTATTTTAATAGGTTCAGTAAAATGTACTGCTTATATAAATAAATGAAGCTGTACTTTGGATCTGTTAAAAATTTAAATAGTGTATCCCGAATGGTTAGTCTGACAGCTGAGATGCGTGTTGACCACAAATTTGTGACCATGCAGCCCTGCCCTCAGGAAGTCTCGGATGTATAGAGCAAAGAGTTACCCAGACAACCGTCAGGAATTCTCAGGTAGGTCCAGGTGCTCTGCCACTGTAGGTACACTGACTTTCTCTCTGCTATTCTGCATTAATGGTCACCTTTCTGCTCCTATTCACAGACCGCGAGAATCACATCTATGAGAAGGTTATGGGGAAAGGAGGGACATACCCACGACGATACCATGTGTCCCTGCAACAAAAAGACCACATTGAAGGTTAGAGACAGTGTCAGATTCACTTTCTGTGTATATAGTACAGTGAAAATGCTACAAAAGAGATCTAATTTCTGGCTGATGCCAGGTTTTACTGTTGCATTACTTGTATATGTAAACCACATCTTCATTCAGGCCGGCGGACCTTTCCACGGATCCGCAGGCCCCATGGGAACCTCTTCACTTTGGTGCCATCCAGGCGCTCCCTGAACAACAGCGAGGAGAGCCTGGGTTCCACCTGGCAGCTAGCAGAAGCACAGGGTCGACTGCGCCAGCAGGACCGTGTTGTTTCCCACAAGTGTGAGTCTTTCTCCGTATGGTCCTCCGCTATTGCTGTGCATTAGTGCATTCTATGTCCACTTGTGCTTAGTACATGACTGGCCTACAAGGTCATTGCTGTGTTTAATGGGGCTCTCTGCCAAGAAGTCTCAGCTGCTGTATCATCTGTTCAGTCATCAGTCCCAGCTTCAGGGACCTCCTTCCAACCAACAGGTGCTGGTGTGGACTTAGTTGCGTTAGAGCTGCTGTAGTATATATGCCTGCATTTTAGTTCTGTCATTCTGCTATATTCACTTGTCTTCAGCTGGACACTATGGATTGGTGCAATTTGACTTTAAGTGTCTTACGTTTCTGTGTTAATCACATTTAAGCCCCCAGTGCGCCACGGACATGGAGACGGGGCAAGCTGCTGGGACAGGGTGCCTTCGGACAGGTCTATTTGTGTTATGATGTGGACACAGGAAGAGAGCTCGCTGCCAAACAGGTTCAGTTTGACCCAGAGAGTCCAGAAACCAGCAAGGTATGAATACCTCATCATGCTGCACGTGTAGTACGTTATCCATCCATCTATCTGTTATCAGGGAGCACTTATTCAGTATAGGGAAGCAGGGGGTGTAGTACCTATCCCAGGAACCATAGGGATTAAAGCTGAGAACAGAACAGTTTTATATATTTTATTATAATAAGCAGGAAAATCTGGGGGTTTTTTTTTTTAATTTTTTTGTTTTTTTTTATTTTTTAAATGATCTCTTTTAGAGTTGCTAGTGTGTGTGAGTGCACCTACTCTCTCTTGTGTTTTAGATGGGACTAGTTGTGGTATTGGTCAAACCAGAACCTTAACTGCACCATTAGGATAAAGAAAATGAAAGCACCACAAGCTGTTTTACAAGGCAACTTTCTGTCCAAAGGAGGATGTTTATTCTTTGGCCAGGAATTGAAGAGAGAAGATTTTTTTTTCCCTTTTTCTTCAAAGCTGTTTCCTGTCTTCTAGTGGGAAAACATGCATTGTCACTTCCTGTGTCAGAGTGAGGGGAAGCTGTAGCCCACTGCAGACCCTTTAAAAAAATAATAATAAATCCAGCCATGATATTTATCTGTGCCACTTTTATCCATTGCAGGACTGGGTGTTTTTAATTTTTTTTATTTATTTTTTTTATTTAAAAAAACCAGGAGTCCATATTTACATTGATTGTCACACACACCAATATTTGCAAGAAAGCAAACAAATTTCCTAAACAAAAATTTCATGCTAAAATTTACCTTTGTATTGGAAAAGTAATCCACAGGCCAAATGCTCTCAGTTTCTTTTTCTAAATATGGTCATATAGATAGTGGAACTGTGAAAGTGTTCTGAAATTATTAACATTAGTGCAGTCAGACTGCCATTGTCCCTGTTTAGTCATGTGATTTCATGCAAATTAGTAAGGTTGCACACAACTGAGGCTCATACTGCTGTTCTCTTCCTGAAGGAGGTCAGTGCACTGGAGTGTGAAATACAGCTGCTGAAGAATCTCCATCATGAGCGCATCGTGCAGTACTATGGCTGTCTGCGTGACCACCATGAGAAAATCCTCACCATCTTCATGGAGTACATGCCTGGAGTAAGTCTCCTTCTGTGTGGTCACATAGTGGGCTGACTACTCCTCCTGGTGTTCTTGGGCATGGGGTGGGGCACCATTTTGTTGCTAGCTGGTTTGCTGTCACAATAATAGCAGTTAATTGCGTAATTAAACATGACTGTTTCTTCATCAGGTGACAATGTGTTCGGTTACAGGGGTCGGTTAAGGACCAGCTGAAGGCTTACGGAGCCCTGACTGAAAACGTCACCCGCAAGTACACCAGGCAGATTCTTGAGGGCATGTCCTACCTGCACAGCAATATGATCGTGCACCGTGACATCAAAGGTACTCAGTGGAGCACAGGCGTTCAACAGTACTATGCTGACAGTCACAGTGTTCCACCCTCTTCCCCTTGTGGGCCTGGGGTCTCCAGGATCATGTGTACTCATTCTCATCGTGACCCAGGTGCCAACATCTTGCGGGACTCTGCTGGCAACGTGAAGCTGGGAGACTTTGGAGCCAGCAAGCGGCTGCAGACCATCTGCATGTCCAGCACAGGCATCCGCTCTGTGACGGGCACCCCCTACTGGATGAGTCCAGAAGTGATCAGCGGTGAAGGCTACGGCAGGAAAGCAGATGTATGGTAAGGGAGACAGCAGGGCAAATGCCACATACAGCGTTGTTGGATCCCTGAGGTTCAGCCAGGAAATACACACATTAGTGAATTTTCTGGAAGGGAAGCAAGCATGTCTTCCAAGAGTTCAAGCTTTCCAGGCACTTATTTATATACTAATAGTATGGACAAATTCATCAAGTTACAGCCTCAAGTCTGAGGCTGGAATATGATGGTATAAATGTGGTACAAATAATAAGTAATATCTATTTATTCTCATTCTCTCTACATTGCAATTGATTCATGTTGTGTGTACTGGTGGCTACAACTGTTATTACTTACTGTTTGGAGTTTTACACATACAGCTGTTCTCTTGAACATCTCTAACAGCCAAATGTCAAGAAAGTTTAGTTTTTTTGTTTTGTTTTTTGGAAACTCCTCCTTCTTCTTCTTCTTCTTCTTTATCTTTCGGCTGCTCCCATTAGGAGTCGCCACAGCGGATCAAACGTTTCCATGCCTTCCTGCTCTCTGCATCTTTCTCCGTCACACCCACCACCTGTATGTCTTCCTTCATCACATCCATAAATCTCCTCTTAGGCCTTCCTCTCTTCCTCTTGCCCGGCAGCTCCATCCCTAGCATTCTTCTCCCAATATATCCAGCATCTCTCCTCTGCACATGCCCAAATCAACGGAATCTTGCCTCTCTGACTTTGTCTCCAAACCGTTCAACTTGTGCTGACCCTCTAATATACTCATTCCTAATCCTGTCCATCTTCGTCACACCCAGTGCAAATCTTAACATCTTTAACTCTGCCACCTCCAGCTCTGCCTCCTGTCTTTTGCTCAGTGCCACCGTTTCCAACCCATATAGCATAGCTGGTCTCACTACAAAATTTGGAGAGGCTTGATTTGGGGCTTGTGCCTGCAGTCTAATTGGACAACACCTCATCAGGCAAGAGATCTGATTGACCTGACCCAGCCTTGTTGCCCACCAGCTCTTTCAGGGCTTGGAATGTTCCAGGGTCCTGGGCTTCTCAGTGAAAGCAGGGGGGAAGAAAGCAAGGGAGAAACTTCCCCAGAGAGGCCCCTGTCAGAAATCCACACACTGTCAGAAACGAGCTGCCAACACAAACATGCTACTGTTGTCAATCGCACATGGCAAGAAGTTTCCACCAAAACATTAAACTAGGTATTAAAATAAAACTGGCTAATTTTTCCTTCAATGTTCCTCTCAGAGGCTGGAATTTCATGATAGTTCTCTTCCTGAACCCCGCTGGTGTGGCCTGTTACACAGACGGGGATCTGAGGCCCGTTTTGGCTTTGTACTGTCGATTGTGACCGGGACTTCCTCCATGCTAGAGTGCTGCTGGCTGAGTTCCAGGGGGTTTGGGAAGGAGCACCATTTTTCCAGTGGTTACCAACTTTCCTGCACAGCACTGTCTCATCTATCGTGAACAGAGCTTCAGTTTGACAGTGTCATCCGAGCCAGTAGTTGTAGACTGTGTCATTGGATGTTATTCTGCCCTCCTGCACCAAGGACACATAAAATGGAAAACCCTGAAAAGAGCTTCTGAAAATATTAGCATTTTTACGTTTATATGACAATTATATGCCTCTTTTCATGGGACAGGCTTACTCAGTGTCATTTATGCATATAATGTTTATGCCCATTATGGAGTCATTATACTTTTCTAATGGATATTTCATTCTATGCTGAGGGTTTTACCATACAAAAAGATGCTTGTATGGGATATTTTGGAACAGAGAGATTCCCTTGCTGTCTGAAGCTCAAAAGGTTTTTCTCTCAGTTGTATTTGACTATTTTCAAGCTATGTCTAAAGTATTGGTATCATGCATCACTTCCTCTCACACTGACAGTCAGTCAATCAAAGCCATTAGTTAAGCTGAATATCGCAACTGAAATGGTAATTCAGTACTATTGTTATTTTACTGATGCTTTTCTCCAAAGTGACTCACAATGTTACGCCCATTACCCCTTTGTACCCCCGCCCGATGTTTGGCAGGAGCCTTGGCTGTACGGTGGTGGAGATGCTCACAGAAAAGCCGCCTTGGGCAGAGTATGAGGCCATGGCAGCCATCTTCAAGATCGCCACACAGCCCACTAACCCCACTCTGCCGTCGCATGTGATGGAGCATACACGTGACTTTGTGCGTTGCATTTTCGTGGAGGCTCGCCGTCGGCCCACTGCAGAAGAGCTGCTGCGACACCCCTTCTCACAGGTTCTCTGCTGACAGCATCTGTGTTGGACGCCAGCAAATCTGTTCCCTTTTATGCTGTTTGCAGTGATCAGTGCAGAAACATCTTCAGAATCTTTGGGGTTGTTGCATTGAAGATATGTGTGATAGTCCCAGACACTATACAGCTGTAACTGTACACTGGGGGGTGTTGTGATCTCTCACAAGATCCCAGGAACGTGGCTACTGTGCATATGTGTGTTTCTGGGACCTTATTTGTGCATCTGAATTGATCCTGAATACCAAAGACTTCCCTCCTGCTCAAAATAAATTGTGGCCAAAAATCAGGGGTTCTGTACCCACACTGAGTGTTTACAAGCAGGAGATTATTATAGACACTCACTCCAGATGATTTCTTTAAGCTGACTTGCTGTCTCCAGAACCCCTGTCACCTTCCTGTAAGTTCTGCATTCACAGGTAAGCAGGCTGATATAACAGGAAACATCCTGTGTTCTTCAAGCCCATCACATAAGGGAGAAATAGCTGAGTGTTCTCACAGTTTGTGGCCAAATCAACAAAAAAAGCATAGGAAATTGATGTTTTTCTGTATCAAATGTACTTATTTTTGTGTTTTTTAAAGGAATGATTATTGAGTGGTGGTGACTGTGTTCAGTGTGGCACGTGAGTATTGTGTTTGTTTAGGAGGATATTTCAGGTGCTGAAGAACTGCCCTATACTCATCACACCATTTGTTTGTTTTATTTAGATCTCTAGAGAAATGCACTTTTAAAAGAATGTAAAATGTTGCCTCTTTTATTGTCATTACTTATTTCTTTTTTGTCATTTAAGGTGAAACTGCTTCTACATTATTTATATTTCCTTGTCCATTGGACTGTATTTTTAATGTATGAATATAGATACAAATATATTTTTATATACTAATGTCATTCTGACATTTTTAGAAGTATGAAATGAGAATTGGATTATATCCTTGGAACAAGCTGGGTTTTCAGAAATTCAGCAGTGGGTGAGTGAGTGTTAACTGTATGAAACACCAGGTAAGGGGTGTGTGTGTGCGTGCGCACGCGCGCTTGTGTCTGTTACAGTACTGTGCAAAAGTTTTAGGCAAGTGTGAAAAAACTGCTGTAAACTAAGAATGCTTTCACAAATAGAAGTGTTAATGGTTTATTTTTATCAATTAACAATGCAAAGTGAATGAACAGAAGAGAAATCTAAATCAAATCAATATTTGGTGTGACCACCCTTTGCCTTCAAAACAGCATTAATTCTTCTAGGTACACTTGCACACAGTTTTTGAAGGAACTTGGCAGGTACATTGTTCCAAACATCTTGGAGCACTAACCATAGATCTTCTGTGGATGTAGGCTGCCTCAAATCCCTCTGTCTCTTCGTGTAATCCCAAACACACTCGATGATATTGAGATCAGGGCTCTGTGCAGGCCATACCATCACTTCCAGGACTCCTTGTTCTTCTTTACACTCAAGATAGTTCTCAATGCCTTTGGCGATATGTTTGGGGTCGTTGTCCTGCTGCAGAATAAATTTGGGGCCAATCAGATGCCTCCCTGAGGATATTGCATGATGGATAAGTATCTGCTTGTATTTCTCCGCATTGAGGACACCATTAATCCTGACCAAATCCCCAACTCCATTTGCAGAAATGCAGCCCCAAACTTGCAAGGAACCTCCACCATGCTTCACTGTTGCCTGCAGACACTCATTGTTGTACCATTCTCCAGCCCTTTGCCAAAAAACTGCCTTCTGCTACAGCCAGATATTTCAAATTTTGACTCATCAGTCCAGAACACCTGCTGCCATTTTTCTGCACCCCAGTTCTTATGTTTTCATGCATAGTTGAGTTGCTTGGCCTTGTTTCCACGTCAGAGGTACGGCTTTTTGGCTGCAATTCTTTCATGAAGACCTCTTCTGGCCAGACTTCTTCGGACAGTAGATGAGTGTACCCGGGTCCCACAGGTTTCTGCCAGTTCTGAGCTGATGGCTCTGCTGGACATCTTCTGATTTGGAAAGGGAGCAAGCATGATGTTTTTTTTTTTTTTGTTTGTTTTTTTTTTAAATCTACTGCACTAAGTTTTCTTGGCTGACTGCTCCGTTTACGGTCCTCAATGTTGCCCATTTTTGCTTCTTCAAAAGAGCTTGAACAGCACATCTTGACACCCCAGTCTGCTTTGAAATGTTTGCCTGGGAGAGACCTTGCTGATGTAGTATAACTACCCTGTACTCAGTCTTGCCAGGGTGTGTGCCCTGTGACATGAAACTGTCTTCCACAACCTCACCTTTGTAGCAGTTTGGCTGTTCCTCACTCAGTTTTAAGCCTCCTACATGGCTGTTTCTGTTTCAGTTAACACCTGACTATTATCCTACAAAATCCCTGACTTTGTGCAAGTGTACCTAGAAGACTTGATGCTGGTTAGAAGGCAAAGGGTAGTCACACCAAATATTGATTTGATTTAGATTTTTCTTCTGTTAACTCACTTTGCATTTTGTAAATAGCTTAAAAAATAAGCTATTGGAATGTATATTTGTGAATGCATTCTTATTTTACAACATTTTTTCACACCTGCCTATATATCTCCCCTGCTCAAAGACTTTGTATTTTCACAGTATTTGCTAAAACCAAAAAGGAATTAGAAATACATTGAATTGGTGCCTTTGTGGTTTGCATGTACTGTTGCAACAGTGCTTACCACAGTAAGAGGGGATCAGCATATACAGTAGAGAACCATTTGACAGGATGATCTCAGCCCAACTTCACCACCAAATCCATAAAATATAAATGTCAAAGATGTGCAGTAAGACATCTCTCAAGTAAAAATGTTGCTGTCATTATGACCAAAGTAAAAGATATGAGACCATAATTTTGCCTGATGTGACAATTTTGTTTAACCCAGGGTTCATCGGATGGACTACTTCTGCTGCACAAGTAATCGTAGTATACTGTAGTGTACTTGTAGCTGCACCATGTTTTCAACATCCTTTGTTCTGAAAGCCTGCTGTGAAAAAGTAGCTGTCTGCTTCTCATTATTCCTGGAACTATACCTTAACAAGAGACAATGGCTCTTAAACCTCTGGGTTAATCAGAAGACTTTTATATTTATAGAATAAATTTAGATATATGTATGTCCTACAATACCACTCAAAAGTTTGAGCATACTTAGCTGACAGGAAGGGTGTGAATGTGGAGTGAATGCTGCCATCTGTCAAGTAGAACATGAACCTTCAAGCTCTACTGCCAGACCCTGTAGTGTGTGCTCATGTCAATTTAGCTCAACGGGTCTTCCAGTGCAAACACTGTTTATCAACTTTATGCTGAGTAAAGCTCAACAGTTTATTCACTTTTTACATCTATTTTAAATAAATATGTGTAAGGAAAGTTGTGCTGGGGCTCTTTGCAGTTCTGGTCAATCCGTTTACATGTGAAGGTAAGCACAAAGTGAACATTTGATACTGTAATATCAGTGTCAGTCTTTGTGGTGGTTCAACAGCTGTTTGGTTGTGCCAGCGTTTGCTCACTGTGTTGACATCTTCACGCTTACAGCTGTGTGTGAGCTGGAACCCAGAGTTATGCAGAACACCGAGCCGGATTTGGAGACCACTGTGGCATTTGTAATCACACGCCCAGGGGTTCTAAATCTATGTGGACAATACATGAAAGACCATTTCCATGAATGAGGCCTTTTGTACGGAGGGGAAGAAAGAAAGAAAGAAGTAACTTGTTGGATTACTGGATGCTGTCTGAGGCCCATAAAGAACCCCGGGGAAGACAGGAAAAAATTGGCAGGAGCGATTTAATCCAAATGGTCGCTTGATGTTTCAGTAGAATTGCGGTAAAAATCCTCCTTGTTTCTGCACCTGTAGCCTGTGAATGACCTTTATTAGCTTCTAAAGGTGACTAAACACTTTAACTTCTCCAGTACACTTGGGTGTGCAACATTTTGATTTATCTTCCATTGTTCTGAAAACACAGTTGAGATAAGTACAATAGTTTATTTGTGTCTTGTCACACTTTGCAGTGTTTTATTGAGAGATTATTTGTTTTTTTTTGATTGTCAGCTCACGTAAAATTATGGAAAAGTTAAGAAAACTGGCCTTGTGGCTTTTCCTCATGCCTAGCAATCCCACTCCCCTTCTCATACCCCTCTTTTCCCACACAAAGAGCCCATTGTCCCCTGGGACTCAGTCCCAATGTTTTGTCCTCTCCTACTGTTGTTCAAACTTCCCATCACCATGCTATGACCTAAGAAATTTGCTGAGGTGCACAGTAATTCCTCATGTAGAACCCTGCCTCCTGGTCCCTTTTATTCTGCCCTTTGTACAGCTACTGCCAGAAAACTTGGAGGGGGGCACAAATCTCTGGACCTTTGCATTTGTCTGCATCCAGCTACTCACACATCCTTGTTCCCTGCAACTGTGGTGTTGCAGTGGAAGTGCAGTCCACAATGAACTGCCACAGGCCATGTGACAGCAGAAGCCATGTGTGTGAGCCAGTAATCTGACTGCTCGCCCTCATCTGTCTATCACATCCATCTCTGGAGAGAAAAAGCGAGTAAAATCTCCCACGATTTCCTGCTGTTAGCAGAAGACAGATCCTCATTCGTCCCAACCGGCCGGGCTATCAGTCTACATCGCCAGGCTTTTGTTTACATCCGTCATTGAACAGTGGTTTCTTTCTGCTGAGTTTTTATGTTTTGTCTTCATCTTGACTGATGGAGAGAAGGATGTTCCGGGAGAGGCTCTGGACCACCGTGGCTCCGACCAGGATTAAGCAGTTAATGATGATGGATGAATGGGTGAGTGCACATTTATTATGATTTAAGGTATTAACAGGATTAAGTGAAACTTAACTTGTGGCACGATATTTTTGACCTCAGGTTTTCTTCAATTAACAGTTAAACTCCATTAATAGCTCCAATTAATCCAATTAATAATACAGTGAAATCATTCCATTATGAGAAAGACATGCAAATTACTGTTATTTAAAATATGGCGAAATAATCATTACAGACTTGCAAAATCACCTGAAATCCCAAAATAAGCACTGCATGCAATATAATGACCACATTAGCTTATCTTGTTATATTTCCTTACTTTAGTTCTTTCTGTGAGAACACAGAAAGTCAGAGAAGATTAACCTTTGTTCATGTAACTGTGTTGGAATAACTGGCTTGTTGATATTCCCGGATACGATTCACAAACCGGAAGCCTGGTTTGCCGCAGTGCCCCTCCGTGTGAAGGTCAGCAGGGGAGTGGACAGCTGCCCGGCAGTTGGTACCCCATAGACGGATGGTTTGTGCAACATCAGACCTGCCAACCTGCTAGCGCCCAGCAATTAGTGCTGACCAGCAGGGCTCCCACAGGACCGCAGCACAGTCCCATTGTGTCCTGTGTGTTTTGGAGCTCCACTGACCCGTTGCATCTGTCTGCTTTCATTAAACCCTTCGGCAGCACCCCCTCCAGGCTGCCACTCGGTCCAAAACAACATCAGCAGCAATACAACATTTTGTTATGGTGTCTTTTGTTTACTGGGCTCTTGCTGTCAACACCTGCGATGTTGCTACCTGCTTCAATGAGGGCTTTGTGGGAATCATGGGATGGTCTGGTTGTGTCTGTAGGGATTGCAACCGGCGCATTTTTTTATAGCCTAGAGTGTGTTGGTGCATGCAGGCGGTCAGAAGGTGGCTATGAAAGCTGTTACTGGGGCAGCAGAGATGACAGTTAGATGGCTGTGGATCAGAAGAGGTGAAGTATGGTTCCAAGGTAGCACTACCTGGTCCGGTTGCCTAGGTGAGGATGTGTGATGTTGAAAGACGGTTCACATTTATAATAGAACTGTATCTCAAGGTGCAGATGTTCTGTTCAATGTTTTATGACAGGTTTAGAGAATAGTTTTGGTTCCAGCGTGGCACCACCTTGCACCCTCTTTTTCATATCCTTTCAAGTAAGATCACAGACTGAAGCAAAAATTCAACATCACTAAGGTTAACACCTGACTGCTTTTCACTTTGCTACAGACAAGTGAAAGAAGTGCTGAGATTTGATTTTGTCTGAAAGATGCACTGAAACTAGCAGCCCCATTGGCTGGCTGACTGAAGTAACCCAGGAGCACAAAGAGCAGCGCTGGAATAAGAGTTCTACTCCTGATGGAAACCCTTTCTTATGCTTCAGCCTAAGGTCTTCCTACAGGACACATGAATCTGCAGCTTGACTCAACTTTGTGCTGATTTAAAGGCGTTTCAGTGGTGCCAGGAGGGTCTCTGCTGCACCTCTGCTCCCAGCTCTCCTCATCCACATCCATGAGGCCCCCCCTGCCTCCAAATATTTGTCTGATGGAGCAGATCGCCGCAGAGACCAGATCTGAGGCAACTACTATAGGGCTGAGAAATATCCAAGGAGGCTGCAGAATTTGTGTTCTAATGATGATGAGACTGTATCATTAATCCTGCAGCTCTGAAGAACCAGTGACTCCAGAATGCCCTTGATTTAACTTCCATGAACACCCCCCACATCTGCCCCAGTAAACAAAAGCACCAATGAATGGTCCAATTTACTGTCTCCAGGTTCGCCTGGTTGTCTCTCAGGCTTGTTATGAACTTGGATGTCCCAGTCAGTCAAGAAGAGCTCCTCACTGGTCTGATAGCTCAGTTAAAGTTACATGCACTCAGGAAAGAGTTATTTATTAATGAAATGTAGACGTGTCATCGTTTTTCACTCACACAAAAATGTGGTATCAGTCGAGCCAAAAATCCAGAACTGCTTGAGTGAGAACATCCCGCTGTAAAGAAGAGGTAAAATCTCAGTGTTTCCAGCTGCTTATCTTCTTTTTAACTGACACAACCACAGGTATCCTTCTACTCAGGAGCCCAATGTGTTCCCAGAATTCGGTATGTAAGGTGAAATCTTGAAATTGAAAATGTAATTACCATTACAGCACAAACTTTGAAAATTCCCTCATACTCGGTTCTTCTTACTCCTTAAAGTGAAAAATCAGCCTCGTATTTGATCGCAACTTGGTAAAAGGTATTAAATAATTGTACTTGTATGCACGAAAACTTGTAATATCAAAGACTCATTGTTTCAAGGGATACCCGTACTTTACAAAGTTGATGCCTTAAAATGTGGCCTTTTGGCAGCTGTGAATAACACAGTGCGTTATCACCACAAATAACCTGGTAGTATTCGCTTTATTCTTCATATCAGTTTTGTCAATCTTAAGTGCTCAGTGTCAGACTCTAAATATTAAAGCAGAAGTGAAACAGTGCACTGCCAAATGAATAAATGTAGACGCTCAGAAAATCATAAGACAACTCTCATTCAACATTTTATAAATGCAGCAAAATATCTTTGAAAATGTATTGAGCTGAACTCCCCAGGTCTTTTGTGGTTTTTTTAGCTTGACTTTCCATGGCAACCAGTGAAAAGGCAATTGAAATGGTGCCCTGATCGTCTTTTAAGAGCTTGTTTAGTTAATGCAAGTTCCAGTGGCACCCAAAGACATTTTATCTCCAAAGAAATAAAGTGCCTCAGCTTTGCTTGTTTACCAGCTGTGCTTGCAAAGGCTTTTTTTTTTTTTTTTTTTACTTTAAGACCATTGTTAGATTAAAAACCTTTATTACTACGTTATTAGGAGTTACCTGATCAGAATTCTGAATATAGTAACTATGAATGTGATAAATATCGGACAAATAACCTGCTTTAAACAGTGATGGAATGAAGCTGTGTTTTCAGGTGGAGAGACCTATCTTTTAATGCAAAGATGTCAAGATAGCTCTCTGTTTCATTACTGGAAATGTACAAATGAAACACAGAACTTAAGGAAATAGTGAAATTATGTGGGCAAATAATTTTTCCTGCTGAAGGCCATCCGTTGGTTTGTATTGAATGGTTTTTTTATTTGACGTTATTGCCATTTATTCAGCTGATCAGCAGAGTGCTTTGTTATCCAAGTTAAGACTGAGGGTCACCCAAACCATGTACAGATTCATTCACTTATCTTGATAATGTAACTGTTACAGAAGTGTGGAACTCTTCATCCAGCATGCTGTTTAGAAAACCAGTTTAAATCAAAACATTAGTAACAAAATTATTACTTATTGTACATTTCTGTGTACATTTTTCCTGTTTTTTAATTTGAAATTAACGGAATGTAATGTATCACGTTTATTCCTGTATTTGCTTTAATATTCAGGTGAATTTTCATATTAAAAGCTAGCTAATGTAAATGCATTTACCAGTTTTTGAGGAAATGTAAGAGATGCTTTTGATAAATAATAACAAAATAATTTTTCCCTGTGTTGTTTTTCAAAACCTATACATATGCAAATGTGCTCTGTTGCATCACACGCTGTAAAACGCTGTGTGAAATAGGTTGTCGAGGACTATATAAAGCGTAAAATCCATTCTGTGCAGGTTCCAAAATGGTAGTCTAAGTACTACTATCCTGGTAATCCCAGGATTTACTGTGGTATTTTGGTCGCCAAAGCGCAAACACATTGCACACCATGTGAGTCACCTCTTGACTGGAAGAAGGAGGACTCTGGTTAACAGCTCTCATTTGTCTTGCTCCTGCTTTTCTTGCCTTTCTGTACATGTGTGAGTGGCCGTTGGAGCACCATCTGACAGAATCCTATTTATGCGTGGGGACTCTGCTGGGAAATGTCGGTAGCTGACTGGACAAGCACAAAGAATCTCTGGCACACAAGACTTGAGGGCCCCCCTCACCATTCCACACACACACTAACTCAGCACTCCCCTCCCTGCGACCCGCCTGGATTCAGGGGTGCCCTCTCTCTATAAAAGCCCCCAGCACCCCGTCAGCCTTCACTGCTAACCATGGAGAGCCAGAGAGTGCTATCATCCTACAGGAAGCGTTTTGGGGGTCAGGGGACCAGTGGGGGACGCCTCAGTCTGTCCTCCACCCGGTACTCCCTCCTCAGCAGCCCCAGGACCACTCGCATCTCAGGGGGGACACTCCTGCTGGGTGCCGGGACCGCGGACCGACTGGACTTTTCGGCAGACTCGCTGCTGAAAGCCCAGTTCCGCGAGACTCGTACCAATGAAAAAGTGGAGATGATGGGGTTGAACGACCGCTTTGCCAGCTATATTGAGAAGGTGCGCTTCCTTGAGCAGCAGAACAAGGTGCTGGTGGCCGAGCTGAATCAGCTGCGGGGCAAGGAGCCCAGCCGCCTGGGTGACATCTATCAGGAGGAGCTGCGGGAGCTGCGTCGGCAGGTGGATGGCCTCAGTGCCGGCAAGGCCCGTCTGGAGATCGAGAGGGACAACCTGGCGTCAGACCTGGCCATGCTCAAGCAGAAGTAAGGAATTGTAGTACATCTGTGTGTCTGTGGAAATAGCAATACACTTGAGTCTCCCACTTCTGTCAAGCTTTTGCTAGTCAGGGAACTTTTATTGTCTTATTTCAAGAATATTTCACTATACTGATGCATTGCTGCAGTTGTACATGTTGGTTATTAGTATTCAGTCGGGAAATATTGTGACCAACTACAAGAGTTTGATGAAAGTCTTGATCCTACACAACAGTTCCTCGGTGGTGTGTATAGGGATGCAGGTTCAGGCCATCAATAGACAAACGTTGCCACACTGGAATAACACCAGGTTACCCAAGACCGAGCAGCGTTGAGGAAAAATCTGCATCACAAAGATCCCCCTGGAGTTATGCTGTCCTGCTGCTCCTGACACTCTACTTCAGTGACTGTTTGAATGAACAAATTGAACCTTCTTAAAATCACAACTGACCTAAAATGCTTTATGAAAATAACGTTTATGGATTGAACTATGAGAAAAGTTAAATTTGTAGTACAAGTATATAGTGCATTAGACAAAACTTTTCTCAGCTTGTTGTGCTCACTTTGTGAAGTTGTTGAATTAGCATGGGTGTGCTTTACAAGAAGGTAAACTAAATTCTCAGTTAAGATTGCACTGTGAACTGCTAAAGCAGATGTCCATGTAGAACTGCTCAAGTAAAAACCTAGTCTACTTTATATGTGCAAATGATGTAAGCTTCACTTCTGTGCAATGAAAAGGGAGCCACTCCTTCTGCTTTGAATAGTAAGTTATTCAAGCAGACGCTGTGTGCTTTTCTCTCTGCACAATAGAGCGACTGGGTCTTTGTATGCAGGCAGTTGCGGGTTACGCCGTTTTCCTTTATTGCGGTGTGAGCGGTATGAGCAGCAGCAGTGGGGGTGGGAAGCACGGTACATTCTCACACTGCACAGTCTGGGACAATGAATATTAAAAAGTTGAGTAGGGCCAAATTTCAGCAATCTTTTGCAAATATTTAGGTTTTATTTTCTTTTATAAAGTCCTATTTAACAGTTTAACAGTTTTGACTGCACTCCAGTTTTGCAATAATTGCTCTTTGTCCAAAAGTGCATGTTCGAAGTGGGTGTTTCTTGAGATGCCCTTTAGTTACTAAAATTCTTAAAAGATCAAACTGCAGAGTTTGACACAACAGAATTAGATGGGATCAGCACTGGTAAAATGAGAAAGGAGAATTCAGAAAGTAATATCCTGTGTCAGAGGAAATAAAGGTGGAAAACAAAGGGTGCATTATGAAACCCAAAGGGCACATGCCAGTATTAGAAATGCAGTCTGCGTCTATTGTGTCTGTCTAGATGGGGGATTACAGCTTGCTGGTGGGCCTGCTTGGGTCTGTTCTATTGGAATTCAGTTTTGGCCATAGTTTTAGTTCATCCTTTTAAAACTCTTCCACAGCCTTTGCACAAATAAAAAGCTCTCTGAGCTGGCTGGTCATCCCCTGTTTGCCTCAGTATCTTGTTCTGTCAGGAGACTACAAAAGCATTCATGTAACAACACATTTAGAGAGAAATGAGATTCTTCTTTTATTCAGATTGAAAGGAAAAATATACCTTCCAGCATTAACAATGCATAAATAATCCTGATGTTCAACATGCTATGTTTCAGTTGCATGTTAATATGAAAGGTGTCATTTTTGGACTAAGAGGGCACCATCAGCCATTCTAGTTCTATAGAGGTGGAGGTCCAGTGCTAAAACAGAACCTTTATCTTCTGTCAAATTGAATACCTTTTGAAGTTCCACAGAAATCATTTCTACTCACTGTAATGCATTATAGCATTCTAATGTCAAGTTTTTAGTTATGGAAAACAGGCAGCAGTCGTGTTGAATGTGCATCACTTAAGCTGATGTCCATCACATGTCTGACCAACTGGAATAGCCCTGAAACCGCCACCCCTGTCTCTCCCGAACATCTTTCTCCCCCTACTAGTGCCCCTTCTCCCATGAAATTGCTCGTAAAGGGGATGTGTAACTTGTGTGAAAGTGTGGGGCCAGCAGACAGGGTCTTGGTGACAGGGTAATTGTAAGGTCTTGCAGCAGGGTGGTACCGAGGCCTGGTAAACACCAGCAGTGAGGATCAACAGTGTGGTCACTTTTGTCATGAGAAAGAGGGGATAGGGTTTACAGCTGCAGATCCAAAGATCCATTCTCAGTCTCTACAGTATGCAGGTGTCTGTTTGCACAAACGTAACAGGTGTGTGCATATGTTTGTCTATAACTTCCCACTGATGAGAATCAAAAATACAGTTTTATTAAGAAATAAAAATAGAGAACAAAGTCAGAGCACAAGGCGTTGGGCTGATCACCACCCAGAGGTCTTATTCCCCTGATGTGCAACACCAATGGCCTATGTAACATTTATAAGTAATGTATATAACACATTGCTTTTTTTTTCCCCCCTTGATAACTGTGATTTGGTCTTTTTCCATTAGACTGCAGGATGAGCTCAACCTGCGTACGGAAGCAGAAAACAACCTCAATGTCTTCAGACAGGTGACTAGAATTCACTGCCATGTTACACACTTTTAGGGAGATAACTTTTTTACGTTGCATTTCGACCTTTTTTCTACCTGCCTAAACCCTTCTTTGCTGTGACCCACCTTGTGTGAAGGATGTGGATGAGGCCGCCCTGAATCGTGTTCAGCTGGAAAGAAAAATCGATGCACTGCAAGATGAGATTAACTTCCTGAAGAAGGTCCATGAAGAGGTGATCCGCTTGTTGCTCAGCAAAAACACCACAGTTTTCACTAAAGAGGTTAAATGAAGAAAAATACTGCACTTAGCGGATTAGTATGGAACCAACCAACAAAGTTTTTGTGTGGAAGCACAATAAAAAAGTAACATTAATAGTATATACTGTAATAAGCGAATATCAGCAGCACAATAGGTTTAAAATCCCAAATTAGTTTCACATCTTTCTCTGCTCTTCCATGGTGCACATTTCACACATTTATGTGCATCTGAGGGAGCACGATTATGCAAACTACGAGAAGGTGGCCATCCAGCATGGCAGCCACCCTATTGCCCAAAAAATATCAGCCAGTATCTGCCACAACTAGTGCTTTTGCTTCTACATATGCTTACTCTATGAGCTCATTTAACACTGAGCATTATCTCATTTAATCTAAGAATGAAATGCAGCTGAAGACAAAGAAAGCTGATTCATTTTTAAAAAGTCATAAAGGTCTTGACAGAACAGTGACTCACCTGGACTGAATAACTGGTACCAACAAGATGTAAATAAATGGGAGGTTTTTTTAATTTAACACAAGCTTCTGTTTTCATCTTCACCCCTTAACCCTGGAGTTCCAGCATTGAACAATTTATGAAACTTTGTCACTTGAGGTGGCAGGCTGACACTCGGTGCTGTACACAGCAGTTCCATTAATTTGCCCGGTTTTTACTCTGATCAGGAACTGCATGAGCTGCAGGAGCAGCTGAGGGCCCAGCAGGTTCATGTGGACATCGACGTGTCCAAACCAGACCTGACAGCTGCACTGAAGGACATCCGACTCCAGTATGAGGCCATGGCTGCTTCCAACATACAGGAGACAGAGGAGCTGTACCGCTCTAAGGTCTGTTCTTCCTCTTGCCCCTTGGTTACCCTCTTCTGTTTCTCCAGGGTCTTCATCCCTAGAATCAGGCTCTTTCTTCCATTCTTCAGTGGCATAATGCTTTTATATTTTAGCAACAATTCACAAAATCTAAACTTATTTTCACCAAAAAAACCTAGAAATTAGTTAAATGTAAACATTTTCCCTTATGCTTTTCAGTATTGATGATTTTTTTTTTTTCTGGAGTGTCTGTAAAATTCAAAATCTGTAAACATAAAATCCATTAAATGACAAAATTATTATCCATACTAGAGAAAATGTGAGCCATTCACAGGACTTTTTTTCACAGTGGCTTCCATGCTAATCTGTAGCATAATGTCTGCTAATAACTGCCTTGTCCAGTTTGCCGACTTGACTGATGCGGCGAACCGCAATAGCGAAGCCCTGAGACAGGCCAAGCAGGAGGCCAATGAGTACCGCAGACAGATCCAAGCTCTAACCTGTGATCTTGAAGCTCTTCGTGGAACCGTGAGTTTTCTCCTGATAAATTTTCACCTTGCATTTTAAACACGAAACATGGGTAAAGCTAGATTATAGTGACAAACATTGTATTTGCAGGTATACAATTAATATTTTTTATTTGTCCTCAATGTATGCAACATATGCATTTTTTTTTTTTTTTTTTTTTTACATATTGAGCCATAATTTAATCCATAATGTCACGGTTGAACTATAATAATAACATTTTACGTTGAACATTTGTATGCTTTAACATGTTATTAATCGTGGCGCATTATGGGAACTTTCTCTTGTCCTGGAAGAATGAATCTCTTGAGCAGCAGCTGCGGGACTTGGAAGACCGCTTTGCTATGGAGAGCGCTAACTACCAAGACAGCACAAACCGCTTGGAGGAGGAGATCCAGACCCTGAAAGAGGAAATGGCTCGGCATCTGCAGGAGTACCAGGATCTTCTCAATGTCAAGCTCGCCCTGGATATCGAGATTGCCACCTACCGCAAGCTCCTGGAGGGGGAGGAGAGCCGGTGAGGAAAGGGCTGGGATGGTTAAAGACCAAAGAGGAGAGGGGGGGTGCAAGAGCATAGAGGAAATGGAAGATTGCTCTCCTGTGGTCTAAAAGTTGGGTTGGTGGAAGGGATGGCATCTTGAAGCTGCTATATGGGGCATAAGTTTGAGGCTCAGTGGAGTGCAGAGAGAAGATAGCCAAAAGGCAGCAGAGGTGAGAAAGAAGACATAATGCAAGAGGAAGTCCAGAATATATGAAAGACATAAAATTTTGCAGTTCACTACATAATTATGACAACTGGTATTTTTAAAAAAATCAAGAATATCTGTGAGTGGATGCTATATTTGAGTTCTGTATTTTAGGGAGAGCCATTACAATAGAGTGGATTGGTATAAAACCAGCATGAGTTTGTCACATAACTGAAAGATCTGAACTGTTTCTGAGCTTGAGTCTTATGTTCTCTTTAGGATCACTGTTCCAGTGCAGAGCTTCTCTAATCTTCAGATCAGAGGTGAGACATGCATTGTCACATCAAGCTGCAGCACCATTGCACCAAGAGGCAGCAGAAGCTCACTGGGATGCTTCCACTTCTCAAACTACGAATTGCACATTTAGTTAACTCATTGCCCGTCATTCGACTTTGTGAATTTCGACATTATGTATTTCTGCTGTAGCTTCGAGAATCCTTGTCTACAAACTGGCACATTAGTAGCTATACTGGCTTCTTGAAACACAAAGACACTCGGGCAGAAATGTGAGGAGATGAACTTGGGTGGCCTCAACACCACTTCAGGACAGCAGTACTTAACCTGTTAGGCAGGTTAGATGAAGGTGAGCACAGCAGGGAAAGGTACTGGAAGTAAACCTTAAAAAAAACTTATTTTTTTTTCCCCCCCCAGAGTCCAGCTTGGATACCAAGCTCTCCCATGATGCCCATGTCAAGAGGAGCATCCTGGTGCGAACCGTGGAGACCAGAGATGGAGAGGTACGTCCACGTAGCATGCTGTGTCCAAATCCCTATGGTCTTGTTTTATACGTGGTGCAGTCATTAAGTTGTAAAACTTGCCCCTGGGGTTGTGTTCATATTACATATGATGGTGTAACAGCATTAGATGGTGGCCAGACAGCTGCTGGTATGTCTGTCGTGGCCCAAACTACATGATAGCTACAAATAACAGTGCAGTTGACAAAAGGGAATTTGTCCCACACAGATCCAGCAGAGGTCGCCATGTATAAACAGTCACAGTCCTCACAGCCAGGGTCAGCAGCTCTAGCCCTCACTGGCCCCAGTGGTTGTGTGTGTGTGTGTTTTAATAATAAAGCACAGCATGTAAAAAAAGTGTAATTTTATTTTTTCATAATCAAGATCATGTGTTACATGTATCTCTGGTGCCATATTGATAAGTAAAACTTGAGATGTTCCTTTTCATGTTTGCACTATATAGGTTATTGTTCCCATGAAAGATGGGACTAAGTTTTAATTTAAATTTAGTTTAGTTTAATGTGACTTCAGCTGTGCAATTTTGTTTAAACAGCCTCTCAGCCAGAGATGATTTATTTTGAAAATATGACTTCAGCTGGACTCAAAGCAAATGATCACAGAGCTGACCTCCCACTGCCTTACTGCCCTCCACAGGAAGCAGCTAGAGTCCTAGCATTTTCTTTCTTACAGGAACACCTGCAAACCCCATATTTTATTTTACAGCATATCCTCCCTCTGATTTCCATTATATTCAGGTGTTCATAAAATGGCATCTCTATGAAGCCACATATCATTTAAATAATAAAAATCATTTGAACATATTAACCAGACTCTTATGACAAAGTATCAAATTACAGAAATGTCCACCAGAAAATAAAGGCTAAGTTCCCATATATGAATAAAGGATTAAATCAAGGATTTACTTTGATTTTTATGGCTACAGATTTACTTTGGTGTCATGTACACCAAAAGCCCCATGGTTATTCTACACATTTGCAATTGCAAACCTGACTTTTCCACACTTAATTGGTAAAAAAAAAAAAAAGATATTTAATGTCAGTCATAAAGAAACTGGTGTCATAATTTAACAGATATAATCATATACTTTTATTGCCATCATGTAGGATCTTGGGAATTCATGTGTACTGAAAGTGATAAACTCTGCACAATAGCTGTATGTGTGCACAAGGAATTTGTTCCTTCTCTGCAGAATCACTGTACAAGTGCAGCAGTCAATAGACACACAGAAAGCCTTCCTGATGCGTTGGGTCAATCGGCACTGCTTGTTTGTGTTGCAGATCATTAAAGAGTCCACGGCCGAGAGGAAGGACATGCCCTAAGCGACCCATCGATGTTCACAATCAGCTTACTGACTATTCCCTATAACGCTAGTCTGCTGTGAACTCTGACCCTGCGATCCATCAGTCTCACCACTTCCCTCCTCCCTTCCCAACAAAGCACCAAACGCCTTGACGTCAGTTACGACTTTACTCCGTGCAGCCCCTTAACGCTTAACATCAGCTGTGCCCACCCCCTCAACACGTAAAGAATGCAGTAGGCTTAGATTTGTCTAATTCCTCAGAACATCTCCCCAGTTATTTTGCTAAGGCATCTTTGGTGGGGATTTAGAAGAGAGCAGCGACACTCGGTAAGAGGTAAATGGTCAAGGAGACCAGCTCTGGATGTTGCTGCCTTGTCTTAGTGAGCAAAGAGTTGGACAGCGATGACTTTTAGGTTGCAGTCGTCTCTCAGTGGAGACCAAGCTGATGTAGATTCTGTGAAAGCAGATGAACAGGAAGGTCATAGAGTGGAGGTGTGGCTGGAGCTCAGATGTGGTTGGAGTGTGTTAGAGCTTGTCCTTTGCATGTGAATGTCTGTAGGATGAAGTAGGTCGTAGTAGCCGGTTGCCCCTCCTCCCAGTTGTCCCCCATAGCCAGTGCCCCTGAATGTCACCTTCCACACAGCTACGCCACCTTGTGGTCATTTATAATATCAGTTGCCCCTCGCACACACAGGTGCTCATACAAAGTGCACTAAAACATCCCAGCATATACAAGGGCCTTTATCCTTTGTTGTGTATACTGGCAGGGACAGAAGCTGTGTAAGTGCAGCCAGTTTGAAGGCGACTGCTGGTGTTTGTCCATCTTCAGAGCCGCTGTGCTGACAAGGCTGTTTAGGTTAGCCTGAGTAACCTGGGTCCATGTCAAAACCAGAGATTACAAACACAGGCAGAACTCAACAAAATCTGGCCAGGATGGTGTAAACATGAGGTAAACGCGGTGTCCCAGCGAGAGGGAGCCCTTGTGGAACTGCAGGAGTAACAGCCAAGGAATAAAAGGGCAAGAAAACAAAGCAGATACCCTGGCAGCAATCCAGAAAATCATTTTATTAGATGTATTAGAATTACAGGTTTTCTGGATCTAAGGTTTAACTATCCCACCACCCCTTTTTAGTGTTCTCCTCTAAAACTGCATTTATCAGTCTCACCTCTTGACCCCCTCCCTCCCTTCTCACCGCCGTCATCGTCCTCTGTCACAGCACTTGAACTCAGTGGCTTTACCTTGTGGTTTATTTACTAGACTGGAGCACATTCTAGCAAAGCACAGCTCAATTTCTGCAAAATAATGGCAAAAATGTACCAAAATAATATCCTTACTGTTAGGAATGATGTTGTTTTAACAAGTTAACAATAATAAAAGGGCACAAAATTTAATGAACAACTGTTGTATGTATCGCATGTTATTTGACATTCATATTTTGGCCAAATGTGTTCACTTGTGTGTTTGCCATGCTAAATCACTGTCATTTCAAAAACAGGACACTGTGTTTACTAGGAACACCTATACAGTGGCCTGTTGCACCTCCTTTTGCCTTGTTGTGTTGTGCAGGAATGCTGCACTGTGCAGAAGTGACTGTTTGGTAGTTGCTGCAGGTTGGACAGCTTCACAGTCTTGTTGCAAACAACCTTTTCCACCTCATCACAAAGATGCTCGATAGGGTTGAGACCTGGGGGACTGTGCAGCTACTGCAGCTATGAAAACTCTCCACTGCGTTCCTGCAACCATTGGTGACAATATGGGCCATATGACGCGGTGCATCTTCATGCTCAAAGTGTCCATCCGAGTGGGATGAACTGTAGCCGGGAAGGGACGAACTGGGCCACAGCGATGTTCGGATACAAGGAATGTTTAATGCCCGCCCGGAAATCACTCGCCACCACCAGCTAGGGTTAGGGTTCTCATTAAATTTAATTGTAAATTTCACGTCTGCTAGCCCTTCAATACAGGTGAGACCAACACTATATGACCAGTGGGATTCCTCTTCATGTCAGACTCCACTTGCTGCCCTTGGGAACCATTGCCCTGCTTCAGTGTATCAGCATATACCTGTATCTGTAGCCATTTTTTCTTCACCTGTCACTTCTGAAATAGAAATGATCTTTGCCAAAAAGCACTCTGAAGATAGAAAGGAAATGCGACCTCGGATTCCCAAAGCTGGACACCTGGAGCAGTGCAGTAGGTCAGTTTTCCACTCGACTCTGCAGTGAATGTTAAGATTGAGGAGCAGCAGATGTCATGTAGTATCGGGCTTCTTTCTTATAGGGATTTTCACACCTGAAAATAAATCTTGCCCGTTGGAAGAAAAACCCGAAGTCGCAAACTGAACCGTTTCTGAGGAAAATAATTATAGGAAAACAGCAATTTAAACTGAGCAGTATCTTGTAGGTAATTTAGCTGAGGTTGAATGTATGAGTATTTATTCTGGGTTTGCTTCTTCCCATTCAGTCAAAGTTGTACACGGCGGTTTGTCCAGCAGCTAGGATGACTGAATGTCCATTCACATGCACAACGTCCTTCCTACCCGAAGTCATCTGTTGTGGAACGAGCAATTCAGGCCTTGTTTTCTACGAGCGCTCTCCTGGAACCCAAGCCTAAACACCACCACACCATCACCCAGAGACAAAAGGCTGCTGGTTCCAGTCAGCCGAGGGGACGACTCTGCACCACCATCACGTACATTAGGTGAAGCAGCAGTATGGGCTGTAGAGAGGGACTTTGTCACAAACTCCACCCTGACTCCACCTAGCTTCACCAGATGCTCGTCCATAAATCCAATTGACAGATCCTCTGGGGCTCCAGAAGATGCCCCTCCATCCTCACTGGGGGGTTGCCATTGTGTCCATTATCTGTACACTGGGACTAGCCACACTTCCTTATTTCATTTACGTCCATTGATTCACCGCAGTCTCTCCTTCTGCTGCTGACCATTATTGAGAAGACCAACCTGCCCTGGAGACACTCAGCTCATTATCTCATGTTCCAGAAATCTGTTTCCTTCCCAAACGTATAAATGACATATATTGTACTGTGTTCCTTGGTCGACGCATTTTAGTACGAATTTTCTGGATTTTGTTTGTAACTTTGTGTCTCTCCTGTACTTGCTTATTTTTTGTCCATGCCCCTTTGTTACTGGAAAACATTTATTATGACTTTCAAGAAAGAGCGATACAAAGAAGCTAACCAAAAATAGATGTATAGAAATAAACATAAATGAGCAGTAATTTTCCCCAAGTTAGAAGTATCTGACAGACTGGTAGCAGTAGGGGATTACTGGTGTATTTCCAGTTTGTCTTGGAGTCTACAGACCCCTTGCTGGGACATTTTTGACAGTATATACAGACCAGAGAGATTTGTGGGCAATAAAATAGAAAGCAGTCAAACATCTATCTCCTGAACTTCCATTTAAAAACTCAGTATAAATATGAAAATAATAGGGGGTACATTTATTGGTCCCTCGTAAATGTGCATTGCACAGGCAGGAACTTAGCAGCTGCTTTAAAACTGTCCAGCGCACTGTGGTTTGCACATAACAGGAAATCTACCACAAACTAACAATGAGGGGACTGAAGTGGGCCGTTGGTTTACTAGTTGTGCCCAGTTTAGTATATTGCCTGTAACTAGTCCAAGTTAACACACTAATTTGGTTAGGTGAGCAGGACCAAACAGTAGCCGATATAACACATTTTCTCTGTTTTCCACGCTAATCTCACTGTGCAGAAGGTGAACACCTGCCGTAACAGGAAGCCAGTGGAGCACCTTGGCCAAAACGTGGCATCAGCCTGCCCCCCCCACACACACGCATGCATACACCGCTTTCCGCCATCCTTTGCTGCACAGATCGTTGGAAATAACCCAGCGCCAGAAAAAAGGCCGGTCTGGCTAAAGTAGGAGTCAATCGAGTCACCCACCGCCTACGGGTTACATGCCAGTAGACATCTAAATTACTCTGTGCCCAAGCGAGCAGCATAAGTGGCTTCTGAGTTGGGACAAAAGCCAACTGCTTCAGATCTCAGAATGTGCAAATTACAACGGCGCAGGCAAGAGACCCTACAGCAAATTATTTATGTCTCAAATGCTCTACTAACTGTTAACTAGTAGGAGGAATGACAACATCACACAGAAATCACAAGAATGCATAGAAGTTCTAGCTGAAATACTAATGGTTTATAACCTGTTTTTGAATAAACAGTACTGAGCTTGAGTAATACACTCGCATGGCGGCTTATACGCAGTGCTCACCCTACTCACAGTTGGGCCTCCCCATATGAAGCACACAGACCAGATCTACAGGTCCAGTTACAGTTTCACTGACCGTTACAGCGGACAAGGCGTGGGGACTTGACTGAACATCGTTGCAGGTTGCTCGGGTTTTCCAACATCTCGGAAATGGCTGACCTCATGGGATTTTCAGACGCGCTACAGTCCCACAAACTCAGCAGTACTTTCCCTTACTTTACTAGAGTAGCCTGAACTGTCCCACCTCTCAAGCCAACACAGCATCTTTGGGATGAGCTGGAATGTGATGTTAACAGAATTAATGTGGCATCAGAACATCTGCAGAAACAGCAAAGTTGGACAAAGAACCCTTTGGAAACAATTGCAGCACCTTGTTGCTGGATCCCTGCTGTTCTGGAGTGAACAGAGGATCCTACTCAAGAGGTGTACCTAATAAAGTGGCTGCTGATAGTATATTCAATGCAGCAGAGCTCATTTTCTGACCTTCACACTGACTGCTCTGTCTCCATTGGGCAAAAAATCTCTTTTAGACAAAGCAAATCCACAAATCACTTAATTTTTGCTGCTCTTCGGTGTTGCTGACAGGGGAGCTTCATCTGAGACCGGGTCACTTCTTGTGACAGCAGAGGACAGGGATGGACAACAGGATGCTGGGAGACAGAAAATAAATACAAATATTTGAAGGGGCTGTGAACTTTACTCCAATAGGTACTGTTAACACTCATTGAATCTGAACCTTCGCTGTACACCGCTTACAACTGTTACTCCCTATTTCAGTCATACAGGAAGTCCAAGCTTTTCTGGTTGAGGACAAAAGTGAAAAAGGTCCCTTTGGAATCTGGAGGTCATGGATTTGAATCCCACTCACTTTGCTGCGATGAAAAAGGGGCCGATGGCTGTACAAATGGGCTTATGTGGCATTTCAGTCCAACATGGGCAAGGACGAGCCAAATAAATGCCAGTAATACAGGGCGATTCGAAAAGGACTGAACGTTTCAGTAAATCAGTAACTGGGGTTCATGTATATGAAACATTTGTAAAATTTAAAAGTGAAGCAGTTACTTTACAATTTGGTCTAGACACGATTATATGGTTCTCGGTCGGTTAGTAATAAATGTATCAAAGTGTTCCGTTGTTTTTGAATCCATCTGTATGTTGAGATAATAATAATAATAATAATAATAATAATAATAATAATAATAATAGTGAGGCATCATCTGCAACACAGTTAAATAAATATTAACGCGGTTACGAAATCCTGCCACGCAGCCCAAGGTTCCAGATGTTGTAACGGGACAGCGAGGCTGAGGGCGGCAGCGGGGAGGAGGTGCGCCGATCGGCGGCAGGAGCGGACCGGGCGGCTCATTTCCACCGAGGGCCACCGTCGGTGTCGCTGTGCGCTGCGCCCCCCCCCCCCCCCCGCCTCTTCCTCCCTCCCTCCCTCCTGGCCGTTCGCTGTCGCCGGCTGCACCCCGCGGAACTACGGCGCCGCCTCTCTCCCCAGCTGCCGCCGCCGTCTTTTGCCCGATTCCCGTCGTCATTTTTCTTCTTATAATTCACAAGTCGGCGGTTCGGCGCAGGCGGAGAGGCTCATGTGGGCCAGAGCCGGCGCGGTCCTCCGCCTTCAGGATGCC
Source organism: Heterotis niloticus (assembly GCA_018136845.1). Taxonomy (NCBI): domain Eukaryota; kingdom Metazoa; phylum Chordata; class Actinopteri; order Osteoglossiformes; family Osteoglossidae; genus Heterotis; species Heterotis niloticus. The sequence continues at coordinate 1,578,710 of CM030902.1, read as the reverse complement.
GGTGCGACGGGGCCACGTGGCTCCGCAGAACACCTACCTGGACACGATCATCCGCAAATTCGAGGGCCAGAGTGAGTAAAACAGGGCGCATCCCGCCCACACTGCGGTGCTGCCTCTACACGCAATAACGTCGAGCTCCAAAGTTTGCTTAGGGGCCGGAGAAGTCGTTGGCGTTCGCGTTCGCGTGTGGTCGAGTGCGGAGTTTGCACTTGACAGGTGCGCCTGAGCGCTTACCTGCGGTCCGACTCGCTGCGCGTTCCCTCTGCGGGATGCGACCTTCCGCCCGCAAACTCCAGTTGTCGCGGTTATGCGGCGACGGCAGAAGAGGAACAGCTTGTCATTTGCGGCACTGAGCAAAATATCCGCGCATAAACTGTTTGAATATGGGCTGCCAGTGAAGTACTTGGGCAGAGTGGGGGTCCGCCTTGGGCGCCAAGCACAAGGGGGCTTTCGGGATTGGAAAGAAAAGGGGATGGAAAGCAAACTTGGACTTTTGAGGGGATGTCAAGAGGTCAGATGATCATCCAGCCATTGTTTTTATTAGGAAGGGGTGCGCGGTGCAGGCTGGATCAGTGTACCTGCATCAGGCATAGTTTAACATTCACCGTTTCGTCACTTTAATGTTAGTCATTTAGTCACTTTCTCCAAGCATCTTTGGAGCAGCGCAGTCGTTCCCACGGTGTCGCAGCCAGAGGTTTGTGGCGTTCTGGTCCCGCTGACATTTTAGCAGAAATGCTGCTTTGGTGTCAGTGATGTTTGGACAGCAGTGTGTATTGCAGTGGAAATGAGACTTTTGTGTTTGCCTAATTTCATCTAAGCAAAAAAAAAAAAAAAAAACCAAATGAAAATCTGTTCTGGATCCATTGTTTTTGGGACTGATTTATAACTCAGAATGAGTGAATATAAGCAAGCGCTTCTCTTTGAAGTTCAGTGAAATAATCTCTCAGTCTGTCTTTTGTTGATAGAAATTTGCATAGCAAATCATGATTTCAAATAAGAATTCTGTAAAAGTTCTCAGCTAAAAGCAGTTTATTACAAAGGCAGCCTAATTCAACACATGCTATTATTTTTATACTTTTTAACATTTTTTACTCAAGAGTTTAGTTAAGCAAAAAAACATTGTATGTTGACCCAGAACGTATTAAAATTTTATATAATAGTTTGGAGAGAACAGTGCCTTCGTATCAGAACACAGCGAGTTCTTTAACCACTTTTCCTTGTGCAGGTTGCCTTTCTCTGAGTCACTGGGCGCTAGACTGGGGGGGGCTACACTTTGGATTGGACACTGCAGGCTAGACACACAGACACATTCACACAACCTCAAGGGCAATTTTTGACCTGTCGAAGTGATTCGTGCCTTTTGGACTGTGGGAGGAAACAAGAGCACCCAGAGGAAACCCACACACACACAGGGAGAGCACGCAGCTTCCCCACAAGGACAGATCCAGATTGTCTGCCCTCAAACAAACATCATTTGCAACGGCAGCATCACCCGTTGTGCCTCTGTACTGTAAACTGATTTGACATTTTTGTAAATTTACCTGAAGGGTGTACCCTGTGTCACACCCTAGGCATTCTGGGTAGATTCTGGACCCCTGAGACCCTGCTCTGGACAAGCAGGTACAGCTAATGGAAGAATGAATTAATGAAAATGTATTATAAAATTACATTGGAATAAGAATTTTTGTTACAAATATTTTTGCTTTTTCAATCAGTTGTAGGTGGTGTTTTTTGCTTGGGAACCAATTATTTTTTCCATATAAAATGCTAGCAATATTGATGCCTCAATATTGGAAATTTGCCAAATGGTGTGACTTTGTTAAATGAATTAACCCTGCAGTGTACGGCTGCATTCTGTTGAGGTGTGCAGCACCGTTCCCTTCGGAAATTATTTGTTTTTCGAAATAGTTTTGCTAATGTTCCTGTGGGAGTGAAGTACTGTTTGTGATGTTTTTTTTTAATTCGCAGTGCTTAACAGATCAGCTAGATGGAGATGGTTTGAGCCGTACAGTATGTTCAGTGGACAAGCGTCCCACACCCTGCAGGGACGTCTCCGGATCCAAAGGGGAGTCCGTTTTTAGCCATGCAAAATGAAACCGTTGCTCATGTGTTTTTTTTGCTGTTCTTGTTGCCAACTGGAAAAGGAGCATGTGCTCAGCGCTTAGCAACAGCATCACCACTCGGTGTGTGTATGGGGCAGTACGGCAACCGACCGATCCGCTTTTTTTGAAGATCTCAGTGGTGATATTTAAATGGGACGTGGGCCAGACCCCTTATTTTATTGCTATACATGCAATTGATTCATCAACAGCGGTTTAAAAAATGAACAAGGGCTTCATACATTTAAATTAAGGAACACCAAGGTGCACTTTGCTCTCATTCTACAGTTATACTAATGTACAGGAGAGAATGAAATGTTTGTTTAGTGCACAGCACATTAAACAAACACAAGAAGAGGCAGACAGACAAATAATGTGAATAAATATTATAAATATTATGAATTAAATATAGAGGTAAAAAGATGCATATAGGTAGTACATTGATAAATAAATATTGGACAAAAGATGATGAACAGATGTATAAATGGGTAGACAGTCAAATGGAAAGTGGTGAATTGGAGTTGATAAAGCACAAAACAATTTTTTCAAAAACTTGTAAAAAACAGTAGGATGTGTGTTTTGTCACTCATTGTTTTGCCGTCTAATATTCCGAATGTGAGCGGTGCGGTACTTTGCTTATTCGTCAGACGCATTCCCCGTGCGCAAATCCCGCAGTTGATGGAGGGGGCGAACATAAGTTGAAAAACAGAACGAAGTCCGCGTCTGGCTGTTTTTCCAGCCTGTGCCTCGGCCGATCGTTTGGCAGAGCCGATGTAGGAGGACTGGAGTCGGCGTGAGTGCGGCATTCGGAATCCAGACACGGTGCTATTTTGGTGTCAGAAAAGCAGTGCGCATCATCGCTGACTTTGCTGAGTTAATTTCGCCATTTAATGCGCCCTCGAAGTAAGACGCACAGCTCGGCCCCGCATTATTGAGACGACACAACACCGCTGTTCAAGCGCAAAGTCTGAAGATTTTTTTTTTGAAAAGCTTCCAATTTTATCATTATTACTAACAACTTTATTATTATTTATTACCTACGATTGGCTTGCACTCTATGCTTCTGATACTGAGACTGTAACCTGGCATTATTTATATTTATCAGTCTGACAATTAAAAAAAAGTTGCTGTGCTGAGCAAACAAAGTATTTCTTTCACAGAACAGTAAAGCGGCTTTTGGTAACTTGGATAAAATTTCTGCAAGGTGTGTAAGTCCCCCAACCTTAAAACTAGGACTTGTTCTAATGAGGTGCAATGTTAGGCCACTTACCGTGATTTGCCAAGTTATACAGCGCGGTGATTTTCACCGGTACCTCGATCAGGGTTACAGTAGCTGAGCGGGATGGAAACGTGGCTCCTTCTATCCGCTACGCCACCTACCGCTCCCTGTCATTGTGTTTACCACTTTAATTCTCTCCGCAGAACGCAAGTTCTTGATCGCCAACGCCCAGATGAAGAACTGTGCCATCATCTACTGCAACGAAGGCTTCTGTCAAATGTTTGGCTTCTCGCGAGCGGAGATCATGCAGCAGCCTTGCACCTGTCAGTTCCTGGTGGGGCCGGGCACTATGAAGGGTGCCCTGGCCCAGCTCACGCAGGCCCTGCTCGGCTCTGAGGAGCGCAAGGTCGAGATCCTCTACTACGCCAAGGAAGGTAAAAAAAAAAAAAAAAAAAAAAAATCACGATGGCCTTCAGGCCTGGCCCTGCACAAAATAGACTTGTTGTGTTGGTGTGACGGACAGCAGATGGAGAAGAAAGCATGGCTCGAGAAGATAACAGATGGTACGTGCAGGGAGCCAACCAAAATTTGGTAATGAGACCCAAAGCGCGACGGAGATGTGGAATGTCACTACTACGTAGGTAGGAAGGAATGGGTTCACATGGGTCTATTTCTACAACGGTCTTTGGCACGAGGATCAAAAGAAAAGACAATAGAAGCCAGAGTGACCAAGAAGCCAAAAAGTGGGAGGAAGGAGAAGCCATTTGTACAAACATTAGTTTAATGTTGGCTGTAAGCACAATTTGGTCGCAAACAAAACACAGTTACTGCTGATCTTAGCTGCAGACACAGGCTGCAAAGCCTAAAACACTTAAATCCATAGGACTCTATTTTTATTTAAGTGAAATATTTAGAGATAACAGAAATATTTTCATAGCCTTATAAGAATCCCAACCTGGCCTGTCTGTGCTTGCAGTTTCTTTAATGCACCCCCCTAGGACAATGACACACTGAAACCCCTACACGCTCACACTGCGGGAGAGAATTAATGTCTGTTTGTAAATGTGAAGCACCTAATGGACAGACAGCGCGCTTGTGTTTTGGTTTCACCGGCTGGGAGCAGAGCTCCTCTCGTGACGGGCGAGCGGGCTGGTCATAGGGCACCCGTCGCCATGGAAATGTTTTTATTGACTCGCCTTGCTGGCGTAACGCGCCTGTTTACAGTGCGCCGCATGAATATGTGCACATTGTTGGCAGAATGTGCAAAAGTACCGTACTGTACTTAGCAATAAGTTTTCGTACTCAGGCTGGGCCGTCGAGCCGCTTAATGAACTGTGGCGGTTTTCCATTACGATCGGCACGTTTCCATGGTTGCTATGCTTGCTTACATTACATTTCTCTAAATTACAGCTAAATAAGGACTGAAAAGAAGCCCGTATTTGCAGCGTGTACCAAACACCGTGTGTTCTTGAGCGAGATGCTATTTAGCGCCGTAGTTCTCTTCACGGTTTCTTACACGACGCTTTATAATTCAGCGTGTCTGCCGTGTGAGTTCCGTGTGGCGGTCGGTCGCGTAGGAGCCCGGGATCAACGGTCAACAACAAACGCGAACATCAGAGCCTTGCTTCTCATCACCGGGTCATTCGTATAAACACGGGTGAGAAGGTCCTAGGAGGAGAGGATGCAGAGCGTGAAGAAGGAGTGTTGCTCGCCACGGATCCGGGTCTAATATGCGGCAAAGGCAAGTTGCTCCTGGAAAAAACGGTTATTTTTAGCTGCCACTAATAGCAGGGTAGCGACAGCGGCGAGAAGAGACCTGACTCTCGGTAATGAGTGTAAAACAAGTTCCTCAGCTGGCTGTGGCCCCCTAGATGCCCTGCTTTGCTCAGCTATTACCCTCAGATGGCTCTGTCCACTGTCCACTTCTTCATCATGGTTTGCCAGGAGGGCCTAACCAGCACAATATTATTCACTGACTTAAAAAATGTACTCACTTGTAATTCACATTATGGAATCAGTCCAGTTTATTCATTAGTATGAGAGCACAGTTCTTTAAAATTGGTCATTTTTATACAGTGTATCTGCTGTATGTTATTATATCTAATTATAGTATTATACACTGTATGGCCAAAAGTATGTGGACCCCTCCCTTCTAACCACTGCGCTGTTTCAGCTGCACCCACACAGCATACAAACACTTTCTAGGGAACTGTGTGCTTCCAGCTTAGTGGCCACAGTTTGGGGAAGGAGAAGCTCCTTTCCTGCTCCAGCATGATTGTGCCCCCCCACGCACAAAGCGAGCTCCATAAACGCATGTTTTACCCAGGAAGAACTTGAGTGGCTGCACAGAGCTCTGACCTCAACCCCATGGAATGGTCAGCAAGCACACATGGGTGTGATGCTCAGGTGTCCTCATACTTTTGGCCACATAGTGTACTCATGTATCTTTGTTCTCCAAGAATGACACTGCGGAGCTACTTTATTCTCACCTGCTCATCCAAGTGAGGGTCACAGAGGTCCAGTACCTATGCCTTGAATGGGCTGGCGTTCAAAGCAGTGGGAGGATTCGGGAGGCTCTGGACCGAGTTTTCCCGATGGGCCGAGTATGAAAATTTGCGTGCCGGTAATTTCGGGGCTCGTGGGACTCCCGCGCGCAGAGAAAGGACCGCAAGAATTCCTCTGAGACGCGATTGGGCAGTTGGCGATCACGTGGCGGTCGCGGGCGGGAGCCGGGATGTGCGGGGTTCGACGTCTCAAGGGTTTCCCTGGATTTTATTCCACTTTTTAAAACGTTGCTAGCAATATCGAATACTTTTACAGAAGCCGCACGGCGTTTTTCTTACTGCGCCTTTTGGGGGTTCGGATTAAGTGACCGGTAAAACAAAGTGGATTTTGTCGCGAAACTCGCTGCGTTTTTCTCCGTTCTCTCGCCATTTTATTCGCCTGAGGCGCCTGAAGTGACTCGGCGCCGCGGGCACAGCAAACACGAGCATGTGTGCACGAACTGTTTTTATTTTAGTTATTTTACAGTGGACTTAACTGTAATGTTGCTGCGTGTTGACGAAAGATAATAAATTGAAGAGGTGTCCAGTTCGTGGCGCGTCCTGTCTCTCGTCGCGTCGCGTCATGTTTCCAGTAGCAGAGCAAAATGTGAGCTGGAGAAAAGTATACATAAATTTAATCTGGTACAGCTTTACCACATGTTTTCAAAAGAACTTAACCCGCGATTAAATCTGGGAGTTAAGATGTCTTAAACGTTGTTTTACCTGTGAAGTGGCGAGTGGGCCTGCAAACAGCCTCGGTTTAGGACAAGACTTGCGGTCACGCTCGCGTTTGTCTTTGTGCTGTGGAGGAGCTGAGGTGTCCGACTGTGGTTCCACAGGCACCTGCCTGCCCTGCCAAGTGGACGTGGTTCCAGTGAAGAACATGGAAGGCGCCGTGGTCATGTTCATCCTCAACTTTGAGGAGCTGCTGGAGGCGTCGCGGAAGACCGTTGGCCTCGGACAGCGACTGGCCCGCGGCTGGATTCGGACAGGTCAGGGGCGTTGCGCGCCTGTCTGCTTTGCTTGTGTAAATATATGGAAATGGACAAAGCAACAGGAAGCTGGCCATTGTGCGCAGCAACAATTTCTCACGTTTATTACGTGTGAATGTAGGCATGGGGTTTAGTGGTGACACAGGTGACTGTCTGAAGGCTGTAGCTCCTCCGCAGGTCAGAGCCACAGGATCCGTCTGAAGCTGCCCACCCTCCGCAACATTGCTCTGCGCCGGCCCTCCCTTTCCAAGGACCGGTTTGAGGGCGTCGTCGTGGATTATCTGCAGGTAGGCGAGCTGCCGTCACTAAGGGCCCGGTTCGGGCAGTGGTGTAACTAAGGTTTTTGGTACCCAGCGCAGATACTTTGTTTGATGTTTCAGCATGACGTACTGATGCGAATTTCACTCTGAATTTCCATTCGGAATAAAAATAGTACTTACCAGGGACTATATGTAGCACTGATGTTTTTTTTTAATGAAATCACCTCCTGCTTTCACTTTGTGGGACAAAAAATCAAGTCAAGTAGGAGTTTATACGCGGTACGTAGTGAAATGAAACCGCGTTCCTCCAGGGCCAAGGTGCAACATAACAACACAGAGTACAAATAAATAAAAGACATAGCGCAATATACAGGGAGTGTGAGACACTGGCGATTGGGGGGTACGCTAAATACAATAAAAAAATACAAGACAGAGACAGTACACAGTGCAAATGAGCAGACAAGAGAATTAGCAGCAGCAATGGGATTGCTCGACCGTTCAGCTCATCTTTTCCTCTGGTTCAGCAGTCTGGCAAGGGGGAAGAAACTGTTTCTCATCCTGGTGGTGGAGGCCCATATGCTGCGGAACCGTTTTCCGGATGGCAGGAGGGAAAAGTTTGTGTGGGAGGGATGTGTGGGATCATCCTCGATGCTGGAAGCTTTGCGGATGCAGCGTGTGGTGTAAATGTCTGTAACAGAGGGCATAGGAGCTCCGATGTACAGTATGTTATGTAAAAAAAAAAAACAAAACCTTCCTTTTGGAGGTTTCTGTTATAAACACACTTCTAAAAACCAACATGTGCTGTATGTAACATAATACCGGTTCTTTCCAGTCTGCACATAATCCATGTACACCAGCCCGACTTGCACCACTCACCCATTGCTGTTAAATAAGGGCAAATGTGGAAGAAATCTGGGTAACTTATGTTTTCACCTATTTCAGTCACCCAGAAATTCCATTTGTAGACTTTAAATTCCTTTCAAACAATCATTTCTCTACAGTTTGCAAGACCCCCTTTCTGCCTTTCACCCAGGGCACATTCAAATTCAAAGGTTTATTCGTCATGGGTGAACAACACAGCGTAGCAGTGTTGTCACCATGAAAAGTTTTGTTTCCGGGCATCCTCAGTAGTGCAAATATGGACATAAATATGTAAAGTATAAATAAGTAAGGTACAGGAATAGATTAAATAAGTACTATAGTCAGGAAAGGAAAACAAATAATAAATAAAGAGAGTAAACAAATGGTAAATAAATAGGAATAGGTGTGGGGGGGGGGGATATACATCGGGGAGTGGCAGGGGAGAGAAGACACAGCAACCAAACCTACAGCAACAAAAAGTTTCAGAAAAATGGATGTGAAACAGATGGGCTTCCACAATGGGTTGGACAGGCATACAGACAGACTGTTCCCACTGCCCAGGGAGGGGTCAGTGGTTTAGCAGTCTTATGGTGTGGGGGAAAAAAAACTGTTCCGGAACCTTTTCGTCCTTGTCCAAACACTTCTAAAGCGTCTTCCGGATGGGAGCAAGGAGAATAGCTTGTGGCTGGGGTGACTGCTGTCCCACATCGGTTCTCTCTTAGTACGCCACTGGTTAGGGGCAGGGTTAGCATTAGCAAGTCTACATTTTGAACAGTGTTTCTGAAACAAAAGCCAAACATATCAATCGGTCTACGCTCAGCTTTAAAGTGTGATGGAGTTGGCAAAGCAAACAGTATAGGGGACCGTGGTAACATAAGATCCACAATAAGACCTGTGTACCTGGGGTTCCTACATCTGGTTCTCGAAGGAGTCCTGCAGGTTTCAGCAGATGTATTTTAATTATCAACTGCCTGGTGTGAGTTAACAGCCAATTATTTATTTCAGCTGTGCACTAAGATCTGGGCTTGAAGAAAAACCAGCAACTCCCCACCTCTAGCATTCATTCACTCAGGATTATAGCTGTTGATGAAGACACGTCCAAACAAGCCTTGTACCTTGGTCTGACTGTGATAAAAGCCAGTTGTCACCGTCCTGCTCGGGCCGCGCAGGTGTCATTGTCATTCTCAGGTGGCTGCGCTGCTTACCCCCCACTAATGAGCCACAGTCTTTATTAGACTTCTAACCTGATTTTTTTGAGCAGCAAAGAACACACTGGAATGCAAGCAGGTGATATCATGTCCTCAGTATCTTCATGCTGTTATTTTGGTTTGTTTTCAGGGGGTCCAAGATTGTGGATGCTCCAGATTTTTACCAGTTATTTTTTACATTTACATTTATGTCTATATTTACACTTGCAACTGTGTACTGTATATTTTCTCGAAGGTGATGCGCAGCTGTGTAAACAAATGTGCATCCATTAAAAGTAAACAAGCAATTATTGAAGCAAAGCTTATTTCGATACCGCTGTTGTATGTCGTAGTGCAAATACTTTGGTAGCTGGCTGTAGAGGTGACATGAATAGGAAGATGGGATAAAAAGCAGTATGTGGTCAAAAAATGTCTGAATGAGATGTTGTGATGGGGTTTCAAGAGCTCTGAGGGACAGAGGGAGCTCATTCCACCACATTGGGGCTATGACTGGGCACGGATGAGCTTTACATTTCGGGCCCCTTGAGAATAGGACAAGCAAGGACTCTTGACAGCAGTTTTGACCTTTAAACATTTTTGACTTGTGTAAACTTAGACCCGTTTGAGAAACAAAGCTCAATAATTACGTTATTAATAATATTTTGTTGATCCATTTGAAAAAAGTTTTTATTTTGTGCTGTCTGCAATCAGATAACTACCAGCTTGAGAACGATAATGGTAGTGTACAAATGATAACCATTTCTGAGTGTTTTTATTAAAAATAAAAGTAATAATATGCACTGTGTAATAAGTAGGTTTACAGGATGTACACTTTTCCATTTGTATGGTCACCTTACTATGACCTCATCTATCATGAAAATTGGATGGTCATAAAGTAAGCAACACGTATCAGCAATGATTACCAGCTGCAAAGAAACAGCAATAATCAGAATAGGTGTTGAAATTGCTCTTATACTCAAAACAACTGATGGGTATTAAACTATGACTTATTGTTAATAGTGTGATATTGGCACGTTGCCACCTGTATGACTGATGCTCACATTTGTCCAACTCCCCTATCCTCAGCCTAGCGGTGAGGAGGTTCCTCTAAAAGAGGTCCACATCCTGTCCAAGGAGAGCTGCCCAAAAACGGAGGAGACGGAGGCCCTCATTGGCCTGGACAAGTGTCTGCTGTCCACTGGGCCCTCCCATCCAAAACGGACTTCCGGGGGCATGGACCTTGATGGACCCCTTGTGGGGAATTGCTTCCCTCGCCCTCGGCCCCAAGACAGTCGTCCAAACCTGCGACGTGCCTCCTCCCTTGACCACATCTCCAGCATGAGAGTCAACTGTGGGGGTCACGATGGGGGCCCACGTGTACCTGGCTGTGAGTCCCCACAATGCACCTCTCCTTCAGTCCTGTCTCCTCTGTGCTGTATTCACTTTTTGATTTCCTTGTTTTTATTCAGATTAATTTTAAATTCCTCTTTCTATTTGTGCTTTTCAGACAGAAATTTGATCACATAAAAAACAGTGTTGTTATTGCCAGAGTGAATTCTTCCAAAGTTCCAGAGCGAGAATAGCATTATCACTGATAGACTCTGTCCACAGCTTACCAGTTGCTGTGCTATGTTTTGAGAAGCTATGCCATCAGATTTCTGCCTCTGTCTTTTTCCAAGTGCTGATATGAGTGTCAGATAAGATACTGATGGAAAGTCTGGCACCTATGGCGGTTTCCCCCGGCTGTTTTGCAGAAGTCGGACACTTTCTGATAAATGGTGCATGAGAAGAACAGTTTGTATCAATATGCCCCTAAGGCGTACTTTGCTTTAGGCCTTTCAGCGATGGCTTGGACTTCTAGATCCATCTGAGGCGTTTAGACTTACTTTGACAGCCGTAATAATTATCTGCTGCAGATCCAGCCACTGGATCAACATAAAAACAAAACGAATCACTCACTGTCTCTTTTTTTTCCTCTTCCTGTCATGGGGGCTCATATTTGTCTCTAGCTCTTAAGCCCAATTTGCTGAATTCCACCTCGGACTCTGACCTCATGCGGCACCGCACCATCCACAAGGTTTCACGCATCACCTTTAACTTTGGGTCAGACAAGTTTCGCCCGCCCACACCCACTGAGATCGAGATCATTTCTGCAAGCAAAGTGAAGGACCGCACACAGAATGTCACAGAGAAGGTCACCCAGGTAGGAGCAATAGCGGCCAGATCTTATTTACCCCATTAGGGTTAACTCTTGATCAACTATGGCACCAGTTACGCAGTATAAGTGTAAATGGGGCAGCAGTGCTTCTGGCTCCTCCTGTACCACCCTTGAGCGTGGTACTTACCTTCAGTTAATACAGTAAAAATTCTCCATCCATAGAAGTGAGTAAATGATTGTAAATAGGTTAAAACTATATGTTTGCTTTAAAAATAAATATTAAAAGATTAAAAAAACAAAAAGGTAAAAGAATGAAAAATAAATCAGATTTAGCTGTTTTAACTGTATTAAGTTAACTGTAACCTAGGGCTGTGGTTGGTTGAGACTGTCAATATGATAGGAAGTATGTAGCCAGATTTGCTGTGCTTAAATGCTTTTTGCTGACAGTGTCTGACCCGTATGAACGAGAGTGAGATGAAGCGTGAACACGTGAACAGCCAGAAGTGACGCAAGGCCACTCTGACACCAAGCCAAAGAGCTGTTGGTCTAATAGCTGTGACTGCTGGTGGTGTCCCGCTCTTTGTGTGCGGTGCTCCATTAGTTGGTTATTGAGCCTGTGCTCACTGTCACTGGGTGTGCGTGTGTATGCTAGTATGGGGGGTGGGGTACAGTGTGTGCACTGTGGAAAAATCATTATGGTGAAGTAGTTGAGCCTCTGGCCCAGTGTGGGCAGGCCTGCGTGCTGCAGATCATTTCATGCCTGTTGTCGATTACAACAATGCATGCTGGTTCTTCAGCAATGACTTTTGTGTTGTACTCTCCAGGGAGTGAACTTAAGCTAATTTACATACTGTATCTATTTCATTTCCTTGCTCAATAAGAGGCGATGTCTTCATAGGAACTCATTTTATTTACATTGATGAAAATAAATATTTATCATGGGATCCCTTCGTGTGCTCATGTTATCTGCTGCATATTTGATCCCCACTGAGGTCTTTTTAAGAAAACATTGCAGTGTCTCTCTTTTGACATTTTGTCTCAGTTTTCAGCATTCATCAATTGAAGTCAATAGTTTAATTTGTTGCATGTGCCATTTATATTATTGTTGCAGTTTCATTGATTTAAACCTGATAATTTGTGCAATTTAAAGAGGTAGTTTATCAAGTGCTGTAAACCCATTTATCACGTAGCAGGGTAAAATCACCAAAATATCACCAGTGAATTTCTGTTGTGAGGGAGGAGTAATTGTCAGATATGAGGAGCTAGTGTTAAATAACCATTATTACTAAAGTATTTATTAATAGTATCAACAGAATTTCGATGGTTTTCCTGGAAATATCTGCATCTGGGTTATTTGGCTAAGAGAAATCTATCTTTGTGTCTTTGCCCTGCATTTCTGTAATTTCACAATGTGACCAAAACAATTAAACATATTATTTTCTCTAGCACAGTTGCTGCTGATTCATTTCTGACACTGGCAGCCTTTATGCACAAAATTTATACAGGCGTATCCTAACAGAGAAACATTAACTCTGTGCTACACTGGTCCTCAGCATTCAAGCCAGCCTGTGTACAAACTGAGCCTAGCGTGTTGTCTGTGGATCCCTCCCCCTCGGCAGGGAGCAGGGGGAGGAGTGAGGTTACACTGCTAATGTTGGTGATTAGGAGGAGGCAGAGACCAAACTGAGAAAAGTCATTTGGACGGTAGGCAGAAGGCCCTGACAAGTGGCGGATGAGGGGGACACGGCCATGATCTCTTCTCCACTCTACAGCAAAGCTGTAATAACTCATTCATTCAGAATATTCCTCACACAGGGAATCAGCCAAATGCTGTTGAGGAAGGAGAGGAATGTAAATGTAGAGGAAGGAAATGGTAAACCACTTGTGTGCCATCCTTTACAGTAAAAACCCCTGAAATGGTTGCCATGAGTTGGCTTTGACTCATTGATACTCAGCCAACACAACAGGTTAATTAATCTGTAGAGTCTCACTGTTTTTTGTAAGAACTCATTCATGTACACACTGAGGGCTTTTGGTCAACACTACGTTCAACAACTTCTCTTTGGTCCTTACTTCTGACCTCCAGCAAACACAGCCGTAGCTCCTCACTGCCTACCTGTGATCCACTTCAGGTGCTGTCCCTGGGGGCAGACGTGCTCCCGGAGTACAAACTGCAGATACCACGCATTCACAAATGGACCATCTTGCACTATAGTCCCTTCAAGGCAGCATGGGACTGGGTCATCCTGCTGCTGGTCATCTACACGGCCGTATTCACACCATACTCTGCTGCCTTCCTACTGAATGAGCAAGAGGATGAGCGACGGCGTACCTGTGGCTACACTTGTAACCCCCTGAACGTGGTGGACCTCATCGTTGATATCATGTTCATTGTGGACATCATCATCAACTTTCGCACGACCTACGTGAACCACAACGATGAGGTGGTCAGTCACCCGGGCCACATTGCTGTGCACTACTTCAAGGGCTGGTTCCTCATTGACGTCGTTGCTGCCATTCCCTTTGACCTGCTAATCTTCCGCGCAGGCTCTGATGAGGTAAGGAGAAATCCTTGTGAAATATAAAATATGTTATAAAAAGTTAATTGACAAAGAAATTAACAAAAGGAACCAGTGAACTTTCAGAAAATTTCCTCTGTGACTTTGGATCGGTCAGCTTCTTAACAGAATATTTATGTCTGAACGGATAGTAGAGAAAATTATAATCTGTAATTTTATCCTGATATAAAGGTGCAAAGCTATCTGATTTTAATAGGGATCACTTGTTACAGAAACTTATTTGTGGGTTTAGCAGTCTTATCAGCTGTTAAAAACAATTTTCAGTTGTGTTTTAATAACTTCAAATGCATAAATGGGGTCACAAGGGCACTAACCACACGTCCAATTTGCGTTGTTCTTCACTTCTAAAGCCACAGACAACGACTCTAATTGGCCTGCTGAAGACGGCACGGCTGCTGCGGTTGGTGCGTGTGGCTCGAAAGTTGGACCGCTACTCAGAATATGGAGCAGCGGTCCTCTTCTTGCTCATGTGCACGTTTGCCCTCATTGCCCATTGGCTGGCCTGCATTTGGTATGCCATTGGTAATGTAGAGCGACCCTACATGAAGACAGGCTGGCTGGACAACCTGGCAGACCAGATTGGCAAACACTACAATGACAGCGACTCCAGCTCTGGGCCGTCCATAAAGGACAAGTACGTGACGGCGCTCTACTTCACCTTCAGCAGCCTGACTAGTGTGGGCTTTGGCAACGTCTCACCAAACACCAACTCCGAGAAGATCTTCTCCATCTGTGTCATGCTTATTGGCTGTGAGTTTTTATTCCAAAACACTTTCCATAGGTGCTCACTGAATAATGTTTTTCTGAGTTTTATTCAAACCTAATTAAAGAGGATCAGACAACTGACTGTCATGGGACAGTGCTTCAATATACGGTACGATACCTTGGAAACATAAATGACAAATAAATAAATGTACATCAGAGAAATCACTGTTGATAGGCAGGTTTGTGAAGCATGTGATGTGAGCTACACTCTTGGTAAAGATGATAGTTATGTGAGTGTATTCCTTCTTACACATGTTTATATGTGTTTGTTCTTTCTAACGTGTCTGCACTGTGTGATGAATATTCTGGTTCCTCAGCTTGCTAATATCCAAATTACACATTTTTCAGAGGTATAAACTTGATATAATGGATTTAAGTTTTTAAATCATAAATATTGAAAATGTTTTTGAGCATAATATAAGGTAAAATATAAGAATTTAATTTTTTTGGAAAAAATAACTATTAATGTGTAAAATAATCTTTTAATGTTGACCTGTGTCCATAGTCAGTATGACGAAAGCAGCACAGCGCCCCCCCCCCCCCCCAGACCCCCTTGAGCCTCAGTTGTATCGGCGCCTTCTTCACTGCTGTCTGTGTGTTTCAGTTACACCACTGCAATTTTATTGCCCACAATACATGTTCATTACACACTACACTGGAGTATAAAAGTGTTACTGTAGTACACAGTGCAGTACCATACAGCGCCATAGTAAAAAAAAAAAAAAAAATGCTTTTGATTTTCTGGACGGCTGTCATATCCAGACACCCTGCCGATATAAGCCTGGACAATTTGACAGCATTATGCATTCAGAATAGGAAAAACAGTGCATTTGTGTTGGTAAGTTGAGAGTCCCGTGTGTACAATGCTTGAGGTTTAGTTGACTGACTGCTGCCAACCTCCCTTGCAGCACTGATGTATGCTAGCATCTTTGGGAACGTGTCGGCCATTATCCAGCGTCTGTATTCAGGCACGGCCCGCTACCACACCCAGATGCTGCGAGTCAAAGAGTTCATCCGCTTCCACCAGATCCCTGGGGGCCTGCGCCAGAGGCTGGAGGAGTACTTCCAGCACGCTTGGTCCTACACCAATGGCATTGACATGAATGCAGTGAGTGCCGTTGGGGGACGTAAATACACACAGGCACAGCACTAAATGCCCCAAATACACCACACACTGTAAAACACACAGAACTGAGCTTAGCGCAGCAGGTATCTTAGCAGTTAAGGCAGTCGACATGTAACCTGTATTCTGCTGATTCAAGTCACACTCCTCAGTACTGTACTGTTATGGTGCCCATGAGCTGAAAAACAGAAACAATTTTTTCTTTGTGAAATTGTGAAATGTAACAGCCTTTTGATTTGTCCCACATAGCAAAGTTTTCACTGACCTTCCACCCTGCCACAATCCCAAAGTATAGCACCATCTAGCAATGTTGTCAGTCTGGATAGTTTTTGAACAGGCCTGGTATTGGAAGCGAAATATGATTCTCTTGTCTGTTTTACCCACCAAGTAGCTCGTCTCAGTGGAGAACCTACAAGAATCTTCTCTACCTTCTTGACCATTGAAGTCTGTTATAAACCGGTTTCAACACAACATTGTTCCATAGTGTAAGGTAGTTAGTGAGTATGAGTTAGTGTAAGTGAATTATCTCCTTGCTCAGAGTGATCGATCACCTCAGTTACCCCTTGAGATTTCTAAGCAAGGAGATATTAGTGTTAAATTCTCATGGCAAGTTCCATACTGTACTGTGACACTATAGCATGCAGGCCACAAAATGCTGCCAATTCAGTCTGAGGAAACTTGTGGTGAAAGCACAAGTTTCACAAAGTACAAAAGGATGTGTAAACCTTTGGCAGAAAGTGGTGACACACAGCCTCTTCCATCTCCCCACAGGTACTGAAGGGCTTCCCTGAATGTCTGCAGGCTGACATCTGCTTGCACCTCAACCGCAGCCTGCTGCAGAACTGCAGGGCCTTTGAGGGGGCCAGCAAGGGCTGCCTGCGTGCACTGGCCGTGCGCTTCAAGACAACCCATGCACCCCCCGGCGACACACTGGTGCACTGTGGTGATGTCATCACCGCTCTTTATTTTGTCTCCCGCGGTTCCATCGAGATCCTCCGCAACGATGTGGTGGTGGCCATCCTGGGTGAGTGTCTCCTCGCCATGCTGGCCATTATTTGGTTTGGCTCATGATGCTGTGGTGACACTTCCACCACAGCTCTGACCGTAGGAGACACAGACACACACTCAATGTAATTTTTGCTTTATAGCCACACAGTGCTGTTCAAATACAGAATGTTTGGGATTATAATAAGGATTACATTTTTTTTCACAAAGATTCACATAAACTATCTGCAAAGATTAATATGTATTATCTGATAATGGGATACAAACCGTTGTAAATGTAAAAATTGATTGATTGATCGATTGATTAAAAAATAAATAATAAAATAAAATAACGGAATCTTGTGGCATCTAACAAAGCATGGGTCTATATGTGTTACCCTGTAGTGGCCTTCCTCCTGCAGAGCTCATAGATAACCAGAGTACTAAACTGCAGGATGATTTGGCAAATCTTAACAGTTTTTTGTACGTTTTTTTAATGCTTAAATATGTTGTTTATAATGAGTGAAATTCTTAATTGATCTTTTTGTACATTAGTAAGTTGAACTTTCAAATTAGTACTAAGTACTAATATGCACAGTTTGCTGAAGAGAATATACGATTCAGTCAAGTTGAAAGATATTTTTTCCTTTATAATTTTTGGCATCTTGTCACATCTTCCAAGGGCTTCATCGGTGTTAGTCTTTCCCAAGGGACAAAATGAGTGAGCTGGAGGATCACACACACACACACACACACACACGGAGCTGGTTGGACTTATCTGAACTAATGGCAACGATGTGTGAAAGTGTGACGGCTCCCCTTAGAGGCTGCACTGAGAAACCCTCATGGCGTTTTCTCTCTTATCCTTTTGGTTATGTGTACTAATAAACTTCTACTGAATCTATCTGTGATCCTCATTGGTCTAATTTAGTTTTGACATGACGACAACATTTGTCCTCCGTGCCACAGTTTTCACTGGATTGACAGCATTGTGTCTGCATTTATGCGTTCATCTGACACTTCTCTCCAAAGCAAATTGTGTTAAGCTGTTTACAGTGATTTACCTATTTATACACTCGGGTAACTTTAATGTACCTATCCAGAATACCTTTTTCAAGGGTACTACAGCAGGAGGTGGGTTCAAACCTGAGTCCTTTGCAAGGTATCAGCTCTAACTACACCACCTGCTTTTTTACATTTTTTTAAACATTTCTTTCCCTTTTGCTTCTTTGCACTTGTTTCTTTTTGTTTGGACTGTTGGTCCTTTTTTTAACCTCTCTGTAGGTAAGAATGACATTTTTGGGGAGCCCATCAACCTGTATGGACGACCTGGCAAATCCAACTCAGATGTTCGGGCCCTCACCTACTGCGACCTCCACAAAATCCAAAGAGATGACCTGCTGGAAGTGCTAGACATGTACCCAACATTTTCCAGCAGTTTCTGGACCAACCTGGAGCTCACCCTAAACCTGAGAGATGTGAGCATCACCACCTGAGCATTTCTCAGCTGTAGTAATGTGACATTGTGTAGTCACCCCACAAATGACTGGTGTGTATTAGGTAGACGGAGCCGACGAGTCCCTTGATGAAAACTCAGAGTGTGAATGCCATCATCTGTGTTGCCAGAGATCCTCCTTACGGCACCGCAATCGACCTGGTAAGTCAACATGCCTTTCACATTTGCATTTTTTTTTTGCAGGGTTTTACTTTTTTGGTTGTTATTCATGGAAAATGATTTACAAAAAATAATTTTTTTTTTAAATCAATCATGGTCCTGAAGCTTTTGTGAACTCTATTCTGGATAAATACTCTGTTATTCAAAAATTGAAACATTTCTGAATTTATAGTTTTTTATGGTATAGAGGGCAACAGTAAACTATTTGTGGAAATTTCAAGCTCTAGTCTGACCTTGAGGCTTTAGAGCATCTTACTGTTCAATGTTTTTATTTGAACTTGACAATTTATAACCAGTAATTTGTCTAATTTTGTCTTGGTTAACTGCATAATTTTGCCACTGATAATATGTCAAGTATGTACAGTACAGTCTTTTGGTGGAATTGTATAGATAGAGTATTAAAAATCACCAGCATGTAAATTAATTTTCATTAAAAAAGTTGGCTTTTTACAATTCCAGATGATTGTAGTAACTAGCTTTGGCCTGGTTTGTAGACGGAATGAACCGTGAGGATTCATGTCCTGACCCATCATCATACCCCAATTTGGGAAACCACCGGGGTGTGCTGTGTCCTCACTGGGAGGAACTCTGTAGCAGCCCACACAGCAGCAGCACAAGCTCCTGCTTAGCATCCAGCGAGGATGAAACGAAGCCCCTGGGTCAAAGCAAGGTGGAGCCATATTCCCTAAAAAATGATGGTCACAGCTACCTGCAAGAGACCGACACCCTGCTGCCCCCTAGTGGCCATGCTACCCGAAACCAACCTTTTAGAGGTATCCGACAGAGATATTCAAAACACTCTGTGTCCTTTGAGTCCATGGGAACAACAGCACCTTCTCCATTTTCCCTTCATCACTACAGGCACCGCCGTAGACATGCCGAACCTGTGCCAATTCTGGGAAGAGCAGCAAACCGGTACTTTCCCAGAGGATACCTCTTGCTTCCCCCTTGTGCAGACCACCCATCACCAGCTGCTGTGCCCACAGGAGAGACCCCGTGATCTGGAGTCTCGCCTGGAACTGCTGCAGTCCCAGCTCAACAGGTGCCTTTGCAAAGAGCTTAGAGAAAAGGTCTGCATGAGCCGCAGGACCTTCTCTGAACACCTTGTACAGCATGGTGTCATGCAGAGTAGACGTTAATACACAAGTACTTCTATTTGCCTGACATTTTACTGCAAAATGAGAAGAAACGAGATACATTCAGCACTGCACTTAAAACAGCGCGATTGAACAAAACTATAGCAGTAGTAGATGGAGGTGGACTCTCCTTTTAGGAGACAGTTTTATGGGATCGATAAGGCACCACCATTGGTGTACATTGTGCCTCAAGTGGATGTGTTACAGATGAAAAGTGGAGGTATGCGGAGAAGACGGTGACCCCATTTACACCTGTTCCCTACAAGGCTGGAAATGCGGATGACAGCAGACATCAGTGCCATCCTTCAGCTGCTCCAGAGACAGATGGAACCAGTACCACCTGCGTATTCTTCTTCAGTGCTGCCTAGTGGCCACCCTCCCCATCAGAATGGCCTCTGCGGCGCAGGGACACTGCCGCTGCACCACACAGCCACGCTCACACCTATGTCGGCTGACGGGCGGACATCACTCAAGCAGGTACCCACCCCAGTTAGATATCATGACCCAAAATTCAGACGTCAGAAGTAGTAATTTAGTAATTAGTACGTGAAGATGTCTAAGAACTGAATTTGTTTAGTAGCACGATGGATTTGCAAATCCCTTCAAGTTTTCTCATGTTTTAATTTGAATAATTTGTTTTATTATTTGCCTCCAAAGCAGTGGTAGTTGAGTAGTCAGAATGTACAGGTGTTGAGGTACCCACCTGCCTCCCCACCGATAGTGTTTAAATGAGGATGAGCCACATGTCTTTTGTCCACTAGTGTCCAGTTCAGAGTCACTGTGTCCACATTTAATGTATTTAGAGTGACAAATCTTTCCTGGGCATGTGCTTACTTTTTACAGTGCTGTAGACATTGAATGAGAATCTAAACTAAACTTTACATTTTAACAAACTATTGTACCCTTGACCATAACATTTACTCTAATTTGCTCCAGCAGAAGTTGCCCAGCTAGTCAAATGGGTGAACGATTGCAAGTAACTTAACATTTTGAATTGCTTTGGATAAAAGTGTCGGCTGAGCAGATGTCTAAAAGCCATTTTTTGCCTTATGTCCCAGCTGAGCCCTGACAGGCTCTACACAAAGTCCCAAGACTCCCTGTCCAGTGGTGTCCTCCTCACCGTGGCCTCGGATGAAAGCTCATCCACCTCCCCCAAAACAGAGCTGACCCTACCCACAGGACCAAGCAGCCCCGAGCCCCTCTGTTCCACCAGAACGCCTGCACTGTGTGACAGCTTGCGCTTCCCCTCACTCCCCGGAGGCCTGGACCCCTCAGGACCGTCTGTAATCCAGAGGCACATCTCAGACCCTGTCCTGACCAGAAGCTAGAACTCTGGACCCCAGCAGCCTCCTTCTTGTACCTTTACTGAAGTGTTGGCATAAGAACAGTGGAAAGGATATTAAACTACCTATTTATACTTGTAAGTTCTACTGTTAGTATCACTGTTCCAGAGTAGAATAGCCTCTGCAAGCTACCGCATGTTTTGCCGGCAGAAGCTTCATTTCTCAGGCTAAGCCTTTCTTGGACCCTCAGATGTGCACAAATTGCCTTTGGATGGTGATTGTCAACTTTGGAAGAGAGAAGAAAGCATGATGTCCCACCCACTTCTGCACATCCTGAAGTGGCACATCAGCTCTTTTTTGCTCAGGTTTACTGGTGCGCCTGATGTCGATGTAGATTCTGCTACAACGAGGAGCTGCCAAGCCTGCTGTGATAGGCAGCGTGAATTCTGGCAGTGCTGGGAGACACGCTTTTCTGTTGAAGACTTGTCAGATATTGTAGCTGTTTGAAATGTTTGCTAGATGGAGTCATAAGACTCAACTGAGTAACCAAAAGCTTTGACTTGATTTGCCATTGTTTGTTTGTGTTCTGCTGACAGCCACAATTCCTCTGTGCGTTTACCCATTATGGGAAGCAGAAAATGTATTTTGATGTCTGTTTCTCACTCACTCTCGCTTGTTTTCTGTAAGTGTTTGTCCTGGTCAAGGTGGCGGCGCTCCAGAGCCTAGGCAAGGAGGGTGCACTTTAGACGAGATGCCAGTCCATCACAGGGTAATGTCTGTTTTTGTTATTGCTAATCATTTAGCATATTCTCCTGTGAATGCTAGCAGGTTACTGGATGAATATAATGATTCATCGACAGAACATTTTGCTTCTAAACATCACTTAGCAGCGTCTCGGATGGGAATCAAAGGCCCTGATCTAATTTAGAAGCAAAAATAAGGTATTTTACCTATCTGAAAAACCCCGTTCTTTCAAAGTCTGAACTTTTTTCTTTTTAAGTTAAAATGTGTAAAACATAGAACTTTAAAATCCTAATGACTGTTGAGTGTCTGTAGTCTAGATTTCGGGAGCACTGTTACAGTTAGTGATTCTTTGTACAAATTTCTTACACACACACACACACAGTGTCGCACCGCTGCCTGTGAACAGACTGAGAAGCATGGACTTTGACCCGCTGTACCCATCCATCCAGCATCTGGCTGCCTGTGTTTACAGAGCCAAGTTGGCCTAAACATGCAGCTTCTCATACTTTCATTTCCATTGCAATGTTTTCCTCTCAGGGCATGAGAACGTGTACCTTTAAGCTGTTATAAGGGATTGTCAAAATCTTGCATAATTGAACTATACAATGTAAAGTGAATTTTACTCAGTTTGGATCATATTTCAATAAAATGAACAAGCGCTCATATGAAGTATTTGAATAACTTTAGGAAAATTGGACATCTGTCCTTGTTTCAAGTCTTAGTCACATGAAAATGTCGTTCCAACCCCATGCAAGAAAATAGTTCAAACAGAACAAGTTCTTAGAAAAGGGTTTATTCTCTGTAGCAAATTAACAGGTGTGATAAGTTATTAAAAGGCTGCTTTGGAGTGAAGGGAGACAGGTGATGTCACCGATGGCTACAGCAACATGGTGCTCAGGAGATCCAGGATCAGCGTGGTGTGGACCATGGCTTGGAGTGGCGGCATCGGCAGGGCACAGCACCTCCACATGACTCAGACTCCAACTCCCACCCCAGTAAGTGAACGAAGTCTGTTGAACCTCTGTTGGCACCTGACACCATCATTTATGGGAAATACAGCTAGACACTCAGTGGAGGTGTTCTCACGTTGCTAACTGAGCATTTAGCACCCTTGCCATTCAGGAGTTGAACACAGCTGGATTCTGTAAACATTACAAAGTATTGCAACAGAACGTGCTATGTGCATTTCGGTCTCTACAGCAACATTAATATTCTACCCTAAACTGATTTTACTGTCTGGCCTCTTGGCCATTCCTAAAGCAACACAGCAGCTAAACAAGAATAATATTCAAAGCATTACAAAAAAAAAATGTTAAATATAAAAAGAAAAGCACTACAAACACAGAGGGGTTCACCTATAAATAGAGCATGTGAGACAGGTCTGGGATCAAGCTCATAAACAATCTAAGATGGAAAACATAAAAGCAGAACTTCTACACAATAAAGTAACATCTCCAGCAGTGAAATGCCCCAAAGCACCAGGAACTCTGATGCTTGTGAAAGACAGATAATACATTGGAGAAGATAAGGTGGTATCAAATTTGACTTTGGATTCCCCCCCCCCCCTTGGTCATGATGGGGGAAAAAAGAGAACTGTCCAAGTACAGATGGTCCGCTACTTACAGTGGGGTTATGTTCCAGTAAACCCCTTCATGAGTCGAAAATGCATTTAATACACCTAACCTACTGTCGCGCCTCTGAACACTTCCACAACGGAACGTAGGCGGTCTCTCTTGGAATAGGAGCCAGTCGTGGATGGAATTTAGTTCCTACCAAGACTTCCTGTCAGTGCTCAGTTTCCGCTGCCCCTTCTGAACTCCTACAATCACGGTCTTGCTAAGACCTCATATTTTTGTATTTTGTTTATTTTGAATTGCGGCAAGTGTCTTCCATTTTTGTTTATTGCCAGCTCCCAGCTAATGGCAAGACTGTCGGAAATAACACTCGGTAAAGAGTTTAACGGAACTTAAACTTATTACTGTGGTTTCTCGCAACTGCTTCCACCAACCCGTGCCATAACACCTACTGAACATCATAGTCTAGCCTAGCCTACCTTAAAAGTCATTAGGGCCATTATGGGCTTTCCATCTTCATGCTGGACAGTCATCTTGAGTTCCTTCTCAAGAGTAATTGCCTTCCTGGGGGGAGAGATCAACATTTAAAATTCGAAGTACAGTTTCTACTGAACGAGCATCACTATCACACCATCATAAAGTCGAAAAATCCCAAGTCGAGGACCATCTGTACTAGAATTCAGTTACAAAAAAGAAATGTTTTCTACATGTACTCTGACGCCTTGACATACTTTAAGTCCATAATAAGAATGAAAATATGCACGTACACTATGCTGGCAGCACAAGAACCCCTTTTCTACGAAAAAGTAAACAATATGTTAAAATTTGCGCCCTGTGGGACTACAGCTTGTACAGCAATTTGGTTGAACTTCTAGTAAAACATGTAAAGCGATGGCAGTTTGCTCCCTTAGCTGCACTTCTGGCTGCTTAAATATGAAAAAGATATAACACTCCCAAATTAGTTTCCTTAGTCATTTCATTGGGCTGACTGAAATTTTGGATTATCTTCTGCTGCTTAGTCATTCATCCTATCAAGGGGCCACATCCTGAGCTACAGGCTCTTCTGATACAAAAGCAAATGGGGCAGTTTTGGAAAATTTGGAACAGTAAGGGGTCCCTCAGCAGCACAGCAGTGTTCTGCATTGCTATTCCATTAGTAACTCTGAGAGTGACTGGCACACAATGTTGTTGCTCTGACAAACCCTGAAGTACCAAACCCCATGGTTTCACAAAGACTTAAACAGCAAAGACCACTGAAATGACCAGACTGTCCTCAAGGCCCAAACGCAACATAACATGCACACACTTCAGAAACAAATATTAAATATAAACCTGAATATTTACAATAATAATGAAACCTTCCAATATGCAAGAAGCTGATATCAAAAAGCAACGGGTGCATTCTAGAACAAACCACGTGACACAGCCATGTCAAAGCTGTACTCCCTCTTTTCTCTGCTCCCAGTACCACCCCCAGCTTTCTCAAAAACATCTCAGCCGCTAAACCCTCAAGATCTCCAAACAATTGTTGTAGCAGATCGCAATCCAATCAGGCTGCGTGGAGGCCCACTGCACGTTGTTTATTTCCCCCTCGGCGGTGTAGGCCAGGATGGGATCCTCGATGGCCCTCGGCATCTGCTGGATGTCCCAGATGAGGGCTTGGTGGTCGTCCGCTGTCGTAAGAGCGGAGGACACGTTAGCATCAAGCCCGACCGTTGCACCCATCCTCCACCTATCTAGCCTATGTCCGTTCCAGGTGCCTTCCACTTGTGCGCTTTGCTCACGAAAGCACTTGCATGATGTTTGTTTATGCTACATGAGGGACATCTGAGAAGACTGGCTCTGATTTACAGAGTTAAAAAACTATTACCGCAGCAAAAATTGCTATACACTCAAAACCACCAGGATGCATCTATCCACTAATTTTAAAGATGCTGCGCCTCACCAGCGGTGCAAATATGGCAGGAGGAGTGCGGCGCCCAAGCGATGCCGTTGACACAAGCGCGGTGGTTGTTGAGTCGGGCCACAGGCGTGCAGGGGACACGAACGTCCAAGATAACAACCTGAGACACACGGATATATGCATTAAGGACCACTCAGCCGGTAGCAGTGAGTAACACAAAGGCTAAAGCGTCATGGTTGGACTGCAGACTGGCCTCCATGCCGTCCATGGCCATCGTGGCAAGGTAGTTGGGGTCCTGCTTGTTCCAGCAGAGACGCAGCAGGGGATGGTGTTGGGGGTCCTCGTAGATGATGGTGCTGTGCTCGAGGTGCCTCAGATCAAACATGCGCACCGAGCCGTCCGCCCCCACGGACGCAAACATGTCCCGGCCTCCTCCGGCCCGGCTGAACGCAATGTCGTAGACCTGCGCAGACGCACGCGTGTTAAATAACATGTCGGCCAACTGCATAAAGTCTAATTAATAAGTAGGACCCGTCTGCTGAGCCGTATAGGCTCCGTAACGCTCAGAGAGATTTCTGATGGTCCGCCAGGTCGGATAAGTCAACCGCGCGACTTTGGAGTCGCAAAGGGATTTCCGATCCCAACTGTCAAATTTATTCGAAAGAGAATCAGCCGACCCCCAGCTCCCCCCACGCGTAGCCATGGAAGCTGCTGCACTGCTCTCACCTCCTTGTCGTGCGCAATGAGCTGGGTCTTCACATGGCCGGACACTAGGTTAACGCGGCCCAGCACCTGGCCCGTCTCCAGCCCCCATATGGTGCAGGTGGTATCGATGCTTGAAGTGCCTGCAGACGGAGTGCCGACACTCAAGCACCGCGACGTGTGTGCTCTCCCAGATAAACGTGTAAGGCTGCAAGCGCGTCTCACCCAGCAGGTTGGGATCCACCTCGTTCCAGTCGAAGGAGGTGAGGGGCGCGCAGAAGTCAGAGTTCTTGTTGTTGTTCAGCAGACACTCCAGACGCGTCTCTGTGTCACTGACCTGAGGGGAGAGCAGGTCTCGTACCAAAGGAAAACACGCAACGGCCATCAACACACCCAGGAAGGACGAGCGCGTCGCAAACGCACCCTCCAGATGCGCAGGTAGTCGCCGCTGGTGGCCAGCAGGTCGGGATACACGCCCTTGGTGTCGGGGATCCACATGAGCTTTGTGGTGGGGTACGGGTGATCGAACGTGTTCCTGCACACGAACTCGGAGCTCTCCTCCTCCAGGCCCACCAGTTGCACCTAGAAGAACACGCAAAGCCCCCGGTTGCTATGGTGCGCAGCTCACAAGCGTATAAGCGGGAGAAACGGGCTACGTGCTTCACCGCGACACCTCTGTGTCCATCCTGCTTAGGCTTCGGGCCGTGGTCGCCCAACCACCGCCCGCCTAAGATTTAGCGGACCGTGTTTTTATCGCAGGTGCTGGCGCACGACCACCATTCAGCTCAGAGCTTTGCTTTTACAAACACCTGTTACACGGCTCGGTCCACATTTACGTTTAATCCGCTGACCATCTTCTCCAAAGCAGCCTTCTGGGATTTTACCCATTTTCACAGCAGGCTGCTTCTACTGGAGCAACTCGGGGGGAGCGCCTTGCTCAAGGCTGCTGCTGCTGCAGGAGCTGGGATGTGAACTCGCGTCCTTCGTGCACAAAAATGATTTTTTCTACTTTGCGAGGAGCACAAGCAGCAAACGTACGCTCGCCATCGCAGTGTTCGCGAGCATGAAGGGACGCGGATTTAAAGTTAGCCATAAAACTGACGCATGAGCGTGTGTCCAGTAAGAGGTTGAGGAGCAGTTCGGCTTTTGCTCTTTTGTCCCCGAATTTGAGGAGGACCCGACTATGGCGTCGTGCTCGGTCGTACGAATATGAAGGGAACCGGTTTAGCGTTCGCATTTTTCGCGGCGCTCCTTAGCATCCCGTGGGGAGAAAAGGAGCTTTCGCGCGGGTTTGCTTGCGTTCACGCCAGCTTGTTGCTTCTCCGTTGACGTGTCGGCTCAACACGGGCAGTTGTGCGGGTCCTCGAACGATAACCTGCGTGCATGTGGGCCGAAGACGAGTTTGCAGCTACTGTGTGCATCGCCATGATATCGTGCCGTGAGCGTGTGTTTGTGTGCAGCACCTTGTTGTTGTACTCCTCCACGAAGCTGCCGAGTGCGAGGCGGAAGCGCTTGTCCGGCCGCACGGTCCAGTTCATGGCGTAAACGGTCCAGGGCGCCTCGTACTTGTAGATCTCTTTTCGCTTCCCGTGCAGCGACATGACCGCAACCCGCCGGAGAAAGAAAAATCCCGCGACTTGCGTGGAGCGCCGTCCCCGGTGCGAGCCGCCTGTGTCCGCCGCGCAGCGACGAGCCGAAACAAAAGGCTAACGGTGGCTAACGAGCCGAAAGCGCACGGCTGGAGTGAAAACGTTCGCTGGCGAAGGCGCTGCGCTTAAAGGGGGAAAAATAAAAATGGAGACGGACTCCGTTTGTCCCCGTTGTGGAGCGGGGCGTCCGGGCAGGCAGCGGGAACTGCAGAGATGAGAAGCCGGGGCAAGTCCGAGCAGTAAAGTAAGACCCGAACGAACTTTAATTCCTGTTTAGTATCTGCGGTTTTGGATTTAAAAAAAAAAAAAAAAACAAACAAATTAAAAAAAAAAAAAAAAAACTATATTTCCGTTCCGTCAACCGAAGCCCCACGCGCTCAGGCTCCGCGCCGCTTCTTCGGAGGCACGAAAACGCTTCTGCCCCAGAAAAGAAAGCGGCTTAAGGCTACAAACGTGTGAAAGGAATCACAGAAAAGTTTCCGAACAAACCGAAAAAAATGTCCTCTGGCCTTTGCGGAGACAAATTTGGCTGAAGCAACAACAGCAACACCTGAACTCGAAGTCAGGGGGAGGGTTGCCAGCGCCGCTCCGCAAATTCCCCAAGATGGAGACCGTTTCGCCGCCTTCGTACTTCTCCGGAGAGTTTTTACTATAAATAGACAGCAAGGTCGGCGTATTAAGGCTTTGTGCGTCGTTTTCTTTCTCTGTGCTGTGTTGACATTTTAAAACTTTCCCTCAGGTCCTGAGACCAACTGTGAACATTGCTCGCTAGGAAGCTCTTATTTTAACGCCGTACACTCGAGCATCATAGACAGTTTCCTCCAAGTCAAAGCACACCAGAGTACGACGAAAAGCTTCACACGCAGGTAAGCAGTTGTCGGTTTGAAGGCACAGCGTGACTGTTTCCCTGTGTGCTCGCCGTTTGCACACATTTTGGTTTTGCAACTGTGTTCATGACCTCACTTGGTCAACATCGCATCCCCTTTGTCTACTGGAGGAAGTCAAGGTAAGCGCTGGGCTCAGGGTGGGAGGTGGTGTCCTGTTGCTGGGAAGGTTTAAATATTTGCCAACAACGCTGTCCCTTAATCCAAGCCACTAGTTTTACTTTAATCCATATCGGAAGAACGAATACCCGTTTGAGGGATGCGTGTGCAATGGGTGAAACAGTCCAGTGTTACCCAGCCCCTTCAAGACATAAAAGATAAACCAAAGTAGTTGGAGGAAACATGGGTGGATGTTGGCCAGATGTATGGTATGTTGTGCTGTAAATGAAAGCAGAGCTAGGGCTTCAACCTCAGAACCTGCTGGATAACAAGTGGAGTCACCTGCTGTTGTACCCTTGATCGAGGTGCTTGTTGTCAGCCAGCACAGCAAGAATGCCCTACTGTGCAGTTTGGTCAGATGCTCAGAGCTGCTTTGAACTAAGCGACTTTGCAAATCTGATCCACAGCACAGCAATTTATTCTGTGTACAGTAAGTTATAACAAACTTAGTCGTACTGCAAGTAACAAGTTTGTTTTGGACACAGAAGGATGTACAAGTAAGAAGAATAATGAAGATGTTGGTCATGGACTACATGGTCATGTTTCTCGCGTGTTTGTGTCCGAATTATCATCCAGCATGTCAGATTCAAGTGCCAGTTCTGGTTCTAATGTTGTCAAAAAGCATCCTTTCCCCTGGTTCATCAATAATAAAACTATTTCTACTGATCTGTCAATGTTTGCACCATTTTCCTCGGGGACATTTTTGTTGTACTGGTTGACCTTAGCATGAAGCATTTGTATTCACTGAAGTGCGTACTGGAATTAAGATGGATTAAAGTAAAACCAGAATTCTTCAGTTATTCAGGGCTGACATGTATAATTCGACAAATATCTGTAGGTGTCTTTACTGACCTGAAAAAAAAAAAATTACATTGCATTTCAGTCCTTTACTATAAAATTAGAAAAATGTAAACAACGCTATATTACAATAAGTGGAAATATTAACGCAAACATTTTAATAAACTTTCTTCACTCTAAACTGGGTGCAGCCTTCTTGGTAAATGAATACAACTCACTAAAACAAAGTAAGACTAATTCTCAAATTCCTGGGCACAACAGTCACCGACCCTCACAATCTGGCTTTTTAGTTCCATTAACATTACAGCTTCATTTACCACTCAAGCTGAAAAGTAAATGTGGATTTCATTAACATGACTTTAAATCTGTGCGTTTTATAGTTCTCTTCGTACATTTAACTTAATGCTTACATGAATATCAATGCAAAAATGTAAGTCCGCAGGCTTGCGTTGGTCAAACAAGAGGGCATCGCTGAGCAACAGCGCAGCTGAAGATGTGCAAATCCTGTAACTCTGACACTCCTCCATACAGTGGCTTCAGGGCAGGACCAGGCAGAAAGCAGCACTCACTGGAGTCAAGGAGTCTGGAGGAGGAAAGCAAAACGTCTTCCTTAAGGAACCTCGGTCTGTCGCACAGTTCAAACAGTATTGAGCACAAGGCATAAAGACAACTGAGTCCAAGCTTCAACATAAAGATCTCAAACTGTCTTCTGTTTAAACTCAGTCCAGAAGCTTCCAAGAGCTGGATGTACAAACCTAACTTTTGGACTCAAGTGCAGAGAAGTAAGAATTAATGCTGCTGTGGGGGAATCCCGAGAGGGGCGCTGTACTGCTGGGCCCCAGTCCTGTCCACTAGGGGGCGCAGTGACTGCTGGCTGTTTTGCGGCGGCCGGAGGGCTGAGGCTTCGTTCCCTCCGGCCTGTGGTTCACAGCAGCTGCGCAGGTCTGCATAGAAGAGCATCTGTTTTGTCCCATGAAGCCCCTTTGCAGAGCCGCCTGTTGGCCCTGAGGGGGGCCTTTTTTCTGTAAAATCTACTTTGACTTCACTAAGTGTAGTTTTGTAAATACTTGATTCAGTTCTTTCCTCAACATTTGAAATGCCCTTCCAGCTGTCAGGGCCACTTACACATTCCGAACTGGGATCTATTTAAACACACACTCGACTACTTACCTTGTAGTCCCAAGACTCCATATCTTGTCCAGGATTTGAGCGGCTGCGCTAACACAGTGGAACTGCAGCGGTCGTGGGTTCACTTCATTATGAATCCCTTTTACCAGCCGGTAAAGCGTCACTGATGCACACCTGCCAGCTACAGGAAAAGTACTGCTAATATTCATTTTAAGACTTGAACAATTTGAGAAAAGTTCTGGTACCTGAGCAGCTGCGGACAGGGCGGTAAAAGCCACGCCGCTCCGGTCAGTCTGGAACAGCCGTGCCGCGGAGGGCGGAGCTCGCCAAGTTGAGCGGAGATTTGCGCTCAAATCACGGCGAACTTGGGCGCGCCTGCGTTCCTCGCCGCAAGAGGGCGCCATGGCGCAAAGCCGTAACTTCTGGACCGCCGTCGTCGTCATTTACCTGCATTTTACACCCCGCCGCACGTCGTTAGAATGAATTTGTGTCAAACACTTAAGTGCTAAAAAAAAAGGGACTAAAGCGCGTCAGGGTGCTTCGTTCGGACCCGTAACTCGCTGTCGTGTTTACTTTGCTCACAGATGCGTTTGTTTTACTCTTTTATTTGCCAATATTGCACGTGTTACGTTTTTATAGTGACAAAATAGGTCGCTGTTTGTTCCTCTGTCGGGCTTTATTAAATCCCCCCAAAAACGTCTTACAGCTCTTTTCAGATTTAACGAACATAAATGATGGTCAACCCATTAAAACCAGCTTGTGCGTCCACTTCAATTAAATGGGAAGGTTTCGTCCAATAGTCCACTAAAAGAAAACTTGAGACCGGGCGAGTTGGGAGTTGGGCAAAAACTCCGGGCAGCTTTGCAAAGTCTTTCATTTTCCTGGCAAAAGCAGCAAAGAGCAGAGGACACGAAGACAATAGGATCAAAGCCTGACAAAGATCTAAGCTCAAGCCAGAAGCTCCAGCGTTTCCCAGGCACTCGCCTCGTTGACGGCGGCGAAGACGTCTTCAAGGTTTCATTGAAGCTCACATGACGAGGCTCCCCTCCAGGCAGCGTCCGCCGTGGAAGGAGCAAGTAACCGCATCGACGGTGCACGAATGCCGGCTTCACCCGCGCACCTGTGCAGAGGAAGGTGGAGGTGTTGCGATTCAGTTGGCGAATCTTTTTGAGCTGCTGACCAAGTCCGGAGCCGTCGTGTTGCGATGACGTTTATTTCACAACGAGCGACAGCTGTCCTACAATAAGACATGTTTACAAGCTGCATTTTTTCATAGAATCTTTATTGCGAAGACGTGCAAATGTAAAAGCTTTATTATCCCAACTGCGCGTTCATCCAACTTCCTTGGCCACTGACATTCACGCAACCTGCATCTTAAACCGGTCGCATCGTCTCCTTGCTGGCATTTCCGCAAACAGCGCTTAAATCAAATAGCTGTAGTTTTCCTGTGCAGCAAAGTCCGACGTCCCAGGTAGGCAGATACGCAACAGGTGCCTCGGGCGTGAAGAGTGTAAAAGCAGCGTTTACCCTACAAGCACAGTACTGTGCTGCTGCACCACGTAGCATTCATCCCCACGACAGTGTAGTATTGACACAAGGCGCCCAGCCTCAGAGTACCATGGTAAGTTCAGGTAATGCGCGGCTGCATGGAGTCTCAACTAGTGCAATTCTGTAATTTAAAAACCAATCCTTTTCTGGCTCACAAGACAAAACTTTTTAGTAAACAGTCGAGTTACAGTAGAATTAAAAGTCCCCTCATGTACAGTATAAAAGAGCGCTTTCCCTCCATGTATGTATTGGGGGGGCACCCGTCTGCCTGCCTGCCTGCCAGCCTGCCACCGTGACCCTTACTCCCCAGGGACAATGTGGCCATTCACTCCGCAACTGCGAGCTCAAGTTGCAGCTTTCAATTCAGTTGAACATTAACACAGCCCTTCCGGCACGTTCAAAGCTGTTCCGGACGTCTCTTGTCAAGACTTTGCTCCTGTTAAAATAATTAAAACGAACCCCCGCCCAAAAAAACGCTTTCCTGCTGGTTAGGAGCCAGTGCTGTGCGGAGTGTTTTCGTATTCAGGATACAGATCATTACTTCACCGCTGGCATGGACGTCGAGTACACGTACACACACAGTTGTGCTTTGACAGAAAGGGTGTGTAAGAGCCAGAAGGTTCCCAAAGCTGTTCTCCCTCTGACAAAACGGACTTTGGTTGTTCAGGGCGGTGCTGGGACCCGTGTGTTAAATGCTCCCCGCAGAAATGTAATGCAGCTAAAACCCTGATGTTCCCCACAGCAGCTGCTTGGTTCTGCTGCGGCCGCCTTTATCGCATCGATGCGTAAAACCTGGATTGTTTTTCGTGCCGACTGTTGGCGCTCGTTCACCACCTGCCCGAGCGTTTGGATCGCAGCCCCTTCCCAGGGCCCAGCTGCCTATTACAGGTGTTTAAAGGGTCTAATAGAAAACTGTAGTAATACATGGGGTGGGGGTTCTGCACCTCTGCAGTACAGTGACGTGACACGCTGAGGTAAACAGGGTAAAGGGTGGCTGACCGGCAGGTCCTCAAGGGTTACATCCGAGAACCTGATTGTCTGTATCCCCAGGTGGTCCCTGTCCCGTCGCGTGCTGGGGCCGTGGTCCCGCTCACCTTGACAGCAGATCCAGGCCCCCACCCTCAGAGCTGCGGACTCCACGTGTCTGCGAGCCCCAGGTACTCTGGGTTCTCAGCCGTAGGTGTGACAAACCCATTGGTCACATGAGGCGGCTGCAGCTGCTGCTGGGGGTTCCAGGCGTCCGCTGTGGATTTGGCCGCCACATCCAGGTAATAAGGGTTGTCAAAGGCAGGGGAGGTGCTCCCGGGGGGGACGATGTACTCTGGGTTCTCCACGCTGTCGCCGCAGCGCAGGCCGTTGGGGAGGCGCCGCACGCCGCTGGTTGTCTTGCGCGGAAGGGTGTTGGGTCGCTCCAGTACCTCCTCTGCCACCACCTGGTTCACGTACTCTGCCGCACAGAACGAGACACGGCTGCCTCACCCCACACACTGACGGATTTCATAAGAGTTGTGCAGGGAAGGTAGCAGACACGTCCACCACCTACAGCCTTTCCTCCATTAAACGTGTAGCACAGAGCCGTCCCCCGATCCAAACTCAGTGACTGCAGCTGGAGAAGCACGTGAGCACGAGGTGCAGCTCTGATGAGCTCATTATGTTGCTTTTGTTTGCAGTGTAGTTTTTCTAAACAGGTTATTTCGACAAATGACCTCACATGGTGTTGCCAAGCACTGCAAAGCAACACTTTAGCGTGCATGTGTGTCAATCTAACACCTGACGCTGGGGACATTGCTAACCCCCCAACCAAATGCATGCGTTCAGTGAGACCAGGGACACTTGGATGTAACTCACCAGGCTGTCTGCGTGCTCCACGGGGGAGACTGTGTGAGAGCACCAGTGGGGCCCCCCCGCTGTTCTTCCCCCCAGCTCCCAAGCTGGGCAGTGTAGGGTCCTCGCTGTAGCGCCCCCCAGGGGACACGCAGCCGTCCGCCACCGTGTCTGTGAATACAGAGTCCAAGTGGCCCCCAGCGGAGTGGTGCGACAAACTGCGGGCCAGGGAGAGATACGGTGACCCCCAGGGGCTGCTTGCGTTGGGGTACTGACTCCTCCCTCCTGCTGGGAGCTCCGTGTCAGGACTGTGCTCGGTGCTCTGAGGGAACACATCAGACTGCATTAACACCCCACACACACGCTGCAATGTGACCTGGCTTCAGTGCATCAGTAACCCCGCAGCTCTGACCCTGTGTGACGGGTGTCTGGAGGGCCCATTGCTCGTCATGCCTCCCTGTGGCCTGATGCAGGACGGCTGGGGAACCAGGTACTCGTCAGCATCCAGCAGCTCCTGCAGTTCAATGCCCTCCTCCTCCAACAGTGTGCGGAAGAAGTGGCTGTCCACCGGGCTCGAGAGGCTCATCTGCTCGTCGTTCTGAAACGAGTTTATTGACCCTAACCTTTAAATTCACTTCCACTGAGAGCAGCAGAAGAACATGGACAGTAAGTGCTTGTTCGCTCTCATTCTCTCTCTCTCGCCTCCATCCATCCATCCATCCAGAAGCAGTACAAGCAGTCCTGCCCTGAGAAGCAGACGAGGGAAGTGCTCACCTGGATGACCACATATCTAGACGGGTCTCTGGCCATGGTACTGAACTCTGTCACCAGCTCCCGGAACCTGGGTCGGCTTTCTGGGTCGATCATCCAGCCTGCAGGCAAGGGGCACTGAACTCAGGGTGGATCACGGTGCAGCTTCTGAGTCCACACTGTAAAACTGTTTTCTGACCATGCCTGTACAGGTATTTCTCAAGTTTTCACCCGAGTTGAAATACCGTAATTTATACTATAGTTACAATCAAGTGCGTGCATGCGTATTGCACCTTGTGACACCCAAAGTATGGGTGCCACTTCAAAGGTCCCGCCTCAGCTAAACCAGGAAGGCAGCCAGCACTCACACTTGACCATGATCATGTAGACGTCAATGGTGCAGATGAGCGGTTGCGGCAGCCTCTCCCCCTTCTCCAGCAGCTCCGGGATCTCGCGCGCCAGAATCAAGTCATAGGGTTTGGCTCCAAATGTCATCAGCTCCCACACCGTCACCCCTGGGCACGTAGGAACACGCTTCCGTCAAAAACAAGACAGAGCTGCAGGGGCTTAGGCAACACTGAGGCACCAGGAGCGCACGCACGCACACACGCACGCACACACGCGGCTGTACCGTAGCTCCAAACATCACTCTGATGGGTGAACCTCCTGTGTAGAATGGACTCCAGAGCCATCCATTTAATTGGAACCTGCAGATGAAACCCAACATGCTGACAGCCAGCTAAACCAAAAGTGGCCCACAGTCACATGTAGAGCAGTGCACACTGGAAGGCACTGAAAGGTACAGGTGGCCCTCCGCTTCCAACTGGGTTCTATTGTCACGCATGCGCGTGCAGGGCTACATTATATTTTCACCCGTTACTCCTGTTAAAATGCTAATATGGAACGGTAAATGCTGTGCTGTTTTCACTTTCTTTTCAGTACTACCAGGACACTCAG
The DNA here is from genome assembly GCA_018136845.1 of Heterotis niloticus. Taxonomy (NCBI): domain Eukaryota; kingdom Metazoa; phylum Chordata; class Actinopteri; order Osteoglossiformes; family Osteoglossidae; genus Heterotis; species Heterotis niloticus. The sequence continues at coordinate 1,543,226 of CM030902.1, read as the reverse complement.
TCGCTGCCCAGTGTTGGGGAAAAGGCTATAAGCAAGATGCCAGTCACCGTCAGACACCAAAACGATAACACATGGCTGCTTTGGTGGCTCCCTCCTTAGACATAATGGCCAAATGTAGGGACTCAAACAGCTGAGTAGGGGTCTCTGTCCTGGTTGCTCCAAGTTAGACTTTGTAAACTGAGGACCACCTGTACGGAAAAGTGAAGATATTTGCAAGATGGGGGAACGGCAAGTGCAAATGAGAAATGAGGCTGCTATGCAAAGGAGACGAGGACAGACAGGTAGGACGCGCTTGCAAACCTTGCCCCCGTCAGCATGGTACTCGGTCTTATCGATGTCCAGCAGACGCGCCAGGCCAAAGTCCGTGATCTTGACGTGGTTGGGGTTTTTCACCAGGACGTTGCGGGCAGCCAGGTCTCGGTGTACGAGCCGCACGTCTTCCAGGTAACTCATTCCCTACACGGGAGCACAGTCAAGCTGTCTGCTGAGGAGCCTCCCGACGTGCAGCAGACCCCCCCCCCCCCCACACACACACACACACCCCAAACCTAAACAGGCATGGCCTCACCTTGGCGATCTGAACACACCAGTTGAGCAGATACTGAGAGGCAATGCGGTCTTTGTTCTCGCGCACGTAGTCCAGTAGGCAGCCATACGGCATGAGCTGGGTGACAAGCTGCACGGTGGACGTGAGGCAGATGCCCAGCAGTCGGCACACGTAGGGGCTGGCAACACCTGCCATCACGTAGGCTTCCTGAACAGGGAGCAGTCACCTTAGTGGTCTGAATGGGGCACAGCTGCAGCCACTGGACCCCCAGAGCCAAGGTTCGATTGCCGCGTCACGGTAGTTAGCATAAAACTAAGACTACCTGGCTGTATAAATGGGTAAATCATTGTAAGGAACATCTAGACAGCATGAAGGTTCTGGACTGTTTGACTGGACAGGAGTCCATCAGCTGATGGGAATCTGGATGCCGGTGAGAGGTAAAGAGCTCCCACAGTAGAGCAGATGGTTCAACTTGCTGAGCAGCCAAAAAGATCAGCAACCAAGCTTAAATCATTTCCATCCCTTTTCACTTCCTAGATACTCATTACGAGGCACCAGTACAGCATCTTGCAAGTACCTCCCCCCACACACGAGACACAGGCAGAGGAGAACACGGCAGATAGACTCACATCCAGGATGTCTTTGTTGGCCTTGGGCGACGTATTCTCCAGCAACACCTTAATGGCAACTGGGATTTTCACATTCTCCCCGTCAGGGGTCCAGACACCCTGTGAACAAAAATAAAATTTGCAGCTTGCAAGGCCTCTACATTTGCAAATAGCAGTTGTTTGCTTTCCAGTGCACGCGCACACACACTTACCCAGCTTAGAACGTTTTATACCAACAGGTGTAATAGACCAGAATGGCTGAAGGCACGTCGACCCCGACGGCTTTATTTTTCTCTCTGGTTCCTTGGTCAGGAAATTGTTTTCCTTTCATCTCCTCAGTTGGCTTACAAGGGTTCGCCTTTCTCTCCTATTATTTTTTGCACTCAGTAAAGCTCTTTCCTCAAGTTGGACTACCCTCATGCTCAAACAGCATATCCAGTTACTCAACCGCTGCTCAACCTGTAAACCTTCCATTCAGCTTTGTCCTGTGTGCATCTACTATACCAAGATGCACAACAGCCTCAAAGTACGCACCTTGTAGACTGTGCCGAAGGCCCCGGAGCCCAGAACCCGGACCTTCTTTAGCTCCGTCTCTTTTAGGATGCGCATCTGGGCCTGGTTGGGCATCGCACCACTGGGCGTCAGGGGCTCCACCAACTGGGGGAGAGGGACTTTTCAGCCAGCTCTGCAGCCCACACAAAGCATTTCAACCAGCACCTAAGCCCATCCTGGGCAGCAAATCTGCCTGAAATCATGCTGGCTGCCCTGACCTCTGAGGGTCTCCTTCACAAACCTCATGTTCCTGCAGGATCCTCCTCAGGGTCTCCTTCCTCTTTCTGTGCTTCTGTCTGCGCAGGTAGAACACCAGAACTGCTACCAGGATGAGGAGGAGAATAACTCCGCCCACAACAGCCGCAATGGTGGTACCTGGCCTGACACAAGGAAGCACCAAGGCTCTCACAACACATTGGAGCAAATAGAATGGCGATGTCCGCTAATGAACGCCATAAATGGCAGCAGCAGTTCCTCCACCTCAAACGTGCGATTGTCTTACCCGACCCGCTGGTCTACAGGGCAGCCTCGCTCGTCCAGCACGTTGCACCTGAGAATAAGCAGAGATGAGCAGCTTAGCCTCCCCACCTTAGAGCTTCTCTCCACTACCCTGGCGTGTGGCTTCCTCGCACCATTTGTTTGTCACTGGTGCTCCACTGCTGAGAAATCAGCTTTTCTGCTTGGTTCATCATTTCTCACCTCTGTGCCCAATTCTGTTTCTCTTACCACCAAGTTTATTCCTTCCATTGCGTTTCTACAAGCTACTGAGAGGGAGGTGATGCGAACCAGAAGACTTCCAGCAAATTATGAGGTTCCTTCTAATAAGTGGGGAGCTGGGCAAAAACTGGCTGCCTTCTAACACCAAAAGCTAAGAATTTTAACTATTTTATGGCAAGGAACGCTCCGCACTAAAGAAGTACTGCGCTAATGTCATGTAAAACTGTGTCAGAGTGCTGGACTCTTTCACTCCGCTATCACCTGCTGATGATTGTGCTGGAAATAATTTCCCTGGAGGTACATCTGAGGAATGAGCTGAGGAGACAAGAATCGACTTGAGGCCTCGGAGCTGCGGGCGTACACGGTACCAGGAGGCGGCGAGCTGCACATGGGCATTACGTGAACTCACGAGAGTGTGCAGTTGACCTCGCATGGCTGGCAGCGGCCTGTGGCGTCGGCGTACTTCCACACCGTGTGCTGATCCTCCTTCACGCCGCTGGGGCACTGGGATACGCACACATCCCCGTCCTGAAAGTGGAGGCATTGGCGACACTGGTGGGCTCCCTGCCAGGAATGAGCCAAACAGATGGCCCACAATCAGCAAACTGAGCCTTTAAAGTAATTAGCATAACAGCAAACCAGGAGGCCAAGCAAACCCCTCCCTCTGGCCAGTGGCTCACCGGACCACTGCAGGAGTCGGTGTTGTTCAGCGGCCGACACTCACGGTGACAGGGGACACACAGGGAATTCTTCTCAAACTCTGGTTCTGCCCTGAGCCCAACACATATGTTTGCTGCTTAGAGAAAACACTCCCATGCCGCATGAACTTCCCCGTGTGTCACTTCAGCCCACACAACTCTCACATAATGCAAAGCACCAAAAGCACCAACAGCTTCATTTTTAAGCATTTCACGTATTTTTATTTCCAGTCATTTTAAATTGCTTTCAGCTTCCCTGTAGCTAAAAGTTAAATTACTGAATTTGTTGTAAAGTTTTTATTTTATTTCCAGGAATTTTTATAGACCCTAGCCTGTAAGTGATAGTTAAGAAACAAAATGAGTTGCAGATTTCCAGTGCTGTTGTGCTCGTAACTTGAGGACTGCAGTTGTTCATCTAATGCATTAATTTAGTCCCAACTCACCCCTGCCGCAAATTGCACTCTTCCACACACACCGTTCCGCGTTGCTTCTTCTGGCAGAACCTGCACTGACCGGGACCCAACCCCCAGCAGCCTTCCTTACACTGGACGTCACACATGTGGCCCTCCGCAGCTGTGAAGGGTGACGATAACACGGGTCAGAGGAAGGCATGGAGCGCGCACACGCACACACACACGCGTGCACACAAAACAAGCAATCATACCACAGTCCTCAGGGCTGCGGTTAGTGCCAACAATGAACTGCGAGCTCCGGTCTGCCGGCAGCAGTGCCCCCCAGGCCAGGGGCGAGGTGTAGCAGAGGTGCGAGTTGTTGTGTATCAGCACGAGGCCACCAGTAATGCTGCGAAGGGAGCGCAGTCCAAGGGACTCGATGTGCAGCGACTGTACGCCCAGCGAAAACACGCCCCTGTGCGTGGATGAAAGGGGAGAGAGAGAGAGAGAGAGAGAGAGAGAGAAACACCAAAGAGTGAAAACACTGAGATAAACTTTTACAAAAAGTGTGAAATACGGACCTTGACCGTCCAGACCAACAGTCTCACCTGTACAACATCCTTCCTCTGATGATCTCCAAGTTTTCGAAAACGCTGAGGTTACTCCAGGTCTGTGGCCATGCCTCGATGTAAAGGTACCCTGTCACCGGCAGGTAGTAAGAAACATGGACAGAATAACCGACACTTCGCCGTGGCATTCAGAACAACGCAAAGGCCAATTAAAACATTTACATCAAAGTGGCCACAAACTCATTTTCTGAGGCACCTGTGATCTCCTGTAGGCTTCTGAACACATTCAGCTGACTGGGGTCCAGAGCTGAGGTGTTGGTTGCCGGATCTCTGTGGGACATTTGCACATGCAAACACCTGTGCTGTAATTTGTAATCATCATGGCTGATGGACAAGCATCATTTACACAATGACAAAGCTAAATATTCACACCACTTTTTTTTTTTTTGTTTTGTTTTCTCGTTCACTGAGGTTTTTGTAGGTTATACCCAGTGAAGGTCTGCGGCAAGAAGGCCAGGCCACCAAAGATCTTTTTGCAGCCGGTGAAGAGGCCGATGTTGGAGGAGTTGATGGCGAGGACCCCCTGCAGACTGGCCATGCCTAGGCCGTAGCACACTGAGATGGTGTGGGAGAGAGAGAGATCACGTAGGTGGCCTTTGGGTAAACAGGAGCCCTGACATTTGCAGAGAAAGGTGCCCACCTTTGGGACAGTCACCATTGCACTTTTCACACTTATGGGTCACTCTGCCTTTGGGGTCAGTGACAATGACCTCCCGGTTGGAACTGGGGCACACCATGGTGCAGGCCATCACCATGGACAGGTAGTTACCTAGAGGAGTGACAAGGGACGTGTGACAAAGACCAGCAGGGAGCAGGACTACACTCAACACTCAGCCTCAGCATGTTGTATTCATTCTCGTACTTTTGCCGAAGCAAGGACCAGCGTGTCGTGCTTTTAACGGCTTCTTAACAACGGGCCTCTGGATGATGTGCTACATGCATAACAACTGGGCGTAAACGGACGTGAAAGTTAGGGCATTTGGTGCTGATGTGGGTGTTGCATTACCCTTGGCTGTTCTACTTTCATTACTGCCTCAATAACCTGTCTGGCTGTGGTGGCGAAGTCACCCCCTAACCACACGGTGGGTTCAAGCACAGCACGCCTTCACTCACGAGGACACTCCTTCACACAGGTAGCACCGAAGCTGAACTTCTTGTTCTTGTTGGGCTTCGACTCGAAGGTAACTGAATCGTAGATAGTGGCAGGTGGACAGTTGTCTTTGCAAACCCCGTTGTCGTTAAAGTGGCGGCAGGCCTGAAACGGGCCAAGGGGAGAAAAAAGCATGGTCATAAATTCGCATTTGTCCATTTAGCAGACGCGTTCCTCCAAAAGGACTTACAGTGGCATTTACCTGGCTTACACTGCTGGATACCGCATACTCCCAACACGTCTGTTGCACGTTATGCAGTTACATTTGTTGTCAGAAGATAGCTTTATGCCATGGGTTTGTGTTTTATTGTCCACTACAGCTCAGCGGGTCTGTTCAGTCCCTGGCGGGCAGCCCTGTGTTTACAAGGTCATTTGTCTTGATCTCCTACAAGTTAAACCGCCGACTGCTGTGATTCTGCTATGCATTTAACTACCACTTCTTTGTAGTTTAAATAACTGTTTAGCAACTATGTAAAAACATTTCAACAGTTTGGGTAACCTGACATTCAAAAAGGTGTGAACACTGAAGTAACAATCCAACATTTTCTTACAGAACATTCTTGCCTTTGGACTTGAAGGTCTCAAGTTTGAAATCCACCTACTGCAGCAGTACCCGTAATCAAGGTACTCACTCTGAATCGATGCAGTAAAAATTACCCTGCTGTACAAATGGGTAAATAACAGTAATAAAGCTCAGCAGTGTTTGTGAGCTTGGTGAAAAGCACCAGCTGTATGTTTACAAAAAAGACACTTTTGCAATGTACAGTAAGTACATATGAGTGTACAGTTGTGTGTGTATAACTGGGCTACATCTTACCAAGCAGTCCGTGTCCTTGGGCCCCGTGCACCCGGCAGCACATTGCTTGTGGCAGCAGTCATTGGGCTGAGGTCCCTTACAGCGCGAACACCCGGACGCACACTGCAGGTGACTCACTGTGCAGAGGGACACAGAGACTCAAGTCCACACAGTGGACCCTCACGCTCGTCGGTGGAGTTTATTGAATTAAACTGATCACATTCCGCCTGTGGTGTCAAATTGGTCCCATAATGCAGCTGCGCTTTTATTCCAGTTGGCTGAAAAAAGCATCACTGTCAGAAATATTTCTTATAATAATCAATAAAAGGAAGGAAACCCCTACTACAAACTGGAATACAAAACTGTCCACCAACCTGAGCTGACATCATCCCACCATAAACCCTGCTTACAGCAATCAGAAATTTCATCCTCAAATTTATGTGTCCAGTATTTCACATGAAAAATGGAGGCAGGGATGGTGATGCTGGACAACTCACGCGTCTGGCAGTCCTGGGGTGTTGGTCCCCAGCAGCCGCGTGAGCCACATGCGGCTGAGCAGTTGGGACCTGCAGGCAAATACAGCAGAGGCCATTGGCTGACCGCGGGTGCCAAAACTGACAGAGCACTGGTGCTCCTACCATACAGCACAGCTGCTTACAGTGTGAGGGCTGCAGTTGCAGGTACAGATGTTGCTGGAGGTTCTGTTCATCCAGTGTGTCACTCCACTGGATAAGCCGGGGGTCCGGGAAGCATAACTGGGGGTTGCCCCAAATGTACACCCCACCCAGCAGGATCTCTGCATTAAAGAGAGGAGGCAGATGTTACTAGAAAAGCTCCACAGTGCCTCACTGTACATGTGTTGGGTCTGCATATTCCCCTTATGTTTGGGTGGGTTTCTCCCACAGTCCAAAGACATGAGATTCAGGTGGATTGGTGACCAAGTGACTCTAAACTGCTCACAGTATGCATGTGTGTGTGTTCCTCTGCACTGTTGCGTGGATGGATAGAGAACTGTAAATAGCATACTGCGTTGTCCCTATTGTCGCAGGTTGACTTTGTCACACACAGATTTCTCATCACCATCTCATGGCTCCTCTACATTCCTCATTTATTCCTGCCCCCCCACAACTTCTACCCAGATTCTCCCCCCCGTTTACCACTCCAGCTCTCTCCTTCCAAAAACATTTCACTCACCTGTCAGACTCCTCATTCTGAGTTCTCTGAGCCCTGGGGCCTCAAGACCACCCGGGCTGTCAGCAGCTTCAGCCGTGTTGTCCAGCACGGCCAGGGCGTAGCTGGAGTTGTAAAGCTGGCTGCCGCGGATGATGCGCAGGTTGTCCAGTGGTATCACACCAACGGACACGTTGCCAACGAGAACATAGCCCTGCACCTCAACAATGCCCTGTGGAAGCAGAGGGAACACAATCATTTACATTTATTTATTTACTTACTTATTTAGCTCGTTTCCCACCAAAGCAACTTGTACTCATTTACACATTTATGCAGCAGGGTAATTTCAGGCTAAGTACATTGCTCAAGGGTTCTAAAGTAGGAGATGCTGCTGTGACCACTGTGCCACCTGCTGACCCGTCAAAATACAAAAAAGCGCAGCAAAACCTGAAGGAAGCTGAGGTCTGGGGTGCCGTGCAGATGTGTGATCTCCAGATTGCCGTGCACCACCTGGCAGCCTGTGTAGAGCAGCTTGAGGATGCGGTAGTGGTTCTCCAAGCTGGACGGCAGCGCAAGCTTCATATCGGTGCCCAGGCATACTGGAAAAATTAAAAGAACTAAAAGATTAAAGAATTATTCTAATATTACATCCTTTAAAAGACTGGATGGATTTATCAAGCTTGGACAACAAGAAAGTTGGTACCAACCCAGTATGCTGCTGTTTGTCTTGTGTTCGTGTGTGATAAAGCTTAATAATCACTGTAGGTTACTAAACGAATAAGATGCCGTCAGTGTGAAGGTGTCTAAACCATAGCACTGCCCTCCCCCGTATGCTCCTGTTTTCAACATATCCGCACACAGACACATCACTGCCGCACAGCGTATCCTAGCGCCTTTGAAAAAAGAATTTGGCAGCACTTCCAGCAAGCACAGGCCACCCATTAAGCCATCGCCTGCCATCCTCCATGCATGTTCACCGCCCGGACTCCTCAAACAGCAATAGAAAACTTGAGAATTTACTTGAGGAAGCAGTTTGTGGCCTCAGGTACTGGATGGAGTTGCTGTTTCCTCAGCAATTTCAAGTATGAACACCACACCTCACACAAGAAACCAGAACAGGAACTCTTTTGGCAACAATGGAAACTATGTCCAGTGCGTAGCGTCCACCAGTTACCATGGACTGCAATGTTCTTCTCACAGACAGAAAAGTGTGCAAGTAATATCTTAATGTGCAAATGTTGGTGTTTCTCAGCCTTGATGTGGCTAAATAAATCCCCTCTGCAGCTCAGAGCTGCTGAACCCCTTCAAGCATTCATGGAGGGTCTCTGACACCCATTTGAGCACCTGCCACTGTTTATCTGTCCACTGTCCATGACACCAGCGGTACTCAACACCCAATCTGTGCTTCAGCAGTCGTGCATGCTGTAAAACACACTTCTGTTTACTCTGAGCTGTGCGTTGCCTTGGAGAAACGCACCCGCTAAAAGTGTACGTGTTAACATGAAAGAGAAGATGATAAAGACGGAAGAGAAAAAGGTTTTGATGATCCAGTGGAATATGGGCAGAGTTGGAGGGGCACTGTTGTAAATGGGTTGTCTTTAGGACAGCTCCTTCCTCACAGAGCTGTCCAACATACCTGCACGTGACGTGGCCATTCAGGCAGGAAGTGGTGGCAGCATGTGTTCTGCCCAGCATAACCCGAATTGCAGTGCAGCATTGTTCCCTCCTGCAGTTCCGTGGTTTGAGATAACACCCCACCCCCTTGAAACCCTGCCTTCACGACCCTGAGCAAAGACTCAACGGTGACCCTCTGCTTCCACGGCCAACACAAGGCTTTACCCAGCAAACACACACACACACTTCTGGATCGCAGCCTCCAGTGAACAAGCCGCTCCTTGTGTCCCTCCTCCAGACACACTGCTGAGCTGCCCAGACAAACAGGACTTGTAACTAACACACACACACACACACACACACACACTTGTCCATCTCATCATCATTTTACTTATTTTACTCAGTGGACACAACACAACCAATCTGGAAAAACAAGTAAAACCCAGCAAAACAGCACCTGAAATCTGTCAACAACTCACATTAATGGGCCATGCTTACTGTTGTGGGGCAGCACTGAAACGCACAAGTGGTTAATGATGCTGAAATGGGCACGTGTACACACACACACACACACACACACACACACACACACACACACACACACACACACACACAGGCTAGTTCCTTGACTGTTTACTCCTGGGTGTAAGCGAGTGGGCAGTGATAAGACTGAGTCGCAGGTGCCGACCTTTGAAATGTTTGCTGTGCACTTCATAAAGTTTGTTTGTTGAGCGCATAGGTTACCGTGTGTGTGGGGGGGCAGGAAAAAAAGTTCTTTAGAATATATACAATTGTAGTAAGAATTCTAGCAGGAGCAATAATAAGTTTTTGTTATCAATTACTGCATTGGAAATCAATACTTAAAAATAAAAAACAATATTACAGTAAAAGCACCAGGAAAAATTTATTATAAACGTGTGGGGACATTGACATCAGAAGGCTTTGACTCATCCACTTGGGCAGGAAGCAGAAGCAAACTATTTTTCAAGTACACAACAGTATTTTGCAACTAAAAAGGAGAAAGAGAAACGTAAACTAAGCACCACAATATGGGGCAACTCACAAATAACTTAATTTCATACATTTGCTACTCGGCAACCAAGTTTCAGTATCACCAATTTATGACGTGTTCGCTTCTTTTTTATCACCTTGTACAGGAATTAATAAAGGTGTTGCATCTGTCAGATGCACAGAGCTCAGATGAATTCAAGTCCTAGGAAGGGATCTGCTGAAGCCCATATTCCTACAGTTATATTTCATTAAATGGCCAAAAATTTTGGAAACAGATTCTATCACCAACAACAACTTCATGCAGGGATTGGAAGGAGATGCCAGCTGCTAAGTTCTGATGTTGTCCTGCAACCTCGAAGCAACCCAGTTCTTAAGGCACCTCACACACAAAATGTATTTCATATTCTTTGTCCACCAAGATTTCCTGGGGCATCAATTTCATAACCTAATTTTCAGTGATCAATTTAATTTTCAGATCCTGGAGGTCCCAGTGATTCAGAACCCAGTCATAGGCATTGCTGGATGCAAAAACATGCAAACACACATACACCTCTATATGTATACATGTCTGTTTGTTCTTTATGCACAGCTTTGTTTTTTGAGCCACAGACTTGAAATTTGGCACACAGGTGCTTCTGACCTTAAGTGAGGTTTTTGTGAGTCAAATTCAATAAATGCCAAAAAAAGGCCACTTACTACCTTGAAAATGTCTACTTTGGCTTTTGAGAAGAGACTTGGAAATGAGCACAAAGTTACATCACACACAGAGCAAAGGACCCCCTGCAGAAACAGTCCAAGAGAACTGGGTGTAGCTTAAAAATGCACATATAATACAAAAATATCCATAACAAGGAAAAATCTTACAGAAATAAGAGTAACATGCATATATACAATACAAATAAAACTTATTTCACTATTCAAATCAAATTTAAAATTGGGGAATGTCATGTCACACTGAAGCAACCCTAAGCCCCCTAAATTTTATGTATGACATCAAAGACTTCTATTAATATTATTGCTCTCCTTCCCAACGCCTGGAATGAATTTATTGACATTAATGAATAATAACCATTCTCATCTTAAGTGCCATAGTTTTTGCAATACAAGACACTGTGTGCATGTGTAGACAGTACATATACTGCATTATTTTTGTTTTATGGTCATAGATTGAGTCCTTCGGCATGTTCACGTTCTCGCCGAAGTGTGCCATTTGCCAACAGTAACTTTGGCAGTTTAACACGTGGAAAAGTTACCAAAAAGCGTCCTGTCCAGTTACTAAATGGTGTTTATTCTGGAACCATCCATGCTGCAAATCTGTACTTCCATAACAGGCGGTTTCTCAATGGCGAAAAAGGAGGTTCCCTGAGGTAAAAAAAACCCCAGCTTTACACCGTTTGCACGCTACAAACGTTAAAGTTTCTCTTAATAACGGTCCCTTATGTTGGCGAAAGCACCGTTGGACCCAAACGGGCCGAACCCGTCCACTAGGACTCCACGTGCCGCCCTGTGGTATAAACGTACTGCGTCTCCGTCAAACGCAGCGCGCTCACAAGCGGGTTTATTGCTAATTTAATGTCAAAACATTTTTCGAGTTGTTGTTTTTAAAAGTTGCAGCTGCAGGTTTCCGTCCCACTTGGCGCTTTTAAATCCTTAACTTACAAAGAATCCAGATCTCGGAGCCGAGTTTCCGCAACGACGATCAACAAGTGCGGCCTCGTCAGTCCGTTTCCCGGAATGCGGAGCCAATAAATCCGCGCTAATATCAATTATTAGTTATGAATTGATTGTGAACTCTTCGGTTAAAATGTACCGTGCGGAGTAATGTGCTGCTTTCACACACTGCACCAAAACTGGGCTCCAGAGTGCAGGGGAATGCGAGCCACTCAGCTACCGACCGAAGGACCGGGTGAGGACGGGAGCGACCGACTCACCTTCCCTCCCTGACGTCCCCGGGACGCCGAGCAGCAGCAGCAGCAGCCCCACGGAGCTCCTTAGCGGGTCCATAGGGAGCGCCCGCCGCTACTCCATACTCGTCACCGTCCGTCCTGACAACAAACCGCTTATTTCTCCCGCTTTCGGCTTCCGAGCCGCCAGCGAACCGCGACCTGCTGTTCTCCTGGAACCGAAGAACCAAACCGCCGACCGACCGACTGACTCACTGCACTACATTCCGTCGCGGGGCGGGGCTGTAGGCAGAGCTGGACACACAGGGGCGGAGCCCCGTCGGTGAGGGGGCGGAGCCCCGTCAGTGAAGGGGCGGAGTCCCGTCAGTGAAGGGGCGGCGCCATTAAGTAGCTCTCGCGCTGCGGCCAAAGTGCACAGTTGTTGTTGTTGTTATTATTATTATTATTATTATTATTATTATTATTATTATTATTCCCAATGAGTCTCAAGCACCCTTGGCTCTAATTTCTTTGTATTACTATTGAATGCAGAAGTAACAAACTTTATGATTTACTGATTTATTCACTATATACTGTATAGACAAACACATGCTTTCATGTACATCCATCCATAAATTATTAACCTCTTACTCCTTGTTGGGGTTGAAGTGGTTTAGAGTCTATGCTGGAGTTAACTGGGAAGTCAGTCCATTACAGGGTGGGCGCACAGACACACACACTATTGACAAATTAGAGTATCTCATTACCATGAAACACATTTCTTTGGACTATGGGAGAAAACTTACACAGGCACAAGGAGAACATGCAATTTATACACAGTCCAAACTGTTTCAAACCTACAGTTTGAACAGCTGGGCCTGTGTGCCACCCTGTTTAAACACCATCCCACTTCCTCCAAAGTCCAGCCTCCCTCATGGGTTTAATCTGCTGGTGTCACCTGTGGAAAGGCTACCATTCCGTCATACAGCTGAACGGTGCCACACAGTGGACCCTCTGACCTCCTGAACTTCTCTACCATCTCCTACATCTTTCTAGTGGTGAGCAGCTGGTGGATCTATCTGCTCCTGCACTAGGCCTCCACATACAGAGAAGTGGAGAAACATAGGATTAAATTGTGGAAACATGGAAGCACCACAATGACTACAGTGAATATTCAGTATATTTCTCATTTTGAAGGATTTGAGCAGCTTAAAAGTGTTTTGCTGAGTTGTGCTTTTCCCAGAAAGCTGGAGCATCTGAGCTCTTATCTGCAGCATGGTGTGAGTAACTGTTTCCATGAAAAGACAAACAGCTCTGCAAGGTGTAACTTTAGCATGGATTAGCAGCCCAGCTGTCTCTATTTCTAGACTTATGAAAATTATTAAGCACAGCCTTGTTTCAAAATGCACCATGATATAATTTCTAAATTTATATGCTTTCTTTCCTGGTGAATGTTATCTTCTTTTAGAATGATACATATACAAAGAAAAGGTACTTTTTAACCATACACTTTAAAATGAGTTTGGTATTTCGCAATTAGAGAGGCAAACATTTTTTGGACTGAGATTAACAGAGAAATTCTGGTGTAGGTCCTGAGGATACACCCTGGAGACAAACCACAGAGGTTACAGATTTTAAAGTTCAGGCAGGTGACACATGCTGGCAGGAGTTGGGGGGGGGGGGTCCTGTTCCCTCTTTCTCCTTCCTCAGTGTGTTAATGACAATCCATCATCACTATCAGAGAAGCAGTAACTACAGTACAAAGTGTTTCATAATAACAAGACACTTTATTCATTGAATTGTTAAAGCTTTAAATCACAACCATGTGGCTTCAGACAGGAGAAAAATGCATTTTACAGGATAAAATTTAAAAAATAAAAAAAAAAAAGTACAAGGCAGAAGACTAGGGACCAGTGTGGTCATGCTGGCTTTGTTGTGATGGGAGCAGGTTGTCAGGGGTCTCCCAGCTACGGCACCAGAGACAAATCTGTGAGCCAGTGTTGGCTAATGTGGTCAGTGGGAAACAAACAGGGGAAAACCATCTAGTTACCATGATTTTGTCCCTAAAGATACAAGTTGTGATTGCTGGTCTCCAAACTTGAGCATGAAGAGTGAGTAGTATAACAAGTTGAAGTGGGGCTTCAACATACATGAGTGATGATAAAGAGACACGTTCTCAGAATAACTGATATAAAGCTCTGGTCCACCGTTTCTCAGCCCCCCCCACCCCCCAGACTCTCAGAGAGGCTATATTTACTGTATAATAGCTGAGGAACTCAAACCAGTGCACATCTCTGCCACACTCTGCAGTCCACAGATTCTTACCCCCATCCCCATATGCGGTGCAGATGATCCCATAAACATGTCAGCTGATTTACTGCTCCTCATCCCAAACGTTGTTAGTATTTAAACACCCACCTCTCCATGACACACACGCACCATTAAATTGTATGTCTTAAAAAAGATCCAAAAGGCAGAAAACAAAGTGGCACTTAAAGGAAAATGTAAACAAGTACAAAAATTAAAGTGAACCAACAAGTGGACACGGCTAAAAGTTCTGCAGGTGGATGCATCTCCCCTGCATAATGACTGTACAAATAGAGGTCTGCAAAGAAATATTTCAGGTATGAGGAAAATATTGACAGTGATGGAACTTTCAGATGAGACAGAGAAGCAGAAGAGAGTGCGGTATCTGTGATTCCACAGCCTCTCAGTACAGTTCTTCGCCCTCCCATAGTTAATCACTATATTAGAATCCTTCACTTATTCTTCATTCTTTCCTGTTCTTCCTTCCTGTCTCCTTCACCATGGACATAAAGGCAGACTGGGTGAATGTGAGTAAAATTGATTCGTTTGGCTCCAAAGTGCTAAAGCAACAATCAAACAAACTTAAAAGAACTTAAAGAAACAGTTCAAAGCAGCAAAGAAATGTGAGGATGTGGGCAGCAGAAGCCTGGCCCATGCGCACTGCCCCTCACAGAGCCTCCACCGACGGTAGCCATCTCCTGCCGGACTTTAAAAGGCACCTGTTGTCTGACCAAGAATGCCCTGTAATGTGTTCAGGGTTTCAGCAGAGGCCACGATGGCCACCCACTAGCTTTTCTCTGCACTTTGAGCTAGAAAGGCCACTTCAGCAACCGTTCAATGCACTTCCTAATATTAAAGCACACCTTATTAACCTAATAACACTAATTGATAACACTATCCCTTGGTCTCAAAGAAAGACTCACATTTTACACAGCTGAGGGACTAAGAACTGCTGGAGAATAATAATGAATACGTTTTCAAAACAATATTTTCACAGCAGTTAGACACTCAGCGTACGGCCACCAATAACACCTGTGCTAACTTCAATAATTTGCTAATTACAGGGCTTCTACAGAATCATTCGTGCCTTCACGCGACAGCCGCCTTCTGCCTCGTAGGTTCGTGAATCCACTGTAATTCTGTTTGGCAAAATGGAAGAGTGACACCTGTCGGTGGAGCTCGGTGGGAGGGACGGTGCAATTGTGCACAGACTTGACAGCCAACATTCCGCATTAAACCCGCTTTTCGATCCCAGGGGGGCGCTGGGGCTGTCCACCGTGTTCTGACAAGGCAAAGCTCAGTGAATGCAAAATTCAATCATTTTAAAATAAGAACAAACTCTTCAAAAATGGACCATTTCCCAACCGAAAAATTTGAAAATGTACATGTGCGGAATTCATTAGACAAATAAAAAGTGCGGTTTAAACTGGCGCCCACATGGTGCTCACTGCTGTGGGCCCTCCTAGTCCAGTTTGACTCCTGCCTTCTCAGTGTTGAGCAGGTGGAGACTGTCCTCTATCAGGAAGCTGAAGTGGAACAACAGGGGGAAAAGGAAGCTCAAGTGCTTATTCAGAAAAAGAACCTGCAAAGACGAACCCCAAGGGCCCAGATTAAAAGCCAAATGTTGAAACTTAGCCTATGAATAGTAAGCAAATACAACTTTCCTGTTTTTTCCTGAAACAGGGTTTCTCTCCAAAATCCATCAGCCAATGGAAGTGCAAGAACTTTTCACTTCACCTATTCACCACTTCACCAATTAACGTGAGGGTTAGGGCATGAATAAAAAAAAAAACTGAATAAGAAACTAAAATATTTTAATACAACTTGTAATAGTTTAATCTTTGTTCATGTTTTCATGCTGCAGAATACGCTTTAGTAGAAAACAACATATAATTATATATTTACTGTACAGTCAATTCCATGAAATTTTTAAAAACAAAAAACTTCTTTATTTAAAGTTTGATTATGTTGTGATAAGAAACCATACTGGAAGTTATGGTCAGTTATGTTATGTAGAGCTGGTTCTGCTGGTTTAAGCTGGATTAGAAATTCTGTTGCTTGGCAGCATAGTTTAAAAAAATTACTTGGCTCAGATGATGATCAACAGGCTTCAGTTGAAAAATTGGTTTTTTGTTGACATTTAAATACTGTATGCCTGTAAACACTGCACAGGTGATGTCAACGTGATTTGATGTCAACATGCACCTGCAAATCAGGCCACGTGCCTGTAGCTAAAAGCCTGGCACGCAGAGCCCAGGTGGTGGGGATTGCTCACCTGTAGAACAGGAAGTAGACGGGCACGGTGCTGAGGTGCCACACGGCGTGGGCGTCCAGCACCCAGTACAGCGGGGGAAAGTCGAGCAGCTCTAGCAGAGCCAGGCCGTGCAGCAGCACTACCACCGTGCCACACTTCCACCAGTATGGCAATGTGCGCCGGTTCTGCCAGCACCAGCACAGCCACCACAGCAGGTTGATCATGCCTGTTCCAACACAGATACAGAGAGACCATTGACCGTAAACTATTGCAACCGCAGCATCTGCTCCCCGCAAGAGTGCTGTGCTCTGAGATTTCAATCCATTTGTCCTGCTCACAAAGAGTCCAGAATCTAAAGCCTTTTGGTTCTCAGTCTTGAGCCAATATGGCGAACTGAATTCTCTGCTGTTCGAAGCTGCTGAATCCCTTCCAGTAGTCAACATGAATATCAAAATTCATTGATTCAGAACCCATTTACTTTCATAAGCCCTGAGAGCCAAGCCCTTGTAAGCAGGTCCTTCACCACCAGATACTTTTATCTACATACAATCACACCCCACGATAAGGCTACAAATTCTGATTTAATGCGACTGGCGATTGGCTCCCGTCTCCCCGCTTTCTTTGCTATCACTAACGTCATGTTCTCATGGTGACGGATGTATAGGATTTATCAAAGATGACATTAGGTAAACATTTTTATTAATATTATTAGTATTGTAGTGGCAGTGGGGGGAGGCATGGCTTTTCCATAACAGACTGCTGCATACTAGTAAATAGTTGTATTTAACCGCAGTAGAAAGGTAGAGCAGGACTGCAGATCATGTGTGTTTGAGAGCTTTGTGGTGGACATGCAGTTGTGTTTTGTGAGCAACAGTGTGTAAACATTGGAAACAGGAACAAAGCTTGCATTTCTCTGGTCCACTGCAGTCTCCAGAGCCCTGGCTTGCAACTGTCCCGAGAGCATGGCTAAAGCAGGTTGTTACAATGCCATTATTGTGTCAGTATGTGTTGTATTTGTCACGTGCATGTGGAACACAGACTGAAAACACTGCTTTTCATTAACCTTGCAAATAAGGTGATTTTACATGTTTTATGCAATTCAATTTTTTGGTCCCAACTTGTGTTTAATTGTCCCCACTTTACTATAGATGGTAAGAAGATTGTGTCAAACTAATAATTATGTTTATATACAAGCTCTTTGTTGGATGCTCTTTCTAGGATGCGCTTTTGTTTGCACTGAATTAAATGTTGCTTTGGAAAAAAGTACCCACCAAAGGTATAAACATAAGAACTGCAACTGCCTCTGGTAGAAATATTTAACATTACATGAATCTGAGTGAGCTGATGCTGTCAGGAATTTTACTCCAACCGAATTTTATCACTGGGATGGGAGGTTGCCTGAGACTGACCGGTGCAGTCAATTTTGCCCAAATGTCCACTGGCACTTGCACCCCCGAGAAGTTCATTTGTGTTTCGCACTCCTCAGTTGCCAATTGATTGACTTAGTTACCGCTCTCAGACCATTGTCTTTATCTTCCATTTTCCTTTTATGGCTTCTTTGTCACCAGCGTTTGTTCAGCGCTCTATGGTACACTGATGAGAAGCGTTGTAAACTGAAATTTAGAGGCAATAGCAAAGTGTTAGGTCCGGTCCTTACCGATGGTGGCGTTGGCTGCCATGTTGTAGCCGTAGTCAAAACTGACAAAGGTGAGATAGGAGACATGTGACGTGAAGACCAGGATTAGCAGCACCCCAACCACGCTGGACACCCCTGGCCTGCGAAGCCCCAGCGTCCTGAAGGGAAGCAGGCCAACAGACTACCACATGAAGGTCCTCTACTGTGTAATGTGCATTACCTTACTGATCTTTCTCTTTCTTTCTTACACACACACACACACACACACACACACACACACACACACACACACAGAGAGAGACAGAGAGAGAGACTGGGCAGAATTCTGGGGTCTGTGCAGTATGAAAGCTGTGCTCACCTGACACAGCACAGGTAGATGGAGTACAGGATGACAGCCGAGGCGCAGAAGTAGTCCATCTTCTGCAAGAAGCAGACAGACAGATGCTCTCAGATCAAATGAAATGAAGCAGTGGATCATTTACAAAAGGAGCAGATTTCTGTACTTACTTGTCAAAAATATTACACATATATAAAACAAATTTTAAAAAGTAGCACGGATCCTGAAATAATAATACACCAAAAATCAACTGATATCTCTGTGTGCCTATTTTAACCTGCATAACGTAAGCAAGGCTGCACTGGACAAATGGGTAATACACTTAATTTTACTGTCTATGTTCAAGTTGTCCTGTAATCCCTGAACTCCCTGAATTTCAGCTTAATTTCATATCTTTTTTTAATACGTTATATGTATTTATTGCATCTTCTTCTGACTTGAAAAAACTATGCACTATTAGGAGCTGAAGCATTCATCTGCCTCAGAGCCAACATCATTGACCAACCAAAAAAATCAGCGTGACCTATAACCATTTTAGTTGCAGTCTGGAGCCCTGAAAAGCAGGACACACTTTAGCTGCCCGTTATCTGACTGAGCCCCCCAAGAGCAGCCATGTGTGATGCGTGTCTCAGCATTTACCTCTGTGAGGTATGTGTCTCGCGTGTGGAATACTGTGGACCAGAACCAGGCATTGAGGGACACCTGAGATAGGAAAGGCTGTTATGACACATTTTTCAATTTTCACTTCAATGCGTGATATGATGGTGATTCAGAAGAGTGCTGAGCGAGCCCACCGCGGTCTGGCAGTAGAAGGCGGTGCATGCCAAGTCTCTCACTGACCAGCGAGAAGGCCGTGATGGTGTGATACATGGGGCTCTGGCGAGGTACGGCGCTGCGGTAGCGCAGCAACATGAGGAGGCAGGCCAGTCCATTAAGCAGAGATGCCAGGGCAGATGCCGGCTCTTCAAAGCACAGGAAACGTACAAAGGGCCACTGAGAGGGAGGTGAGAGAGAGGGGTGCAGAAAGATGGAATTATGGTGCCAACATTATTAAACAATAACAACCCACCTTGAGAAAATGTTCTTTGACACCATCTTCAAAGATCACTCATACAAACAGAATGGTTTACAGATGCATAACCAGTGTATAGGTGCTGTTCATATCACACTACATTGATTGCTTTAGTTTCTAGTTTTCTCCAAACTGAAACCAGGCATGTGTACACCTCCTGAAAACACCAATTTTGACGTTTGGATGTGGTATAAGAGTTACACTGCAATCTTTGTAGCAGTTTTATTTAATTTTTGTTGTTTATTTTTAATTTAAACAATTTTCTTAAAATTCCTTTAAATGATTGGATTAAAGAACACGCTGAACCTGTAAAGATTGTCTTCAGTCACTGCTTTTTTAGACATTACATAAAACCTCCAAATAGCTGAAGAAAATGCTGAAATGTTAAGAACATATTTATTTTTCAATACAGCCATTTCTTAAGAAATTCAGGTTGTAGAAAATTGGGTGTGAAACAAGTTATTTGGCATGACAAGGGGTCCCAAAAATGTAACCACCCCCCCAGCTGCTTTGAAAGTAAAATGCCAAGAGAGTACGCAAACAGAAGAAAACCTGAATATGGCAAACAAGTGCAAGAGAGCAAAACTGCCCATTTTCAGCATCAGTAAATATTAATATTAATGAAGTAACAAGAAGATCAGTCACTATAAAAGCTGACAGGCTGACCTTCCCGTGGAACTGCGGTACGCTGTACCCCTCAGCCTGGTATAAGCCCACAGTGGTCCACATGCACTGGTACCGGCAGTCATCGTGACACGTCCACCCTGGGCACAGAAAGACACGGTTCAACACATACTGACCAGCAGGGCGCACATTTTTTCAGGTTCTCACCCTGCAACAACAGGCTCCAACTTCCCTGATTCCCTGACCTGGTAAATCACTGATAAATCACTTCAAGTCACCTTGGACAAAGACATCAGACAATGAAGGTTAAATATTGTTGATGGACCAAAACCTCAGTTTCACACAGGCCATTTACATCAGTATTGGAGATTAAAATAGTTGTTAGCGCATAGTTGTGATGGCGGTTAGCTGTTAGCAAGCGGTGTAGTTGTTGAGAAGCGCGATAAAGTAAAGTAGGTGGCGAGGGGCTTCTTCCTTTGAGACAGCGGGTAGAAAGAGCGGTGAGGGTGAGGATGCTAAGGTAGGTAATGTGAGAAGTGGCGGGGTGGCGTAGTGGTGCGCGCGGTAATGGAGGGGAGCAGCTCCGGGACGCCTGAGCCGCGGTTGAGCCTTCTGGAGGTGTCGTGGGCCTAACTCGACGAAACGCCGACGAAGGAAGGTGCCCACTTGATAACCCCGATGAGATGCCGCGCCATTGCTGCGCCACGCCATGGTTGGAGTTATAGTTGGTTGGCGCTAGTTTTAATAGGGTAGCCATTGTGTAGCGGATTTGTAGGCGTGCTGTGGGGTTAGGACGGGTTTAGATGGGTGATAGGATCCCCTTTATAATCCAAGCTCCTGGTATTTGGCACTGTGTGCGCAACATGAACCTAGACACCTGAAGCACTAAGACTGACTTGACTAAACTATAAGTTACTGCAATTACAGATTTACACGTACAGTTTGTTATATTAGCATAAAACAACCGACTAAAGTGATGGATTATCATACAAAATCAATAAATATATATTCTCTCTCACTCACCCACCCACACAGTAAAAACTCTGGGTAGCCCATGTATATGGGAAGAACAACCTACAGAAATTTGCCGAGATTCATTTTTAAGATTATAAGATTTAAGACTGTTATGGGGTGTAACAGTCACATTCATGCATCTTGAACAATATAAAAACAAAAAACTTTTTGCTTACATCTCAACACTTTTACACAAAATAACAGCTAAATGCATCACGTGTCATCTGGGTTTTGCTCATTTTGATGTAGGGATGAACGTGAAGTTGCGAGCAACTCGAGTTACGAGCAGTCGGAGCGCACGTCGAGGAGTCCCTCTACTACATTTCTGGCGACATTTTCGGGCCTGCCAACTAAATGTCATTTCTGAACAAACAGAGGGGCGGCTAAGGAGCCCATCTACGCTCGGGCGGACGCTGCAGTGCGGAGGCACGAACACGGCCAGGTGTCCGAACTCACCTGTGAGCGCCATGTAGGGCGGCTGGGCGGACTGGAAGCCCCTGAGGCGGGCGCCCGTGCAGTTGGTGCGGACGCACTGCTTCACACAGTCCCGGTACACGGGCTCCTTGTCGCCCTGCGAGGCGTCCACCGCGGCCGGCCACAGCAGGAGCCCAACGGCCGCGCACAGAGCCACCAGCAGGGGGCCCGGCCAGGGGGGCGGCGGCGACGCCATTCTCTTCATCATTATTACTGTCATTACAACTATTATTGTCAGACCAGCTGTGGACACGACAGAAGGCACGATCAGGCGTCCGAAACCGCGGACAACCGGCGACGACAAGCAGCTGCCGCCGACATTATTGGGAAGCGCCGACGCGGAACCGCTCGGCTGACACGGGCGGAGTGTCGCACACGACTGACGTCAATGGCTACATCGCAGGACTCCGTGTCCCTTTTTGATGACGAACGCGTTTACACCTGGCCGCAGTTCTCGTTTAAGTTTTACTTTAAATGGCAAAATCAGATAGCTTCAAATAATAATAAATACATTTGGCTAATCGTGATTTTAATCCGAATCAGAAGAAAGTATTGCTTTGTTCATTGTCTGGGTTATTTGTGTTTCAGTGTGGCGAAGCGGCCGGAAAAGTCCGTGAGCGGAATTTGAATAACCAGCAGTCTACGCGGATGGGAAAAAAAATTTGCTTTGAGAAAATTCCAGCTAACGGCGCTCGCTAACTGTTCATTATTTTGGCTAAAAATTGCCCCTCGGAGGCTGAACACGCAGGAATAATAATTCCCTACGGTTCGTGCACAGTAACTGCCATGGGAAAAGTGCATTTATAGAAGGGGTGAACATTTATGTCCGTATTTAAACACATTTGTAGGCATCAAACAGTGCAGACGATAGCTTAAAGCCCAGTGTCTTCCCCGGTCTGCATGTTAAACATGAGCTACTTGCAAGTAAATATCAGTAAATCTGGACTGTAAACACAGTCCAAGTGTGTTGAGTTACGTGGGTGCTGCACTAACAGGGCGGTTTGGTAAGCACAGGTCGCCATTTGTCTGCAGTCAATAGGAATTTGTGGAAAAGGTAAGCGATGAGGGTGTCGAACCAAGTAGCGTTTGTGGGTTCGAGCCGTCCGGAGAACATGGGTTTGAATCTTCAGTTTGTGTGGAGTTTGCATGCGAGTAACCGGCACCGGAATAATGTTTACACAAGGGGACACCCTGGATGGGATGCCAGTTCATCGCAGGACACGCACGCTCACGCTATGGCCAGAGCACAGGCACCGACTCACCTGATCCGCACGTCTCGGGACCACAGGAGGAAACCGGAGCGCTTAAGGGAAACCCACGTGAACATGGGAAGAACATACAAACTCCACACAAACTGAGCCTGAGCAAAACCACATCGAAACCCACAAGCCAGGAGCCCGTGTCACGCTTCCACTGACACCTGTGGTCCTAATATGATGGATATCTGTGGTTTCTGCATTTTTGGGCCATGCAAAACAGACATCAGTAACAAATTACTTATTGCAGCTGAAGTTTGGACTCCTGATGCCCACTGACTTTAAAACTGATTGAATTTGTCCTTCAGAACAGCAAAGAGGCCAACATATGACAACAGGGAGCCGTGGAGTGACGCAAGTCATCCCCTCTACTCAGGAACTGGGAGTTCAAAGGTGAGGAAGCCTTTAGAAAAAGAAGACCAGGAACCCTTAAAAGCATCGACCATTTTATAATCCACCAGCGTTAACCGCCGTGATGCGGTCAGAGCCACAGTGGATCGGAACTGATGTATACTTAAACTTAGACGCTTCCATCTAAAAATCCCAAATACGCTTCAGGAAAGCAGCATAACAGAAAAATTAGTTCAGTTTTTGGAAGATGGAGAATGATGGAGAAAGAGGGAAAGGTATGTGGGAGATGGGTTCTGCTGACATCCACTGTTCCAGGCTCTACTCCTCCACTATCTCAGCGACTCTCATTCCTAAAACACTCTTTTCATACCAAAGAAGAAAATACACAAGTAACTATTACACAGTACAGTTTTAGAAGCGTGAGCTTTATTACATTTTACTGAAAAAGTGCTTTATAAGTCAACGTTAGCTGGCTACTGTCATAATGATCATGCTTAGAAATAGCGTTTATGCAGCCCGTCCTCCATTTTCCAGACCTCAGTTTTACTCATAGGCACAAAAATATTGCAGAAAAAAATGTGAACAATTATATTGACAACAAACTCTTTTTAAGTATGATATAAGGGAGAATATTTAACTAATTTTAAAGTTTTTTTAGCGAAAATAACTTTATTAATGCACAAAATAAAAGGCAGTGAAATGCCAGCTGGTTCCCTATTGATGGTTCACACGATTCCAGAACAGAAGAAATAGAGCAGTCAAGGCTAATAAGACAATAATAAAAGAAATAAAGCAAGTCTGAATGTTATTACAGTCACGTCAACCTAAAATGCAAAACTATGCAGCAGAGTCCGACTTCCATGAAGGACAGTTAACAGCAGCAACAGCACGGTTTCTCCAAATAGAAGAGATGGAGAACAGGCATCAAAGAGCTGCTAAATACCGGTCCTGTCAAGGAAGGGACAGCAATCCCGCAGTAGACATTTCTAGTCATCATGGACACCACCGTGATGTATGCGTAAGCCACCACTGGAGATAAATAAAACAAAACCATGAGAACCAAGCTGCCGAGCACAGTCTGGAAGACTTTCTTCTTCGTGGAATGCACCCCTGGACGTGGCCTTCTCAGAGCTCTGAGGACGAAGAAGTCACTGAACAAAACGATGACCAGACTGACAGCAGTGACAGTGACAGTGACTAGGCTGATAAAACTGGGGGAAAAAAAACCCATTGTGAGTATGACCCCAAAGATGACTGTAAAAGCCCAAGCTGTGGCTGAGAGCAGAATGCCGTAGAAAAGGTGATCTCTGTTCTTGTAGAAGATGGGGTGCAAGATGGCCTGATAGCAGTCCAAGGGATTCACGATATGAACGGTGGGGGTCCAAAAATAATAAAGACGTATAGGAAATTCAAACAGGATTCTACCGTGCCAAGCCTCCAAACACAGTAACTGGCGGCGCTCAGCAGCATGAAGAAGTTGAAAATCGTGTCCATGGAGGTAAGGCTGAGCCTCAATGTGTCGGTGGTGCCACCGGAAGGAGCTCTTCTGTGCACAAACTCCCAAACCACAACAGTGCTGGCGGGAAAACCAAGCAGGAAACTGATGCTGATGGACCCTGCCCGCATCAGGATTCCTCAAACATACCTTTTCATAACTGAAAGCAGTCCTGGACTCCCGTGGAATTCGGGGGATGGGCTCAAAAGTTGGACTCCTTGGCTGAGGTTTCACTGCAGTTGAGGGATAAGAAACTACAAGTTAGTACTGAAACCGAAAGACACCATGAAGTATGTTTGTCTGGGCAGTCCCAGGGGTTTCTGGAAGAGTTTGTGTTCGAAATGGCAGTCATTATTTTGATTTAAAGGCTACCGTGATAAAGATACAAGAAGATGGAGAAATGACTTTTCAGAGGTTGTATTGTTCTAACTGTCCAGTGTTTACCACAATATAATAAACTCCACAACCACAACACTGGTGCTTTCAAATCAACCTTATTTATACCAATTTACACAAGCAAATATTAGATGACAGCAGCAGGGCTCATCCAGGAGCTGAAACAACAACCTTCCAGTTACAAGTTCACATGTACCACCTCCACCATGAATCCCTGTCTTAACACATTTTAAAATGGAGTAGAAAAAGAACAAAATGAGTTATTTTAATCTGAAAAACAGATTTAATTTCAAAAACCTGCATTATTTTCAACTGTCCTCAGTGAACCAACCATGCAACAGAGTGAAGCTAAAACAATAACCCAGCTGTTACCTTTAAACAGGTGGAGGGATTTAAAGAAGCAAAGCCCCTGCTCAGCAATGCGTCCGTCTGCTGTTGTCTCCAAGCGGTTTCAATATGTAGGTGGTGAGCAGACAGAATCCTGTATGACTGATGATGGGTCGTACACAAATATACTTTTTGGGAAGGGGGGGCTTGTTTGCATGCTGTCAATATTGTGATGGGCAGTTCCAGGTGTTTAATGCTGCAAAATACTACAAATCCTACAGTGTTTTGTCACAACAGCAGAACATGATGATATGCTGTGTTCTTTACACTGAAATTCAGACTGTTGTTCATCAAAGGATGTAGATTTAACCGACGGTGCTGTACAAACGGACTTTCTTTGGCAGAACACTGTGGAGTATTGAATGTAAACACTGGTGACCGTGTGGCAGACTGGGAGTTGCAGATCACTGGTGCTGCCCAGCATCATGAGAGAATATCGTACCACGTATCACCTGTCCGGGAAAAATTCAAAATTCGAAGCATGGTTTTTACTGAATGCGTATCGCTATTGCACCATCATAAAGTCAAAGAATCGTAAGTCGGACCATCGTAACTCAGGGACTATCTGTATTTAAAAGTTGCACGTACTTTGAAACACTCCTGTTGTGGCCCTACATGCTGAGCTCAGAAACGGTGTCTTTTCCACATGTCATTTACCGGTTTTACCCAGCATTTTTGATACAATACTAATTTCTGACACAAACAGATCTGTCATTATCTTATTTTACATTAGAAAAACAACTCATGAGAATGCATGGAGAAAAAAGAATTTAATCAAAAACAGGTGAGAAAATAAACAATTAGTTTGGGTGTATTTGTTTAAATGTTTGTTTAAATGAAAGAAGAGAAAGAGGGGCCCACAAACATTACTGCAAGTCATAGAAAAAGTATTTCCCGACTCTCTTACACCGAAAAGCCCTGTCATCAGCTTTAAGACGGCAGCATCCTTTCTTAGCAGTGACAGAGTTGCACATCCGTAATCACAGTTAAGCATTTCCATTGTCAACCATTTCCATCATCCAACGTAGAATATTAATGACAGATCCAGCTGTGACCCCTCACCCATGCGGACTTTCGTTCTTCTTTACACACTCTTCAAAAAATTTTAACAGGTATAAAATCACAGATTACTTTTATAATCCCGAAATCACTCTTGTTATCGTGTGACTTTTAAAGTAACTACAGTGACTTTTCAGTCTTACTAAAGGCTGCCATGTGTATGCCACTGTGTATGAAATCAACACCATGATTCAAGTCCTCACAACCCTAACCAACAACAAGTGGAAGATGTTGGCTCTGCAGAACAAGTCTAGCCAGTGTAGCTGCCTCTGCTGTCACACCCACAGGGCTCCTCACTGACCTGTGGGAGAAAGACAGACCCAAACAGAGGACAAGTCAGATTCTCTTTGGGGGGGGGGGGACCTGTAAGTTATTCATAAAAGTGTGAGTGAGTGCTGAGAGAGGATTCAGATTTGGTCAATGGTCTTCAAGCAAAATACAGGAGAGCATATTATTATAGCACAGATCATGGGAAGAGCAGCCTTGGGTTCTGCGAAGGACAACGTTGACATACTGAAGGTACCTTCATACTTCAGGTGTTCACGGAGAGCACGTGTCGGTCTGTCTTATACCGAACTGTGATACTGTGTTGGTCACCTGAAATAAAGCCAGAAAGAAGCGCAGCCTCTTATTACCTACGTGAGAAACCAACTTGGTTGGATGTAAGCAGTTACAGAGCTGCCACAAACTCCTTTACACCGAAAACATGGTAAGGCAGGCATTCTTAACCTGTGGGGTTGGTGGGACTCCTAGAAAAAATGTAGCACTTGCACAAATCATCGCTGCAGAGTCACTAAAACCTTTTATGATTTTAACTGTGCCTTAACTTGAGGAAGGGCAACAGGAGAAAACATTAAATTCACTTTCAGGTGAGGCGTGAGGGTAAACAGATTCCCTGCCGTGAGGAAAACACGTTCTATTTATGTAAAGAAAAAGGAGCAATACCATCTGTTTCAGTGCGGCCTCATTCAGCTGGAAGCCTGTGATTTTCAGCTGCACCTTCGCAAAGGCCTTATACCTTGCTGGAAACACAAGGAGCAGAAAAATGTTCAAGCAAACAAGAAAACGCATACAATTCAGCACTGACTGTGTCCTGGGGCTGCAGTGCTGTGGATCTTTGTGACCTACGGACGGAAAAATGTTTGTACCATGTAAACGAGAGCGCGGCGTCAGTAACCCCTCGAACGTCGGGAATTCATCCAAAATAATTGTTACACACATTATGTACAGTATATAATTTATGTTGAAAAATATATGAAGCGTAACTTCAGGGGAAAATTACAAGTTGCTAGTGCATAAATGCCAACAAATAGGAGCTTTTCTGAGCCTCACCGTTTGAACAGCTGAGGTCTGTCTGAAACGCCCAGCGACCCGGGACGTTCACGTTGCTGCTGAACGTCAGCTCTGTGAGTAGACTGTGCGGGACTGAAAAGTAGTACAGCAAGCCGGCATTATACCCAGCCTGAAGAAACAGATGCGAGACACCTCCTTAAAATATGAATATGAAAACAAATCATTCTTATTTACATGTCAAATTATTGCTCTGGAGTTGAAAAAAATTCACAAGAAATGTTCTTAACTGTGCCATGACCTTATCCATCCATCCAGTTAATTATTCTCAACCACTTTCTCTGGGGCCTATCCTCGCGTTTTTGGATATCGGGTTATGAAATGGCACCCGGATGGGAGACCAGCCCATCGCAAGGTGACCCACACTGTGGGCGATTTGACGCGAACAATTCACCTGAGACGCATGTCTTTTGACTATGGGAGGAAATGCACTCGGTCACAGGGAGAACATGCAAACTCTGTACAGACTGAGTCGGACTTGAACCCAAACACTTCAGGGGCTGTGAGGAAGCAGTGCTGCTGTCTGCAGAAGCGCACTGCTGGCATGAATTTGGATTTTTATATTAGTATTCAGATAATTCAAATGAGACTTTAAGTACGGAGACAAAGGTTATCAAAGTTATTCTGCTTACCTGCACAAACGAATACTTTGGGGAGATACGGCCATAGTTCATCAGCACGAAGGACTGGCTCCCGTCAGACACCAGAACCACCTGGAAAGATGTTTCCTAAGGAAACAGAAGTCTGGGGTTTGTTTCTGCGATTGGACACAAAAACGGGTGCGATGGTTTAAATTTGGTCCAAATTCCTGGTCAGGGCTCATTGCTCTGTATTAAAGTAGGTGGCTAGGGATTTTGGTGCAAAAAGGTCACGTATCAGTTACACGGAATTTGCCCTTTTCTGTAAAATGTGTTGGTCTGGTACAGCAAAAATGGAGAATGCTGGGCTGGAAGTGCTTACCGTTCCTGACACAGGAAAGTATGCCACTCTGTCCCAGGTGGCAATGAAGGCCCAGGTGGCAGTGAAGTTGAGCTGCGGAAAGTACTGGTTTATGTCCCTAGTGGCCCGATGGAGGTCACTGCCACTGGTCACTTGGCGGTAGGAGATGATACCATTATTTCTGTTATCAATATCCGTCCAGAAAGGAGCAATGATGTCTCTATTATTATTGATATCAGGAAATGGGTAAGGAGTAAAACTGAAGAACGGAGTGGTGAACGTCAGGTCACCGTTGTTGTTTACCTGCAATGAGAACAGAGCAGGAAATTAACTTGGAAATAAAAGAACAGATCTGACAATAAATGCTATCACAGATCATAGCTGTGCGCTGACTTTATGAAGGACCCTGCAAAGAGAAATTGTCCATTCCCAATTTTAATAAAAGCACCACATTTATTACGATCACAGCTCCCATACAAACTCTAAATCCTAAAAAAGAAAACAAATAGTTTTCTAGTGGGAAAGTCATGCATGCAATAGCAGTAATAACAGTAGCAGCATCCGGCCACACGGTGGTGCAAAAGAGCAATTGTTGCTGCTGTGGTAATATTATTATTTATAGTGGTACTACCAGTTGGTAAAAGCACAGCAGAAGAAGTGGCAGTGAAAGCGCTGGTGAAAATAATTATATTTGACAAACACTGTTTTCGCGGAACAATTGTTCTGCCTTTTTTTATGTAAACAACAGTGCAATAGCCACATGCTATTTGGTTACAGAGTGAATTTTGATTTTGTTATGCTATTTGTTCCAAGTAACATACAATATCTGGAAAATTGGCTTCCCGTGTGGTTTACCTACATAGAGTTGTCTGTATGATTTCCCAAAGAACTGAAAAGTGTCATTTAATGGGATCACGTTGGAGCCTCCATCGTCCACTTTCGGGTTCACTGTGTCTCCATTGTCTGTGCCAAATGGGTAAAAGCTTCCTGAGACAAATGAATACATCTATATTAATAAACAAGTGAAAGAACCTTTGAGTTACATCATTTTCAGTCATAATGTACAATTTTGGAACCTACGTAAGTAAAGTAAAGGCAGATTCAGCACTTGCGTACAATTGACAATATTCATTCAAACCTACATAACATTTACCGTTAAACAGACAGGGACTGTAACAATAATCGGTGCGAAACACCCAACGACCCGTTACATTGACATTGCTGCCGAGAGCCAAGTTTGTCGTGTTGGGCTGGAGGGGTCCCGCCATGTCGAGGTAGTTGGTTGAGTTCACTGTGTCATATCCAGCCTATGTATGATTAGAAACAACAATAAAGCTTTGTAGTGGAAGGAGACTGGTATGGTAGTGAGACCAGCTATGCTTTATGGGTTGGAGACGGTGGCACTGACCAAAAGACAGGAGGCAGAGCTAGAGGTGGCGGAGTTAAAGATGTTAAGTTTTGCATTGGGTGTGATGAAGATGGACAGGATTAGAAATGAGTATATTAGAGGGTCAGCACAGTTCGGACGGTTTGGAGACAAAGTCCGAGAGGCGAGATTGCCTTGGTTTGGACATGTGCAGAGGAGAGATTCTGGATATATCGGGAGAAGGATGCTAGGGATGGAGCTGCCAGGCAAGAGGAAGAGAGGAAGGCCTAAGAGGAGATTTATGGATGTAGTGAAGGAGGACATGCAAGTGGTGGGTGCGACGGAGAAACATGCAGAGGACAGGAAGAAGCGGAAGCAATTGATCCGCTGTGGCGACCCCTAACGGGAGTGGCTGAAAAAAGAAGAAGTGGAAGGAGACTGGTGACAAGTAATACACAGAAACACAGGAAACGTACAGCTCCTGTGCGTTACCTTCATGCATACAGTGATTTACATGTGGACATGTCCACCGCACACCTTACAGAGACAGAGTTTGCATACAAAATACTGTGGCTTCACCATCCTTCATCTTCAACAATATTCAAAGAGATTTATTTCAAAGAGATTTATTTGTCACAAACATGGTAACCAGGTATGCCATACAGTGAAATGCTAAATATCACATGGCAATACCATTTATTAAAGTTATTCCCTTGATTTTATCTGCTTCATAATATTATGATTTAAAGTGTTATTTAAAATTTATGTTAACAGAGACCACCTGTTTCTTAAAAAAAAGCTGTCTATTTACCTGGACATTGACGCTGGTTGTGCTGAGGTTTCCATAGTTGATCATAACAAAAGAATGATTTCCATCTGAAAGCAGAACCACCTGGAAGGTGTTTTCCTGAGAGGGGACGAAAGATCAAGGATGTTCACAGTGAATTAAATACGTATAAATAAAATAAAAAAGTCCATCCTTGATCTTCCAGAA
Organism: Heterotis niloticus; assembly: GCA_018136845.1. Lineage (NCBI taxonomy): Eukaryota > Metazoa > Chordata > Actinopteri > Osteoglossiformes > Osteoglossidae > Heterotis > Heterotis niloticus. The sequence continues at coordinate 1,512,148 of CM030902.1, read as the reverse complement.
GTAGATTTTATAGATTTCAGATCCATCCATCTATCAACAACCATCATCAGTAACCACTTTATCCTGGTCAAGGTCACAGCAAGACACAAAAAGATCCGCAAAAATGGAAAAATCACAAATACTGGAAAACCTATTTTTTTGAAGCACAATATAAGGGAAAATAATTTTATTCATGAATAAAATAATGTAGGCAGTGACGCACCAACTGTTTTCCTGTAGCGCCGCTCTAACTCAGTTGCTAGCACCTTCACTGCTGTCTGTGTATAATTCACTGTACTGTGTGTGTTTCAGTTACAGCACTGTGTCTCACTTTATTACCCACAATACATGTTAATTACACACTACACTGGGGTATAAAAGTGTTACTATAGTACAGCACTGTAGTAAAAAATACTATGCATAAATGATGCTTTCAATTTTGCAGGTTTCCTCCCATCAAACAGGCCAGGAAATGGAAGCTAGACTGTATCACAATATTTGCCAGTATTACAACAAATCATCTAATAATGCACATTAACACAAATCAAGACACAGAATAAATATAACATTTAATATTAAATGCTAATAGTTTGATAGTTTAAAAAAATTAAATGATTTTAAACTATCGCATACAACACTTACACCAAACCACGTGAAGATGAAGGCCGAGGTGGCAGCGAAGGTAAGCTGAGGAAAGTACCGGTTTATGTCACTAGTGGCCTGCTGGAGGTCATTGCCACTGGTGACCACACGGTAGGAGGCCACCCCATTTTCTGTGTTGTTGAAGTTAGTCCAGAAAGGAGCTATGATGTCATTTATAGAATACAACGGGAAATGGGGGGGGTCTAAAATGGTTGAATTCAGGCCAAAGGTTAAGAAACCATTTCTGTAGACCTTCAAAATTAGAAAAGAGAAAGATAAAACGTAAAACAAATGGAAGAGTATGTTACCTACTGAAGAGTAAACAACCTACTGTTAGAGCACTGTGTTGAATCATATTTTTAAACTTAAATAAAGCCTGGAAACAAAAGAAAAAAAATCCAACTTTCATTCACTGACAAAGTTAAGATGTTTCATATTTATTTTCAAAACAGGAATTAACAGCGGTGTTTAGGAAAGATAAGATTAAGGATGAAATATAGATGTTTTTCTCTCACATATATCTGACGGTATGTTCCTCCAAAAAAGGGAAAAACAGTGGGTGTCTGAACGGGGAAAAAACTGCCATTGTTCCAGACAAGGATCTGAATATCTCCATTGGCAGCGCCAAAAGGATAGAAGGGTCCTGCAGGCAATAGAACACAAAGAGAGCAGCAATATTTTCATTTAAAAGAGCAATAATATCCCATTCAGCAGAGGAAACAGGTGAAACAAAATTCTAAAACAACATGATTGTAATAATCAGTTCTGCACATTTTTTGCTATTCTGGTAACAAGAATTTAAAAATAAAACTAAAGGTTATTTTTAATATTAGCTTAGTTTTAAGTATGTCACCAACATTTTGGTCAAATCAAATACGGGTGCAACAAGTAGGTGCACGACAGCAAAAGCAGCTCGCGCAGCTCAGCAGTCTCTGATCTGATGAACAAATTTTTTATTTTTTATTTTGCTGCAGAAAAAGGAACAGGAATTTTAAAACATGAAACACTGAATGAAGCAGGGGGTTAAAACTCACCCAGCGCAGAGGGTGTTGGGGGTTCTGTGGGGACAGGGCAGACAAAGCTGCTGTCACTGTCTGTCACATTAGACAAGAAAGTGACAAAACCAGGTGGGTTGGTAGCATTAACTGTGGACAGGATCCAGTTCTCGTATCTGGATACTCTGGTGAACACGCCTGGGTTAGTGTAGTTAGGCAGGCTGCACATGTACCCAAAACTGGCGATTCCCGACTGGACCCAAACTGAGCCTTGTTTGCTCACCATTGGAGTCCCAGAATCCCCCTGTGTAAAAAAAAAATGTAATATTTTCAGTCAAACACAATCTGGTCTCTTTGCCTGCGAAGGGTGGGTGATGTTACGGCAAAACTATGGCTCCTGCAGCCATAAACTACAGGAAATAGGTTCGGCGGAGATGGAAGACCAGCTGTAGGCGTTAATGGGCAAAATGGAGTCGTCTGGGACTGTCAGACAGGTGAGCCGGCCTGCTCGTACGCTACCTGACACGAGACCTGGCCCCCAGGCAGCACTTCAGCACAGATCATGTTGTCTGTGATGTTTCTTGGCCTGTAGATGCAGCCGCACAGATTGTTCCCCACTACTGCAGCTTCCACTTCCTGCAGAGTCTGAGAGGATGACGGGGGTCCTGAGGAACAGGCAGGGATGTGGACACTGCTAAGGAGCTGCTAGAGCAACTTTGACACCTCCAAGTTACTGTTTTCTTGCAAAAAACAAATGTACTGTTTAGGTGGATGAATGACCCCAAGCAGTCTTTAGAGCAGCAGTCACCACATCCTGCAGTTTAAGTGAGCTTAGGTTCTGGCACTCAGCATGGAATCAGTTGTTTAAACCTCAGGATCTGGTCCCTGCACATTTTTGCCAACACTGATTAAATTCTGGATTTAAATAACAAAAAATACACCCATCTTGGTTGTTATTCAACAGCCTGAAAAAACACTACAGCGTGCATCTCCGACTTACGACGCTGAACTCACTAGACTTCTTCGAGCCCTGGCATCGGGTCATAACATCTGTCACGCTGTAAAGTTAACAAGATGGTCTTAATGCACTGACCACTAGAGTAGACATTCCCCCATCCGGTGACCCGGCTGTCGGTGCCGCTGGGAAAAGAGCTGCCGTTGGCCGCCAGGCAAACGGGTTGAATGAAGGCGGTGAAGTTGGCAGGGGAGTCCAGCTGTATTAATGCCACATCACTGTCATAGCTGAGGCTGCTGTACTTTGGATGAACAACAATTTGACTGACGTTTCTGGACTCTTCGTTGGGATTGCTTTCCAGCTGGTTTTCTCGACCGAGATAAACAGTCCATGAAGCAGGATCTGTGCTGTAAAACAGAAACGTTTAATTCATATTACATACATATTAAATTAGATATAAATGAAATGGAATATAAATTATTCAATAAATGCACTTAATTCAATTTTATTAAATTGAAATGGATCAAATTTAGCAAAATGTTGACATTAATTCAATTGGGTAACCGATGAGCATGAAATGGCGACGGCCGACAACCTCACCCGTAGAAGCAATGAGCTGCGGTGAGGACCCACTCGGCATTGATGAGGGACCCCCCGCACACATGGATGCCCCCGGTGTGCAGACTGACTTGCCATGGCCACTTCTCCAGCGTGGAGTTCACCGCGCCGGAGTCGAGGCTGGCGACGCCACACGTTAACGCTACATAAAATAGTGCCCAGTTATATTTGGCATCAAAGGACGTTTCAAATTCCTTTTCGCAAAAGTTAAAACTTCAAGGGTTATCATTTAGAGCACGAGTAATGAATTTATTGGAATAATCCACTGATAAACTTATACAAACCATACAAATGATGATAATAATTCTAATCATTTCAAATCCTTGCACAAAAAGGCTCAAACTTTACCTGTTTGAGTGCCGGTGCGTTCAGCTGCTGAAAACAGAAATATTGAATTATTTTCATTAACTGCACGAAAACTAAACACCTGTACCCCTGCATCCAAGTGTAATTCGCTCCTAGAAGTGACGCACCTAGACTCTCACTCGCGCCCATTTCCTACACTTCTGTGTTCTGCTTTCCTAAGACAGAACCTATTGTGCTCCAAACCTCGACTCAGAAACTGAGCAGGTGCTGATATGTAGTGCTAGCAGACACCAATGAGCTAAAAATACAAGGGTACAGACATAAAAAACAGTACAATCTTAAAAATGTGCAGTTAAATAAAAAGTAAGGTGTGTCACTAGCATGAAATAGGGCACGTATGGTGGAAAAAGTGCTTTGTATCTGATCTAGGATACAGGCTGGCATCCTCCACACAACAATGACGTAACCAGCAGACCTGACTTCTAAAGTGAAAGAGAAACTGAAGTGACGGCAGTCTGAGAGTACTTTGTTGCGTGAAGAACCTTTAAAGAGGAGAATGCCCCTGGAAGAGCTCATTTTTAACAAAGTAGTGTGTACTGGTGGCTAAGACAGTCGGACTGTAACTGAAACACGCACAGTACAGTGAATTATACACAGGCAGCCGTGAAGAAGGCGCTGACACGGCTGGATCAGAGCGGTGCTACAGGGGACCCAGCTGGCAGTTATCTGCCTTCATAATTTTATATGTCATTAAAGTTGTTTAATCAAAAACAGCTGAAAATGTAAAATATTCATCTTTTTCTTTATATTATGTTTGGATCGTTGTTCTAAAAAGCATCCGGTCTTTAGCAAGTCGGCTACGACTTGGCAAAGGGGCACCCATGGCTGTGGTGACCGTGTCCATCCACCGGATTGCGGTGTTGACCTTGCACTCCTCAGGATGCGTCCAAAATAAGACAGTCGAAGTCTGGCCATTTGAGCTTTCAAAGACAACTTTGGCTTGATTTGCTCCAACACCAATGCATTTGTTTTCCTGTCACACAATGAATCAGCGAACAAAGGACATTGAATGGACTCACCTAGCAGCAGAAAGCAGAGCACACACAGGGGTATAAGCAATCCCATGGTCAATGCTGAGAGTATCGGCTGTTGTATATCAGCACACACAGTAGAGCAGGCAGACAAACTGTACAAAAGTCTTATGCAGTCAAGAAAGTGTATTTATTCACTTAAGAGAATAACGGCTATTCATCTCTTAAAACAAAGAAGCAGTGAATTCTTGCCTGCAAGTGAAAGATCTGTCAGCGGAGTGACACATTATAAAGGGCAAACATTTCCTTGTTGTCACAGGTGGCATCAAGATGTTTCAGGCTAAGAACTTTAGGAATGCATTGTTTAAAAATATTTAAAGTTGTTAATCCTACTCATGGAAGGCACCTGTGGCAGAAGCAAAAATCCTACTCATGGAAGGCTGGGCATGACAACAAAAACCTCAAAGTGTATTCTAACTGCTGATGTTTAAAGGTATTTTTAGAAATTTACACCAAACTGGACCAGTCAGACTGCCTGCAGTTGAGCTGAGATGAGTGCTACCAGATGAAGGCGTAAGGTAGTGCATTATATACTGTAATCTACTATACTGTACTGCAGTTATACGTCATTCGGTGTAAGTTATTGGTCTCACCCAGTGAATTTCAAATTCCATTTGCTTTATACGCTGCTCACCCAAAAAAAAGTCACCACTTGGATTTACCTTAGTGTTATGATGTGGGGTTGTTTCAGTTGGTCAGGTCTAGGTTCAGCAATATTATGTGCCCAAAAAATGAGCTCACCTGACTACCCGAATATACCGAATGACCAGGTTTTTCCATCAATGGATTTTTTCTTCATATTCCAAGATTACAATTCCAGGATTCATGGGGCTCAAATTGTGAAAGAGTGGTTTGGGGAGCATGAGAGAGACATCATTTTCACATCATTCTGAAGAATTGGTTAATGGAAGTGAATTCAGCAGATCCTCTTAAGATTGGGCCTCAACTGAGTCTAATCTGTTTATCACATTTTCATTCGCACATTTTCTGACACTGAAAATATTTATTCATTATAAAAATACCGGTTACAATGATATACTGTACATGGTACATGGTTTTCTGTTCTGCACAAGAAGGGAAATAAAAATGATTCCACTAGAAAAATACACTTCAATAATGTAATGACAACAGTGTTCTTGTTAGAATTTTCATAATGAACATCCCATGGAATATTTACCGATTTAAAAAAGAAGACATCTGACACGTAGGTAATACTGTATAGATTAAGGACAGTGACGTGCAAATTATGTCATTGCTGCAGAAGGTAAATAACCCTGGATGACTGCAGTGAAAGTACTCCCCTGTATAAACAGACAAATTTGCAGAAGTTGCTGTGGATGAAAGTGCATTTTAGCTCTGCCTTGCCTCCTGGAGCAGGTTATTCTGGTATTTACTGTAAGTGGTGTGCTTGAGAGAAACTAACTGGTTATTGTCAGTTTCTCGAAAAGCCAACAGACATTTCCGCCACGCAGAGGCTTGTTTACTGCGGGGAAATGATCCGACCTGTGGAAACACAGCTAACAACTGCCAAAACAGCTGGACAGCTGACAACAAATGGCGAGTCAGCTGAAAAAATAAAGTATCGGTACAGTTCCTGCGTTTCCAAAAAAACTCACCATTTTCTCTGATATAAGCTGAAACTGGCAAAAGGATTTGGTATTCACCATCCTTTATATATTAATTTAAATGATGAAACAGAGAGAAAATGGCATGGACAAAAATACTAGGACTCAGTCTTATACTTGGTAGTGCAGCCTTTGCAGACAATAGCTACAGTCAAGTGCTATCAGTAGCTCCGCATGAGATTCTTACACTTCTCCACTGGTAGCAAACGGATTGAGCAAACTGCTCCAGGTCTCTGAAGTTTGATGTTCCTTTTCCCAACTGCGAGTAACTTATTCCACAAATGCTCTGTAGGATTCAGATCAGGACTCATAGCTTCCACTTCAGAACGGTCCAGTGTTTTCGTTTTCTCATCCATCCTTCTGTGCTTTTAGCGGTAAGTTTTGGGTGGAGTTCCCATGACCTGTCGAATGAAACACAGCTATTTGCCCATGTGCTGTATTTTTACCTCCAAAATGCCTTGATAGTCTTCTGACTTTGCTGCACCCAGCACAGATTCAAGGCCCAAGGCAACAATGAAACCGCAAAACGTCTCTGGGCCTCCTCTATGTTTCACGGTAGAGATGGTGGTCTTTTCTTTTAAAGTTTGTTTTTTTCTGTGAACATAGGAGTTGTGTGATTTACCATAAAGTTCCAATTTTGTTTTATATTGCAGAAGGACTGTGGTTTGTCAGCATGCATTTTGGCAAGCTCCAGTCTGGCTTTTTGGGTTTCTCTCTTGGAAGAGAGCCCTTCAACCACAGAACCCATTTTCATTCGGCGACAAATGGTGCGAGGTTGTACCTCGAGGTTGAAGGTCAACCTTACCCATTTTGATGTTTTCCTTGATTCTTTCTCCAGCATTCAAATGTTTCCCTTCAATCTTGTGCTGTGTCGGTTGAATGAGTTGGGCTGTTACATAGGTGAAGATTCTAGAATTGGTGTAAAAAGTGTCCTAAAGTTAACCCAGATGTGTGAACAGGGTAGCAGAGTTTGGGGTCAACAGTTAAAATCTTACAGCCCAGATACACGAATGAATCCAGGAGAGGCTCCAGGCTGACAGTGCATGGTTAGATGATGGAAGGGATGGAAATTAAAATAATGTGCTATATAAGACCAATGTTAAATTGTTCTTCAGCGATGTATATGATGTATAGCACGACAAATGCCTGCCATTTGCTAATTTAAACAAACAGGTGGAGTGTGTAAATCAAATTAAAAGGAAAACAAATGAAAAACACATGAAAACTAGCAGGCTGTGAGACCTTTAGAGAATACATACTGCTGTCTACAATGCTGGGGTGCATAACTCTATGGCTTTAGAGTCCGGGAGGCCAGCCTTGCGGTCCAGTTTGGGTAACTAAACAGTTTTCTGTGCAAGTCCGGGAAGCTGAGGTGCATTTAGACTTCGGGGTGGAAGTGGGGTGTAGTAGGAGAAATCTGAGGTGTCAGCAATTTCCCCAAGACTGACAGCACTGCCTTGACCACTAGTACAACCGCTGGTCATGAAACATTTATAGCAAAAATGCCAAGTTCAGAGGTCAGATAATAACCAAGCAGTGCTGTTCAAGGATGATCTCAGCATCTCCTGGAGCTCTGAGCTCAACTGCCCAACCTGACAGATGTGTGAGGCATGAGCAACTCGATCATGACACGGGTCCATGAACAGTTGAGGAACAGAAGTGGTTTGCCACTGCCTTCTTCCAGCATATGTTTTCCTTAGAGGGGTGCAAACATGGAAACTCGACATAAATCTCCGAGCTGTATTTGAGCTCCACATCAGGCAGGCAGCCCAGGAGGTGTGAGGGACCACCACACCCCCCATAAATAACTAAGTAATAAATAAATAGACTGATAGATAGATAAACAAATAAATAAATGTAATGCACCATTATTGTCAGACTGTTAATTCCTCCTAAACTCCACAGTACATCTCACTTCCAAAATCTATTTGCATACAATGGTTAACAATGTCATAATGTGAGGCTTTGGCAACAAAATTATTGTTTTAGCATTTTTCAGGGAATTTAATGATAACTTGTCTTTTTATAACATTACATTTTATTTGCTTTCAATTAAAAACACAAATGTGACGGGAAGAATAAGCACATTTAAGACGTCACTGCAGTTGCCTTTAGAAACCAAAATATAGTATTTAACTTTTGAATATATAAAAATAAATTCAAATATTTTAAACAAGTTTTTAAACAATTATTTATATATAAAATGAAGATCTGTATCTAAGCCATGAATAAACCTGCAGGCAGTTAGTTGACCTACAACTGCAGGAGGACCACTGGTAGTTTTAGGTTAAAAGTGACTGAAAAAGTAAGATAACTACTTATCATAGTGTGAAGTTTTTACAGCATATCTGCTCAGGGTTGAATAACTAAAGTGTTGTCGACCCTGTCGGTTGAGGTGAACCCGGCACACGACACGCACGCACACGCGAGACTCGCTCGCAACAGGAAGTTACGAGGGCAATGCGGAACACAAGTCTCGTAAAACGCAACTGTACCATCATTTCTAAAAGACAAAGTCTGTTTCAAGTATGCACTGCAAGTTTGGGTTGTGGGCTACAAAATAGGAGGTGGAGGTCATAAAAAAGTTATCAGATGCACCTCCAGTTAATATATGCTCTCTGTTGGTCCAGACCGAATTTCCATGTGAAGTCAACGATACGATTTATTTCCATTTGTCCATACACGAGGCTACAAACAAATATAAAAAAAAAACAAGTCCTATGGAAACTTGCAAAATAAGTCAAAGATCCAAATGGCGAATTTGATTATGTCACAGTCATTGTGCACTGCTTACATAGCTGTACATCTGTCATTTCCTGTTTGATTGAATTTTAAGGGACTTGATGTCTTTGCCCACTCATTCCAGCCATGGAACACCAAAGCTGGTGGGATGCCTTGCTTCCAGGTAAGCGAAGTCACTAATATTCCCAGTTGCAGCTCTGTGTTCCATCTGTAAATAATGTTAAAGGTGATGCTGATAGTCTGGGTGCTCATTTCATTTGTTTTAGCATATTAAAAACAGCAGGGGCTTACCTGGCTTTTATCTAAGTATTTCCCTTTCAGGAGATACCTGGTCTCATTTAGGAACTCTCTGCTTACGTTTTCCACAGTGATTTTTACAGGCCTTCTCTGCATTCAAGCAGAATATTATTTTGTGAACGAGGCGAAAACCTGGATGGATGCGAGGGATTACTGCCGTCTGACATACAGCGACCTCGCCACAGTTCAGACACAACAAGACCAGGATGAGCTGCTGAAGGCAGCAAAAGGTGCCTCCTACACAGCGGCCTGGATAGGACTGCAGCAGATACCTCCAAACTGGAAATGGAGTACCGGGGAACAGGTGACATACAACGAGTGGAACAAATACTACTTCTGTGCTTTATCTAACCAGTATGGCACCTGGGTGGACACCAGATGCTATTTTCAGTACCCGTTCATGTGCTACACAGGTAAATGGTGACAACCCTCTTCATGACATAGTCAGAGCCTGGATTTCACATAAATATTTGGTCTGTGTTGGACTTGCCTAACAATTATTCAAAGTATAATTTTTAGAAACATTTTCATATCATAAAATCTAAACTGGTTCTGGTGATGTTTATCGTACCTTGCGACTTAACACCAATTTTTTTTTTAATGAAACAATAAACTGTTTTGCTATTTTTGTTACCTTGAACTTAGCCTGGATGCTGGAATGGGCTACGTCTTTCCATGTCTGCTCTTCTTCATGATCTCTTGAGTTACCATTTACATCAAACAGCTGAACTAATGCTACAGCATAAATGTATGGGGTCTCTGTATTCCACAGCAACGGCAAACGGAGCCAGAAATTACACTATGGTGAATACGGCGATGAGCTGGACGGATGCGCAACAGTACTGCAAACAGTACCACACTGATCTGGTGTCCATTCTCAGCGCCAGTGAGAATGCAGCTGTTATGAAGGCAGCACAGGGCGTAGTGCAGTACTGGATTGGCCTGAGCAACAATCCCTGGAAGTGGTCTGATGGACAGCAGTCCCAGCTTCGAGACTGGATGACCAATTGGCCCCAGAATGAAGCAAACACTCAGAAATGTGTCTTGGCCCTTTGGAATGGTTGGATGGACTATTTCTGCAATAACTCCTATCGGTTCTACTGCTGTGATAGTGAGTACAATTCAATGAGCACCAAATGGCAGTATTAAGGTCAAAAATAAAAACATTAAACTCGCTGGATCTAGTTTTCAGTTTGCTTTTATGGCGCAAAACCTGTGACAGCGCTGTTTGTGAAAAGGGCTAAATCATTCTTATTTTCACTGTGCCAGACAACAAGTTAACCTCGATAGCGAACAGATGCAAGTTAGTGCTGACCGCAGACACCTGGCCAAACGCTGTCCAGCACTGCAGCCAGACCAACACACACCTGCTGACAGCGCAGCAACAAAGCGACCTGACTGATCTTAGACAATCTGGACAGTTTGTCTGGATCGGGCTGTACCATGGCACACAGAACTGGACGTGGTCTGATGGGGAAGATGCTGTGTACACCAGCTGGAAGTTGAACGTTTCTTCCCCGACAGGAATATGTGGAAAAGTCACTTCTCTTGGCTACTGGGATGATGACTACTGCTCCACAACTCTGCCTTTCATGTGTAACACAGGTTGGGGATTCTTCTCTACGGAATTCTGTATGAAGTTCAAAGCTGATACGTTTCCAACATATATCGCACAAAAACAAACAACATTTTCCTTTCATGTTTCTTCAGAAACTCACATATCAAAGTGATATTTGTCAAACTTCTTGTAGCTGCCACACTGCTAGTTGGCAGTTAACCCAATGCAACTCAAGTAACTGTGATTTAGTTACTGCACCTCATGTGGTATCTCCATTATCTTGTCCACCCCTTCTATATGCAGCGTGTCATACAGTGAGTGGAACAGCACTTGAGGCTTTTCCGCTTCTGCTCTGTCTTGTCTTCAGGAACAAACAGCGGCTCCCTCAACCTCACTCTGGTCACCCAGCCGATGTCCTGGCCGAACGCTCAAAGTTACTGCAGGCAGAAATACACTGATCTGGTTTCCATACAGAATGCCAATGACATGGAGGCAGTGAGGAACGCAACACCGACTGGCACAGAGTTCTGGATTGGCCTGTACACTGACCCCTGGATATGGTCAGATGGACAGGACACAAAGTTTTCAAGCTGGCAAAATCCGAAACCAACCAGCAATATGCAATGTGGGTCAGTGAATACAGCAGGGACGTGGAAGCTATACAACTGTGCCACTACTGCCCCCTTCTTCTGTTCTGGCTGTAAGTTTTACTCTTCATTACCTGTATGCGATAAAGAATTTTAGAGGTTTTTGGATTCATTTTACTTGTACCCTCTTCAGTGCCCATAACATACAAAGCTGTGGTGAGGTTCACATTCGGGGGTTTAACTGTGGACCAGAATCCAGAGGACCCTTTACTGGCAGAGCAGGTGTTAAATAAGGTACCGCTTCTATTTTCTAGTGTAATTCTTACGAAATACGGATGTTTACTATAACACACGCGTGGATAATAATCTGGTGAGGCGATTATTGGTTTTTTCAGATAAAGGAGAATCTCTCCCAGCAAACATCACTGAGCAACATTACTTTTACCTGGAAAACGTTTGGAAAGGAGTCTTATGAGAACAGTCAAGGTCACCATTGCAGCTTTAATTTTCAGAATTTCTGTTAAACCAAGAAATTTACTCATAACCGAATGTCAGAATCTTTGGTCTTTTCTTTCCGCTCTCTTAGATACGTGTGACTCTTCACCAGTCTGAGCCCGGAGCATGGACAGCTCAACAGACTGGATTCATCGGATTTATTTGATTCATTTTTCATGCAGGCTTCTGTTGTACTATGAGTGTAAATGGCTCCCAAACTTTGAATTACCATTAAAAGAAATAAAACGGTCAAGAGCCACTAAAGTCCACCAAGGTTTTCACTATGTGCCCAAAGTTGCTGTGTTATCTTTCAATCGCAGAAAAAATCCAGATCACATCCTAATATGGAATATACAAATGTCTCTGGACTTCTTTAAACCCAAGCATAAGACCAATATGTCCAGAATAGCTTATACTGTATATAACACATCACAATGGGCTGCCAAATTTGAGCTTGAACAACAGACAAAAAAACAATATGTCTGGAACACATCCGAAAGGTAAAAAAAGTTATATTCATATAATTCTTTGTGCTAGAGCTTTCATTTATTATATGTAGACTGAAGCAGGTAGCCTGGCTTATAGTGCACAACACAATACCCGCCAGCTGAGGTCATGTATGGCCGAAAGAAGTTGGAGGAATAGCGCAGTTGTAGGCTACCGTAGTATATAACGTGTTAGACATTTTGGGACTGGATTACTGGGTAAATTTACAGAGAAAGACTGGAATTTCTTTGAAACAACATAAAACTTCATGCAAGACAAAACAAGGGGTCCTAGTGCAGGAAGAGGGAATGTCACAGACAGGATAAGCACAAAGTCACTGAAATCCAAAGCAGGACTTTTGTTTCCACAATGCTGGTTAGAGATGAGACCGTTTAAACGAAACTGGACAGACGCAACGGGGAAGCACGCCTTAAAGTCAGCGCACCCTTGGTGGCCGCTCAGAGCATTGCTACCAGGGATTACGAAGATGACAACTACAGTAGAACAACACATAACATTCTTAAATGGACAACATTTTTTACATTTGTACATTTTCATAAAACAAAAGCTATGTTCACAATGCATGACGAAAATCTGCAACAGAAAAATAAATAACTATGAATACATTGAAATTTAAGTGTCATTTCCTTTGAACTCTTCAGTCAACGGATCCTGCAGCACTTCTTAGTTTGCAAAAATCCATCTCAAGTGAAGCTTCACTTCCCACGACTGCTGCAGTACTCTTTATTATATTATTTACCTTAAAACACATACCTGTGCAGAACAACAGCGCAAAAAGATTTCTTTTTAAGATTTTCAGTAGACTGAGCCACAGGTAAAGGTCCGGGCGGCTCTTTTAAAGCGTCCACAATTAAGTGCGCCGCCTGCAGGTGCTCAGTTCGGGGACGGGGGGTTTCGCAGCACCCACGGGCGTGACAAAAGGAAAAAGTTCCTGCAGAAAACGTCACTTTATGTCAGCAGCAGAGACCTGTTCAGTTGAAATTGAGGCAAAATAACCTTGAGCAGAAAAAAGACTCCATTTTCCTTATAGCTCATACACTTGTGTTCAACACTTTTGCCACACGTTTGAAGGAGTGCATGTGGCCGTGTGTTTTTCACACTTGGGTCACACCTCTTGGCTCAAATATCTGCCCGTGTTCATCTTGGTCCACTGAGCCACTTTCTCTCGATACTGAGGTGTTTGCACACTGTGGACCTCGCCGATTTGATCCTATCTCAGCCCTTATATTTGTGCTTTGCTAAATTTATTTTGTGTAACCTCTGGTCCACAACAAAAAAGAAGGACAAGCTTATTCATTGTTCTTAAATGGCCCAAACTGTAACATTGGTATTCATCATACTTGAAATAAGTCAGTCTGGTCATGTGAAATGCATAGGAGTTTCTACTTCTGTAACAGTTCAGGGCAAGTATTAAAATGTACTGCAGCGCTAGCAGGAATGGAACTCTAACTGTTGAACATCCTTCATTTTATACATTTATTGTCTTAACACTACCAGCTAATAAGTAAAACACCAAAAATATTTGTTAACTGGGAAATAGCTAGGAACACACAATTGTTCAAACGATGGTAACTTCTGTTATGAAGAAATTCTGTAAGCAGTACTGTTATCACATAAGGAATTCGTATTTCAATTTTGTTCTGTTATGGGCAGAAAAGAGAAAATGTAAGCACATGGAAAACGTACAACTTTATCTGTAAATTTTAATAGCGCTTTTGTATATTACTGTACATTTCTGTAGTTATTATGCCTACTTTGCCTTTTGACCACACTGCCACCTAGCGGACACACTAAAAAGTTTTCTGAAAAACAAAACAATCACGAAAATAATTCAACAATAAAGACCAAAACTCGATAAAAACAAATAGCAAAAAACATTAAAATAGATAAATGGATGGCTAAATTAAAAGATCATTTTGTCTGAATTTCAATTTATTTTTTTCTTCTATTTTTATTTCATGTATCAACACTTAGTTGCATTTTACTTGACAAATAATAATATAATTTCAATTCAACCACCTTTCAACAAGGATTTGCCTAATGGGGTGATTTCACAGAACAAACTTCATATTTGAGGCATGAATGTGTATATATAGTAATATAACAAAATAATATCATGAGAATTTTCAAAAACTTCTGACAGAATTCAACAGAATTTACACTTAAATAGCACCTAAAGCTGAAAAAAAAAACATTATCGATGTCATTTTTAAAGAGCTAAATAAACATTTAATAAAGGTACTGATGTGTTGCCGGACAGTAGTTGCATCACAACACCCTAGAAGCGGAATCCCCAGTGAGCCAACAGAGGTCCTGCTCATGGTCACCTGGTCAACTGAGCACCCCTGTTCTAGGAACCCAAAAACCAGGTCTATAAAGGTAGAGAATTATAGTTGCTGCTAACTGGTGGGTATTTTATTGGCACCAGGGTCCGGTCCGTTCCAGTCCAAGGTACCTACCTCTTGTCCCAGGTCCCAGTTCCTGTGTTTCATCTTCCATGTTCTCCAGCCTCGAAGCTCTGCAAGATCAATAATGTCAAAGCAAAGACTTTTTTATTACCATACAAACATTAAAAACTGCACTAATGTTTTAGCTAAACATTAATCCCTTCATTTTGCTAAAGCAACAGAGTGGGACAGCAGAGTTTTGGCTAAATATTCAGCTTATACAGCTGCTAACACCACTTTGGTAGATCAGAACGTGCTGAATTTCCCTGCACTTTTATACAGTGTTACACATGCCCTGCCTTGGGCTAAATGCACATGTGGAGCATGTAAATCAGCTAAAATGGAAAACAAATGAAAAAGACATGAAAACTAGTAGTACAAGATGCTTTCACACAACACACACTGCTGTCAAGAGCGTTGAGCTGCAGGCCAGGAGGGGTAACTAAACAGTTTGCTGTGTAGGAAGTGTAGAAAGCTGAGGTTGGAGTGTCATAGGGGAAACTATTATAATAGTGCTTATTTTTTAACAATTTGCCACTTTTAAACCTCAGTAAGATCGTTTTGTGCAAGACAGGCTGAAAAACAAACAATGTTGGAAACAACTCTGGCTCTGCAATCGGTCTTTCTAAAAAGTGGCAACAAAAACTTCTCCAGAAGCGCCAAGAATAACAGCACTGTCTTAGGGGTAATTTGGTAATAACTGGTTAAAAATTGTTGGTTTGTTTGAAAAAGGGTGGTAGTGGGAAGAGGCTTTTTATACAGCGTTGTACTAAGTAATACAGTCGGTTTATAGCTAATGAATAGTCAGGTGATAATAACCCTGAGCCCTTGGATTTTCACCTTTTTAGGTTGGTGGTGCCTGTACTTTTGCACTATATATGCACTGGCAACAAAAACCTTAAGTGGTAGTAAAACATTTGCACCAAAAATAGTGACCTCAGATATCCTCAGCGAGGATGTCAGCATTTCTTTATGCTTGGTGTAAACTGCACAGTCTGACAGACCTCACCTGTACACTTTGCGACGAGGGACAGAGAGCTGGCCACCAAACGCTAACATTTGTACAACTGCCTCTCAGCCAGACTGGCAACGCTGGGCTCCACATCACTGCAGATTGCTCAACACAAGAGCCCATGTCATATTTCCACGCCCAAGTATTAACCCTGAATACAATGCTGCGATGAAGTGGTTTCCAAACGGAGAATTTCAGAAACAAAGGTAAAATTCAATTTTAGAAGCCTTGCGTACCACATTTTCCTGAAAAAAGACCTGTAAAATTCAGGTGTAATCATAGACTCTTCCCTAACCTTTAAATCACAAATTGCCCAGATAACAAGGACTGCTTTTTTTATGTAGGAAATATTGCAAAAGTCAGACCCCTCATAACTTTCAAAGATTCCCAAAAATTAGTTGACACCTTTGTGTTTAGTCGACTGCCCAAAAAAAGACATAAATCAACTGCAACTAGTGCAAAACGCCGTAGCTAGGATTTTAACTAGGAAAAGAAAATCGGAGCCCATTTCACCAGTGCTAGTCTTTACATTGGCTATTTGTACCGTTCAGAATTGACTTTAAAATACTTCTAATCGTTGTAAGGCCTTAAACAATCCTGCCCCATCCTATATAGTGGACTGCCTATCCCCTTACAACCCATGTCATAACCTTATACCCTCAAATGGAAGTCTGCTGAAAATCCCAAAAGCCAAGCTTAAAAGAAGTGGGGAGGCGGCATTTTGCTGTTATGTGCCTAAACTATGGAATAATCTACCGATTGAGATCCGTCAGGCCGGTACTGTGGCACGCTTTAAGAAACTGTTAAAAACCCTTTTTTTAATATAGCCTTCTTGCAACCACATTTGTAATGCTTGCCTAATTGTATTGCATGGACTGGTTACTGTCAGATTTGTCAGGGATCCATACTAATTCTTACTATTCTATGCTGTCTCTTTTTCTGGTTCTTCTGAACGCCACCACCAGCCAATCTAAGCACCAAGAAGCCCCTCAATTGATGGTACGAAGGCAGATGTCCCAGCTCTCCATGGCACCATCTTCATTGTGTGCGGCAGAACAACCAGAAAAGACTGTTTTAGAAATCTCTAAAACAAACAAAAATGAGAGAATGCCCAGTGGGGGCTGGGCGGTCCTTCGGCCTTGGAACCCCTGCAGATTTTGTTTTTTTCTCCAATCTACCTGGAGTTGTTTTGTTTTTTCTGTGCTTCCGGCCATTTGACCCTACTGTTCATCTGTAAACACACTTTCATTGACTGAGTTTCCCTTCATTATTATTGTCTTTTTTCACCTTGTAAAGCACTTTGAGCTACAACATTCTGTATGAAAATGTGCATACAAATAAATGTTGTTGTTGTTTAATAGAAGGTGGAATCACATGCGATTTATATATCAAAAGAATGTTATGAAATAAAAAATTAATTTAATCATTCCATATTTTGTGTTCTCTTCCCTACATGGGGTCTCATAATAAATTTGCTGCAAAAATAAAGTAGAAAGTGAAACCACGATACTTCCCAAGATGATAATCATACCATCAAAATCTCACATAGTGACATCCCCTGATATTAAGTTGGTCTTTTTGAATAGTCACTAATAAAAGCTGCCAGTGTACTGTAATATATATCTTTTTGTGCGATTTGAAACCATATAATAATTGGGAATAAATCATGGGACCCCACATGAATGCAAGAACACGATTGTAGCATCTGCAACTGTGCAGAAAAGCATCTGGAAAAAATACATATTTAGCTGGATACACTTTACGCTCCAGTTGGCTCCAAAGTGGATTTCCCTAAAAAAATTAGCAACAGTCATTTATCTTATTTCCATTGGCCGAAACAGGAAGCTACAAACAAATCTTTAAAAAATCACATGGAAACTTGCAAAACAAATCAAAGAGCCAAATGCCGAATTTGAGTACATCGCAGTCACGGTACACTTCTCACATCGCCGTTTGTCTCTCATACATTTGCTGTTGGTCTAAAATTAAGGAGCTTGACATCTTTGCCCACTGCATGCAACCATGGAACACCAACAGTTTTGGGGAGCCCTGCTTCTGGGTGAGTGGAATCAATAAATTCTTCTATATTCATCCACTGCTTGGATGTGGATTTCTGTCACTACTTTTATCACCTTAAAAACAGCTATTTTATGATTAACCCTTATTTATCTCATATTTGGTTCACTACTACTTTACTAACTTGTCAAGTTCCCTGCTCATGATGCAGTTTCATGATGTATTTTTAATTCTGTACAAATAGATGAGCACCCAGATCTTGAAACAAAACCAATATAGTCTGGGTGCTCCTTTCACACCATCATACTGGAACAAAACTGAAAGAAATTTCTTCATTGGAAAAGTAATACAGTTTAACCTAAACATAACACATTTTTTAAAGCATACATTTTCATTATTTAAAACATCTAAATGATGCCTCATCTACCATAAACGCAATCCAGTGTCCAAAAGAGCAAAAAAACATCGCATATGTATTTATATTGTGCTTAAAATGCTTTTTTTTTTTTATAATCATTTAAATTTTTTTTCTGGAAGTTTTTGTGGTGGTTGATAAAATATGAAATTCATAAAAGCGAGGTCTGCTTAGAATGGATTATACATGTAAAGCAAAATTATAATTGCTTTGATCAGGCTCGTACAGTTGGTTTAGAAATTTTGAAGGGCGATGCCTTCAGCGCATCCTCAGAGACCACCGGGAACAACATGTTAGCAATAGAGAAATGAGCAGATATGTAGGTACCAACAACATCCTAGTGGAGGTGAAGCAGAGATGCTGGAGATGGCTGAGTCACGTTCCGCGCGTTAACAAAACCAGGCACCCACAAACAGCACTCAGATGGACACCACCCAGCAAGCAAAAAAGAGGGAGACCACTGGGCACCTGGAGGAGGATTGTGGAGGAGGAGATGAAGAAGTTGGGCAAGACCTGGAATGAAATCAGTTGGCTCACCCAGGACCATGAGGGCTGAAGAAGATTTGTTTGGGCCATATGCTCCACCTGGAGCGAAGAGGATTAACTTAACTTCAGATCAGGAGATAAATGTTATATTATTTTCAAATAATATTTGAAATCTGAAAACCCCAAACCATATTTCCAAAATACTACTAAAACACTGTAAACGCTATGTAGCACATGAGAGGTATATATGTGTAAACAACACTGCGCTGTGCTGATATCATACATAGCACCCCAACCCCTCTGTTCAGTAGGGAGATCAGACCTATACGGAGATATGAGCGAGAGACTGAGAAGGACTGGAAGAGGAATCCAGCTTGCAGAGTTGTCCATCCAATACTGAAGTTTATTTAACCAAATAAGTGAAAACAACACTTTAAAACAAACAAGGCAATTTTGTATAATTGACTGTCAGTGTACTCACAGAGTGAAGAGAAAACATTTTGGAGCTGTGATGGAGCTTTCAATTTTTTAAATCACTTCTATGGACTTTTTCAACTTTCTCACCATCTTTCTGTTTGCTGTTTTACATTTTATTGCTGGGATTAAACTGGAGACACTGGACAAATAAATAGAAACAAAGTGAATATGAAACTCTAATGATCATAGCAATGCATGTTCCTTACAGGTTGCCATAGAACTCAGTATTAGATGACATATACACTTCTTAACCGGGAGTGAATGAGTCAGAACGAGTAAACTATGAGAAACTGCAGTAGAGCTTCTGTTTAACAAATGTGCATGCCCACAAGACCAGAGCTGTGTGTCATTTACAACCAGAATGAAAAGCCCCAACACAACACCGAAGAAACCAACAGGAAACATCTGATGGTGCACTAGTGCTTACCGCGGTATTCACTGCACTTCTGCACCACACAGCTTTCAATTTTTTTGGATATTCCACTAAATTCTGATTCTGAAAAATTTTGTTACGCTAAAATTAAATCTTAGAAAAGAGATGCACATTTTATTTTTAGAGACATCCAATCTCATTTAGGAACTCTCTGTTTATGTTTTCCACAGTGGTTTTTACAGGTTTTCACTGCACTCAGACAGATTACTATTATGTGAATAAGGCAAAAACCTGGAGTGATGCAAGAAATTACTGTCTTCTGAGATACAGTGACCTCGCCACAGTTCAAACACCAGAAGACCAGGTTAAGCTGCTAAAGGCAGCCAAAGGTGCCAGTTATGGCATGGCCTGGATAGGACTACGGCAGACGCCTCCAAACTGGAAATGGAGTAACGGGCAGGAGGCGACGTACAACAATTGGGACAGAAACGCTTACTGTGCTTATGCTAACCAGTACGGCACTTGGGTGGACACCAGATGCATTTATGAATACCCTTTCGTGTGCTACACAGGTAAATAGTATTAATACTGTTAATGCAACAGTCAGACCATGGATATCGTATAAATATTGCTATGATGACTGTTTTAAAACATGATTCTGGGGGGGGGGGGCATTTACAAAATGTTTTTTTATTTCATCAGAACTTTTTTAATGCAATTTACTTTGCACTGCTCATGCTAACTGAAATGTGTTAACACTAAATACAGATGGTCCCCGAGTTACGATGGTCTGGCTTACAATTTTTTGACTTTATGATGGTGCGACAGCGATGCACATTCAATAGAATTTTAATCTTTTTCTTGGCCAAGCGATATGCGGTACAATACTCTCTCGTGATGCTGGGCAGATGCAGCAATTCGCATCTCCCAGTCTGCCACGCAACTGCTAGTGTTTACAACTGATACTCTGCAGTCTTCTGTGTTGCCAGCGTTGTTTTGGATACACCCCCACGGTATCTACGTCGTATTTTGTTCATCCCACATCTGTGTCTGTATCTCCTGAAAGCGGCATGAAAGCGGAAATCCCATAATGGCTTCTAAGGTAGGCTAGGCTATGATGTTCGGTAGGCATTATGGTGTGGGTTGGTGAAATACGAGACAGCACGGTAATAATTTTAAGTTCCATTAAACTCTTTACCGAGCACTGTTTGCGACAAAGAGCTAGGTAGCGCTAAACATTAGCGATTGGCAGTAAACAAAAACAGAACACAATTGCCACAATTCAAAATGAACAAAATTCGAGGGCTTAGGAAGACAAATGCTGCAAGAGAGTTCACAAGGGGCAGCGGAAACTGAGCACCGACAGGAAGTCCGGCTGGGAAGTAAATCCGTTCCACGATTGGTTCCTACGTCAATCAATCGATCAGTCTGAAGGCGGGGCAAAGAGACCCCCTACGCTCCGTTGCTGAAACAGCCGCGGCGTGACAGTAGGTTGGGTGAATTAAACGCATCGTCGACTAACAATGGGATATATCGAAATGTAACCCCATCCCAAGTCGGGGACCACCTGTACTCACAAGAGGTAGAATAAACTATATTTCACTGTTAGTTTTTTCTGTTCTCAAGTTAATCTTGAAGCTCGAAAGAGTTATGCATCTCAATACCTCCTCGTGTTGAAAATCTTTTGATATAACAGAGTACTCTGTTCAACATAGGAAATGGAACCAGAAATTACACCGTGGTGCAGACAAGCATGAACTGGACAAATGCTGCAAACTACTGCAGAGAGCACTACACTGACCTGGTGTCAATTCTCAGCGTGAAAGAGAATCTAGTTGTCCAGAATAAGACACAGAGTTTATCGTATTACTGGATTGGTCTGAATAACAATCCATGGAAGTGGATAGATGGACAGGAGTCCCATATTCGAGACTGGAGTCTAAATTACCCCGTCGAGGGAATTAATTCAGTCTGTGTTGTAACTACTGCCTCTGGTTGGATCAACACTGACTGTAGCTATGGCTATTCGTACTATTGCTGTGTAGGTGAGTACAAGTTAATGAGCACCAAATAGTAATGTTAATGTAAAAAATACATTTGTTAAACTTCTACAATATAATTTTCAGTTTGCTTTTAGGATACTATTACTATGAGAGCACTGTTTGTGAAAAGTACTAAATCATTCTTATTTTCACTGTGCTAGCAAACAAGACAGCCACAATAGCAGAGAGATGTACAATGGGGAAAAGTACCGCTACCTGGGCAAATGCTCTCCAATACTGCAACAAAATCAACAGAACTCTGGCGACAGCACAACAACAAAGTGACCTGACTGAATTTAGGAAATCTGGATATAATGTATGGATCGGGCTCTACTACGACAGAGAGAACTGGACGTGGTCTGATGGGGAAAATGTTGTGTACACCAGCTGGCAGCCCAGACTTTCTTCCCTGACAGGAATTTGTGGAAGGATCAATTCTCGTGGCTACTGGGATGATGACTACTGCTCCACAGCCCTGCCTTTCATGTGCAACACAGGTTGGGGATTCTACTCTATGGAATTCACATATGACAAACGTTTCCAACATATACAGCAAAACCTAACTGTAAGTGGGCTCCAGAAAATTCTATTGCGAGGGTTGCCATATTGCAAAGTTATTGAAAAACTTCTTGTTCCTGTATGAAAAGGTAAAAACACGTTTGTGTATTTGTTTTTATTTATTAAAAATGTAGGAAATAGACTCATTTTTACAAACAAAACATGCACATATACACAAATATAATACGTAGCAACAGTAGTAAAACAATAATACAATAATGGCCCACATCAGCTGTGATGTTGGCTCCGTTACAAGAGGAGTGCTCGGTGGATCAGAGTTATCGCCACACAGGACACTCACAGAGCACAACACAAACACCCCAAAGCTCTCAGACACAGTGAACGTCGATCGAGATGGTCCGCTATCTCCCCATACATCTCCAACATGGTTAAACAGCAGTGCATTATGGGACAGACACGGCTTCCCCCGCCACCACTACAGTACCGATATACTAACAGAAACCTTTAATGGCAGCATGCACTGTCTTCAGGTAATCCCATGTATTTTTCATTGTTTGAAGATGCCTGTGATTGTAAAGCAGCTGTAAGACAGGAGACAATTTGTCTTAATGTAGTTACATATATAATTTCAAAGAAAGCAAAATTTATGAACATTACACAACCATAACTATTTCTACTTGAGTAGACTGAGAAAAACAACACTGATCACTATATGCTGTATATCATACAGTGAGTGGAACAGTACTTGAGGCTTTTCCATTTCTGCTCTGTCTTGTCCTCAGATACAAACAGCGGCTCCCTCAACCTTACTCTGGTCACCCAGTCGATGTCCTGGCCGAACGCTCAAAGTTACTGCAGGCAGAAATACACTGATCTGGCTTCCATACAGAATGCCAATCAGACTGAGCAAGTGAACAATGCAGGGGCGACAGGCACTGTGTTCTGGATTGGCCTGCACAATGACCCTTGGATGTGGGCAGATGGACAGAACACAAACTTTTCAAGCTGGAAAAATGTGGTGATATATTACAGTGGACTTTGTGTGACAACAGATTCGGGGGGAACATGGTGGCTTTACCCATGTAACAGTATTGCACCCTTCTTCTGCTCGGCCCGTAAGTCTTCTTTTTTACCTTAATTTTCTTGCTGTTTTTGTTCATCAGCCTTTTACTGAACAACTGAAAAAAGTTTTTCCATCCATGTACAGTATGTTCTGAAGAGCTTTAGACCAATTATTTCTGGATTAATTTTACTTGTACTCTTTAGCGTCCACAACATACAGAACTGTGGTGAGGTTCAGACTAACAGGATTAACAGGGAGTCAGGATGCAGAGGACCCTTCGCTGAGATCGGAGATAGTGAACAAGGTGCAGCTTTAATTCTACTATAAAAATCTCTGCAGCATGAACATCCACAGTTGAAGCTAAGTTAAACTGTTGATCATTGGTGGAAAATGTTTTTCAGCTAAAGGAGCAACTCTCCCAACAAACATCGGTGATAAACACTACCTACACCTGGAGAGAGCAGTATGGAAAGATATTCCAAGAGTTATATGAGATTTTTGAAGGTCATTACCATCACTGCTTTCCTATCCATAATTTTTTCTAAATCAAGACACTAACCCCTTATTAATATTTCATCTCTTCTTCATTTTCTTAGATATGTGTGGAATTCCAGGAATCTGACAGTGGAAAATCTGAAGCACAACGCTGGATTTACAGAGGCTTCACCTGTATGTTGAGCATAAATCGTTCCTGAAATTTAATTACAATCAGTTTAAATGGGGAAAAATAAATAACGCATTCCTGAGCTACTAAAGGGTCACTCACTGTTTTGCCCAATAGGCAAAATCCCTGCCTTACTGTTTAAATGCTGAGAAAATGCAGTTCAAATCCAAATAGACATCAGATCTTCTCCAGGCACCTTTAAATCCAAGTTCAAGACGAACATGTCCAAAACAGCTTATACATAAGATATTTGTGTGCTCCTTTTTTCTATTCTGTTTCTCATCAATTTTGTGGTATTTTTACATGTTATTTTAATGTTGTCAGTTTTAAATGCTTTTAAATAATGCTGCTGTAGGCAACATGATGGTGAAGTGTGCAATGATGCTGCCTCTCGGCACTGTCACTTTGAAACCAGTTCTGACTGTAGACTTTGGAAGAGCTTCCTGTGTTCACGTGTGTTTCCTCTAAGTTCTTTGGTTTCTTCCTACAGTCCAAACACAATGTGTTTCAGGTGAATTGATGAATCTAAACTGCACTTTAATCTAAATTGTGCAAAAATGTGTTTATTCTGCATCATACCCAATGCTTGTTGAATTTCCCAGCATACTGCAGCTTTACACTTCTACAGAAATTATCCAACAAATAAACAAAGGTATATGTGTATTAATTTACTCTTTCTTGATGGTAAGGTGACCATAGCCTGACATACATGTTTAAATTATGAATTCATTTCTTCCTCAGGATCAGTAAAATGCAGCATTTAAGGCGGAAAACTCTTGGAAGCTCACTCTCCTTTCACTGCACCACTGTTTAATGTTCCAGCTCAGAAGCTCAGAAGTAAGGTGTGAAGTAACATGGGATCATCGCATGTGTATAAAGCAGAACGTAGTAATAGGTGATGGTCAACATTAGTATTTTTCACTTCATTTTCAGTTATTTTAAGATACATTTAACTGTAATGTTATGTCCTCTTAATGCAAGCTAAAATAAATTTGTGTCCTGTCTATGCTGTATCCTGTTCTATACTGTGTGGTTCCATTGTTTTAGATGCTGGTGAAAACAGAATAAAGCCTTACTGATAAATTTTAATTCATTACAACTTTGTCTGATGTTTTTTTAGAACCAAATCGGTAAATAAATGAAAGGATTAAGCAACACTATTAACCTTTTATTGACTGCAACTTAATCCATAAACTTACGTGAAACTTCCAGTTACGAACACCCATTTTGTCCTAATTGTTTTCGTTGTTTGAGGCGCTTCCGTACCTGCTGACCTTTGACACAGCTGCCTTTGCTGTGCGGCCAGTAGGAGGCACTACTGCGCAGTTCTCACATACACACCAATTCTCTGCTTCCACAAGAGGGACGCCCTAGACATCCAGATGAAATGTCTCTAACAATGTTGAAGGACAATCTAATGGAAATAACAATACTGGGACTGTATTGGATATGAAGAAAAAAACTGTTAAAACTACAAAAGAATTACAGGGACAACCTCCAGAATGAGATATGTTCTAATGAGAACTGTCCTCACAAGCAATAATAAGCTGAGATTAAATGTAGTAGAAGCAAGACGTATTAAAGCAAGATGATACGCAATTGTAAGATGCTAGTTATAATCACTTTTGGTCCACAGAAGAAGGAACTTGTGGTCCCTCGGGATGTTATGGGCCTTCTTCTTACACCGTTGGGTGTAGAGGTCCTGCAGGGCTGGCAGATCAGACCTGGTAATGCTCTGCGCTTGACCAATCTTTGTAGAGCTTTACGGTCTGATGCACTGCAGCTGCCGTACCAGACCGTGAAACAGCCAGTCAGGATACTTTCAATCGTAGATCTGTAGAAGTTGACAAGTATCCTGTTGTCCATGCCGAACCTCCTCAGTCGACAGAGGAAGAAGAGGTGTTGTGTTGCCATCTTGATGACGATGCTGGTGTGCCGTGACCAGGACAGGTCTTCAGTGGTTAACTCCGAGAAACCCGAAGCTGTTCACTCTCTCTACTGGGGCGCCAGCTATAGAGATGGGCGTGTGGCCCTTCCCCTGCTGTCTCCTGAAGTCCACGATCAGCTCCTTTGTTTTGCTGACGTTGAGATGGAGGTCATTGTCCTGACACCATGAGGTCAGGGTTCTCACCTCCTCTCTATAGGCTCGCTCATCGTTGTCGGTGACCAGGTCGATGACCGTGGTGTCGTCAGCAAACTTGACTATGATGTTGGAGCTGAGCGCGGCAACGCAGTCATGCATAAACAGGGAGTACAGCAGGGGGCTAAGCACGCAGCCCTGGGGGGCCCCCGTGCTGAGGGTCAGCACTGAGGAGAGGATGTTCCCCAATCTCACCACCTGGGGCCTGCCCGTCAGGAAGTCCATGACCCAACCGCACAGGGTCGGGTTGAGTCCTAGCTTCCTGAGCTTGGCGACCAGCTTAGAGGGCACGATGGTGTTGAATGCTGAGCTGTAAGCGATAAAGAGCATTTGCACATACAGTACGTGTTCCTCTGTTCCAGGTGGGAGAGATCCTTGTGGAGAGTGAAGGCGATTGCGTTGTCAGTAGACCTGTTTGGTCTGTAGGCGAAATGAAGCGGGTCCAGTGTGTCTGGCAAAGAGGCAACGATGTGTGACCTGACTAATCGCTCAAAGCACTTCATGATGACGAACGTAAGTACGACAGGGCGGTAGTCATTCAGGCAGAGGACTCTGGGTTTCTTTGCTACAGGGACAATGGTGGTTTTCTTGAAACATGTGGGGACAACAGACTGCAGCAGGGAAAGGTTGAAGATGTCGGCAAACACACCCGCCAGCTGGTCCGCACAAGCCTTAAGAACTCTACCAGGGATGTTATCTGGTCCAGGAGCTTTGTGTGCATTTATCCTTTTGAAGGATTTACACACGTCTGCCCTAGACACCTGCAGTGTGCAAATATCCTGGTTCAGGTCCACGGCCAGGTGTGGGTGGTTCTTCTGAAACCGTGCGTAGAAAGTGTTCAGCTCCTCAGCGAGGGGAGCAGATGCTTCTACAACACTGCCGCTTTTCCCTTTATAGTCTGTGATTATCCTAAGCCCTCTCCACATGTTTCTGATGTTGGAGCCCTGGTAGAGAGACTCCACTTTGTCCCTGTACTGCCTATTACAAGCAAAATTAAACAAGCAACCATTAGCTAGCGTTTGAGCATTTTGGATGTCTACCTAGTGGCAGCTGTACAAAACAAGTACTGGGAATTCTATTAATTCAGTGTAGTTCATTTTAATTTTGTGTTTAAATCATACATCCAGTTCATACTCAGGCATACGTGGGTGATGGGAGTAAACTTACCAATGTTACCATCACTGTGCAGCTCCTACAACTGCAACATGGTGTTGGCTGAAAAATTTTTTTTAAAAAAAGATTTTGGAACAGTATAAGTTATAAACAGATATCCAGGGAAAAGGCCAAAACATCACATTCACAGTGCCTGTTTTTGTATGTATGACCCAAACCCAGTTTCAATGTATGAAGGACTAACTGTACAAAATCAGTCTTGCAGTTGTCTGGCTGTTTATCAGCCATAGACAACAAATTTCCTTGATACACAGAACAGCACAATTTGCTCAGTTCCACACAATGTCATCATGCAGTCATTCTATAAAATCTTTCCACTCCTTAGCTCTTTTCTGTTCACACTCAACCTACCAATGCTTAAAGCTATTTGCTATTATCATTTTTTATAGAATAATTTTAGTTGTAAGTTTTCCAAGTTGAACACTATGCTATTACACCAATTTTTTTTCTATCTACAATGTTTTCTATGACAACACAACTGCTGCGTTGAGGCACCATGACAGCAGAACTGAGTCTTTTTTAATGCTCCCAAGTCTGCTGAAAAGTTTGATGCCCAGTTAGTGAGTCCAACAGGGAGCAGCTGCACCCAGACCAAACTGGCCCATATCCTTCCGCTGCAAAATGTAGTGAAACAACCGGAAATGGTTGCTACATGTATGCTGACAGAAACGTCACTGTCCAACCAACAGTCTGGCGGTTTGCAAACGTCCTTTTTTCACTTAAATGTATGTCAGTTTGTGTCACAACACAGCAGCTGAGGATATGTAACTGCTCTGTCCCTCTCTTCCTGCAGATTCACCTCCATTGAGAAACCCGTCATAACCGATTTCTTCTAGCGTGTCTGATATTTTGCTTGTCGTGTTCAGTGATGCACTTGAGAAATCTTACTGGAACACATTCTTCTGTGTCTCAGCAGAGCCGTCTGTCATCTGAAAGCCTTACCCATAAACTCAATTTAACTCAAGAGCTCTCTTTAACAGGTGACACAGGGCACTGAAAAGAGACCCAAGGAAATGGCCCGATACAGGTTCACGTTGTCAGGCAAGAGTTTATCGGCTGCCTAGATAAGTCAGCTGGCAACTAGAAAGAGGAAAAAAAGCTCCCAGTGGCAAAGAGGGGGAGAAGAATAAACTGAGACTCTGAGGGTCAAAGTACTTTGTCACTTCCTTTACCGCTTCTCTAAAATGAATGAAGAGCAAATGTGTGTATTGCAGTGGTGTATAACTATCAGTCTGTAAATGCAATATTTATTCCTCCCAAAGAAAGAAATCACATGTAAATTTCAGCAGTTTTGCTGTCTTATTCTGTCATTTCATCTCTTTCCCAAGGATGCATTTTCCCCCAAGAACTCCCATTTTTTCTTGGTTTGCGTCATCATTTGATGCCTCTCTAACAGTGGACAGGAGTGTACAAAACAAATGAGCCAAGTTAAAATGAAATGCACGTGGCCTCTGCATGTGGCATTTAAAGCAATTTGCTTTTGGAATCTGCAACATTTCAGGAATTTGATAAGACAGCAAGATACAAAACAAGGTCACCATCACAAAAGTGACAGCTGTACCAACAAAGTGATTATTCTAACAAAAAGAGTCAAAAGAGCTTATTCGTCACTTACATGGCTACGCAGTATACCATGTAGTGAAATGTGCTTTGGTTCAACAGGAGACTGTGCGTGGTTACATATCAAAAATTTAAGACGAATAAGACAAACAAACAACCAAACCCAAAAAAACAAGAACACACAGCAAATAGATAGATAGATAGATAGATAGATAGATAGATAAAACAGTAAATAAAATAAAACACCACTTATCTGATGTCTTATATATGTCTTATATAAGTATATGGAGCCAATTATCATAGTTTTTGGTTGTTACTGGTACTGTTGGCTCTAGGTTATGTGAGTGTGTGTACATTTCCCTTTTGTAGTCACCATACGAAAGTTTAAAAAGTCCCAGGAAGCATTCCTGTTTCTACATTCACACTGAGTTAATCAGAAGTATATATCAGATCTTCTGTCATGTTTATTGAACCTATTTCTGGTTAGTTTATAGTGCTCTTGTTGCGAGGTTTGTTTTATTTTTGTCCAGATGACGTTTTGCTTTGCATGCCTAAGGTCCAGGTTAAGCATGAAGGATTTTCAACATTTTCTCATCGCTTGGTCTCCGCGTTCTGCATGAAACAAGATTTCACGGCCCCATTTTGCAACTTGAACCACATATTTTTTTCGTGTAACCGATGATGGTTTTAATTTCACAACGCAAAACTGTAAGCAGGAGAACAGGGTCCCCGGAGATGTCAAAACATTCAGGAGAGTGAAAAGAGAAATTGGTGAATGAAATGCTCACAAGCTCACTGTTCATGCCGAATGTTTCAAGCCCTATTAATATTCCATTCTTCGCACACTCCTTTACAGCATGATATTAGCTAACGCTTTACATTCTGTTTCCGATACCCAACGGTCTTTAGGACCCAGTGAACACACTGCGGCAATATAGAGAGGGTAAAAGGAGGAGGTAAAATAGTCACAGAAGGGCAGTGTACTCAGCTGTGTTACCTCTCTTTTGGCAGAAATCAGTCCAAAAAATTCTCGGTGTTTAACAACACGGGCTGGCTGTGAAGTTTCCTATACTGACAAACCCAGTGAAGATAGCTGTAGACATTTACGGAGATGGATGGAGAGGACTGAGAGAAGAGGGTAAGAGTTTATCACTTTATTTCTTTTTGGTAAGGAATGTTTGTCCCAGAAGCTCTGTCATCAATTGGCTGAGATTCTGACAGGAGGGGAGGGAACAACAGCAGGCAGTGTGGGCCCTATGGAATGAAGTCAGCAGGGACCAATAAGTATGACAAGGGTATAAAACTGGTGTCGCCTGCCACCGAAGTGTAATTGACGCCACTGAGTCTGGAGAAGGTGTAAGTACATTTTCAACATTACGACTACTGAATGCACAATCTGTGAAACCTATATATTCCTTCTGTAATAGCTAGATATTGTTGCGAAATTAACCCAAGACAGTGACTAGACCAACTTTCAGTACAGAAGATACTACATGCAGGGATATCCAGTTATAAAGAGCGTGAAACAATTTTTATATGCAACTGACATGTTC
Source organism: Heterotis niloticus (assembly GCA_018136845.1). NCBI lineage: Eukaryota > Metazoa > Chordata > Actinopteri > Osteoglossiformes > Osteoglossidae > Heterotis > Heterotis niloticus. Next base: position 1,481,811 of record CM030902.1, on the reverse strand, counting down.
TGTTTGACTATAACAATTGTTCATTGTGAGCTAGAACTGAGGCAGACAAGACAGAAGTAGCAGTCACCATCAACATAAAATTGCAAATAAGTATCTAACAATATTTTGAATACACTGTAGTGCAATGTGGCAAATACACATTCAAAATTCTTGAGCGCTGCACATGTAAATTATTGCTGAACCGCTACTCAGTATGCAAGAGAGGAGGAGACAAAGGAAAGGAAACAAGAATGTTTGTAAAATAGAGAAATGGTGCTGGATATTAAAACTGCTAAGTTTAAACAAGACAAAGTGACATATTATTGTTCAGCTGTCTGGCAGGCATGAGATTAAGAACAGCAATGAGCTCAGTTGTGCAGCTCGGGACCGCAGTAATCTAGTTTCATTGGCCTGGTACTGCAGACAAGTGCAGATGAAAACGCTGAACCTGAGCCAAGGGTACAAACACAGCGCCTATGCAAGAAATAACGAGGATTTGCCAAAGGGAAGTAAAATATGTCATGGTCTGCTTTTTCATTATGTTTATGGTGACACTATAAATACACTGAAAAAAGTTAAAGAAAGTCCTAAAATGGGAATCCTTTGCAGTCTGGCAGCATGAATTTCAGACACTGCTCCCAAGTTTATATCTGGCAAATCTCCGCTCTTTAGCCAATAAAATGAACAAACTTTCACTCATCACCAGACCAAATAAGGATTTCTCACTTTCTGACGCCCTGTTTTTCATGGAAACCTGGCTGCGGGAATCCGTTTCAAGTCTAAACAGCGTATCTAACTATTGTGTTGTGCATAACCCAAAAGGCACTCTTGTGTAGCAAAACAGCCTGATGTGCATGACAACAGCCGTCAGGTCCTAGATGTCAGAATGAAGGGGAATCTGTAAGTAGCCTTAGCGAAGATCTTCGCAACCACCAGATTGTACAATGAAGGAGAAGCATCAACTGGCTCAATAACCCCCTCTGCCAGGAGTCAGTGGAGTTCGGCAGTGACCTCACCACTGAGGGCTAGCAGGATGCAGCATAGTGGCTGAATGACTGGACAGACAGAGATGTCAACCAAAGGCTTGTGGTTAAAAACAGTGATGTAGCCAAGGCCATGGAATGCTGCAGGCCACTAGGACTGGGAGCTGACAGTGAGAAGAACAGAACCACTGTTGTCAACCACAGAAAACCTAAGATGAGTGAAGAAATCCATTCCCAGGAGGGTAGGTCTGTGGCAGGACACATGGAAACCAAAGGCAGAAAAAGACCTGGAGCCATAGTGCAAAGGTAAGCTGAGTAAACCCACAATACCAAGAATAGAAGAATTTCCGTTACCATACAGTGCGGAAGGTAGCACAGAGAGGGGTGAGGGAAAAATTGCTCTACTGTTAAGAGATTCAAAATAGAAACTGTGGCTCCGGTGTCCAACAACAGGGGAATACACACACCATCCAGCTCGACTATGCACGTTTTGAAAGCTCTGGGTGCTGTATTGACTATATGAACTGTGGCTTGAATGGCACCCCTCAGTATTGGGGCTGAATGCTGCAATGAAACCGGCGCTGAACAGCAGACCGTAGCAAAGTGACTCTTCTTACCGCAGCGTCAGCACAGATGCCCCCAAGCAGGGTAGTTCCGAACCCTGGTGTCATGAGAGGATGGCCCGCAGTTCCCACAATGCTTGGTAGAAGACATCGCCAGGGACCATGTGTGCAGCATGTCTACATTGCCCGAGTGCGAATCTGTTCTCAGCTCCTCCATCACAGTCTGGTGTGGATGAGCCACCAAACAAGAAAAGGACAGGGTGCACCGCATAGTACGGCCCGTGGAGTAGCTCACCGGTGACAGACTGGTCTGCCTCCAGAACCTCTATTCCTCCTGAATTGGGCAAGAGGCAGGGAAAATCGTGACAGGCCCCTCTTACCTGGGCCACATTTTTTTTTAACTTCTCCCATCCTAGGAGCTACAGATCACTGTGTGCAAAACAATAAGATACAAAAACAGTTTCTTTCCCCATGCTCTTACGTCCACGAACACTTGATTTTTTGTTAATCTGTCCAATATTTGCTACCTCTTACTAATTCCATCCCTCATTATTTATTCTTATTCTCCAGCACTCTCAATGCATCTTTGCACTTGTTATATGTTTATATGTGTGTCTGCTGTACACTATGAGCCATTGGGAACCAAGGCCAAATTCCCTGCATGTGTGTGCATACTTGGCCAAATAAATTGGATTCTGATTCTGATTTTTGGCTAAAGGTGCGTTTTCACATAATGTTAAAAATATGATGTTAGTAGCTATTTGAGTTCCATAATTAATTACTACAGTATTTTTGAGATATCTAATAGTTCACTTGTTCAGGCTTGTTAAATATGAATCAAAACTATTACTAGAGAGTTAACTTTACACAAAAAGTATGCGCCATGTTACAATTTGACCTGCATCCCTACAACACACTACAGCACCCCCTGCAAAGACATAACTGATGAATTCAGAGCAGTCTGCAGTCAGCATCTATGACACAAAATGGTTGGTAACAAACATTTGTTTGCCAGTAGAAATGTGGGAGGACATAAATCACCAGCGGGGTCCCAAAATGCTATAATAAGCTCATTAAAGTAAATAAAATAAAACGCTGCCTCTTCATTCTCTCCTAGTACGTGCCCCTCAGTCTGTGCTCATCCTACTACTGAAAACAAAGAAGAGCCAAACAACAAAAACAATTTGATTTTTCCAGACTTTCCTTGACAAAGCAAAAATATTTTGAAGCAAAGAAGAACTGAAGAATGCTGGAACAAGCAGAACCTGGCTTAATATACCTGATTACAGGAGGCTGTGGTTTCCTTGGTCAACATCTACTACGAATTTTGCTAGAGAAAGAAGAGGAGATTGTGGAAATTCGACTTTTCGACAGATACATCTTAGCAAACTTACAGGACTATAGCACTGGTAAGTGGTTTCAATTACAATATTTTTATGTGATCTTCTGTTCTGGAAACACACTATCTGTATATATAGTGTCATTAATGTAAAAACAAGTGCATAGTACAATGATGTGGATGTAATTACTATTTATAATATAATGTTCCATGCAGTTAAGGACTAAATGTAACTGTATATTCATAAAAAAGGTTTAACCTTTCATTTATATGATGGTTTTCTTATAAGAGTGTAAGCTGTAGACATAGCACTACATAAGCAATTTTACAGCTGCTCCATTGAAAAATCACAAATGTAGCAGATATGATTATATATTGTGTATTTTATTGTGACTGAATTAATACACCTTTCAGTAACTGTGACAAATTAACTTAAATGCACATGTGAATCGGTATTCACATTCACAGTTACTATGTACTGCCTCTATCACTCTGTGTGTGTGTGTGTGTGTGTGTGTGTGTTTTATGATGTGTTAAGGTTTGCAGTATTTTTGGTTTCTGGTGAATATGATGAGGAAGCAGGATACGTGCTTCTCTTCCCACCAACACCAACACCACTGTCACGGCTCACATCCTCCTGTATTTACAGTAAAGACAGATGAAATATGAGAATGGGCAAGCAGCTTGACTGCAGACGCACCCTATTTCTAATGTGCTTTCAGTGTGTCAGTCGAGGGCCTTTAATTATCATTATGTTATCAATAAGAAAGTTTCTTTTTTATTTCATTTCTTGTGCATCCAAAGCCAATGTTCTGATGCAGTTTGCCTTTTACAAGTCTAGCATTTCATCTGTTATCTTTCAGTCTGCAGTGTAACTTTACATGTCTGCACAGCGCTCTGTGTTACTGCAGTGAGAAGAGCGCTACATAAAAATAAAATTGAACTAAATTGAACTGAACTTGGTTAAAGGCCAAATGGTGTCGAGTTATAGTAAAACTGATAATGAAAGTAAGAAAGAGGTCGGTGCCCTACAGTAACTGCATGCCCTCCCTACAATAACATTACTTAAGATTATTGAAAACACCACAAAAAAATTCTAATTATCCATCCATTGCCCCTTTATCCTGGTGGCAAGTCTGAAGCCGATCCTTGAATCAATGGGTGCCAGACTATGAAACTACACCCTGTAAGGGGACTCTGATCCAACACAGTCTAAATACCCTTTGATAAATGCGACCGCTAACAATGATAAAACTCTGTCGTTCCACCTTTCAGACCGTGTGAAAGTAGTCCTCATCAAAGGTGATGTCACAGACTACACCAGCGTGCTCGCGGCAACCCAGGGAGTGCACTTGGTCATCCACACAGCCAGTCTCGTTGACGTCTGGCACAAGGTCCCAGAAGGGACCCTCTTCAACATCAATGTCCAAGGTTTGAATGAGGGAACCTGTGCATGACTCTGAACAAATTGCTTCAGTCATAATTCACATGTTTGATGTTATTGCTGTAAGAATTGTGAAATGGATATGAAATATCTGTTGAAGTAACATATTATGACATACTTTATAAAAGAAAAGGTCTCATCAAATTACAGATTAAATAATTTTGAATTAGTTTTCATGAAATACCCAGCTAGCTGCAATATATCCAGGAAAATTTGTCAAAACAGTCCAGCAAAACCAGTTCTACTACAATGTGCTACATGTTCTGTAACACGTAGCAGCTGCACAACTTGATGTAAACTCTCAATGTACTTGTAAGTACAAAATATGAATAACTGCCAGGAAACTGCTGAGAGAAATGTAGAAGGAAGCATTAAACAGTCAAGTTCTGAGGTGAGAGGTGATGGGTTACACGGCTGGAGTGAGAGGAACCTCAGCCAGCCAGTCGTCGCCTACCTACACAGCACACATGCAGACAAACTCTTCCTTTAATTCCATTTTGTCTGTTTTAAATTCTGATTCATACACATCTCATATTATCGTGCTCTGGGAACACTGCTTCTCATCTGACAGCAACTTGTAGGTTTTGTCACAAGGTTGGCATGGGAGGTGCACGTGACAACTGTCATGCCTGCCTCTTTCACAAATACTTCAATTTCTGCACATTTTGGGGAAGAAATAATTTCTTCTCGGTGTTTCTTGATTTTTCTG